>JALAZF010000481.1:2400000-3600000 GCA_022829125.1 Lathyrus tuberosus | reverse complement strand
TCTAACTGACTGTTTCTCACCCTCTTCGACGAATCCTCCAAAACATTTTCGACGCAAATTTAGAGGTAACTATCTTGATTTCATAATGTCATGATGCTTCAATAATCTATGTGATCAGTGTTTGGGTTGTGTTTTTTAGAACTATATTGTTCTCACTGGCAATGATGATAACAACTCAGCTCTTACGGCTGCCATATTATTCTATGGTAGTAGTTTGACTAATTTTTGCCAAGAAATGTGTTTCTGAGCCACTGTCGCTCATCCAGCTTATGCCACTACGACTAATCCTTCAAGTTTTTCACGACGCAGTTTTAGAGGTAACTATCTGCATGTCATAATTTCATGCTGCTTCAACAATGTCTGTCATCAGAGTTTTTTATTACTTTTGTAGAACTATGTTCTTTTCACGGAAAGGGATTTTTTCTACCGTTGTGCGCAGAAGATATTACACCACATGATCAGAAAAATTTCACAGAGCTTTGCAAAGTCAGTTGCCTATCGCATGTTTTCGCTTGATTATGTGTTTGTGTTTAATACCCAAAAGTAACATCTTAAATTGAGACCAGTGGGTCACTTCTTCTTTATTTTCGTATGGATCCATCATTTATTTTCACACGTTTGCCTCCAGTCATCCTCTCCCTTAATTTTTTCTGCGTTCGTATTATATGATTAGTTGTCATGTTGTTTGGTTTTCTGTTACCTGTTCATGACTTTACTATGTGAATGTTCTAATTACCCTTTGTTGAGGCACATTTAGAGGTAAGCATATTAATGTTTTAATGTGATGCTGCTTTATTAATGTCTGCTGACCACTGTTTGTGTGGTGTTTTGTTCAAAGTAAAGTGTTTTCAGGCAAACAGATTGTTTTACACGGTTCAAAATAGTTGTGCCACTTTAGTACCTTTCCATTCTCACTGGCAGTTATGATAACAACTCAGCTCTTACGGCTGCCATATTATTCTATGCTAGTAGTATGACTATTTTTTGCCAACAACTGTGTTTTCTGAGCCAGTCGCACCCATCTAACCGACTGTTTCTCACCCTCTTCGACGAATCCTCCAAAACATTTCCGACGCAAATTTAGAGGTAACTATCTTGATGTCATAATGTCATGATGCTTCAATAATGTATGTGATCAATGTTTGGGTTGTGTTTTGTAGAACTATATTGTTCTCACTGGCAATGATGATAACAACTCAGCTCTTACGGCTGCCATATTATTCTATGGTAGTAGTTTGACTAATTTTTGCCAAGAAATGTGTTTCTGAGCCACTGTCGCTCATCCAGCTTATGCCACTACGACTAATCCTTCAAGTTTTTCACGACGCAGTTTTAGAGGTAACTATCTGCATGTCATAATCTCATGTTGCTTCAACAATGTCTGTCATCAGAGTTTTTTATTACTTTTGTAGAACAATGCTCTTTTCAAGGAAAGGGATTTTTTTCTACCGTTGTGCGCAGAAGATATTACACCACATAATCAGAAAAATTTCACAGAGCTTTGCAAAGTCAATTGCCTATCGCATGTTTTTGCTTGATTATGTGTTTGTGTTTAATACCAAAAAGTAACATCTTAAATTGAGACAAGTGGGTCACTTCTTCTTTATTTTCGTATGGATCCATCATATATTTTCACACGTTTGCCTCCATTCATCCTCTCCCTTAATTTTTTCTGCCTTCGTATTATATGATTATTTGTCATGTTGTTTGGTTTTCTGTTACCTATTCATGACTTTACTATGTGAATGTTCTAATTACCCTTTGTTGAGGCACATTTAGAGGTAAGCATATTAATGTTTTAATGTGATGCTGCTTTATTAATGTCTGCTGACCACTGTTTGTGTGGTGTTTTGTTCAAAGTAAAGTGTTTTCAGGCGAACAGATTGTTTTACACGGTTCAAAATAGTTGTGCCACTTTAGTACCTTTCCATTCTCACTGGCAGTGATGATAACAACTCAGCTCTTACGGCTGCCATATTATTCTATGGTAGTAGTATGACTATTTTTTACCCACAACTTTGTTTTCTGAGCCAGTCGCACCCATCTAACCGACTGTTTCTCACCCTCTTCGACGAATCCTCCAAAACATTTCTGACGCAAATTTAGAGGTAACTATCTTGATGTCATAATGTCATGATGCTTCAATAATCTATGTGATCAGTGTTTGGGTTGTGTTTTGTAGAACTATATTGTTCTCACTGGCAATGATGATAACAACTCAGCTCTTACGGCTGCCATATTATTCTATGGTAGTAGTTTGACTAATTTTTGCCAAGAAATGTGTTTCTGAGCCACTGTCGCTCATCCAGCTTATGCCACTACGACTAATCCTTCAAGTTTTTCACGACGCAGTTTTAGAGGTAACTATCTGCATGTCATAATCTCATGTTGCTTCAACAATGTCTGTCATCAGAGTTTTTTATTACTTTTGTAGAACAATGCTCTTTTCAAGGAAAGGGATTTTTTTCTACCATTGTGCGCAGAAGATATTACACCACATAATCAGAAAAATTTCACAGAGCTTTGCAAAGTCAATTGCCTATCGCATGTTTTTGCTTGATTATGTGTTTGTGTTTAATACCAAAAAGTAACATCTTAAATTGAGACAAGTGGTTCACTTCTTCTTTATTTTCGTATGGATCCATCATATATTTTCACACGTTTGCCTCCATTCATCCTCTCCCTTAATTTTTTCTGCCTTCGTATTATATGATTATTTGTCATGTTGTTTGGTTTTCTGTTACCTATTCATGACTTTACAATGTGAATGTTCTAATTACCCTTTGTTGAGGCACATTTAGAGGTAAGCATATTAATGTTTTAATGTGATGCTGCTTTATTAATGTCTGCTGACCACTGTTTGTGTGGTGTTTTGTTCAAAGTAAAGTGTTTTCAGGCAAACAGATTGTTTTACACGGTTCAAAATAGTTGTGCCACTTTAGTACCTTTCCATTCTCACTGGAAGTTATGATAACAACTCAGCTCTTACGGCTGCCATATTATTCTATGCTAGTAGTATGACTATTTTTTGCCAACAACTGTGTTTTCTGAGCCAGTCGCACCCATCTAACCGACTGTTTCTCACCCTCTTCGACGAATCCTCCAAAACATTTCCGACGCAAATTTAGAGGTAACTATCTTGATGTCATAATGTCATGATGCTTCAATAATGTATGTGATCAATGTTTGGGTTGTGTTTTGTAGAACTATATTGTTCTCACTGGCAATGATGATAACAACTCAGCTCTTACGGCTACCATATTATTCTATGGTAGTAGTTTGACTAATTTTTGCCAAGAAATGTGTTTCTGAGCCACTGTCGCTCATCCAGCTTATGCCACTACGACTAATCCTTCAAGTTTTTCACGACGCAGTTTTAGAGGTAACTTTCTGCATGTCATAATCTCATGTTGCTTCAACAATGTCTGTCATCAGAGTTTTTTATTACTTTTGTAGAACAATGCTCTTTTCAAGGAAAGGGATTTTTTTCTACCGTTGTGCGCAGAAGATATTACACCACATAATCAGAAAAATTTCACAGAGCTTTGCAAAGTCAATTGCCTATCGCATGTTTTTGCTTGATTATGTGTTTGTGTTTAATACCAAAAAGTAACATCTTAAATTGAGACAAGTGGGTCACTTCTTCTTTATTTTCGTATGGATCCATCATATATTTTCACACGTTTGCCTCCATTCATCCTCTCCCTTAATTTTTTCTGCCTTCGTATTATATGATTATTTGTCATGTTGTTTGGTTTTCTGTTACCTATTCATGACTTTACTATGTGAATGTTCTAATTACCCTTTGTTGAGGCACATTTAGAGGTAAGCATATTAATGTTTTAATGTGATGCTGCTTTATTAATGTCTGCTGACCACTGTTTGTGTGGTGTTTTGTTCAAAGTAAAGTGTTTTCAGGCGAACAGATTGTTTTACACGGTTCAAAATAGTTGTGCCACTTTAGTACCTTTCCATTCTCACTGGCAGTGATGATAACAACTCAGCTCTTACGGCTGCCATATTATTCTATGGTAGTAGTATGACTATTTTTTACCAACAACTTTGTTTTCTGAGCCAGTCGCACCCATCTAACCGACTGTTTCTCACCCTCTTCGACGAATCCTCCAAAACATTTCTGACGCAAATTTAGAGGTAACTATCTTGATGTCATAATGTCATGATGCTTCAATAATCTATGTGATCAGTGTTTGGGTTGTGTTTTGTAGAACTATATTGTTCTCACTGGCAATGATGATAACAACTCAGCTCTTACGGCTGCCATATTATTCTATGGTAGTAGTTTGACTAATTTTTGCCAAGAAATGTGTTTCTGAGCCACTGTCGCTCATCCAGCTTATGCCACTACGACTAATCCTTCAAGTTTTTCACGACGCAGTTTTAGAGGTAACTATCTGCATGTCATAATATCATGTTGCTTCAACAATGTCTGTCATCAGAGTTTTTTATTACTTTTGTAGAACAATGCTCTTTTCAAGGAAAGGGATTTTTTTCTACCGTTGTGCGCAGAAGATATTACACCACATAATCAGAAAAATTTCAAAGAGCTTTGCAAAGTCAATTACCTATCGCATGTTTTTGCTTGATTATGTGTTTGTGTTTAATACCAAAAAGTAACATCTCAAATTGAGACAAGTGGTTCACTTCTTCTTTATTTTCGTATGGATCCATCATATATTTTCACACGTTTGCCTCCATTCATCCTCTCCCTTAATTTTTTCTGCCTTCGTATTATATGATTATTTGTCATGTTGTTTGGTTTTCTGTTACCTATTCATGACTTTACTATGTGAATGTTCTAATTACCCTTTGTTGAGGCACATTTAGAGGTAAGCATATTAATGTTTTAATGTGATGCTGCTTTATTAATGTCTGCTGACCACTGTTTGTGTGGTGTTTTGTTCAAAGTAAAGTGTTTTCAGGCGAACAGATTGTTTTACACGGTTCAAAATAGTTGTGCCACTTTAGTACCTTTCCATTCTCACTGGCAGTGATGATAACAACTCAGCTCTTATGGCTGCCATATTATTCTATGGTAGTAGTATGACTATTTTTTGCCAACAACTGTGTTTTCTGAGCCAGTCGCACCCATCTAACCGACTGTTTCTCACCCTCTTCGACGAATCCTCCAAAACATTTCTGACGCAAATTTAGAGGTAACTATCTTGATGTCATAATGTCATGATGCTTCAATAATCTATGTGATCAGTGTTTGGGTTGTGTTTTGTAGAACTATATTGTTCTCACTGGCAATGATGATAACAACTCAGCTCTTACGGCTGCCATGTTATTCTATGGTAGTAGTTTGACTAATTTTTGCCAAGAAATGTGTTTCTGAGCCACTGTCGCTCATCCAGCTTATGCCACTACGACTAATCCTTCAAGTTTTTCACGACGCAGTTTTAGAGGTAACTATCTGCATGTCATAATCTCATGTTGCTTCAACAATGTCTGTCATCAGAGTTTTTTATTACTTTTGTAGAACAATGCTCTTTTCAAGGAAAGGGATTTTTTTCTACCGTTGTGCGCAGAAGATATTACACCACATAATCAGAAAAATTTCACAGAGCTTTGCAAAGTCAATTGCCTATCGCATGTTTTTGCTTGATTATGTGTTTGTGTTTAATACCAAAAAGTAACATCTTAAATTGAGACAAGTGGGTCACTTCTTCTTTATTTTCGTATGGATCCATCATATATTTTCACACGTTTGCCTCCATTCATCCTCTCCCTTAATTTTTTCTGCCTTCGTATTATATGATTATTTGTCATGTTGTTTGGTTTTCTGTTACCTATTCATGACTTTACTATGTGAATGTTCTAATTACCCTTTGTTGAGGCACATTTAGAGGTAAGCATATTAATGTTTTAATGTGATGCTGCTTTATTAATGTCTGCTGACCACTGTTTGTGTGGTGTTTTGTTCAAAGTAAAGTGTTTTCAGGCGAACAGATTGTTTTACACGGTTCAAAATAGTTGTGCCACTTTAGTACCTTTCCATTCTCACTGGCAGTGATGATAACAACTCAGCTCTTATGGCTGCCATATTATTCTATGGTAGTAGTATGACTATTTTTTGCCAACAACTGTGTTTTCTGAGCCAGTCGCACCCATCTAACCGACTGTTTCTCACCCTCTTCGACGAATCCTCCAAAACATTTCCGACGCAAATTTAGAGGTAACTATCTTGATGTCATAATGTCATGATGCTTCAATAATGTATGTGATCAGTGTTTGGGTTGTGTTTTGTAGAACTATATTGTTCTCACTGGCAATGATGATAACAACTCAGCTCTTACGGCTGCCATATTATTCTATGGTAGTAGTTTGACTAATTTTTGCCAAGAAATGTGTTTCTGAGCCACTGTCTCTCATCCAGCTTATGCCACTACGACAAATCCTTCAAGTTTTTCACGACGTAGTTTTAGAGGTAACTATCTGCATGTCATAATCTCATGCTGCTTCAACAATGGCTGTCATCAGAGTTTTTTATTACTTTTGTAGAACTATGTTCTTTTCACGGAAAGGGATTTTTTTCTACCGTTGTGCGCAGAAGATATTACGCCACATGATTAGAAAAATTTCACAGAGCTTTGCAAAGTCAGTTGCCTATCGCATGTTTTCGCTTGATTATGTGTTTGTGTTTAATACCCAAAAATAACATCTTAAATTGAGACCAGTGGGTAAATTCTTCTTTATTTTCGTATGGATCCATCATTTATTTTCACACGTTTGCCTCCAGTCATCCTCTCCCTTAATTTTTTCTGCCTTCGTATTATATGATTAGTTGTCATGTTGTTTGGTTTTCTGTTACCTATTCATGACTTTACTATGTGAATGTTCTAATTACCCTTTGTTGAGGCACATTTAGAGGTAAGCATATTAATGTTTTAATGTGATGCTGCTTTATTAATGTCTTCTGACCACTGTTTGTGTGGTGTTTTGTTCAAAGTAAAGTGTTTTCAGGCGAACAGATTGTTTTACACGGTTCAAAATAGTTGTGCCACTTTAGTACCTTTCCATTCTCACTAGCAGTGATGATAACAACTCAGCTCTTACGGCTGCCATATTATTCTATGGTAGTAGTATGACTATTTTTTGCCAACAACTGTGTTTTCTGAGCCAGTCGCACCCATCTAACCGACTGTTTGTCACCCTCTTCGACGAATCCTCCAAAACATTTCCGACGCAAATTTAGAGGTAACTATCTTGATGTCATAATGTCATGATGCTTCAATAATCTATGTGATCAGTGTTTGGGTTGTGTTTTGTAGAACTATATTGTTCTCACTGGCAATGATGATAACAACTCAGCTCTTACGGCTGCCATATTATTCTATGGTAGTAGTTTGACTAATTTTTGCCAAGAAATGTGTTTCTGAGCCACAGTCGCTCATCCAGCTTATGCCACTACGACTAATCCTTCAAGTTTTTCATGACGCAGTTTTAGAGGTAACTATCTGCATGTCATAATCTTATGCTGCTTCAACAATGTCTGTCATCAGAGTTTTTTATTACTTTTGTAGAACAATGTTCTTTTCACGGAAAGGGATTTTTTTCTACCATTGTGCGCAGAAGATATTACACCACATAATCAGAAAAATTTCGCAGAGCTTTGCAAAGTCAGTTTCCTATCGCATGTTTTCGCTTGATTATGTGTTTGTGTTTAATACCCAAAAGTAACATCTTAAATTGAGACCAGTGGGTCACTTCTTCTTGATTTTCGTATGGATCCATCATTTATTTTCACACGTTTGCCTCCAGTCATCCTCTCCCTTAATTTTTTCTGCCTTCGTATTATATGATTAGTTGTCATGTTGTTTGGTTTTCTGTTACCTATTCATGACTTTACTATGTGAATGTTCTAATTACCCTTTGTTGAGGCACATTTAGAGGTAAGCATATTAATGTTTTAATGTGATGCTGCTTTATTAATGTCTGCTGACCACTGTTTGTGTGGTGTTTTGTTCAAAGTAAAGTGCTTTCAGGCGAACAGATTGTTTTACACAGTTCAAAATAGTTGTGCCACTTTAGTACCTTTCCATTCTCACTAGCAGTGATGATAACAACTCAGCTCTTATGGTTGCCATATTATTCTATGGTAGTAGTATGACTATTTTTTGCCAACAACTGTGTTTTCTGAGCCAGTCGCACCCATCTAACCGACTGTTTCTCACCCTCTTCGACGAATCCTCCAAAACATTTCCGACGCAAATTTAGAGGTAACTATCTTGATGTCATAATGTCATGATGCTTCAATAATCTATGTGATCAGTGTTTGGGTTGTGTTTTGTAGAACTATATTGTTCTCACTGGCAATGATGATAACAACTCAGCTCTTACGGCTGCCATATTATTCTATGGTAGTAGTTTGACTAATTTTTGCCAAGAAATGTGTTTCTGAGCCACAGTCGCTCATCCAGCTTATGCCACTACGACTAATCCTTCAAGTTTTTCATGACGCAGTTTTAGAGGTATCTATCTGCATGTCATAATCTCATGCTGCTTCAACAATGTCTGTCATCAGAGTTTTTTATTACTTTTGTAGAACAATGTTCTTTTCACAGAAAGGGATTTTTTTTCTACCGTTGTGCGCAGAAGATATTACACCACATAATCAGAAAAATTTCACAGAGCTTTGCAAAGTCAGTTGCCTATCGCATGTTTTCGCTTGATTAAGTGTTTGTGTTTAATACCCAAAAGTAACATCTTAAATTGAGACCAGTGGGTCACTTCTTCTTTATTTTCGTATGGATCCATCATTTAGTTTCACACGTTTGCCTCCAGTCATCCTCTCCCTTAATTTTTTCTGCCTTCGTATTATATGATTAGTTGCCATGTTGTTTGGTTTTCTGTTACCTATTCATGACTTTACTATGTGAATGTTCTAATTACCCTTTGTTGAGGCACATTTAGAGGTAAGCATATTAATGTTTTAATGTGATGCTGCTTTATTAATGTCTGCTGACCACTGTTTCTGTGGTGTTTTGTTCAAAGTAAAGTGTTTTCAGGCGAACAGGTTGTTTTACACGGTTCAAAATAGTTGTGCCACTTTAGTACCTTTCCATTCTCACTGGCAGTGATGATAACAACTCAGCTCTTAAGGCTGCCATATTATGCTATGGTAGTAGTATGACTATTTTTTTCCAACAACTGTGTTTTCTGAGCCAGTCGCACCCATCAAACCGATTGTTTCTCACCCTCTTCGACGAATCCTCCAAAACATTTCCGACGCAAATTTGGAGGTAACTATCTTGATGTCATAATGTCATGATGCTTCAATAATCTATGTGATCAGTGTTTGGGTTGTGTTTTTTAGAACTATATTGTTCTCACTGGCAATGATGATAACAACTCAGCTCTTACGGCTGCCATATTATTCTATGGTAGTAGTTTGACTAATTTTTGCCAAGAAATGTGTTTCTGAGCCACTGTCGCTCATCCAGCTTATGCCACTACGACTAATCCTTCAAGTTTTTCACGACGCAGTTTTAGAGGTAACTATCTGCATGTCATAATCTCATGCTGCTTCAACAATGGCTGTCATCAGAGTTTTTTATTACTTCTGTAGAACTATGTTCTTTTCACGGAAAGGGATTTTTTTCTACCGTTGTGCGCAAAAGATATTACACCACATGATTAGAAAAATTTCACAGAGCTTTGCAAAGTCAGTTGCCTATCGCATGTTTTCGCTTGATAATGTGTTTGTGTTTAATACCCAAAAGTAACATCTTAAATTAAGACCAGTGGGTCACTTCTTCTTTATTTTCATATGGATCCATCATTTATTTTCACACGTTTGCCTCCAGTCATCCTCTCCCTTATTTTTTTCTGCCTTCGTATTATATGATTAGTTGTCATGTTGTTTGGTTTTCTGTTACCTATTCATGACTTTACTATGAGAATGTTATAATTACCCTTTGTTGAGGCACATTTAGAGGTAAGCATATTAATGTTTTAATGTGATGCTGCTTTATTAATGTCTGCTGACCACTGTTTGTGTGGTGTTTTGTTCAAAGTAAAGTGTTTTCAGGCGAACAAATTGTTTTACACGGTTCAAAATAGTTGTGCCACTTTAGTACCTTTCCATTCTCACTAGCAGTGATGATAACAACTCAGCTCTTACGGCTGCCATATTATTCTATGGTAGTAGTATGACTATTTTTTGCCAACAACTGTGTTTTCTGAGCCAGTCGCACCCATCTAACCGACTGTTTGTCACCCTCTTCGACGAATCCTCCAAAACATTTCCGACGCAAATTTAGAGGTAACTATCTTGATGTCATAATGTCATGATGCTTCAATAATCTATGTGATCAGTGTTTGGGTTGTGTTTTGTAGAACTATATTGTTCTCACTGGCAATGATGATAACAACTCAGCTCTTACGGCTGCCATATTATTCTATGGTAGTAGTTTGACTAATTTTTGCCAAGAAATGTGTTTCTGAGCCACAGTCGCTCATCCAGCTTATGCCACTACGACTAATCCTTCAAGTTTTTCATGACGCAGTTTTAGAGGTAACTATCTGCATGTCATAATCTTATGCTGCTTCAACAATGTCTGTCATCAGAGTTTTTTATTACTTTTGTAGAACAATGTTCTTTTCACGGAAAGGGATTTTTTTCTACCGTTGTGCGCAGAAGATCTTACACCACATAATCAGAAAAATTTCGCAGAGCTTTGCAAAGTCAGTTTCGTATCGCATGTTTTCGCTTGATTATGTGTTTGTGTTTAATACCCAAAAGTAACATCTTAAATTGAGACCAGTGGGTCACTTCTTCTTGATTTTCGTATGGATCCATCATTTATTTTCACACGTTTGCCTCCAGTCATCCTCTCCCTTAATTTTTTCTGCCTTCGTATTATATGATTAGTTGTCATGTTGTTTGGTTTTCTGTTACCTATTCATGACTTTACTATGTGAATGTTCTAATTACCCTTTGTTGAGGCACATTTAGAGGTAAGCATATTAATGTTTTAATGTGATGCTGCTTTATTAATGTCTGCTGACCACTGTTTGTGTGGTGTTTTGTTCAAAGTAAAGTGCTTTCAGGCGAACAGATTGTTTTACACAGTTCAAAATAGTTGTGCCACTTTAGTACCTTTCCATTCTCACTAGCAGTGATGATAACAACTCAGCTCTTATGGCTCCCATATTATTCTATGGTAGTAGTATGACTATTTTTTGCCAACAACTGTGTTTTCTGAGCCAGTCGCACCCATCTAACCGACTGTTTCTCACCCTCTTCGACGAATCCTCCAAAACATTTCCGACGTAAATTTAGAGGTAACTATCTTGATGTCATAATGTCATGATGCTTCAATAATCTATGTGATCAGTGTTTGGGTTGTGTTTTGTAGAACTATATTGTTCTCACTGGCAATGATGATAACAACTCAGCTCTTACGGCTGCCATATTATTCTATGGTAGTAGTTTGACTAATTTTTGCCAAGAAATGTGTTTCTGAGCCACAGTCGCTCATCCAGCTTATGCCACTACGACTAATCCTTCAAGTTTTTCATGACGCAGTTTTAGAGGTATCTATCTGCATGTCATAATCTCATGCTGCTTCAACAATGTCTGTCATCAGAGTTTTTTATTACTTTTGTAGAACAATGTTCTTTTCACAGAAAGGGATTTTTTTCTACCGTTGTGCGCAGAAGATATTACACCACATAATCAGAAAAATTTCACAGAGCTTTGCAAAGTCAGTTGCCTATCGCATGTTTTCGCTTGATTAAGTGTTTGTGTTTAATACCCAAAAGTAACATCTTAAATTGAGACCAGTGGGTCACTTCTTCTTTATTTTCGTATGGATCCATCATTTATTTTCACACGTTTGCCTCCAGTCATCCTCTCCCTTAATTTTTTCTGCCTTCGTATTATATGATTAGTTGCCATGTTATTTGGTTTTCTGTTACCTATTCATGACTTTACTATGTGAATGTTCTAATTACCCTTTGTTGAGGCACATTTAGAGGTAAGCATATTAATGTTTTAATGTGATGCTGCTTTATTAATGTCTGCTGACCACTGTTTCTGTGGTGTTTTGTTCAAAGTAAAGTGTTTTCAGGCGAACAGGTTGTTTTACACGGTTCAAAATAGTTGTGCCACTTTAGTACCTTTCCATTCTCACTGGCAGTGATGATAACAACTCAGCTCTTAAGGCTGCCATATTATGCTATGGTAGTAGTATGACTATTTTTTTCCAACAACTGTGTTTTCTGAGCCAGACGCACCCATCTAACCGATTGTTTCTCACCCTCTTCGACGAATCCTCCAAAACATTTCCGACGCAAATTTGGAGGTAACTATCTTGATGTCATAATGTCATGATGCTTCAATAATCTATGTGATCAGTGTTTGGGTTGTGTTTTTTAGAACTATATTGTTCTCACTGGCAATGATGATAACAACTCAGCTCTTACGGCTGCCATATTATTCTATGGTAGTAGTTTGACTAATTTTTGCCAAGAAATGTGTTTCTGAGCCACTGTCGCTCATCCAGCTTATGCCACTACGACTAATCCTTCAAGTTTTTCACGACGCAGTTTTAGAGGTAACTATCTGCATGTCATAATCTCATGCTGCTTCAACAATGGCTGTCATCAGAGTTTTTTATTACTTCTGTAGAACTATGTTCTTTTCACGGAAAGGGATTTTTTTCTACCGTTGTGCGCAAAAGATATTACACCACATGATTAGAAAAATTTCACAGAGCTTTGCAAAGTCAGTTGCCTATCGCATGTTTTCGCTTGATAATGTGTTTGTGTTTAATACCCAAAAGTAACATCTTAAATTGAGACCAGTGGGTCACTTCTTCTTGATTTTCGTATGGATCCATCATTTATTTTCACACGTTTGCCTCCAGTCATCCTCTCCCTTAATTTTTTCTGCCTTCGTATTATATGATTAGTTGTCATGTTGTTTGGTTTTCTGTTACCTATTTATGACTTTACTATGTGAATGTTCTAATTACCCTTTGTTGAGGCACATTTAGAGGTAAGCATATTAATGTTTTAATGTGATGCTGCTTTATTAATGTCTGCTGACCACTGTTTGTGTGGTGTTTTGTTCAAAGTAAAGTGTTTTCAGACGAACAGATTGTTTTACATAGTTCAAAATAGTTGTGCCACTTTAGTACCTTTTCATTCTCACTAGCAGTGATGATAACAACTCAGCTCTTACGGCTGCCATATTATTCTATGGTAGTAGTATGACTATTTTTTGCCAACAACTGTGTTTTCTGAGCCAGTCGCACCCATCTAACCGACTGTTTCTCACCCCCTTCGACGAATCCTCCAAAACATTTCCGATGCAAATTTAGAGGTAACTATCTTGATGTCATAATGTCATGATGCTTCAATAATCTATGTGATCAGTGTTTGGGTTGTGTTTTGTAGAACTATATTGTTCTCACTGGCAATGATGATAACAACTCAGCTCTTCCGGCTGCCATATTATTCTATGGTAGTAGTTTGACTAATTTTTGCCAAGAAATGTGTTTCTGAGCCACAGTCGCTCATCCAGCTTATGCCACTACGACTAATCCTTCAAGTTTTTCATGACGCAGTTTTAGAGGTAAGTATCTGCATGTCATAATCTTATGCTGCTTCAACAATGTCTGTCATCAGAGTTTCTTATTACTTTTGTAGAACAATGTTCTTTTCACGGAAAGGGATTTTTTTTACCGTTGTGCGCAGAAGATATTACACCACATAATCAGAAAAATTTCGCAGAGCTTTGCAAAGTCAGTTGCCTATCGCATGTTTTCGCTTGATTATGTGTTTGTGTTTAATACCCAAAAGTAACATCTTAAATTGAGACCAGTGGGTCACTTCTTCTTGATTTTCGTATGGATCCATCATTTATTTTCACACGTTTGCCTCCAGTCATCCTCTCCCTTAATTTTTTCTGCCTTCGTATTATATGATTAGTTGCCATGTTGTTTGGTTTTCTGTTACCTATTCATGACTTTACTATGTGAATGTTCTAATTACCCTTTGTTGAGGCACATTTAGAGGTAAGCATATTAATGTTTTAATGTGATGCTGCTTTATTAATGTCTGCTGACCACTGTTTGTGTGGTGTTTTGTTCAAAGTAAACTGTTTTCAGGCGAACAGATTGTTTTACACGGTTCAAAATAGTTGTGCCACTTTAGTACCTTTCCATTCTCACTAGCAGTGATGATAACAACTCAGCTCTTACGGCTGCCATATTATTCTATGGTAGTAGTATGACTATTTTTTGCCAACAACTGTGTTTTCTGAGCCAGTCGCACCCATCTAACCGACTGTTTCTCACCCCTTCGACGAATCCTCCAAAACATTTCCGACGCAAATTTAGAGGTAACTATCTTGATGTCATAATGTCATGATGCTTCAATAATCTATGTGATCAGTGTTTGGGTTGTGTTTTGTAGAACTATATTGTTCTCACTGGCAATGATGATAACAACTCAGCTCTTACGGCTGCCATATTATTCTATGGTAGTAGTTTGACTAATTTTGGCCAAGAAATGTGTTTCTGAGCCACAGTCGCTCATCCAGCTTATGCCACTACGACTAATCCTTCAACTTTTTCATGACGCAGTTTTAGAGGTAACTATCTGCATGTCATAATCTTATGCTGCTTCAACAATGTCTGTCATCAGGGTTTTTTATTACTTTTGTAGAACAATGTTCTTTTCACAGAAAGGGATTTTTTTTACCGTTGTGCGCAGAAGATATTACACCACATAATCAGAAAAATTTCGCAGAGCTTTGCAAAGTCAGTTGCCTATCGCATGTTTTCGCTTGATTATGTGTTTGTGTTTAATACCCAAAAGTAACATCTTAAATTGAGACCAGTGGGTCACTTCTTCTTGATTTTCGTATGGATCCATCATTTATTTTCACACGTTTGCCTCCAGTCATCCTCTCCCTTAATTTTTTCTGCCTTCGTATTATATGATTAGTTGTCATGTTGTTTGGTTTTCTGTTACCTATTCATGACTTTACTATGTGAATGTTCTAATTACCCTTTGTTGAGGCACATTTAGAGGTAAGCATATTAATGTTTTAATGTGATGCTGCTTTATTAATGTCTGCTGACCACTGTTTGTGTGGTGTTTTGTTCAAAGTAAAGTGTTTTCAGACGAACAGATTGTTTTACATAGTTCAAAATAGTTGTGCCACTTTAGTACCTTTCCATTCTCACTAGCAGTGATGATAACAACTCAGCTCTTACGGCTGCCATATTATTCTATGGTAGTAGTATGACTATTTTTTGCCAACAACTGTGTTTTCTGAGCCAGTCGCACCCATCTAACCGACTGTTTCTCACCCCTTCGACGAATCCTCCAAAACATTTCCGACGCAAATTTAGAGGTAACTATCTTGATGTCATAATGTCATGATGCTTCAATATTCTATGTGATCAGTGTTTGGGTTGTGTTTTGTAGAACTATATTGTTCTCACTGGCAATGATGATAACAACTCAGCTCTTACGGCTGCCATATTATTCTATGGTAGTAGTTTGACTAATTTTTGCCAAGAAATGTGTTTCTGAGCCACTGTCGCTCATCCAGCTTATGCCACTACGACTAATCCTTCAAGTTTTTCACGACGCAGTTTTAGAGGTAACTATCTGCATGTCATAATCTCATGCTGCTTCAACAATGGCTGTCATCAGAGTTTTTTATTACTTTTGTAGAACTATGTTCTTTTCACGGAAAGGGATTTTTTTCTACCGTTGTGCGCAGAAGATATTACACCACATGATTAGAAAAATTTCCCAGAGCTTTGCAAAGTCAGTTGCCTATCGCATGTTTTCGCTTGATTATGTGTTTGTGTTTAATACCCAAAAGTAACATCTTAAATTGAGACCAGTGGGTCAATACTTCTTTATTTTCGTATGGATCCATCATTTATTTTCAGACGTTTGCCTCCAGTCATCCTCTCCCTTAATTTTTTCTGCCTTCGTATTATATGATTAGTTGTCATGTTGTTTGGTTTTCTGTTACCTATTCATGACTTTACTATATGAATGTTCTAATTACCCTTTGTTGAGGCACATTTAGAGGTAAGCATATTAATGTTTTAATGTGATGCTGCTTTATTAATGTCTGCTGACCACTGTTTGTGTGGTGTTTTGTTCAAAGTAAAGTGTTTTCAGGCGAACAGATTGTTTTACACGGTTCAAAATAGTTGTGCCACTTTAGTACCTTTCCATTCTCACTGGCAGTGATGATAACAACTCAGCTCTTACGGCTGCCATATTATTCTATGGTAGTAGTATGACTATTTTTTACCAACAACTGTGTTTTCTGAGCCAGTCGCACCCATCTAACCGACTGTTTGTCACCCTCTTCGACGAATCCTCCAAAACATTTCTGACGCAAATTTAGAGGTAACTATCTTGATGTCATAATGTCATGATGCTTCAATAATCGATGTGATCTGTGTTTGGGTTGTGTTTTGTAGAACTATATTGTTCTCACTGGCAATGATGATAACAACTTAGCTCTTACGGCTGCCATATTATTCTATGGTAGTAGTTTGACTAATTTTTGCCAAGAAATGTGTTTCTGAGCCACAGTCACTCATCCAGCTTATGCCACTACGACTAATCCTTCAAGTTTTTCCTGACGCAGTTTTAGAGGTAACTATCTGCATGTCATAATCTTATGCTGCTTCAACAATGTCTGTCATCAGAGTTTTTTATTACTTTTGTAGAACAATGTTCTTTTCACGGAAAGGGATTTTTTTTACCGTTGTGCGTAGAAGATATTACACCACATAATCAGAAAAATTTCGCAGAGCTTTGCAAAGTCAGTTGCCTATTGCATGTTTTCGCTTGATTATGTGTTTGTGTTTAATACCCAAAAGTAACATCTTAAATTGAGACCAGTGGGTCACTTCTTCTTGATTTTCGTATGGATCCATCATTTATTTTCACACGTTTGCCTCCAGTCATCCTCTCCCTTAATTTTTTCTGCCTTCGTATTATATGATTAGTTGTCATGTTGTTTGGTTTTCTGTTACCTATTCATGACTTTACTATGTGAATGTTCTAATTACCCTTTGTTGAGGCACATTTAGAGGTAAGCATATTAATGTTTTAATGTGCTGCTGCTTTATTAATGTCTGCTGACCACTGTTTGTGTGGTGTTTTGTTCAAAGTAAAGTGTTTTCAGACGAACAGATTGTTTTACATAGTTCAAAATAGTTGTGCCACTTTAGTACCTTTTCATTCTCACTAGCAGTGATGATAACAACTCAGCTCTTACGGCTGCCATATTATTCTATGGTAGTAGTATGACTATTTTTTGCCAACAACTGTGTTTTCTGAGCCAGTCGCACCCATCTAACCGACAGTTTCTCACCCCCTTCGACGAATCCTCCAAAACATTTCCGATGCAAATTTAGAGGTAACTATCTTGATGTCATAATGTCATGATGCTTCAATAATCTATGTGATCAGTGTTTGGGTTGTGTTTTGTAGAACTATATTGTTCTCACTGGCAATGATGATAACAACTCAGCTCTTACGGCTGCCATATTATTCTATGGTAGTAGTTTGACTAATTTTTGCCAAGAAATGTGTTTCTGAGCCACAGTCGCTCATCCAGCTTATGCCACTACGACTAATCCTTCAAGTTTTTCATGACGCAGTTTTAGAGGTAACTATCTGCATGTCATAATCTTATGCTGCTTCAACAATGTCTGTCATCAGAGTTTCTTATTACTTTTGTAGAACAATGTTCTTTTCACAGAAAGGGATTTTTTTCTACCGTTGTGCACAGAAGATATTACACCACATAATCAGAAAAATTTCACAGAGCTTTGCAAAGTCAGTTGCC
Organism: Lathyrus tuberosus; assembly: GCA_022829125.1. Taxonomy (NCBI): domain Eukaryota; kingdom Viridiplantae; phylum Streptophyta; class Magnoliopsida; order Fabales; family Fabaceae; genus Lathyrus; species Lathyrus tuberosus. Next base: position 3,582,134 of record JALAZF010000481.1, on the reverse strand, counting down.
TATCGCATGTTTTCGCTTGATTATGTGTTTGTGTTTAATACCCAAAAGTAACATCTTAAATTGAGACCAGTGGGTCACCTCTTCTTTATTTTCGTATGGATCCATCATTTATTTTCACACGTTTGCCTCCAGTCATCCTCTCCCTTAATTTTTTCTGCCTTCGTATTATATGATTAGTTGCCATGTTGTTTGGTTTTCTGTTACCTATTCATGACTTTACTATGTGAATGTTCTAATTACCCTTTGTTGAGGCACATTTAGAGGTAAGCATATTAATGTTTTAATGTGATGCTGCTTTATTAATGTCTGCTGACCACTGTTTATGTGGTGTTTTGTTCAAAGTAAAGTGTTTTCAGGCGAACAGGTTGTTTTACACGGTTCAAAATAGTTGTGCGACTTTAGTACCTTTGAATCCTCACTGGCAGTGATGATAACAACTCAGCTCTTACGGCAGCCATATTATTCTATGGTAGTAGTATGACTATTTTTTGCCAACAACTGTGTTTTCTGAGCCAATCGCACCCATCTAACCGACTGTTTCTCACCCTCTTCGACGAATCCTCCAAAACATTTCCGACGCAAATTTCGAGGTAACTATCTTGATGTCATAATGTCATGATGCTTCAATAATCTATGTGATCAGTGTTTGGGTTGTGTTTTGTAGAACTATATTGTTCTCACTGGCAATGATGATAACAACTCAGCTCTTACGGCTGCCATATTATTCTATGGTAGTAGTTTGACTAATTTTTGCCAAGAAATGTGTTTCTGAGCCACTGTCGCTCATCCAGCTTATGCCACTACGACTAATCCTTCAAGTTTTTTACGACGCAGTTTTAGAGGTAACTATCTGCATGTCATAATCTCATGTTGCTTCAACAATGTCTGTCATTAGAGTTTTTTACTACTTTTGTAGAACTATGTTCTTTTCACGGAAGTGGATTTTTTTCTAAAGTTGTGCGCAGAAGATATTACACCACAAGATCAGAAAAATTTCACAGAGCTTTGCAAAGTCAGTTGCCTATCGCATGTTTTCGCTTGATTATGTGTTTGTGTTTAATACCCAAAAGTAACATCTTAAACTGAGACCAGTGGGTCACTTCTTCTTTATTTTCGTATGGATCCATCATTTATTTTCACACGTTTGCCTCCAGTCATCCTCTCCCTTAATTTTTTCTGCCTTCGTATTATATGATTAGTTGTCATGTTGTTTGGTTTTCTGTTACCTATTCATGACATTACTATGGGAATGTTCTAATTACCCTTTGTTGAGGCACATTTAGAGGTAAGCATATTAATGTTTTAATGTGATGCTGCTTTATTAATGTCTGCTGACCACTGTTTATGTGGTGTTTTGTTCAAAGTAAAGTGTTTTCAGGCGAACAGGTTGTTTTACACGGTTCAAAATAGTTGTGCCACTTTAGTACCTTTCCTTTCTCACTGGCAGTGATGATAACAACTCAGCTCTTACGGCTGCCATATTATTCTATGGTAGTAGTATGACTATTTTTTACCAACAACTGTGTTTTCTGAGCCAGTCGCACCCATCTAACCGACTGTTTCTCACCCTCTTCGACGAATCCTGCAAAACATTTCCGACGCAAATTTAGAGGTAACTATCTTGATGTCATAATGTCATGATGCTTCAATAATCTATGTGATCAGTGTTTGGGTTGTGTTTTGTAGAACTATATTGTTCTCACTGGCAATGATGATAACAACTCAGCTCTTACGGCTGCCATATTATTCTATGTTAGTAGTTTGACTAATTTTTGCCAAGAAATGTGTTTCTGAGCCACTGTCGCTCATCCAGCTTATGCCACTACGACTAATCCTTCAAGTTTTTCACGACGCAGTTTTAGAGGTAATTATCTGCATGTCATAATCTCATGCTGCTTCAGCAATGTCTGTCATCATAGTTTTTTTATTACTTTTGCAGAACTATGTTCTTTTCACGATATCAACTACTTTTGCCTCCTGTCATCCTCTCCCTTAATTTTTTCTGCCTTCGTATTATATGATTAGTTGTCATGTTGTTTGGTTTTCTGTTACCTATTCATGACTTTACTATGTGAATTTTCTAATTACCCTTTGTTGAGGCACATTAAGAGGTAAGCATATTAATGTTTTAATGTGATGTTGCTTTATTAATGTCTGCTGACCACTGTTTGTGTGGTGATTTGTTCAAAGTAAAATGTTTTCAGGCGAACAGGTTGTTTTACACGGTTCAAAATAGGTGTGCCACTTTAGTACCTTTCCATTCTCACTGGCAGTGATGATAACAACTCAGCTCTTACGGCTGCCATATTATTCTATGGTAGTAGTATGACTATTTTTTGCCAACAACTGTGTTTTCTGAGCCAGTCGCGCCCATCTAACCGACTGTTTCTCACCCTCTTCGAAGAATCCTCCAAAACATTTCCGACGCAAATTTAGAGGTAACTATCTTGATGTCATAATGTCATGATGCTTCAATAATCTATGTGATCAGTGTTTGGGTTGTGTTTTGTAGAACTATATTGTTCTCAGTGGCAATGATGATAACAACTCAGCTCTTACGGCTGCCATATTATTCTATGGTAGTAGTTTGACTAATTTTTGCCAAGAAATGTGTTTCTGAGCCACTGTCGCTCATCCAGCTTATGCCACTACTACTAATCCTTCAAGTTTTTCACGACGCAGTTTTAGAGGTAACTATCTGCATGTCATAATTTCATTCTGCTTCTACAATGTCTATCATCAGAGTTTTTTATTACTTTTGTAGAACTATGTTCTTTAAACGGAAAGGGATTTTTTTTTCTACAGTTGTGCGCAGAAGATATTACACCACATGATCAGAAAAATTTCACAGAGCTTTGCAAAGTCAGTTGCCTATCGCATGTTTTCGCTTGATTATGTGTTTGTGTTTAATACCCAAAAGTAACATCTTAAATTGAGACCAATGGGTCATTTATTTTTTATTTTCGTATGGATCCATCATTTATTTTCACACGTTTGCCTCCAGTCATCCTCTCCCTTAATTTTTTCTGCCTTCGTATTATATGATTAGTTGTCATGTTGTTTGGTTTTCTGTTACCTATTCATGACTTTACTATTTGAATGTTCTAATTACCCTTTGTTGAGGCACATTTAGAGGTAAGCATATTAATGTTTTAATGTGATGCTGCTTTATTAATGTCTGCTGACCACTGTTTGTGTTGTGTTTTGTTCAAAGTAGTGTGTTTTCAGGCGAACAGATTGTTTTACACGGTTCAAAATAGTTGTGCCACTTTAGTACCTTTCCATTCTCACTGGCAGTGATGATAACAACTCAGCTCTTACGGCTGCCATATTATTCTATGGTAGTAGTATGACTATTTTTGTCAACAACTGTGTTTTCTGAGCCAGTCGCACCCATTTACCCGATTGTTTCTCGCCCTCTTAGACGAATCCTCCAAAACATTTCTTACGCAAATTTAGAGGTAACTATCTTGATGTCATAATGTCATGCTGCTTCAATAATGTATGTGATCAGTGTTTGGGTTGTGTTTTGTAGAACTATATTGTTCTCACTGGCAATGATGATAACAACTCAGCTCTTACGGCTGCCATATTATTCTATGTTAGTAGTTTGTCTAATTTTTGCCAAGAAATGTGTTTCTGAGCCACTGTCGCTCATCCAGCTTATGCCACTACGACTAATCCTTCAAGTTTTTCATGACGCAGTTTTAGAGGTAATTATCTGCATGTCATAATCTCATGCTGCTTCAACAATGTCTGTCATCATAGTTTTTTTATTACTTTTGCAGAACTATCTTCTTTTCACGATATCAACTACTTTTGCCTCCTTTCATCCTCTCCCTTAATTTTTTCTGCCTTCGTATTATATGATTAGTTGTCATGTTGTTTCGTTTTCTGTTACCTATTCATGACTTTACTATGTGAATTTTCTAATTACCCTTTGTTGAGGCACATTAAGAGGTAAGCATATTAATGTTTTAATGTGATGCTGCTTTATTAATGTCTGCTGACCACTGTTTGTGTGGTGATTTGTTCAAAGTAAAATGTTTTCAGGCGAACAGGTTGTTTTACACGGTTCAAAATAGTTGTGCCACTTTAGTACCTTTCCATTCTCACTGGCAGTGATGATAACAACTCAGCTCTTACGGCTGCCATATTATTCTATGGTAGTAGTATGACTATTTTTTGCCAACAACTGTGTTTTCTGAGCCAGTCGCTCCCATCTAACCGACTGTTTCTCACCCTCTTCGACGAATCCTCCAAAACATTTCCGACGCAAATTTAGAGGTAACTATCTTGTTGTCATAATGTCATGATGCTTCAATAATCTATGTGATCAGTGTTTGGGTTGTGTTTTGTAGAACTATATTGTTCTCAGTGGCAATGATGATAACAACTCAGCTCTTACGGCTGCCATATTATTCTATGGTAGTAGTTTGACTAATTTTTGCCAAGAAATGTGTTTCTGAGCCACTGTCGCTCATCCAGCTTATGCCACTACTACTAATCCTTCAAGTTTTTCACGACGCAGTTTTAGAGGTAACTATCTGCATATCATAATCTCATTCTGCTTCTACAATGTCTATCATCAGAGTTTTTTATTACTTTTGTAGAACTATGTTCTTTTCACGGAAAGGGATTTTTTTTTCTACAATTGTGCGCAGAAGATATTACACCACATGATCAGAAAAATTTCACAGAGCTTTGCAAAGTCAGTTGCCTATCGCATGTTTTCGCTTGATTATGTGTTTGTGTTTAATACCCAAAAGTAACATCTTAAATTGAGACCAATGGGTCATTTATTTTTTATTTTCGTATGGATCCATCATTTATTTTCACACGTTTGCCTCCAGTCATCCTCTCCCTTAATTTTTTCTGCCTTCGTATTATATGATTAGTTGTCATGTTGTTTGGTTTTCTGTTACCTATTCATGACTTTACTATTTGAATGTTCTAATTACCCTTTGTTGAGGCACATTTAGAGGTAAGCATATTAATGTTTTAATGTGATGCTGCTTTATTAATGTCTGCTGACCACTGTTTGTGTGGTGTTTTGTTCAAAGTAGTGTGTTTTCAGGCGAACAGATTGTTTTACACGGTTCAAAATAGTTGTGCCACTTTAGTACCTTTCCATTCTCACTGGTAGTGATGATAACAACTCAGCTATTACGGCTGCCATATTATTCTATGGTAGTAGTATGACTATTTTTTGCCAACAACTGTGTTTTCTGAGCCAGTCGCACCCATTTACCCGATTGTTTCTCGCCCTCTTCGACGAATCCTCCAAAACATTTTCGACGCAAATTTAGAGGTAACTATCTTGATGTCATAATGTCATGCCGCTTCAATAATGTATGTGATCAGTGTTTGGGTTGTGTTTTGTAGAACTATATTGTTCTCACTGGAAATGATGATAACAACTCAGCTCTTACGGCTGCCATATTATTCTATGGTAGTAGTTTGACTAATTTTTGCCAAGAAATGTGTTTCTGAGCCATTGTCGCTCATCCAGCTTATGCCACTACGACTAATCCTTCAATTTTTTCACGACGCAGTTTTAGAGGTAATTATCTGCATGTCATAATCTCATGCTGCTTCAACAATGTCTGTCATCATAGTTTTTTTATTACTTTTGTAGAACTATGTTCTTTTCACGATATCAACTACTTTTGCCTCCTGTCATCCTCTCCCTTAATTTTTTCTGCCTTCGTATTATATGATTAGTTGTCATGTTGTTTGGTTTTCTGTTACCAATTCATGACTTTACTATGTGAATTTTCTAATTACCCTTTGTTGAGGCACATTAAGAGGTAAGCATATTAATGTTTTAATGTGATGCTGCTTTATTAATGTCTGCTGACCACTGTTTGTGTGGTGATTTGTTCAAAGTAAAATGTTTTCAGGCGAACAGGTTGTTTTACGCGGTTCAAAATAGTTGTGCCACTTTAGTACCTTTCCATTCTCACTGGAAGTGATGATAACAACTCAGCTCTTACGACTGCCATTTTATTCTATGGTAGTAGTATGACTATTTTTTGCCAACAACTGTGTTTTCTGAGCCAGTCGCACCCATCTAACCGACTGTTTCTCGCCCTCTTCGACGAATCCTCAAAAACATTTCCGACGCAAATTTAGAGGTAACTATCTTGATATCATAATGTCATAATGCTTCAATAATCTATGTGATCAGTGTTTGGGTTGTGTTTTGTAGAACTATATTGTTCTCACTGGAAATGATGATAACAACTCAGCTCTTACGGTTGCCATATTATTCTATGGTAGTAGTTTGACAAATTTTTGCCAAGAAATGTGTTTCTGAGCCATTGTCGCTCATCCAGCTTATGCCACTACGACTAATCCTTCAAGTTTTTCACGACGCTGTTTTAGAGGTAATTATCTGCATGTCATAATCTCATGCTGCTTCAACAATATCTGTCATCATAGTTTTTTTATTACTTTTGTAGAACTATATTCTTTTCACGATATCAACTACTTTTGCCTCCTGTCATCCTCTCCCTTAATTTTTTCTGCCTTCGTATTATATGATTAGTTGTCATGTTGTTTAGTTTTCTGTTACCTATTCATGACTTTACTATGTGAATTTTCTAATTACCCTTTGTTGAGGCACATTAAGAGGTAAGCATATTAATGTTTTAATGTGATGCTGCTTTATTAATGTCTGCTGACCACTGTTTGTGTGGTGATTTGTTCAAAGTAAAATGTTTTCAGGCGAACAGGTTGTTTTACACAGTTCAAAATAGTTGTGCCACTTTAGTACCTTTCCATTCTCACTGGCAATGATGATAACAACTCAGCTCTTACGACTGCCATTTTATTTTATGGTAGTAGTATGACTATTTTTTGCCAACAACTGTGTTTTCTGAGCCAGTCGCACCCATCTAACCGACTGTTTCTCACCCTCTTCGACGAATCCTCCAAAACATTTCTGACGGAAATTTAGAGGTAACTATCTTGATGTCATAATGTCATGATGCTTCAATAATCTAGGTGATCAGTGTTTGGGTTGTGTTTTGTAGAACTATATTGTCCTCACTGGAAATGATGATAACAACTAAGCTCTTACGGCTGCCATATTATTCTATGTTAGTAGTTTGACTAATTTTTGCCAAGAAATGTGTTTCTGAGCCATTGTCGCTCATCCAGCTTATGCCACTCGAACTAATCCTTCAAGTTTTTCACGACGCAGTTTTAGAGGTAATTATCTGCATGTCATAATCTCATGCTGCTTCAACAATGTCTGTCATCATAGTTTTTTTATTACTTTTGTAGAACTATGTTCTTTTCACGATATCAACTACTTTTGCCTCCTGTCATCCTCTCCCTTAATTTTTTCTGCCTTCGTATTATATGATTAGTTGCTATGTTGTTTGGTTTTCTGTTACCTTTTCATGACTTTACTATGTGAATTTTCAAATTACCCTTTGTTGAGGCACATTAAGAGGTAATCATATTGATGTTTTAATGTGATGCTGCTTTATTAATGTCTCCTGACCACTGTTTGTGTGGTGATTTGTTCAAAGTAAAATGTTTTCAGGCGAACAGGTTGTTTTACACGGTTCAAAATAGTTGTGCCACTTTAGTACCTTTCCATTCTCACTGGCAGTTATGATAACAACTCAGCTCTTACGGCTGCCATATTATTCTATGGTAGTAGTATGACTATTTTTTGCCAACAACTGTGTTTTCTGAGCCAGTCGAACCCATCTAACCGACTGTTTCTCACCCTCTTCGACGAATCCTCCAAAACATTTCCGACGCAAATTTAGAGGTAACTATCTTGATGTCATAATGTCATGATGCTTCAATAATCTATGTGATCAGTGTTTGCGTTGTGTTTTGTAGAACTATATTGTTCTCAGTGGCAATGATGATAACAACTCAGCTCTTACGGCTGCCATATTATTCTATGGTAGTAGTTTGACTAATTTTTGCCAAGAAATGTGGTTCTGAGCCACTGTCGCTCATCCAACTTATGCCACTACGACTAATCCTTCAAGTTTTTCACGACGCAGTTTTAGAGGTAACTATCTGCATGTCATAATCTCATGCTGCTTGAACAATGTCTGTCATCAGAGTTTTTTATTATTTTTGTAGAACAATGTTCTTTTCACGGAAAGGGATTTTTTTCTACAGTTGTGCACAGAAGATATTACACCACATGATCAGAAAAATTTCACAGAGCTTTGCAAAGTCAGTTGCCTATCGCATGTTTTCGCTTGATTATGTGTTTGTGTTTAATACCCAAAAGTAACATCTTAAATTGAGACCAATGGGTCACTTCTTCTTTATTTTCGTATGGATCCATCATTTATTTTCACACGTTTGCCTCCAGTCATCCTCTCCCTTAATTTTTTCTGCCTTCGTATTATATGATTAGTTGTCATGTTGTTTGGTTTTCTGTTACCTATTCATGACTTTACTATTTGAATGTTCTAATTACCCTTTGTTGAGGCACATTTAGAGGTAAGCATATTAATGTTTTAATGTGATGCTGCTTTATTAATGTCTGCTGACCACTGTTTATGTGGTGTTTTGTTCAAAGTAAAGTGTTTTCAGGCGAACAGATTGTTTTACACGGTTCAAAATAGTTGTGCCACTTTAGTACCTTTCCATTCTCACTGGCAGTGATGATAACAACTCAGCTCTTACGGCTGCCATATTATTCTTTGGTAGTAGTATGACTATTTTTTGCCAACAACTGTGTTTTCTGAGCCAGTCGCACCCATCTACCCGATTGTTTCTCGCCCTCTTCGACGAATCCTCCAAAACATTTCCGACGCAAATTTAGAGGTAACTATCTTGATGTCATAATGTCATGCTGCTTAAATAATGTATGTGATCAGTGTTTGGGATGTGTTTTGTAGAACTATATTGTTCTCACTGGAAATGATGATAACAACTCAGCTCTTACGGCTGCCATATTATTCTATGGTAGTAGTTTGACTAATTTTTGCCAAGAAATGTGTTTCTGAGCCATTGTCGCTCATCCAGCTTATGCCACTACGACTAATCCTTCAAGTTTTTCACGACGCAGTTTTAGAGGTAATTATCTGCATGTCATAATCTCATGCTGCTTCAACAATGTCTGTCATCATAGTTTTTTTATTACTTTTGTGGAACTATGTTCTTTTCACGATATCAACTACTTTTGCCTCCTGTCATCCTCTCCCTTAATTTTTTCTGCCTTCGTATTATATGATTAGTTGTCATGTTGTTTGGTTTTCTGTTACCTATTCATGACTTTACTATGTGAATTTTCTAATTACCCTTTGTTGAGGCACATTAAGAGGTAAGCATATTAATGTTTTAATGTGATGCTGCTTTATTAATGTCTGCTGACCACTGTTTGTGTGGTGATTTGTCCAAAGTAAAATGTTTTCAGGCGAACAGGTTGTTTTACACGGTTCAAAATAGTTGTGCCACTTTAGTACCTTTCCATTCTCACTGGAAGTGATGATAACAACTCAGCTCTTACGACTGCTATTTTATTCTATGGTAATAGTATGACTATTTTTTGCCAACAACTGTGTTTTCTGAGCCAATCGCACCCATCTAACCGACTGTTTCTCGCCCTCTTCGACGAATCCTCCAAAACATTTCCGACGCAAATTTAGAGGTAACTATCTTGATATCATAATGTCATGATGCTTCAATAATCTATATGATCAGTGTTTGGGTTGTGTTTTGTAGAACTATATTGTTCTCACTGGAAATGATGATAACAACTCAGCTCTTACGGCAGCCATATTATTCTATGGTAGTAGTTTGACTAATTTTTGCCAAGAAATGTGTTTCTGAGCCATTGTCGCTCATCCAGCTTATGACACTACGACTAATCCTTCAAGTTTTTCACGACGCAGTTTTAGAGGTAATTATCTGCATGTCATAATCTCATGCTGCTTCAACAATGTCTGTCATCCGAGTTTTTTATTACTTTTGTAGAACTATGTTCTTTTCACGGAAAGGGATTTTTTTCTACAGTTGTGCACAGAAGATATTACACCACATGATCAGAAAAATTTCACAGATCTTTGCAAAGTCAGTTGCCTATCGCATGTTTTCGCTTGATTATGTGTTTGTGTTTAATACCCAAAAGTAACATCTTAAATTGAGACCAATGGGTCACTTCTTCTTTATTTTCGTATGGATCCATCATTTATTTTCACACGTTTGCCTCCAGTCATCCTCTCCCTTAATTTTTTCTGCCTTCGTATTATATGATTAGTTGTCATGTTGTTTGGTTTTCTGTTACCTATTCATGACTTTACTATTTGAATGTTCTAATTACCCTTTGTTGAGGCACATTTAGAGGTAAGCATATTAATGTTTTAATGTGATGCTGCTTTATTAATGTCTGCTGACCACTGTTTGTGTGGTGTTTTGTTCAAAGTAAAGTGTTTTTAGGCGAACAGATTGTTTTACACGGTTCAAAATAGTTGTGCCACTTTAGTACTTTTCCATTCTAACTGGTAGTGATGATAACAACTCAGCTCTTACGGCTGCCATAATATTCTTTGGTAGTAGTATGACTATTTTTGGCAACAACTGTGTTTTCTGAGCCAGTCGCACCCATCTACCCGATTGTTTCTCGCCGTCTTCGACGAATCCTCAAAAACATTTCCGACGCAAATTTAGAGGTAACTATCTTGATGTCATAATGCCATGCTGCTTAAATAATGTATGTGATCAGTGTTTGGGTTGTGTTTTGTAGAACTATATTGTTCTCACTGGAAATGATGATAACAACTCAGCTCTTACAGCTGCCATATTATTCTATGGTAGTAGTTTGACTAATTTTTGCCAAGAAATGTGTTTCTGAGCCATTGTCGCTCATCCAGCTTATGCCACTACGACTAATCCTTCAAGTTTTTCACGACGCAGTTTTAGAGGTAATTATCTGCATGTCATAATCTCATGCTGCTTCAACAATGTCTGTCATCATAGTTTTTTTATTACTTTTGTAGAACTATGTTCTTTTCACGATATCAACTACTTTTGCCTCCTGTCATCCTCTCCCTTAATTTTTTCTTCCTTCGTATTATATGATTAGTTGTCATGTTGTTTGGTCTTCTGTTACCTATTCATGACTTTACTATGTGAATTTTCTAATTACCCTTTGTTGAGGCACATTAAGAGGTAAGCATATTAATGTTTTAATGTGATGTTGCTTTATTAATGTCTGCTGACCACTGTTTGTGTGGTGATTTGTTCAAAGTAAAATGTTTTCAAGCGAACAGGTTGTTTTACACGGTTCAAAATAGTTGTGCTACTTTAGTACCTTTCCATTCTCACTGGCAGTGATGATAACAACTCAGCTCTTACGACTGCCATTTTATTCTATGGTAGTAGTATGACTATTTTTTGCCAACAACTGTGTTTTCTGAGTCAGTCGCACCCATCTAACCGACTGTTTCTTGCCCTCTTCGACGAATCCTCCAAAACATTTCCGACGCAAATTTAGAGGTAACTATCTTGATATCATAATGTCATGATGCTTCAATAATCTATGTGATCAGTGTTTGTGTTGTGTTTTGTAGAACTGTATTGTTCTCACTGGAAATGATGACAACAACTCAGCTCTTACGGCTGCCATATTATTTTATGGTAGTAGTTTGAGTAATTTTTGCCAATAAATGTGTTTCTGAGCCATTGTCGCTCATCCAGCTTATGCCACTACGACTAATCCTTCAAGTTTTTCACGACGCAGTTTTAGAGGTAATTATCTGCATGTCATAATCTCATGCTGCTTCAACAATATCTGTCATCATAGTTTTTTTATTACTTTTGTAGAACTATGTTCTTTTCACGATATCAACTACTTTTGCCTCCTGTCATCCTCTCCCTTAATTTTTTCTGCCTTCGTATTATATGATTAGTTGTCATGCTGTTTGGTTTTCTGTTACCTATTCATGACTTTACTATGTGAATTTTCTAATTACCCTTTGTTGAGGCACATTAAGAGGTAAGCATATTAATGTTTTAATGTGATGTTGCTTTATTAATGTCTGCTGACCACTGTTTGTGTGGTGATTTGTTCAAAGTAAAATGTTTTCAGGCGAACAGGTTGTTTTACACGGTTCAAAATCGTTGTGCCACTTTAGTACCTTTCCATTCTCACTGGCAGTGATGATAACAACTCAGCTCTTACGATTGCCATTTTATTCTATGGTAGTAGTATGACTATTTTTCGCCAACAACTGTGTTTTCTGAGCCAGTCGCACCCATCTAACCGACTGTTTCTCACCCTCTTCGACGAATCCTCCAAAACATTTCCGACGCAAATTTAGAGGTAACTATCTTGATGTCATAATGTCATGCTGCTTCATAATGTATGTGATCAGTGTTTGGGTTGTGTTTTGTAGAACTATATTGTTCTTATTGGAAATGATGATAACAACTCAGCTCTTACGGCTGCCATATTATTTTATGGTAGTAGTTTGACTAATTTTTGCCAAGAAATGTGTTTCTGAGCCATTGTCGCTCATCCAGCTTATGCCACTACGACTAATCCTTCAAGTTTTTCACGACGCAGTTTTAGAGGTAATTATCTGCATGTCATAATCTCATGCTGCTTCAACAATATCTGTCATCATAGTTTTTTTATTACTTTTGTAGAACTATGTTCTTTTCACGATATCAACTACTTTTGCCTCCTGTCATCCTCTCCCTTAATTTTTTCTGCCTTCGTATTATATGATTAGTTGTCATGTTGTTTAGTTTTCTGTTACCTATTCATGACTTTACTATGTGAATTTTCTAATTACCCTTTGTTGAGGCACATTAAGAGGTAAGCATATTAATGTTTTAATGTGATGCTGCTTTATTAATGTCTGCTGACCACTGTTTGTGTGGTGATTTGTTCAAAGTAAAATGTTTTCAGGCGAACAGGTTGTTTTAAACAGTTCAAAATAGTTGTGCCACTTTAGTACCTTTCCATTCTCACTGGCAGTGATGATAACAACTCAGCTCTTACGACTGCCATTTTATTTTATGGTAGTAGTATGACTATTTTTTGCCAACAACTGTGTTTTCTGAGCCAGTCGAACCCATCTAACCGACTGTTTCTCACCCTCTTCGACGAATCCTCCAAAACATTTCCGACGCAAATTTAGAGGTAACTATCTTGATGTCATAATGTCATGATGCTTCAATAATCTATGTGATCAGTGTTTGGGTTGTGTTTTGTAGAACTATATTGTTCTCACTGGAAATGATGATAACAACTCAGCTCTTACGGCTGCCATATTATTCTATGGTAGTAGTTTGACTAATTTTTGCCAAGAAATGTGTTTCTGAGCCATTGTCGCTCATCCAGCTTATGCCACTACGACTAATCCTTCAAGTTTTTCACGACGCAGTTTTAGAGGTAATTATCTGCATGTCATAATCTCATGCTGCTTCAATAATGTCTGTCATCATAGTTTTTTTATTACTTTTGTAGAACTATGTTCTTTTCACGATATCAACTACTTTTGCCTCCTGTCATCCTCTCCCTTAATTTTTTCTGCCTTCGTATTATATGATTAGTTGTCATGCTGTTTGGTTATCTGTTACCTATTCATGACTTTACTATGTGAATTTTCTAATTACCCTTTGTTGAGGCACATTAAGAGGTAAGCATATTAATGTTTTAATGTGATGCTGCTTTATTAATGTCTGCTGACCACTGTTTGTGTGGTGATTTGTTCAAAGTAAAATGTTTTCAGGCGAACAGGTTGTTTTACACGGTTCAAAATAGTTTTGCCACTTTAGTACCTTTCCATTCTCACTGGCAGTGATGATAACAACTCAGCTCTTACGGCTGCCATATTATTCTATGGTAGTAGTATGACTATTTTTTGCCAACAACTGTGTTTTCTGAGCCAGTCGCACCCATCTACCCGATTGTTTCTCGCCCTCTTCGACGAATCCTCCAAAACATTTCCGACGCAAATTTAGAGGTAACTATCTTGATGTCATAATGTTATGCTGCTTCAATAATGTATGTGATCAGTGTTTGGGTTGTGTTTTGTAGAACTATATTGTTCTCACTGGAAATGATGATAACAACTCAGCTCTTACGGCTGCCATATTATTCTATGGTAGTAGTTTGACTAATTTTTGCCAAGAAATTTGTTTCAGAGCCATTGTCGCTCATCCAGCTTATGCCACTACGACTAATCCTTCAAGTTTTTCACGACGCAGTTTTAGAGGTAATTATCTGCATGTCATAATCTCATGCTGCTTCAACAATGTCTGTCATCATAGTTTTTTTATTACTTTTGTAGAACTATGTTCTTTTCACGATATCAACTACTTTTGCCTCCTGTCATCCTCTCCCTTAATTTTTTCTGCCTTCGTATTATATGATTAGTTGTCATGTTGTTTGGTCTTCTGTTACCTATTCATGACTTTACTATGTGAATTTTCTAATTACCCTTTGTTGAGGCACATTAAGAGGTAAGCATATTAATGTTTTAATGTGATGCTGCTTTATTAATGTGTGCTGACCACTGTTTGTGTGGTGATTTGTTCAAAGTAAAATGTTTTCAGACGAACAGGTTGTTTTACACGGTTCAAAATAGTTGTGCCACTTTAGTACCTTTCCATTCTCACTGGCAGTGATGATAACAACTCAGCTCTTACGACTGCCATTTTATTCTATGGTAGTAGTATGACTATTTTTTGCCAACAACTGTGTTTTCTGAGCTAGTCGAACCCATCTAACCGACTGTTTCTCACCCTCTTCGACGAATCCTCCAAAACATTTCCAACGCAAATTTAGAGGTAACTATCTTGATGTCATAATGTCATGCTGCTTCAATAATGTATGTGATCAGTGTTTGGGTTGTGTTTTGTAGAACTATATTGTTCTCACTGGAAATGATGATAACAACTCAGCTATTACGGCTGCCATATTATTTTATGGTAGTAGTTTGACTAATTTTTGCCAAGAAATGTGTTTCTGAGCCATTGTCGCTCATCCAGCTTATGCCACTACGACTAATCCTTCAAGTTTTTCACGACGCAGTTTTAGAGGTAATTATCTGCATGTCATAATCTCATGCTGCTTCAACAATATCTGTCATCATAGTTTTTTTATTACTTTTGTAGAACTATGTTCTTTTCACGATATCAACTACTTTTGCCTCCTGTCATCCTCTCCCTTAATATTTTCTGCCTTCGTATTATATGATTAGTTGTCATGTTGTTTAGTTTTCTGTTACCTATTCATGACTTTACTATGTGAATTTTCTAATTACCCTTTGTTGAGGCACATTAAGAGGTAAGCATATTAATGTTTTAATGTGATGCTGCTTTATTAATGTCTACTGACCACTGTTTGTGTGGTGATTTGTTCAAAGTAAAATGTTTTCAGGCGAACAGGTTGTTTTACACAGTTCAAAATAGTTGTGCCACTTTAGTACCTTTCCATTCTCACCGGCAGTGATGATAACAACTCAGCTCTTACGACTGCCATTTTATTTTATGGTAGTAGTATGACTATTTTTTGCCAACAACTGTGTTTTCTGAGCCAGTCGAACCCATCTAACCGACTGTTTCTCACCCTCTTCGACGAATCCTCCAAAACATTTTCGACGCAAATTTAGAGGTAACTATCTTGATGTCATAATGTCATGATGCTTCAATAATCTATGTGATCAGTGTTTGGGTTGTGTTTTGTAGAACTATATTGTTCTCACTGGAAATGATGATAACAACTCAGCTCTTACGGCTGCCATATTATTCTATGGTAGTAGTTTGACTAATTTTTGCCAAGAAATGTGTTTCTGAGCCATTGTCGCTCATCCAGCTTATGCCACTACGACTAATCCTTCAAGTTTTTTGCGACGCAGTTTTAGAGGTAATTATCTGCATGTCATAATCTCATGCTGCTTCAACAATGTCTGTCATCATAGTTTTTTTATTACTTTTGTAGAACTATGTTCTTTTCACGATATCAACTACTTTTGCCTCCTGTCATCCTCTCCCTTAATTTTTTCTGCCTTCGTATTATATGATTAGTTGTCATGCTGTTTGGTTTTCTGTTACCTATTCATGACTTTACTATGTGAATTTTCTAATTACCCTTTGTTGAGGCACATTAAGAGGTAAGCATATTAAGGTTTTAATGTGATGCTGCTTTATTAATGTCTGCTGACCACTGTTTGTGTGGTGATTTGTTCAAAGTAAAATGTTTTCAGGAGAACAGGTTGTTTTACACAGTTCAAAATAGTTGTGCCACTTTAGTACCTTTCCATTCTCACTGGCAGTGATGATAACAACTCAGCTCTTACGACTGCCATTTTATTTTATGGTAGTAGTATGACTATTTTTTGCCAACAACTGTGTTTTCTGAGCCAGTCGAACCCATCTAACCGACTGTTTCTCACCCTCTTCGACGAATCCTCCAAAACATTTCCGACGCAAATTTAGAGGTAACTATCTTGATGTCATAATGTCATGATGCTTCAATAATCTATGTGATCAGTGTTTGGGTTGTGTTTTGTAGAACAATATTGTTCTCACTGGAAATGATGATAACAACTCAGCTCTTACGGCTGCCATATTATTCTATGGTAGTAGTTTGACTAATTTTTGCCAAGAAATGTGTTTCTGAGCCATTGTCGCTCATCCAGCTTATGCCACTACGACTAATCCTTCAAGTTTTTCACGACCCAGTTTTAGAGGTAATTATCTGCATGTCATAATCTCATGCTGCTTCAACAATGTCTGTCATCATAGTTTTTTTATTACTTTTGTAGAACTATGTTCTTTTCACGATATCAACTACTTTTGCCTCCTGTCATCCTCTCCCTTAATTTTTTCTGCCTTCGTATTATATGATTAGTTGTCATGCTGTTTGGTTTTCTGTTACCTATTCATGACTTTACTATGTGAATTTTCTAATTACCCTTTGTTGAGGCACATTAAGAGGTAAGCATATTAATATTTTAATGTGATGCTGCTTTATTAATGTCTGCTGACCACTGTTTGTGTGGTGATTTGTTCAAAGTAAAATGTTTTCAGGCGAACAGGTTGTTTTACACGGTTCAAAATAGTTGTGCCACTTTAGTACCTTTCCATTCTCACTGGCAGTGATGATAACAACTCAGCTCTTACGGCTGCCATATTATTCTATGGTAGTAGTATGACTATTTTTTACCAACAACTGTGTTTTCTGAGCCAGTCGCACCCATCTACCCGATTGTTTCTCGCCCTCTTCGACGAATCCTCAAAAATATTTCCGACGCAAATTTAGAGGTAACTATCTTGATGTCATAATGTCATGCTGCTTCAATAATGTATGTGATCAGTGTTTGGGTTGTGTTTTGTAGAACTATATTGTTCTCACTGGAAATGATGATAACAACTCAGCTCTTACGGCTGCCATATTATTCTATGGTAGTAGTTTGACTAATTTTTGCCAAGAAATGTGTTTCAGAGCCATTGTCGCTCATCCAGCTTATGCCACTACGACTAATCCTTCAAGTTTTTCACGACGCAGTTTTAGAGGTAATTATCTGCATGTCATAATCTCATGCTGCTTCAACAATGTCTGTCATCATAGTTTTTTTATTACTTTTGTAGAACTATGTTCTTTTCACGATATCAACTACTTTTGCCTCCTGTCATCCTCTCCCTTAATTTTTTCTGCCTTCGTATTATATGATTAGTTGTCATGTTGTTTGGTCTTCTGTTACCTATTCATGACTTTACTATGTGAATTTTCTAATTACCCTTTGTTGAGGCACATTAAGAGGTAAGCATATTAATGTTTTAATGTGATGCTGCTTTATTAATGTCTGCAGACCACTGTTTGTATGGTGATTTGTTCAAAGTAAAATGTTTTCAGACGAACAGGTTGTTTTACATGGTTCAAAATAGTTGTGCCACTTTAGTACCTTTCCATTCTCACTGGCAGTGATGATAACAACTCAGCTCTTACGACTGCCATTTTATTCTATGGTAGTAGTATGACTATTTTTTGCCAACAACTGTGTTTTCTGAGCTAGTCGCACCCATCTAACCGACTGTTTCTCACCCTCTTCGACGAATCCTCCAAAACATTTCCAACGCAAATTTAGAGGTAACTATCTTGATGTCATAATGTCATGCTGCTTCAATAATGTATGTGATCAGTGTTTGGGTTGTGTTTTGTAGAACTATATTGTTCTCACTGGAAATGATGATAACAACTCAGCTCTTACGGCTGCCATATTATTTTATGGTAGTAGTTTGACTAATTTTTGCCAAGAAATGTGTTTCTGAGCCATTGTCGCTCATCCGGCTTATGCCACTACGACTAATCCTTCAAGTTTTTCACGACGCAGTTTTAGAGGTAATTATCTGCATGTCATAATCTCATGCTGCTTCAACAATATCTGTCATCATAGTTTTTTTATTACTTTTGTAGAACTATGTTCTTTTCACGATATCAACTACTTTTGCCTCCTGTCATCCTCTCCCTTAATTTTTTCTGCCTTCGTATTATATGATTAGTTGTCATGTTGTTTAGTTTTCTGTTACCTATTCATGACTTTACTATGTGAATTTTCTAATTACCCTTTGTTGAGGCACATTAAGAGGTAAGCATATTAATGTTTTAATGTGATGCTGCTTTATTAATGTCTACTGACCACTGTTTGTGTGGTGATTTGTTCAAAGTAAAATGTTTTCAGGCGAACAGGTTGTTTTACACAGTTCAAAATAGTTGTGCCACTTTAGTACCTTTCCATTCTCACCGGCAGTGATGATAACAACTCAGCTCTTACGACTGCCATTTTATTTTATGGTAGTAGTATGACTATTTTTTGCCAACAACTGTGTTTTCTGAGCCAGTCGAACCCATCTAACCGACTGTTTCTCACCCTCTTCGACGAATCCTCCAAAACATTTCCGACGCAAATTTAGAGGTAACTATCTTGATGTCATAATGTCATGATGCTTCAATAATCTATGTGATCAGTGCTTGGGTTGTGTTTTGTAGAACTATATTGTTCTCACTGGAAATGATGATAACAACTCAGCTCTTACGGCTGCCATATTATTCTATGGTAGTAGTTTGACTAATTTTTGCCAAGAAATGTGTTTCTGAGCCATTGTCGCTCATCCAGCTTATGCCACTACGACTAATCCTTCAAGTTTTTCACGACGCAGTTTTAGAGGTAATTATCTGCATGTCATAATCTCATGCTGCTTCAACAATGTCTGTCATCATAGTTTTTTTATTACTTTTGTAGAACTATGTTCTTTTCACGATATCAACTACTTTTGCCTCCTGTCATCCTCTCCCTTAATTTTTTCTGCCTTCGTATTATATGATTAGTTGTCATGTTGTTTGGTCTTCTGTTACCTATTCATGACTTTACTATGTGAATTTTCTAATTACCCTTTGTTGAGGCACATTAAGAGGTAAGCATATTAATGTTTTAATGTGATGCTGCTTTATTAATGTCTACTGACCACTGTTTGTGTGGTGATTTGTTCAAAGTAAAATGTTTTCAGGCGAACAGGTTGTTTTACACAGTTCAAAATAGTTGTGCCACTTTAGTACCTTTCCATTCTCACCGGCAGTGATGATAACAACTCAGCTCTTACGACTGCCATTTTATTTTATGGTAGTAGTATGACTATTTTTTGCCAACAACTGTGTTTTCTGAGCCAGTCGAACCCATCTAACCGACTGTTTCTCACCCTCTTCGACGAATCCTCCAAAACATTTCCGACGCAAATTTAGAGGTAACTATCTTGATGTCATAATGTCATGATGCTTCAATAATCTATGTGATCAGTGCTTGGGTTGTGTTTTGTAGAACTATATTGTTCTCACTGGAAATGATGATAACAACTCAGCTCTTACGGCTGCCATATTATTCTATGGTAGTAGTTTGACTAATTTTTGCCAAGAAATGTGTTTCTGAGCCATTGTCGCTCATCCAGCTTATGCCACTACGACTAATCCTTCAAGTTTTTCACGACGCAGTTTTAGAGGTAATTATCTGCATGTCATAATCTCATGCTTCTTCAACAATGTCTGTCATCATAGTTTTTTTATTACTTTTGTAGAACTATGTTCTTTTCACGATATCAACTACTTTTGCCTCCTGTCATCCTCTCCCTTAATTTTTTCTGCCTTCGTATTATATGATTAGTTGTCATGTTGTTTGGTCTTCTGTTACCTATTCATGACTTTACTATGTGAATTTTCTAATTACCCTTTGTTGAGGCACATTAAGAGGTAAGCATATTAATGTTTTAATGTGATGCTGCTTTATTAATGTCTGCAGACCACTGTTTGTATGGTGATTTGTTCAAAGTAAAATGTTTTCAGACGAACAGGTTGTTTTACATGGTTCAAAATAGTTGTGCCACTTTAGTACCTTTCCATTCTCACTGGCAGTGATGATAACAACTCAGCTCTTACGACTGCCATTTTATTCTATGGTAGTAGTATGACTATTTTTTGCCAACAACTGTGTTTTCTGAGCTAGTCGCACCCATCTAACCGACTGTTTCTCACCCTCTTCGACGAATCCTCCAAAACATTTCCGACGCAAATTTAGAGGTAACTATCTTGATGTCATAATGTCATGATGCTTCAATAATCTATGTGATCAGTGTTTGGGTTGTGTTTTGTAGAACTATATTGTTCTCACTGGAAATGATGATAACAACTCAGCTCTTACGGCTGCCATATTATTCTATGGTAGTAGTTTGACTAATTTTTGCCAAGAAATGTGTTTCTGAGCCATTGTCGCTCATCCAGCTTATGCCACTACGACTAATCCTTCAAGTTTTTCACGACGAAGTTTTAGAGGTAATTATCTGCATGTCATAATCTCATGCTGCTTCAACAATGTCTGTCATCATAGTTTTTTTATTACTTTTGTAGAACTATGTTCTTTTCACGATATCAACTACTTTTGCCTCCTGTCATCCTCTCCCTTAATTTTTTCTGCCTTCGTATTATATGATTAGTTGTCATGCTGTTTGGTTTTCTGTTACCTATTCATGACTTTACTATGTGAATTTTCTAATTACCCTTTGTTGGGGCACATTAAGAGGTAAGCATATTAATATTTTAATGTGATGCTGCTTTATTAATGTCT
Source organism: Lathyrus tuberosus (assembly GCA_022829125.1). Lineage (NCBI taxonomy): Eukaryota > Viridiplantae > Streptophyta > Magnoliopsida > Fabales > Fabaceae > Lathyrus > Lathyrus tuberosus. The sequence continues at coordinate 3,561,021 of JALAZF010000481.1, read as the reverse complement.
GCTGACCACTGTTTTTGTGGTGATTTGTTCAAAGTAAAATGTTTTCAGGCGAACAGGTTGTTTTACACGGTTCAAAATAGTTGTGCCACTTTAGTACCTTTCCATTCTCACCGGCAGTGATGATAACAACTCAGCTCTTACGGCTGCCATATTATTCTATGGTAGTAGTATGACTATTTTTTGCCAACAACTGTGTTTTCTGAGCCAGTCGCACCCATCTACCCGATTGTTTCAAGCCCTCTTCGACGAATCCTCCAAAACATTTCCGACGCAAATTTAGAGGTAACTATCTTGATGTCATAATGTCATGCTGCTTCAATAATGTATGTGATCAGTGTTTGGGTTGTGTTTTGTAGAACTATATTGTTCTCACTAGAAATGATGATAACAACTCAGCTCTTACGGCTGCCATATTATTCTATGGTAGTAGTTTGACTAATTTTTGCCAAGAAATGTGTTTCAGAGCCATTGTCGCTCATCCAACTTATGCCACTACGACTAATCCTTCAAGTTTTTCACGACGCAGTTTTAGAGGTAATTATCTGCATGTCATAATCTCATGCTGCTTCAACAATGTCTGTCATCATAGTTTTTTTATTACTTTTGTAGAACTATGTTCTTTTCACGATATCAACTACTTTTGCCTCCTGTCATCCTCTCCCTTAATTTTTTCTGCCTTCGTATTATATGATTAGTTGTCATGCTGTTTGGTTTTCTGTTACCTATTTATGACTTTACTATGTGAATGTTCTAATTACCCTTTGTTGAGGCACATTAAGAGGTAAGCATATTAATGTTTTAATGTGATGCTGCTTTATTAATGTCTGCTGACCACTGTTTGTGTGGTGATTTGTTCAAAGTAAACTGTTTTCAGGCGAACAGGTTGTTTTACACAGTTCAAAATAGTTGTGCCACTTTAGTACCTTTCCATTCTCACTGGCAGTGATGATAACAACTCAGCTCTTACGACTGCCATTTTATTTTATGGTAGTAGTATGACTATTTTTTGCCAACAACTGTGTTTTCTGAGCTAGTCGAACCCATCTAACCGACTGTTTCTCACCCTCTTCGACGAATCCTCCAAAACATTTCCGACGCAAATTTAGAGGTAACTATCTTGATGTCATAATGTCATGATGCTTCAATAATCTATGTGATCAGTGTTTGGGTTGTGTTTTGTAGAACTATATTGTTCTCACTGGAAATGATGATAACAACTCAGCTCTTACGGCTGCCATATTATTCTATGGTAGTAGTTTGACTAATTTTTGCCAAGAAATGTGTTTCTGAGCCATTGTCGCTCATCCAGCTTATGCCACTACGACTAATCCTTCAAGTTTTTCACGACGAAGTTTTAGAGGTAATTATCTGCATGTCATAATCTCATGCTGCTTCAACAATGTCTGTCATCATAGTTTTTTTATTACTTTTGTAGAACTATGTTCTTTTCACGATATCAACTACTTTTGCCTCCTGTCATCCTCTCCCTTAATTTTTTCTGCCTTCGTATTATATGATTAGTTGTCATGCTGTTTGGTTTTCTGTTACCTATTCATGACTTTACTATGTGAATTTTCTAATTACCCTTTGTTGGGGCACATTAAGAGGTAAGCATATTAATATTTTAATGTGATGCTGCTTTATTAATGTCTGCTGACCACTGTTTTTGTGGTGATTTGTTCAAAGTAAAATGTTTTCAGGCGAACAGGTTGTTTTACACGGTTCAAAATAGTTGTGCCACTTTAGTACCTTTCCATTCTCACTGGCAGTGATGATAACAACTCAGCTCTTACGGCTGCCATATTATTCTATGGTAGTAGTATGACTATTTTTTGCCAACAACTGTGTTTTCTGAGCCAGTCGCACCCATCTACCCGATTGTTTCAAGCCCTCTTCGACGAATCCTCCAAAACATTTCCGACGCAAATTTAGAGGTAACTATCTTGATGTCATAATGTCATGCTGCTTCAATAATGTATGTGATCAGTGTTTGGGTTGTGTTTTGTAGAACTATATTGTTCTCACTGGAAATGATGATAACAACTTAGCTCTTACGGCTGCCATATTATTCTATGGTAGTAGTTTGACTAATTTTTGCCAAGAAATGTGTTTCAGAGCCATTGTCGCTCATCCAACTTATGCCACTACGACTAATCCTTCAAGTTTTTCACGACGCAGTTTTAGAGGTAATTATCTGCATGTCATAATCTCATGCTGCTTCAACAATGTCTGTCATCATAGTTTTTTTATTACTTTTGTAGAACTATGTTCTTTTCACGATATCAACTACTTTTGCCTCCTGTCATCCTCTCCCTTAATTTTTTCTGCCTTCGTATTATATGATTAGTTGTCATGCTGTTTGGTCTTCTGTTACCTATTCATGACTTTACTATGTGAATTTTCTAATTACCCTTTGTTGAGGCACATTAAGAGGTAAGCATATTAATGTTTTAATGTGATGCTGCTTTATTAATGTCTGCTGACCACTGTTTGTGTGGTGATTTGTTCAAAGTAAAATGTTTTCAGGCGAACAGGTTGTTTTACACGGTTCAAAATAGTTGTGCCACTTTAGTACCTTTCCATTCTCACTGGCAGTGATGATAACAACTCAGCTCTTACGGCTGCCATATTATTCTATGGTAGTAGTATGACTATTTTTTGCCAACAACTGTGTTTTCTGAGCCAGTCGCACCCATCTACCCGATTGTTTCAAGCCCTCTTCGACGAATCCTCCAAAACATTTCCGACGCAAATTTAGAGGTAACTATCTTGATGTCATAATGTCATGCTGCTTCAATAATGTATGTGATCAGTGTTTGGGTTGTGTTTTGTAGAACTATATTGTTCTCACTGGAAATGATGATAACAACTCAGCTCTTACGGCTGCCATATTATTCTATGGTAGTAGTTTGACTAATTTTTGCCAAGAAATGTGTTTCAGAGCCATTGTCGCTCATCCAGCTTATGCCACTACGACTAATCCTTCAAGTTTTTCACGACGCAGTTTTAGAGGTAATTATCTGCATGTCATAATCTCATGCTGCTTCAACAATGTCTGTCATCATAGTTTTTTTATTACTTTTGTAGAACTATGTTCTTTTCACGATATCAACTACTTTTGCCTCCTGTCATCCTCTCCCTTAATTTTTTCTGCCTTCGTATTATATGATTAGTTGTCATGTTGTTTGGTCTTCTGTTACCTATTCATGACTTTACTATGTGAATTTTCTAATTACCCTTTGTTGAGGCACATTAAGAGGTAAGCATATTAATGTTTTAATGTGATGCTGCTTTATTAATGTCTGCTGACCACTGTTTGTGTGGTGATTTGTTCAAAGTGAAATGTTTTCAGACGAACAGGTTGTTTTACACGGTTCAAACTAGTTGTGCCACTTTAGTACCTTTCCATTCTCACTGGCAGTGATGATAACAACTCAGCTCTTACGACTGGCATTTTATTCTATGGTAGTAGTATGACTATTTTTTGCCAACAACTGTGTTTTCTGAGCCAGTCGCACCCATCTAACCGACTGTTTCTCATCCTCTTCGACGAATCCTCCAAAACATTTCCAACGCAAATTTAGAGGTAACTATCTTGATGTCATAATGTCATGCTGCTTCAATAATGTATGTGATCAGTGTTTGGGTTGTGTTTTGTAGAACTATATTGTTCTCACTGGAAATGATGATAACAACTCAGCTCTTACGGCTGCCATATTATTTTATGGTAGTAGTTTGACTAATTTTTGCCAAGAAATGTGTTTCTGAGCCATTGTCGCTCATCCAGCTTATGCCACTACGACTAATCCTTCAAGTTTTTCACGACGCGGTTTTAAAGGTAATTATCTGCATGTCATAATCTCATGCTGCTTCAACAATATCTGTCATCATAGTTTTTTTATTACTTTTGTAGAACTATGTTCTTTTCACGATATCAACTACTTTTGCCTTCTGTCATCCTCTCCCTTAATTTTTTCTGCCTTCGTATTATATGATTTGTTGTCATGTTGTTTAATTTTCTGTTACCTATTCATGACTTTACTATGTGAATTTTCTAATTACCCTTTGTTGAGGCACATTAAGAGGTAATCATATTAATGTTTTAATGTGATGCTGCTTTATTAATGTCTGCTGACCACTGTTTGTGTGGTGATTTGTTCAAAGTAAAATGTTTTCAGGCGAACAGGTTGTTTTACACAGTTCAAAATAGTTGTGCCACTTTAGTACCTTTCCATTCTCACTGGCAGTGATGATAACAACTCAGCTCTTACGGCTGCCATATTATTCTATGGTAGTAGTATGACTATTTTTTGCCAACAACTGTGTTTTCTGAGCCAGTCGCACCCATCTACCCGATTGTTTCAAGCCCTCTTCGACGAATCCTCCAAAACATTTCCGACGCAAATTTAGAGGTAACTATCTTGATGTCATAATGTCATGCTGCTTCAATAATGTATGTGATCAGTGTTTGGGTTGTGTATTGTAGAACTATATTGTTCTCACTGGAAATGATGATAACGACTCAGCTCTTACGGCTGCCATATTATTCTATGGTAGTAGTTTGACTAATTTTTGCTAAGAAATGTGTTTCAGAGCCATTGTCGCTCATCCAGCTTATGCCACTACGACTAATCCTTCAAGTTTTTCACGACGCAGTTTTAGAAGTAATTATCTGCATGTCATAATCTCATGTTGCTTCAACAATGTCTGTCATCATAGTTTTTTTATTACTTTTGTAGAACTACGTTCTTTTCACGATATCAACTACTTTTTCCTCCTGTCATCCTCTCCCTTAATTTTTTCTGCCTTCGTATTATATGATTAGTTGTCATGTTGTTTGGTCTTCTGTTACCTATTCATGACTTTACTATGTGAATTTTCTAATTACCCTTTGTTGAGGCACATTAAGAGGTAAGCATATTAATGTTTTAATGTGATGCTGCTTTATTAATGTCTGCTGACCACTGTTTGTGTGGTGATTTGTTCAAAGTAAAATGTTTTCAGGCGAACAGGTTGTTTTACACGGTTCAAAATAGTTGTGCCACTTTAGTACCTTTCCATTCTCACTGGCAGTGATGATAACAACTCCGCTCTTACGGCTGCCATATTATTCTATGGTAGTAGTATGACTATTTTTTGCCAACAACTGTGTTTTCTGAGCCAGTCGAACCCATCTACCCGATTGTTTCAAGCCCTCTTCGACGAATCCTCCAAAACATTTCCGACGCAAATTTAGAGGTAACTATCTTGATGTCATAATGTCATGCTGCTTCAATAATGTATGTGATCAGTGTTTGGGTTGTGTTTTGTAGAACTATATTGTTCTCACTGGAAATGATGATAACAACTCAGCTCTTACGGCTGCCATATTATTCTACGGTAGTAGTTTGACTAATTTTTGCCAAGAAATGTGTTTCAGAGCCATTGTCGCTCATCCAGCTTATGCCACTACGACTAATCCTTCAAGTTTTTCACGACGCAGTTTTAGAGGTAATTATCTGCATGTCATAATCTCATGCTGCTTCAACAATGTCTGTCATCAAAGTTTTTTATTACTTTTGTAGAACTATGTTCTTTTCACGATATCAACTACTTTTGCCTCCTGTCATCCTCTCCCTTAATTTTTTCTGCCTTCGTATTATATGATTAGTTGTCATGTTGTTTGGTCTTCTGTTACCCATTCATGACTTTACTATGTGAATTTTCTAATTACCCTTTGTTGAGGCACATTAAGAGGTAAGCATATTAATGTTTTAATGTGATGCTGCTTTATTAATGTCTGCTAACCACTGTTTGTGTGGTGATTTGTTCAAAGTAAAATGTTTTCAGGCGAACAGGTTGTTTTACACAGTTCAAAATAGTTGTGCCACTTTAGTACCTTTCCATTCTCACTGACAGTGATGATAACAACTCAGCTCTTACGACTGCCATTTTATTTTATGGTAGTAGTATGACTATTTCTTGCCAACAACTGTGTTTTCTGAGCCAGTCGAACCCATCTAACTGACTGTTTCTCACCCTCTTCGACGAATCCTCCAAAACATTTCCGACGCAAATTTAGAGGTAACTATCTTGATGTCATAATGTCATGATGCTTCAATAATCTATGTGATCAGTGCTTGGGTTGTGTTTTGTAGAACTATATTGTTCTCACTGGAAATGATGATAACAACTCAGCTCTTACGGCTGCCATATTATTCTATGGTAGTAGTATGACTATTTTTTGCCAACAACTGTGTTTTCTGAGCCAGTCGCACCCATCTACCCGATTGTTTCAAGCCCTCTTTGACGAATCCTCCAAAACATTTCCGACGCAAATTTAGAGGTAACTATCTTGATGTCATAATGTCATGCTGCTTCAATAATGTATGTGATCAGTGTTTGGGTTGTGTTTTGTAGAACTATATTGTTCTCACTGGAAATGATGATAACAACTCAGCTCTTACGGCTGCCATATTATTCTATGGTAGTAGTTTGACTAATTTTTGCCAAGAAATGTGTTTCAGAGCCATTGTCGCTCATCCAGCTTATGCCACTACGACTAATCCTTCAAGTTTTTCACGACGCCGTTTTAGAGGTAATTATCTGCATGTCATAATCTCATGCTGCTTCAACAATGTCTGTCATCATAGTTTTTTTATTACTTTTGTAGAACTATGTTCTTTTCACGATATCAACTACTTTTGCCTCCTGTCATCCTCTCCCTTAATTTTTTCTGCCTTCGTATTATATGATTAGTTGTCATGTTGTTTGGTCTTCTGTTACCTATTCATGACTTTACTATGTGAATTTTCTAATTACCCTTTGTTGAGGCACATTAAGAGGTAAGCATATTAATGTTTTAATGTGATGCTGCTTTATTAATGTCTGCTGACCACTGTTTGTGTGGTGATTTGTTCAAAGTAAAATGTTTTCAGGCGAACAGGTTGTTTTACACGGTTCAAAATAGTTGTGCCACTTTAGTACCTTTCCATTCTCACTGGCAGTGATGATAACAACTCAGATCTTACGGCTGCCATATTATTCTATGGTAGTAGTATGACTATTTTTTGCCAACAACTGTGTTTTCTGAGCCAGTCGCACCCATCTACCCGATTGTTTCAAGCCCTCTTCGACGAATCCTCCAAAACATTTCTGACGCAAATTTAGAGGTAACTATCTTGATGTCATAATGTCATGCTGCTTCAATAATGTATGTGATCAGTGTTTGGGTTGTGTTTTGTAGAACTATATTGTTCTCACTGGAAATGATGATAACAACTCAGCTCTTACGGCTGCCATATTATTCTATGGTAGTAGTTTGACTAATTTTTGCCAAGAAATGTGTTTCAGAGCCATTGTCGCTCATCCAGCTTATGCCACTATGACTAATCCTTCAAGTTTTTCACGACGCAGTTTTAGAGGTAATTATCTGCATGTCATAATCTCATGTTGCTTCAACAATGTCTGTCAGCATAGTTTTTTTATTACTTTTGTTGAACTACGTTCTTTTCACGATATCAACTACTTTTGCCTCCTGTCATCCTCTCCCTTAATTTTTTCTGCCTTCGTATTATATGATTAGTTGTCATGTTGTTTGGTCTTCTGTTACCTATTCATGACTTTACTATGTGAATTTTCTAATTACCCTTTGTTGAGGCACATTAAGAGGTAAGCATATTAATGTTTTAATGTGATGCTGCTTTATTAATGTCTGCTGACCACTGTTTGTGTGGTGATTTGTTCAAAGTAAAATGTTTTCAGGCGAACAGGTTGTTTTACACGGTTCAAAATAGTTGTGCCACTTTAGTACCTTTCCATTCTCACTGGCAGTGATGATAACAACTCAGCTCTTACAGCTGCCATATTATTCTATGGTAGTAGTATGACTATTTTTTGCCAACAACTGTGTTTTCTGAGCCAGTCGCACCCATCTACCCGATTGTTTCAAGCCCTCTTCGACGAATCCTCCAAAACATTTCCGACACAAATTTAGAGGTAACTATCTTGATGTCATAATGTCATGCTGCTTCAATAATGTATGTGATCAGTGTTTGGGTTGTGTTTTGTAGAACTATATTGTTCTCACTGGAAATGATGATAACAACTCAGCTCTTACGGCTGCCATATTATTCTATGGTAGTAGTTTGACTAATTTTTGCCAAGAAATGTGTTTCAGAGCCATTGTCGCTCATCCAGCTTATGCCACTACGACTAATCCTTCAAGTTTTTCACGACGCAGTTTTAGAGGTAATTATCTGCATGTCATAATCTCATGCTGCTTCAACAATGTCTGTCATCATAGTTTTTTTATTACTTTTGTAGAACTATGTTCTTTTCACGATATCAACTACTTTTGCCTCCTGTCATCCTCTCCCTTAATTTTTTCTGCCTTCGTATTATATGATTAGTTGTCATGTTGTTTGGTCTTCTGTTACCTATTCATGACTTTACTATGTGAATTTTCTAATTACCCTTTGTTGAGGCACATTAAGAGGTAAGCATATTAATGTTTTAATGTGATGCTGCTTTATTAATGTCTGCTAACCACTGTTTGTGTGGTGATTTGTTCAAAGTAAAATGTTTTCAGGCGAACAGGTTGTTTTACACAGTTCAAAATAGTTGTGCCACTTTAGTACCTTTCCATTCTCACTGATAGTGATGATAACAACTCAGCTCTTACGACTGCCATTTTATTTTATGGTAGTAGTATGACTATTTTTTGCCAACAACTGTGTTTTCTGAGCCAGTCGAACCCATCTAACCGACTGTTTCTCACCCTCTTCGACGAATCCTCCAAAACATTTCCGACGCAAATTTAGAGGTAACTATCTTGATGTCATAATGTCATGATGCTTCAATAATCTATGTGATCAGTGTTTGGGTTGTGTTTTGTAGAACTATATTGTTCTCACTGGAAATGATGATAACAACTCAGCTCTTACGGCTGCCATATTATTCTATGGTAGTAGTTTGACTAATTTTTGCCAAGAAATGTGTTTCTGAGCCATTGTCGCTCATCCAGCTTATGCCACTACGACTAATCCTTCAAGTTTTTCACGACGCAGTTTTAGAGGTAATTATCTGCATGTCATAATCTCATGCTGCTTCAACAATGTCTGTCATCATAGTTTTTTTATTACCTTTGTAGAACTATGTTCTTTTCACGATATCAACTACTTTTGCCTCCTGTCATCCTCTCCCTTAATTTTTTCTGCCTTCGTATTATATGATTAGTTGTCATGTTGTTTGGCCTTCTGTTACCTATTCATGACTTTACTATGTGAAATTTCTAATTACCCTTTGTTGAGCCACATTAAGAGGTAAGCATATTAATGTTTTAATGTGATGCTGCTTTATTAATGTCTGCTGACCACTGTTTGTGTGGTGATTTGTTCAAAGTAAAATGTTTTCAGGCGAACAGGTTGTTTTACACGGTTCAAAATAGTTGTGCCACTTTAATACCTTTCCATTCTCACTGGCAGTGATGATAACAACTCAGCTCTTACAGCTGCCATATTATTCTATGGTAGTAGTATGACTATTTTTTGCCAACAACTGTGTTTTCTGAGCCAGTCGCACCCATCTACCCGATTGTTTCAAGCCCTCTTCGACGAATCCTCCAAAACATTTCCGACACAAATTTAGAGGTAACTATCTTGATGTCATAATGTCATGCTGCTTCAATAATGTATGTGATCAGTGTTTGGGTTGTGTTTTGTAGAACTATATTGTTCTCACTGGAAATGATGATAACAACTCAGCTCTTACGGCTGCCATATTATTCTATGGTAGTAGTTTGACTAATTTTTGCCAAGAAATGTGTTTCAGAGCCATTGTCGCTCATCCAGCTTATGCCACTACGACTAATCCTTCAAGTTTTTCACGACGCAGTTTTAGAGGTAATTATCTGCATGTCATAATCTCATGCTGCTTCAACAATGTCTGTCATCATAGTTTTTTTATTACTTTTGTAGAACTATGTTCTTTTCACGATATCAACTACTTTTGCCTCCTGTCATCCTCTCCCTTAATTTTTTCTGCCTTCGTATTATATGATTAGTTGTCATGTTGTTTGGTCTTCTGTTACCTATTCATGACTTTACTATGTGAATTTTCTAATTACCCTTTGTTGAGGCACATTAAGAGGTAAGCATATTAATGTTTTAATGTGATGCTGCTTTATTAATGTCTGCTAACCACTGTTTGTGTGGTGATTTGTTCAAAGTAAAATGTTTTCAGGCGAACAGGTTGTTTTACACAGTTCAAAATAGTTGTGCCACTTTAGTACCTTTCCATTCTCACTGACAGTGATGATAACAACTCAGCTCTTACGACTGCCATTTTATTTTATGGTAGTAGTATGACTATTTTTTGCCAACAACTGTGTTTTCTGAGCCAGTCGAACCCATCTAACCGACTGTTTCTCACCCTCTTCGACGAATCCTCCAAAACATTTCCGACGTAAATTTAGAGGTAACTATCTTGATGTCATAATGTCATGATGCTTCAATAATCTATGTGATCAGTGTTTGGGTTGTGTTTTGTAGAACTATATTGTTCTCACTGGAAATGATGATAACAACTCAGCTCTTACGGCTGCCATATTATTCTATGGTAGTAGTTTGACTAATTTTTGCCAAGAAATGTGTTTCTGAGCCATTGTCGCTCATCCAGCTTATGCCACTACGACTAATCCTTCAAGTTTTTCACGACGCAGTTTTAGAGGTAATTATCTGCATGTCATAATCTCATGCTGCTTCAACAATGTCTGTCATCATAGTTTTTTTATTACCTTTGTAGAACTATGTTCTTTTCACGATATCAACTACTTTTGCCTCCTGTCATCCTCTCCCTTAATTTTTTCTGCCTTCGTATTATATGATTAGTTGTCATGTTGTTTGGCCTTCTGTTACCTATTCATGACTTTACTATGTGAATTTTCTAATTACCCTTTGTTGAGGCACATTAAGAGGTAAGCATATTAATGTTTTAATGTGATGCTGCTTTATTAATGTCTGCTGATCACTGTTTGTGTGGTGATTTGTTCAAAGTAAAATGTTTTCAGGTGAACAGGTTGTTTTACATGGTTCAAAATAGTTGTGCCACTTTAGTACCTTTCCATTCTCACTGGCAGTGATGATAACAACTCAGCTCTTACGACTGCCATTTTATTCTATGGTAGTAGTATGACTATTTTTTGCCAACAACTGTGTTTTCTGAGCCAGTCGCACCCATCTAACAGACTGTTTCTCACCCTCTTCGACGAATCCTCCAAAACATTTCCGACACAAATTTAGAGGTAACTATCTTGATGTCATAATGTCATGATGCTTCAATAATCTATGTGATCAGTGTTTGGGTTGTGTTTTGTAGAACTATATTGGTCTCACTGGAAATGATGATAACAACTCAGCTCTTACGGCTGCCATATTATTCTATGGTAGTAGTTTGACTAATTTTTGCCAAGAAATGTGTTTCTGAGCATTTGTCGCTCATCCAGCTTATGCCACTACGACTAATCCTTCAAGTTTTCACGACGCAGTTTTAGAGGTAATTATCTGCATGTCATAATCTCATGCTGCTTCAACAATATCTGTCATCATAGTTTTTTTATTACCTTTGTAGAACTATGTTCTTTTCACGATATCAACTACTTTTGCCTCCTGTCATCCTCTCCCTTAATTTTTTCTGCCTTAGTATTATATGATTAGTTGTCATGTTGTTTAGTTTTCTGTTACCTATGCATGACTTTATTATGTGAATTTTCTAATTACCCTTTGTTGAGGCACATTAAGAGGTAAGCATATTAATGTTTTAATGTGATGCTGCTTTATTAATGTCTGTTGGCCACTGTTTGTGTGGTGATTTCTTCAAAGTAAAATGTTTTCAGGCGAACAGGTTGTTTTACACGGTTCAAAATAGTTGTGCCACTTTAGTACCTTTCCATTCTCACTGGCAGTGATGATAACAACTCAGCTCTTACGACTGCCATTTTATTCTATGGTAGTAGTATGACTATTTTTTGCCAACAATTGTGTTTTCTGAGCCAGTCTCACCCATCTAACCGACTATTTCTCACCCTCTTCGACGAATCCTCCAAAACATTTCTGACGCAAATTTAGAGGTAACTATCTTGATGTCATAATGTCATGATGCTTCAATAATCTATGTGATCAGTGTTTGGGTTGTGTTTTGTAGAACTATATTGTTCTCACTGGAAATGATGATAACAACTCAGCTCTTACGGCTGCCATATTATTCTATGGTAGTAGTTTGACTAATTTTTGCCAAGAAATGTGTTTCAGAGCCATTGTCGCTCGTCCAGCTTATGCCACTACGACTAATCCTTCAAGTTTTCACGACGCAGTTTTAGAGGTAATTATCTGCATGTCATAATCTCATGCTGCTTCAACAATGTCTGTCATCATAGTTTTTTTATTACTTTTGTAGAACTATGTTCTTTTCACGATATCAACTACTTTTGCCTCCTGTCATCCTCTCCCTTAATTTTTTCTGCCTTAGTATTATATGATTAGTTGTCATGTTGTTTAGTTTTCTGTTACCTATGCATGACTTTATTATGTGAATTTTCTAATTACCCTTTGTTGAGGCACATTAAGAGGTAAGCATATTAATGTTTTAATGTGATGCTGCTTTATTAATGTCTGTTGGCCACTGTTTGTGTGGTGATTTTTTCAAAGTAAAATGTTTTCAGGCGAACAGGTTGTTTTACACGGTTCAAAATAGTTGTGCCACTTTAGTACCTTTCCATTCTCACTGGCAGTGATGATAACAACTCAGCTCTTACGACTGCCATTTTATTCTATGGTAGTAGTATGACTATTTTTTGCCAACAATTGTGTTTTCTGAGCCAGTCGCACCCATCTAACCGACTGTTTCTCACCCTCTTCGACGAATCCTCCAAAACATTTCTGACGCAAATTTAGAGGTAACTATCTTGATGTCATAATGTCATGCTGCTTCAATAATGTATGTGATCAGTGTTTGGGTTGTGTTTTGTAGAACTATATTGTTCTCACTGGAAATGATGATAACAACTCAGCTCTTACGGCTGCCATATTATTCTATGGTAGTAGTTTGACTAATTTTTGCCAAGAAATGTGTTTCAGAGCCATTGTCGCTCATCCAGCTTATGCCACTACGACTAATCCTTCAAGTTTTTCACGACGCAGTTTTAGAGGTAATTATCTGCATGTCATAATCTCATGCTGCTTCAACAATGTCTGTCATCATAGTTTTTTTATTACTTTTGTAGAACTATGTTCTTTTCACGATATCAACTACTTTTGCCTCCTGTCATCCTCTCCCTTAATTTTTTCTGCCTTCGTATTATATGATTAGTTGTCATGTTGTTTGGTCTTCTGTTACCTATTCATGACTTTACTATGTGAATTTTCTAATTACCCTTTGTTGAGGCACATTAAGAGGTAAGCATATTAATGTTTTAATGTGATGCTGCTTTATTAATGTCTGCTAACCACTGTTTGTGTGGTGATTTGTTCAAAGTAAAATGTTTTCAGGCGAACAGGTTGTTTTACACAGTTCAAAATAGTTGTGCCACTTTAGTACCTTTCCATTCTCACTGACAGTGATGATAACAACTCAGCTCTTACGACTGCCATTTTATTTTATGGTAGTAGTATGACTATTTTTTGCCAACAACTGTGTTTTCTGAGCCAGTCGAACCCATCTAACCGACTGTTTCTCACCCTCTTCGACGAATCCTCCAAAACATTTCCGACGCAAATTTAGAGGTAACTATCTTGATGTCATAATGTCATGATACTTCAATAATCTATGTGATCAGTGTTTGGGTTGTGTTTTGTAGAACTATATTGTTCTCACTGGAAATGATGATAACAACTCAGCTCTTACGGCTGCCATATTATTCTATGGTAGTAGTTTGACTAATTTTTGCCAAGAAATGTGTTTCTGAGCCATTGTCGCTCATCCAGCTTATGCCACTACGACTAATCCTTCAAGTTTTTCACGACGCAGTTTTAGAGGTAATTATCTGCATGTCATAATCTCATGCTGCTTCAACAATGTCTGTCATCATAGTTTTTTTATTACCTTTGTAGAACTATGTTCTTTTCACGATATCAACTACTTTTGCCTCCTGTCATCCTCTCCCTTAATTTTTTCTGCCTTCGTATTATATGATTAGTTGTCATGTTGTTTGGCCTTCTGTTACCTATTCATGACTTTACTATGTGAAATTTCTAATTACCCTTTGTTGAGGCACATTAAGAGGTAAGCATATTAATGTTTTAATGTGATGCTGCTTTATTAATGTCTGCTGACCACTGTTTGTGTGGTGATTTGTTCAAAGTAAAATGTTTTCAGGCGAACAGGTTGTTTTACACGGTTCAAAATAGTTGTGCCACTTTAGTACCTTTCCATTCTCACTGGCAGTGATGATAACAACTCAGCTCTTACAGCTGCCATATTATTCTATGGTAGTAGTATGACTATTTTTTGCCAACAACTGTGTTTTCTGAGCCAGTCGCACCCATCTACCCGATTGTTTCAAGCCCTCTTCGACGAATCCTCCAAAACATTTCCGACACAAATTTAGAGGTAACTATCTTGATGTCATAATGTCATGCTGCTTCAATAATGTATGTGATCAGTGTTTGGGTTGTGTTTTGTAGAACTATATTGTTCTCACTGGAAATGATGATAACAACTCAGCTCTTACGGCTGCCATATTATTCTATGGTAGTAGTTTGACTAATTTTTGCCAAGAAATGTGTTTCAGAGCCATTGTCGCTCATCCAGCTTATGCCACTACGACTAATCCTTCAAGTTTTTCACGACGCAGTTTTAGAGGTAATTATCTGCATGTCATAATCTCATGCTGCTTCAACAATGTCTTTCATCATAGTTTTTTTATTACTTTTGTAGAACTATGTTCTTTTCACGATATCAACTACTTTTGCCTCCTGTCATCCTCTCCCTTAATTTTTTCTGCCTTCGTATTATATGATTAGTTGTCATGTTGTTTGGTCTTCTGTTACCTATTCATGACTTTACTATGTGAATTTTCTAATTACCCTTTGTTGAGGCACATTAAGAGGTAAGCATATTAATGTTTTAATGTGATGCTGCTTTATTAATGTCTGCTGACCACTGTTTGTGTGGTGATTTCTTCAAAGTAAAATGTTTTCAGGCGAACAGGTTGTTTTACACGGTTCAAAATAGTTGTGCCACTTTAGTACCTTTCCATTCTCACTGGCAGTGATGATAACAACTCAGCTCTTACGACTGCCATTTTATTCTATGGTAGTAGTATGACTATTTTTTGCCAACAATTGTGTTTTCTGAGCCAGTCTCACCCATCTAACCGACTATTTCTCACCCTCTTCGACGAATCCTCCAAAACATTTCTGACGCAAATTTAGAGGTAACTATCTTGATGTCATAATGTCATGATGCTTCAATAATCTATGTGATCAGTGTTTGGGTTGTGTTTTGTAGAACTATATTGTTCTCACTGGAAATGATGATAACAACTCAGCTCTTACGGCTGCCATATTATTCTATGGTAGTAGTTTGACTAATTTTTGCCAAGAAATGTGTTTCAGAGCCATTGTCGCTCGTCCAGCTTATGCCACTACGACTAATCCTTCAAGTTTTCACGACGCAGTTTTAGAGGTAATTATCTGCATGTCATAATCTCATGCTGCTTCAACAATGTCTGTCATCATAGTTTTTTTATTACTTTTGTAGAACTATGTTCTTTTCACGATATCAACTACTTTTGCCTCCTGTCATCCTCTCCCTTAATTTTTTCTGCCTTCGTATTATATGATTAGTTGTCATGTTGTTTAGTTTTCTGTTACCTATGCATGACTTTATTATGTGAATTTTCTAATTACCCTTTGTTGAGGCACATTAAGAGGTAAGCATATTAATGTTTTAATGTGATGCTGCATTATTAATGTCTGTTGGCCACTGTTTGTGTGGTGATTTTTTCAAAGTAAAATGTTTTCAGGCGAACAGGTTGTTTTACACGGTTCAAAATAGTTGTGCCACTTTAGTACCTTTCCATTCTCACTGGCAGTGATGATAACAACTCAGCTCTTACGACTGCCATTTTATTCTATGGTAGTAGTATGACTATTTTTTGCCAACAATTGTGTTTTCTGAGCCAGTCGCACCCATCTAACCGACTGTTTCTCACCCTCTTCGACGAATCCTCCAAAACATTTCTGACGCAAATTTAGAGGTAACTATCTTGATGTCATAATGTCATGATGCTTCAATAATCTATGTGATCAGTGTTTGGGTTGTGTTTTGTAGAACTATATTGTTCTCACTGGAAATGATGATAACAACTCAGCTCTTACGGCTGCCATATTATTCTATGGTAGTAGTTTGACTAATTTTTGCCAAGAAATGTGTTTCAGAGCCATTGTCGCTCATCCAGCTTATGCCACTACGACTAATCCTTCAAGTTTTTCACGACGCAGTTTTAGAGGTAATTATCTGCATGTCATAATATCATGCTGCTTCAACAATGTCTGTCATCATAGTTTTTTTATTACTTTTGTAGAACTATGTTCTTTTCACGATATCAACTACTTTTGCCTCCTGTCATCCTCTCCCTTAATTTTTTCTGCCTTCGTATTATATGATTAGTTGTCATGTTGTTTGGTCTTCTGTTACCTATTCATGACTTTACTATGTGAATTTTCTAATTACCCTTTGTTGAGGCACATTAATAGGTAAGCATATTAATGTTTTAATGTGATGCTGCTTTATTAATGTCTGCTGACCACTGTTTGTGTGGTGATTTGTTCAAAGTAAAATGTTTTCAGGCGAACAGGTTGTTTTACACGGTTCAAAATAGTTGTGCCACTTTAGTACCTTTCCATTCTCACTGGCAGTGATGATAACAACTCAGCTCTTACGACTGCCATTTTATTCTATGGTAGTAGTATGACTATTTTTTGCCAACAACTGTGTTTTCTGAGCCAGTCGCACCCATCTAACCGACTGTTTCTCACCCTCTTCGACGAATCCTCCAAAACATTTCCGACGCAAATTTAGAGGTAACTATCTTGATGTCATAATGTCATGATGCTTCAATAATCTATGTGATCAGTGTTTGGGTTGTGTTTTGTAGAACTATATTGTTCTCACTGGAAATGATGATAACAACTCAGCTCTTACGGCTGCCATATTATTCTATGGTAGTAGTTTGACTAATTTTTGCCAAGAAATGTGTTTCAGAGCCATTGTCGCTCATCCAGCTTATGCCACTACGACTAATCCTTCAAGTTTTTCACGACGCAGTTTTAGAGGTAATTATCTGCATGTCATAATCTCATGCTGCTTCAACAATGTCTGTCATCATAGTTTTTTTATTACTTTTGTAGAACTATGTTCTTTTCACGATATCAACTACTTTTGCCTCCTGTCATCCTCTCCCTTAATTTTTTCTGCCTTCGTATTATATGATTAGTTGTCATGTTGTTTGGTCTTCTGTTACCTATTCATGACTTTACTATGTGAATTTTCTAATTACCCTTTGTTGAGGCACATTAATAGGTAAGCATATTAATGTTTTAATGTGATGCTGCTTTATTAATGTCTGCTGACCACTGTTTGTGTGGTGATTTGTTCAAAGTAAAATGTTTTCAGGCGAACAGGTTGTTTTACACGGTTCAAAATAGTTGTGCCACTTTAGTACCTTTCCATTCTCACTGGCAGTGATGATAACAACTCAGCTCTTACGACTGCCATTTTATTCTATGGTAGTAGTATGACTATTTTTTGCCAACAACTGTGTTTTCTGAGCCAGTCGCACCCATCTAACCGACTGTTTCTCACCCTCTTCGACGAATCCTCCAAAACATTTCCGACGCAAATTTAGAGGTAACTATCTTGATGTCATAATGTCATGATGCTTCAATAATCTATGTGATCAATGTTTGGGTTGTGTTTTGTAGAACTATATTGTTCTCACTGGAAATGATGATAACAACTCAGCTCTTACGGCTGCCATATTATTCTAGAGTAGTAGTTTGACTAATTTTTGCCAAGAAATGTGTTTCTGAGCCATTATCGCTCATCCAGCTTATGCCACTACGACTAATCCTTCAAGTTTTTCACGACGCAGTTTTAGAGGTAATTATCTGCATGTCATAATCTCATGCTGCTTCAACAATATCTGTCATCATAGTTTTTTTATTACCTTTGTAGAATTATGTTCTTTTCACAATATCAACTACTTTTGCCTCCTGTCATCCTCTCCCTTAATTTTTTCTGCCTTCGTATTAGATGATTAGTTGTCATGTTGTTTAGTTTTCTGTTACCTATGCATGACTTTACTATGTGAATTTTCTAATTACCCTTTGTTGAGGCACATTAAGAGGTAAGCATATTAATGTTTTAATGTGATGCTGCTTTATTAATGTCTGCTGGCCACTGTTTCTGTGGTGATTTGTTCAAAGTAAAATGTTTTCAGGCGAACAGGTTGTTTTACACGGTTCAAAATAGTTGTGCCACTTTAGTACCTTTCCATTCTCACTGGCAGTGATGATAACAACTCAGCTCTTACAACTGCCATTTTATTCTATGGTAGTAGTATGACTATTTTTTGCCAACAACTGTGTTTTCTGAGCCAGTCGCACCCATCTAACCGACTGTTTCTCACCCTCTTCGACGAATCCTCCAAAACATTTCTGACGCAAATTTAGAGGTAACTATCTTGATGTCATAATGTCATGCTGCTTCAATAATGTATGTGATCAGTGTTTGGGTTGTGTTTTGTAGAACTATATTGTTCTCACTGGAAATGATGATAACAACTCAGCTCTTACAGCTGCCATATTATTCTATGGTAGTAGTTTGACTAATTTTTGCCAAGAAATGTGTTTCAGAGCCATTGTCGCTCATCCAGCTTATGCCACTACGACTAATCCTTCAAGTTTTTCATGACGCAGTTTTAGAGGTAATTATCTGCATGTCATAATCTCATGCTGCTTCAACAATGTCTGTCTTCATAGCTTTTTTATTACTTTTGTAGAACTATGTTCTTTTCACGATATCAACTACTTTTGCCTCCTGTCATCCTCTCCCTTAATTTTTTCTGCCTTCGTATTATATGATTAGTTGTCATGTTGTTTGGTCTTCTGTTACCTATTCATGACTTTATTATGTGAATTTTCTAATTACCCTTTGTTGAGGCACATTAAGAGGTAAGCATATTAATGTTTTAATGTGATGCTGCTTTATTAATGTCTGCTGACCACTGTTTGTGTGGTGATTTGTTCAAAGTAAAATGTTTTCAGGCGAACAGGTTGTTTTACACGGTTCAAAATAGTTGTGCCACTTTAGTACCATTCCATTCTCACTGGCAGTGATGATAACAACTCAACTCTTACGACTGCCATTTTATTCTATGCTAGTAGTATGACTATTTTTTGCCAACAACTGTGTTTTCTGAGCCAGTCGCACCCATCTAACCGACTGTTTCTCACCCTCTTCGACGAATCCTCCAAAACATTTCCGACGCAAATTTAGAGGTAACTATCTTGATGTCATAATGTCATGATGCTTCAATAATCTATGTGATCAATGTTTGGGTTGTGTTTTGTAGAACTATATTGTTCTCACTGGAAATGATGATAACAACTCAGCTCTTACGGCTGCCATATTATTCTATAGTAGTAGTTTGACTAATTTTTGCCAAGAAATGTGTTTCTGAGCCATTGTCGCTCATCCAGCTTATGCCACTACGACTAATCCTTCAAGTTTTTCACGACGCAGTTTTAGAGGTAATTATCTGCATGTCATAATCTCATGCTGCTTCAACAATATCTGTCATCATAGTTTTTTTATTACCTTTGTAGAACTATGTTCTTTTCACGATATCAACTACTTTTGCCTCCTGTCATCCTCTCCCTTAATTTTTTCTGCCTTCGTATTATATGATTAGTTGTCATGTTGTTTAGTTTTCTGTTACCTATGCATGACTTTACTATGTGAATTTTCTAATTACCCTTTGTTGAGGCACATTAAGAGGTAAGCATATTAATGTTTTAATGTGATGCTGCTTTATTAATGTCTGCTGGCCACTGTTTGTGTGGTGATTTGTTCAAAGTAAAATGTTTTCAGGCGAACAGGTTGTTTTTCACGGTTCAAAATAGTTGTGCCACTTTAGTACCTTTCCATTCTCACTGGCAGTGATGATAACAACTCAGCTCTTACGACTGCCATTTTATTCTATGGTAGTAGTATGACTATTTTTTGCCAACAACTGTGTTTTCTGAGCCAGTCGCACCCATCTAACCGACTGTTTCTCACCCTCTTCGACGAATCCTCCAAAACATTTCTGACGCAAATTTAGAGGTAACTATCTTGATGTCATAATGTCATGCTGCTTCAATAATGTATGTGATCAGTGTTTGGGTTGTGTTTTGTAGAACTATATTGTTCTCACTGGAAATGATGATAACAACTCAGCTCTTACGGCTGCCATATTATTCTATGGTAGTAGTTTGACTAATTTTTGCCAAGAAATGTGTTTCAGAGCCATTGTCGCTCATCCAGCTTATGCCACTACGACTAATCCTTCAAGTTTTTCACGACGCAGTTTTAGAGGTAATTATCTGCATGTCATAATCTCATGCAACTTCAACAATGTCTGTCTTCATAGTTTTTTTATTACTTTTGTAGAACTATGTTCTTTTCACGATATCAACTACTTTTGCCTCCTGTCATCCTCTCCCTTAATTTTTTCTGCCTTCGTATTATATGATTAGTTGTCATGTTGTTTGGTCTTCTGTTACCTATTCATGACTTTACTATGTGAATTTTCTAATTACCCTTTGTTGAGGCACATTAAGAGGTAAGCATATTAATGTTTTAATGTGATGCTGCTTTATTAATGTCTGCTGACCACTGTTTGTGTGGTGATTTGTTCAAAGTAAAATGTTTCCAGGCGAACAGGTTGTTTTACACGGTTCAAAATAGTTGTGCCACTTTAGTACCTTTCCATTCTCACTGACAGTGATGATAACAACTCAGCTCTTACGACTGCCATTTTATTCTATGGTAGTAGAATGACTATTTTTTGCCAACAACTGTGTTTTCTGAGCCAGTCGCACCCATCTAACCGACTGTTTCTCACCCTCTTCGACGAATCCTCCAAAACATTTCCGACGCAAATTTAGAGGTAACTCTCTTGATGTCATAATGTCATGCTGCTTCAATAATGTATGTGATCAGTGTTTGGGTTGTGTTTTGTAGAACTATATGGTTCTCACTGGAAATGATGATAACAACTCAGCTCTTACGGCTGCCATATTATTCTATGGTAGTAGTTTGACTAATTTTTTCCAAGAAATGTGTTTCAGAGCCATTGTCGCTCATCCAGCTTATACCACTACGACTAATCCTTCAAGTTTTTCACGACGCAGTTTTAGAGGTAATTATCTGCATGTCATAATCTCATGCTGCTTCAACAATGTCTGTCATCATAGTTTTTTTATTACTTTTGTAGAACTATGTTCTTTTCACGATATCAACTACTTTTGCCTCCTGTCATCCTCTCCCTTAATTTTTTTCTGCCTTCGTATTATATGATTAGTTGTCATGTTATTTGGTCTTCTGTTACCTATTCATGACTTTACTATGTGAATTTTCTAATTACCCTTTGTTGAGGCACATTAAGAGGTAAGCATATTAATGTTTTAATGTGATGCTGCTTTATTAATGTCTGCTGACCACTGTTTGTGTGGTGATTTGTTCAAAGTAAAATGTTTTCAGGCGAACAGGTTGTTTTACACGGTTCAAAATAGTTGTGCCACTTTAGTACCTTTCCATTCTCACTAGCAGTGATGATAACAACTCAGCTCTTACGACTGCCATTTTATTCTATGGTAGTAGTATGACTATTTTTTGCCAACAACTGTGTTTTATGAGCCAGTCGCACCCATCTAACCGACTGTTTCTCACCCTCTTCGACGAATCCTCCAAAACATTTCCGACGCAAATTTAGAGGTAACTATCTTGATGTCATAATGTCATGATGCTTCAATAATCTATGTGATCAGTGTTTGGGTTGTGTTTTGTAGAACTATATTGTTCTCACTGGAAATGATGATAACAACTCAGCTCTTACGGCTGCCATATTATTCTATAGTAGTAGTTTGACTAATTTTTCACCAAGAAATGTGTTTCAGAGCCATTGTCGCTCATCCGGCTTATGCCACTACGACTAATCCTTCAAGTTTTTCACGACGCAGTTTTAGAGGTAATTATCTGCATGTCATAATCTCATGCGGCTTCAACAATATCTGTCATCATAGTTTTTTTATTACCTTTGTAGAACTATGTTCTTTTCACGATATCAACTACTTTTGCCTCCTGTCATCCTCTCCCTTAATTTTTTCTGCCTTCGTATTATATGATTAGTTGTCATGTCGTTTTTTTTTCTGTTACCTATGCATGACTTTACTATGTGAATTTTCTAATTACCCTTTGTTGAGGCACATTAAGAGGTAAGCATATTAATGTTTTAATGTGATGCTGCTTTATTAATGTCTGCTGGCCACTGTTTGTGTGGTGATTTGTTCAAAGTAAAATGTTTTCAGGCGAACAGGTTGTTTTACACAGTTCAAAATAGTTGTGCCACTTTAGTACCTTTCCATTCTCACTGGCAGTGATGATAACAACTCAGCTCTTATGACTGCCATTTTATTCTATGGTAGTAGTATGACTATTTTTTGCCAACAACTGTGTTTTCTGAGCCAGTCGCACCCATCTAACCGACTGTTTCTCACCCTCTTCGACGAATCCTCCAAAACATTTCCGACGCAAATTTAGAGGTAACTATCTTGATGTCATAATGTCATGATGCTTCAATAATCTATGTGATCAATGTTTGGGTTGTGTTTTGTAGAACTATATTGTTCTCATTGGAAATGATGATAACAACTCAGCTCTTACGGCTGCCATATTATTCTATAGTAGTAGTTTGACTAATTTTTGCCAAGAAATGTGTTTCTGAGCCATTGTCGCTCATCCAGCTTATGCCACTACGACTAATCCTTCAAGTTTTTCACGACGCAGTTTTAGAGGTAATTATCTGCATGTCATAATCTCATGCTGCTTCAACAATATATGTCATCATAGTTTTTTTATTACCTTTGTAGAACTATGTTCTTTTCACGATATCAACTACTTTTGCCTCCTGTCATCCTCTCCCTTAATTTTTTCTGCCTTCGTATTATATGATTAGTTGTCATGTTGTTTGGTCTTCTGTTACCTATTCATGACTTTACTATGTGAATTTTCTAATTACCCTTTGTTGAGGCACATTAAGAGGTAAGCATATTAATGTTTTAATGTGATGCTGCTTTATTAATGTCTGCTGACCACTGTTTGTGTGGTGATTTGTTCAAAGTAAAATGTTTCCAGGCGAACAGGTTGTTTTACACGGTTCAAAATAGTTGTGCCACTTTAGTACCTTTCCATTCTCACTGACAGTGATGATAACAACTCAGCTCTTACGACTGCCATTTTATTCTATGGTAGTAGAATGACTATTTTTTGCCAACAACTGTGTTTTCTGAGCCAGTCGCACCCATCTAACCGACTGTTTCTCACCCTCTTCGACGAATCCTCCAAAACATTTCCGACGCAAATTTAGAGGTAACTATCTTGATGTCATAATGTCATGATGCTTCAATAATCTATGTGATCAGTGTTTGGGTTGTGTTTTGTAGAACTATATTGTTCTCACTGGAAATGATGATAACAACTCAGCTCTTACGGCTGCCATATTATTCTATAGTAGTAGTTTGACTAATTTTTCACCAAGAAATGTGTTTCAGAGCCATTGTCGCTCATCCGGCTTATGCCACTACGACTAATCCTTCAAGTTTTTCACGACGCAGTTTTAGAGGTAATTATCTGCATGTCATAATCTCATGCGGCTTCAACAATATCTGTCATCATAGTTTTTTTATTACCTTTGTAGAACTATGTTCTTTTCACGATATCAACTACTTTTGCCTCCTGTCATCCTCTCCCTTAATTTTTTCTGCCTTCGTATTATATGATTAGTTGTCATGTCGTTTTTTTTTCTGTTACCTATGCATGACTTTACTATGTGAATTTTCTAATTACCCTTTGTTGAGGCACATTAAGAGGTAAGCATATTAATGTTTTAATGTGATGCTGCTTTATTAATGTCTGCTGGCCACTGTTTGTGTGGTGATTTGTTCAAAGTAAAATGTTTTCAGGCGAACAGGTTGTTTTACACAGTTCAAAATAGTTGTGCCACTTTAGTACCTTTCCATTCTCACTGGCAGTGATGATAACAACTCAGCTCTTATGACTGCCATTTTATTCTATGGTAGTAGTATGACTATTTTTTGCCAACAACTGTGTTTTCTGAGCCAGTCGCACCCATCTAACCGACTGTTTCTCACCCTCTTCGACGAATCCTCCAAAACATTTCCGACGCAAATTTAGAGGTAACTATCTTGATGTCATAATGTCATGATGCTTCAATAATCTATGTGATCAATGTTTGGGTTGTGTTTTGTAGAACTATATTGTTCTCATTGGAAATGATGATAACAACTCAGCTCTTACGGCTGCCATATTATTCTATAGTAGTAGTTTGACTAATTTTTGCCAAGAAATGTGTTTCTGAGCCATTGTCGCTCATCCAGCTTATGCCACTACGACTAATCCTTCAAGTTTTTCACGACGCAGTTTTAGAGGTAATTATCTGCATGTCATAATCTCATGCTGCTTCAACAATATATGTCATCATAGTTTTTTTATTACCTTTGTAGAACTATGTTCTTTTCACGATATCAACTACTTTTGCCTCCTGTCATCCTCTCCCTTAATTTTTTCTGCCTTCGTATTATATGATTAGTTGTCATGTTGTTTGGTCTTCTGTTACCTATTCATGACTTTACTATGTGAATTTTCTAATTACCCTTTGTTGAGGCACATTAAGAGGTAAGCATATTAATGTTTTAATGTGATGCTGCTTTATTAATGTCTGCTGACCACTGTTTGTGTGGTGATTTGTTCAAAGTAAAATGTTTCCAGGCGAACAGGTTGTTTTACACGGTTCAAAATAGTTGTGCCACTTTAGTACCTTTCCATTCTCACTGACAGTGATGATAACAACTCAGCTCTTACGACTGCCATTTTATTCTATGGTAGTAGAATGACTATTTTTTGCCAACAACTGTGTTTTCTGAGCCAGTCGCACCCATCTAACCGACTGTTTCTCACCCTCTTCGACGAATCCTCCAAAACATTTCCGACGCAAATTTAGAGGTAACTCTCTTGATGTCATAATGTCATGCTGCTTCAATAATGTATGTGATCAGTGTTTGGGTTGTGTTTTGTAGAACTATATGGTTCTCACTGGAAATGATGATAACAACTCAGCTCTTACGGCTGCCATATTATTCTATGGTAGTAGTTTGACTAATTTTTTCCAAGAAATGTGTTTCAGAGCCATTGTCGCTCATCCAGCTTATACCACTACGACTAATCCTTCAAGTTTTTCACGACGCAGTTTTAGAGGTAATTATCTGCATGTCATAATCTCATGCTGCTTCAACAATGTCTGTCATCATAGTTTTTTTATTACTTTTGTAGAACTATGTTCTTTTCACGATATCAACTACTTTTGCCTCCTGTCATCCTCTCCCTTAATTTTTTTCTGCCTTCGTATTATATGATTAGTTGTCATGTTATTTGGTCTTCTGTTACCTATTCATGACTTTACTATGTGAATTTTCTAATTACCCTTTGTTGAGGCACATTAAGAGGTAAGCATATTAATGTTTTAATGTGATGCTGCTTTATTAATGTCTGCTGACCACTGTTTGTGTGGTGATTTGTTCAAAGTAAAATGTTTTCAGGCGAACAGGTTGTTTTACACGGTTCAAAATAGTTGTGCCACTTTAGTACCTTTCCATTCTCACTAGCAGTGATGATAACAACTCAGCTCTTACGACTGCCATTTTATTCTATGGTAGTAGTATGACTATTTTTTGCCAACAACTGTGTTTTATGAGCCAGTCGCACCCATCTAACCGACTGTTTCTCACCCTCTTCGACGAATCCTCCAAAACATTTCCGACGCAAATTTAGAGGTAACTATCTTGATGTCATAATGTCATGATGCTTCAATAATCTATGTGATCAGTGTTTGGGTTGTGTTTTGTAGAACTATATTGTTCTCACTGGAAATGATGATAACAACTCAGCTCTTACGGCTGCCATATTATTCTATAGTAGTAGTTTGACTAATTTTTCACCAAGAAATGTGTTTCAGAGCCATTGTCGCTCATCCGGCTTATGCCACTACGACTAATCCTTCAAGTTTTTCACGACGCAGTTTTAGAGGTAATTATCTGCATGTCATAATCTCATGCGGCTTCAACAATATCTGTCATCATAGTTTTTTTATTACCTTTGTAGAACTATGTTCTTTTCACGATATCAACTACTTTTGCCTCCTGTCATCCTCTCCCTTAATTTTTTCTGCCTTCGTATTATATGATTAGTTGTCATGTCGTTTTTTTTTCTGTTACCTATGCATGACTTTACTATGTGAATTTTCTAATTACCCTTTGTTGAGGCACATTAAGAGGTAAGCATATTAATGTTTTAATGTGATGCTGCTTTATTAATGTCTGCTGGCCACTGTTTGTGTGGTGATTTGTTCAAAGTAAAATGTTTTCAGGCGAACAGGTTGTTTTACACAGTTCAAAATAGTTGTGCCACTTTAGTACCTTTCCATTCTCACTGGCAGTGATGATAACAACTCAGCTCTTATGACTGCCATTTTATTCTATGGTAGTAGTATGACTATTTTTTGCCAACAACTGTGTTTTCTGAGCCAGTCGCACCCATCTAACCGACTGTTTCTCACCCTCTTCGACGAATCCTCCAAAACATTTCCGACGCAAATTTAGAGGTAACTATCTTGATGTCATAATGTCATGATGCTTCAATAATCTATGTGATCAATGTTTGGGTTGTGTTTTGTAGAACTATATTGTTCTCATTGGAAATGATGATAACAACTCAGCTCTTACGGCTGCCATATTATTCTATAGTAGTAGTTTGACTAATTTTTGCCAAGAAATGTGTTTCTGAGCCATTGTCGCTCATCCAGCTTATGCCACTACGACTAATCCTTCAAGTTTTTCACGACGCAGTTTTAGAGGTAATTATCTGCATGTCATAATCTCATGCTGCTTCAACAATATATGTCATCATAGTTTTTTTATTACCTTTGTAGAACTATGTTCTTTTCACGATATCAACTACTTTTGCCTCCTGTCATCCTCTCCCTTAATTTTTTCTGCCTTCGTATTATATGATTAGTTGTCATGTTGTTTAGTTTTCTGTTACCTATGCATGACTTTACTATGTGAATTTTCTAATTACCCTTTGTTGAGGCACATTAAGAGGTAAGCATATTAATGTTTTAATGTGATGATGCTTTATTAATGTCTGCTGACCACTGTTTGTGTGGTGATTTGTTCAAAGTAAAATGTTTTCAGGCGAACAGGTTGTTTTACACGGTTCAAATAGTTGTGCCACTTTAGTACCTTTCCATTCTCACTGGCAGTGATGATAACAACTCAGCTCTTACGACTGCCATTTTATTCTATGGTAGTAGACTGACTATTTTTTGCCAACAACTGTGTTTTCTGAGCCAGTCGCACCCATCTAACCGACTGTTTCTCACCCTCTTCGACGAATCCTCCAAAACATTTCCGACGCAAATTTAGAGGTAACTATCTTGATGTCATAATGTCATGCTGCTTCAATAATGTATGTGATCAGTGTTTGGGTTGTGTTTTGTAGAACTATATGGTTCTCACTGGAAATGATGATAACAACTCAGCTCTTACGGCTGCCATATTATTCTATGGTAGTAGTTTGACTAATTTTTTCTAAGAAATGTGTTTCAGAGCCATTGTCGCTCATCCAGCTTATACCACTACGACTAATCCTTCAAGTTTTTCACGACGCAGTTTTAGAGGTAATTATCTGCATGTCATAATCTCATGCTGCTTCAACAATGTCTGTCATCATAGTTTTTTTATTACTTTTGTAGAACTATGTTCTTTTCACGATATCAACTACTTTTGCCTCCTGTCATCCTCTCCCTTAATTTTTTTTTGCCTTCGTATTATATGATTAGTTGTCATGTTGTTTGGTCTTCTGTTACCTATTCATGACTTTACTATGTGAATTTTCTAATTACCCTTTGTTGAGGCACATTAAGAGGTAAGCATATTAATGTTTTAATGTGATGCTGCTTTATTAATGTCTGCTGACCACTGTTTGTGTGGTGATTTGTTCAAAGTAAAATGTTTTCAGGCGAACAGGTTGTTTTACACGGTTCAAAATAGTTGTGCCACTTTAGTACCTTTCCATTCTCACTGGCAGTGATGATAACAACTCAGCTCTTACAACTGCCATTTTATTCTATGGTAGTAGTATGACTATTTTTTGCCAACAACTGTGTTTTATGAGCCAGTCGCACCCATCTAACCGACTGTTTCTCACCCTCTTCGACGAATCCTCCAAAACATTTCCGACGCAAATTTAGAGGTAACTATCTTGATGCTATAATGTCATGATGCTTCAATAATCTATGTGATCAGTGTTTGGGTTGTGTTTTGTAGAACTATATTGTTCTCACTGGAAATGATGATAACAACTCAGCTCTTACGGCTGCCATATTATTCTATAGTAGTAGTTTGACTAATTTTTCACCAAGAAATGTGTTTCTGAGCCATTGTCGCTCATCCAGCTTATGCCACTACGACTAATCCTTCAAGTTTTTCACGACGCAGTTTTAGAGGTAATTATCTGCATGTCATAATCTCATGCGGCTTCAACAATATCTGTCATCATAGTTTTTTTATTACCTTTGTAGAACTATGTTCTTTTCACGATATCAACTACTTTTGCCTCCTGTCATCCTCTCCCTTAATTTTTTCTGCCTTCGTATTATAGGATTAGTTGTCATGTCGTTTGGTTTTCTGTTACCTATGCATGACTTTACTATGTGAATTTTCTAATTACCCTTTGTTGAGGCACATTAAGAGGTAAGCATATTAATGTTTTAATGTGATGCTGCTTTATTAATGTCTGCTGGCCACTGTTTGTGTGGTGATTTGTTCAAAGTAAAATGTTTTCAGGCGAACAGGTTGTTTTACACAGTTCAAAATAGTTGTGCCACTTTAG
This sequence comes from Lathyrus tuberosus, assembly GCA_022829125.1. Classification (NCBI taxonomy): domain Eukaryota; kingdom Viridiplantae; phylum Streptophyta; class Magnoliopsida; order Fabales; family Fabaceae; genus Lathyrus; species Lathyrus tuberosus. The sequence continues at coordinate 3,531,753 of JALAZF010000481.1, read as the reverse complement.
TACCTTTCCATTCACACTGGCAGTGATGATAACAACTCAGCTCTTATGACTGCCATTTTATTCTATGGTAGTAGTATGACTATTTTTTACCAACAACTGTGTTTTCTGAGCCAGTCGCACCCATCTAACCGACTGTTTCTCACCCTCTTCGACGAATCCTCCAAAACATTTCTGACACAAATTTAGAGGTAACTATCTTGATGTCATAATGTCATGCTGCTTCAATAATGTATGTGATCAGTGTTTGGGTTGTGTTTTGTAGAACTATATTGTTCTCACTGGAAATGATGATAACAACTCAGCTCTTACGGCTGCCATATTATTCTATGGTAGTAGTTTGACTAATTTTTGCCAAGAAATGTGTTTCAGAGCCATTGTCGCTCATCCAGCTTATGCCACTACGACTAATCCTTCAAGTTTTTCACGACGCAGTTTTAGAGGTAATTATCTGCATGTCATAATCTCATGCTGCTTCAACAATGTCTGTCTTCATAGTTTTTTTATTACTTTTGTAGAACTATGTTCTTTTCACGATATCAACTAATTTTGCCTCCTGTCATCCTCTCCCTTAATTTTTTCTGCCTTCGTATTATATGATTAGTTGTCATGTTGTTTGGTCTTCTGTTACCTATTCATGACTTTACTATGTGAATTTTCTAATTACCCTTTGTTGAGGCACATTAAGAGGTAAGCATATTAATGTTTTAATGTGATGATGCTTTATTAATGTCTGCTGACCACTGTTTGTGTGGTGATTTGTTCAAAGTAAAATGTTTTCAGGCGAACAGGTTGTGTTACATGGTTCAAAATAGTTGTGCCACTTTAGTACCTTTCCATTCTCACTGGCAGTGATGATAACAACTCAGCTCTTACGACTGCCATTTTATTCTATGGTAGTAGAATGACTATTTTTTGCCAACAACTGTGTTTTCTGAGCCAGTCGCACCCATCTAACCGACTGTTTCTCACCCTCTTCGACGAATCCTCCAAAACATTTCCGACGCAAATTTAGAGGTAACTATCTTGATGTCATAATGTCATGCTGCTTCAATAATGTATGTGATCAGTGTTTGGGTTGTGTTTTGTAGAACTATATGGTTCTCACTAGAAATGATGATAACAACTCAGCTCTTACGGCTGCCATATTATTCTATGGTAGTAGTTTGACTAATTTTTTCCAAGAAATGTGTTTCAGAGCCATTGTCGCTCATCCAGCTTATGCCACTATGACTAATCCTTCAAGTTTTTCACGACGCAGTTTTAGAGGTAATTATCTGCATGTCATAATCTCATGCTGCTTCAACAATGTCTGTCATCATAGTTTTTTTATTACTTTTGTAGAACTATGTTCTTTTCACGATATCAACTACTTTTGCCTCCTGTCATCCTCTCCCTTAATTTTTTTCTGCCTTCGTATTATATGATTAGTTGTCATGTTGTTTGGTCTTCTGTTACCTATTCATGACTTTACTATGTGAATTTTCTAATTACCCTTTGTTGAGGCACATTAAGAGGTAAGCATATTAATGTTTTAATGTGATGCTGCTTTATTAATGTCTGCTGGCCACTGTTTGTGTGGTGATTTGTTCAAAGTAAAATGTTTTCAGGCGAACAGGTTGTTTTACACGGTTCAAAATAGTTGTGCCACTTTAGTACCTTTCCATTCTCACTGGCAGTGATGATAACAACTCAGCTCTTACGACTGCCATTTTATTCTATGGTAGTAGTATGATTATTTTTTCCCAACAACTGTGTTTTCTGAGCCAGTCGCACCCATCTAACCGACTGTTTCTCACCCTCTTCGACGAATCCTCCAAAACATTTCCGACGCAAATTTAGAGGTAACTATCTTGATGTCATAATGTCATGCTGCTTCAATAATGTATGTGATCAGTGTTTGGGTTGTGTTTTGTAGAACTATATTGTTCTCAATGGAAATGATGATAACAACTCAGCTCTTACGGCTGCCTTATTATTCTATGGTAGTAGTTTGACTAATTTTTGCCAAGAAATGTGTTTCAGAGCCATTGTCGCTCATCCAGCTTATGCCACTACGACTAATCCTTCAAGTTTTTCACGACGCAGTTTTAGAGGTAATTATCTGCATGTCATAATCTCATGCTGCTTCAACAATGTCTGTCTTCATAGTTTTTTTATTACTTTTGTAGAACTATGTTCTTTTCACGATATCAACTACTTTTGCCTCCTGTCATCCTCTCCCTTAATTTTTTCTGCCTTCGTATTATATGATTAGTTGTCATGTTGTTTAGTCTTCTGTTACCTATTCATGACTTTACTATGTGAATTTTCTAATTACCCTTTGTTGAGGCACATTAAGAGGTAAGCATATTAATGTTTTAATGTGATGCTGCTTTATTAATGTCTGCTGACCACTGTTTGTGTGGTGATTTGTTCAAAGTAAAATGTTTTCAGGCGAACAGGTTGTTTTACACGGTTCAAAATAGTTGTGCCACTTTAGTACCTTTCCATTCTCACTGGCAGTGATGATAACAACTCAGCTCTTACGACTGCCATTTTATTCTATGGTAGTAGAATGACTATTTTTTGCCAACAACTGTGTTTTCTGAGCCAGTCGCACCCATCTAACCGACTGTTTCTCACCCTCTTCGACGAATCCTCCAAAACATTTCCGACGCAAATTTAGAGGTAACTATCTTGATGTCATAATGTCATGCTGCTTCAATAATGTATGTGATCAGTGTTTGGGTTGTGTTTTGTAGAACTATATGGTTCTCACTGGAAATGATGATAACACCTCAGCTCTTACGGCTGCCATATTATTCTATGGTAGTAGTTTGACTAATTTTTTCCAAGAAATTTGTTTCAGAGCCATTGTCGCTCATCCAGCTTATGCCACTACGACTAATCCTTCATGTTTTTCACGACGCAGTTTTAGAGGTAATTATCTGCATGTCATAATCACATGCTGCTTCAACAATGTCTGTCATCATAGTTTTTTTATTACTTTTGTAGAACTATGTTCTTTTCACGATATCAACTACTTTTTCCTCCTGTCATCCTCTCCCTTAATTTTTTTCTGCCTTCGTATTATATGATTAGTTGTCATGTTGTTTGGTCTTCGGTTACCTATTCATGACTTTACTATGTGAATTTTCTAATTACCCTTTGTTGAGGCACATTAAGAGGTAAGCATATTAATGTTTTAATGTGATGCTGCTTTATTAATGTCTGCTGACCACTGTTTGTGTGGTGATTTGTTCAAAGTAAAATGTTTTCAGGCGAACAGGTTGTTTTACACGGTTCAAAATAGTTGTGCCACTTTAGTACCTTTCCATTCTCACTGGCAGTGATGATAACAACTCAGCTCTTACGACTGCCATTTTATTCTATCGTAGTAGTATGACTATTTTTTCCCAACAACTGTGTTTTCTGAGCCAGTCGCACCCATCTAACCGACTGTTTTTCACCCTCTTCGACGAATCCTCCAAAACATTTCCGACGCAAATTTAGAGGTAACTATCTTGATGTCATAATGTCATGATGCTTCAATAATCTATGTGATCAGTGTTTGGGTTGTGTTTTGTAGAACTATATTGTTCTCACTGGAAATGATGATAACAACTCAGCTCTTACGGCTGCCATATTATTCTATGGTAGTAGTTTGACTAATTTTTGCCAAGAAATGTGTTTCTGAGCCATTGTCGCTCATCCAGCTTATGCCACTACGACTAATCCTTCAAGTTTTTCACGACGCAGTTTTAGAGGTAATTATCTGCATGTCATAATCTGATGCTGCTTCAACAATATCTGTCATCATAGTTTTTTTATTACCTTTGTAGAACTATGTTCTTTTCACGATATCAACTACTTTTGCCTCCTGGCATCCTCTCCCTTAATTTTTTCTGCCTTCGTATTATATGATTAGTTGTCATGTTGTTTAGTTTTCTGTTACCTATGCATGACTTTACTATGTGAATTTTCTAATTACCCTTTGTTGAGGCACATTAAGAGGTAAGCATATTAATGTTTTAATGTGATGCTGCTTTATTAATGTCTGCTGGCCACTGTTTGTGTGGTGATTTGTTCAAAGTAAAATGTTTTCAGGCGAACAGGTTGTTTTACACGGTTCAAAATAGTTGTGCCACTTTAGTACCTTTCCATTCTCACTGGCAGTGATGATAACAACTCAGCTCTTACGACTGCCATTTTATTCTATGGTAGTAGTATGACTATTTTTTGCCAACAACTGTGTTTTCTGAGCCAGTCGCACCCATCTAACCGACTGTTTCTCACCCTCTTCGACGAATCCTCCAAAACATTTCCGACCCAAATTTAGAGGTAACTATCTTGATGTCATAATGTCATGATGCTTCAATAATCTATGTGATCAGTGTTTGGGTTGTGTTTTGTAGAACTATATTGTTCTCACTGGAAATGATGATAACAACTCAGCTCTTACGGCTGCCATATTATTCTATGGTAGTAGTTTGACTAATTTTTGCCAAGAAATGTGTTTCTGAGACATTGTCGCTCATCCAGCTTATGCCACTACGACTAATCCTTCAAGTTTTTCACGACGCAGTTTTAGAGGTAATTATCTGCATGTCATAATCTCATGCTGCTTCAACAATATCTGTCATCATAGTTTTTTTATTACCTTTGTAGAACTATGTTCTTTTCACGATATCAACTACTTTTGCTTCCTGTCATCCTCTCCCTTAATTTTTTCTGCCTTCGTATTATATGATTAGTTGTCATGTTGTTTGGTCTTCTGTTACCTATTCATGAGTTTACTATGTGAATTTTCTAATTACCCTTTGTTGAGGCATATTAAGAGGTAAGCATATTAATGTTTTAATGTGATGCTGCTTTATTAATGTCTGCTGACCACTGTTTGTGTGGTGATTTGTTCAAAGTAAAATGTTTTCAGGCGAACAGGTTGTTTTACACTGTTCAAAATAGTTGTGCACTTTAGTACCTTTCCATTCTCACTGGCAGTCATGATAACAACTCAGCTCTAACGACTGCCATTTTATTCTATGGTAGTAGTATGACTATTTTTTGCCAACAATTGTGTTTTCTGAGCCAGTCGCACCCATCTAACCGACTGTTTTTCACCCTCTTCGACGAATCCTCCAAAACATTTCCGACGCAAATTTAGAGGTAACTATCTTGATGTCATAATGTCATGATGCTTCAATAATCTATGTGATCAGTGTTTGGGTTGTGTTTTGTAGAACTATATTGTTCTCACTGGAAATGATGATAACAACTCAGCTCTTACGGCTGCCATATTATTCTATGGTAGTAGTTTGACTAATTTTTGCCAAGAAATGTGTTTCTGAGCCATTGTCGCTCATCCAGCTTATGCCACTACGACTAATCCTTCAAGTTTTTCACGACGCAGTTTTAGAGGTAATTATCTGCATGTCATAATCTCATGCTGCTTCAACAATATCTGTCATCATAGTTTTTTTATTACCTTTGTAGAACTATGTTCTTTTCACGATATCAACTACTTTTGCTTCCTGTCATCCTCTCCCTTAATTTTTTCTGCCTTCGTATTATATGATTAGTTGTCATGTTGTTTGGTCTTCTGTTACCCATTCATGAGTTTACTATGTGAATTTTCTAATTACCCTTTGTTGAGGCATATTAAGAGGTAAGCATATTAATGTTTTAATGTGATGCTGCTTTATTAATGTCTGCTGACCACTGTTTGTGTGGTGATTTGTTCAAAGTAAAATGTTTTCAGGCGAACAGGTTGTTTTACACTGTTCAAAATAGTTGTGCACTTTAGTACCTTTCCATTCTCACTGGCAGTGATGATAACAACTCAGCTCTAACGACTGCCATTTTATTCTATGGTAGTAGTATAACTATTTTTTGCCAACAACTGTGTTTTCTGAGCCAGTCGCACCCATCTAACCGACTATTTCTCACCCTCTTCGACGAATCCTCCAAACATTTCCGACGCAAATTTAGAGCTAACTATCTTGATGTCATAATGTCATGATGCTTCAATAATCTATGTGATCAGTGTTTGGGTTGTGTTTTGTAGAACTATATTGTTCTCACTGGAAATGATGATAACAACTCAGCTCTTACGGCTGCCATATTATTCTATGGTAGTAGTTTGACTAATTTTTGCCAAGAAATGTGTTTCTGAGCCATTGTCGCTCATCCAGCTTATGCCACTACGACTAATCCTTCAAGTTTTTCACGACGCAGTTTTAGAGGTAATTATCTGCATGTCATAATCTCATGCTGCTTCAACAATATCTGTCATCATAGTTTTTTTATTACCTTTGTAGAACTATGTTCTTTTCACGATATCAACTAAATTTGCCTCCTGTCATCCTCTCCCTTAATTTTTTCTACCTTCGTATTATATGATTAGTTGTCATGTTGTTTGGTCTTCTGTTACCTATTCATGACTTTACTATGTGAATTTTCTAATTACCCTTTGTTGAGGCACATTAAGAGGTAAGCATATTAATGTTTTAATGTGATGCTGCTTTATTAATGTCTGCTGGCCACTGTTTGTGTGGTGATTTGTTCAAAGTAAAATGTTTTCAGGCGAACAGGTTGTTTTACACGGTTCAAAATAGTTGTGCCACTTTAGTACCTTTCCATTCTCACTGGCAGGGATGATAACAACTCAGCTCTTACGACTGCCATTTTATTCTATGGTAGTAGTATGACTATTTTTTGCCAACAACTGTGTTTTCTGAGCCAGTCGCACCCATCTAACCGATTGTTTCTCACCCTCTTCGACGAATCTTCCAAAACATTTCCGACGCAAATTTAGAGGTAACTATCTTGATGTCATAATGTCATGATGCTTCAATAATGTATGTGATCAGTGTTTGGGTTGTGTTTTGTAGAACTATATTGTTCTCACTGGAAATGATGATAACAACTCAGCTCTTACGGCTGCCATATTATTCTATGGTAGTAGTTTGACTAATTTTTGCCAAGAAATGTGTTTCTGAGCCATTGTCGCTCATCCAGCTTATGCCACTACGACTAATCCTTCAAGTTTTTCACGACGCAGTTTTAGAGGTAATTATCTGCATGTTATAATCTCATGCTGCTTCAACAATATCTGTCATCATAGTTTTTTTATTACCTTTGTAGAACTATGTTCTTTTCACGATATCAACTACTTTTGCCTCCTGTCATCCTCTCCCTTAATTTTTTCTCCCTTCGTATTATATGATTAGTTGTCATGTTGTTTGGTCTTCTGTTACCTATTCATGACTTTACTATGTGAATTTTCTAATTACCCTTTGTTGAGGCACATTAAGAGGTAAGCATATTAATGTTTTAATGTGATGCTGCTTTATTAATGTCTGCTGACCACTGTTTGTGTGGTGATTTGTTCAAAGTAAAATGTTTTCAGGCGAACAGGTTGTTTTACACGGTTCAAAATAGTTGTGCCACTTTAGTACCTTTCCATTCTCACTGGCAGTGATGATAACAACTCAGCTCTTACGACTGCCATTTTATTCTATGGTAGTAGAATGACTATTTTTTGAAAACAACTGTGTTTTCTGAGCCAGTCGCACCCATCTAACCGACTGTTTCTCACCCTCTTCGACGAATACTCCAAAACATTTCCGACGCAAATTTAGAGGTAACTATCTTGATGTCATAATGTCATGCTGCTTCAATAATGTATGTGATCAGTGTTTGGGTTGTGTTTTGTAGAACTATATGGTTCTCACTGGAAATGATGATAACAACTCAGCTCTTACGGCTGCCATATTATTCTATGGTAGTAGTTTGACTAATTTTTTCCAAGAAATTTGTTTCAGAGCCATTGTCGCTCATCCAGCTTATGCCACTACGACTAATCCTTCATGTTTTTCACGGCGCAGTTTTAGAGGTAATTATCTGCATGTCATAATCTCATGCTGCTTCAACAATGTCTGTCATCATAGTTTTTTTATTACTTTTGTAGAACTATGTTCTTTTCACGATATCAATTACTTTTTCCTCCTGTCATCCTCTCCCTTAATTTTTTTCTGCCTTCGTATTATATGATTAGTTGTCATGTTGTTTGGTCTTCGGTTACCTATTCATGACTTTACTATGTGAATTTTCTAATTACCCTTTGTTGAGGCACATTAAGAGGTAAGCATATTAATGTTTTAATGTGATGCTGCTTTATTAATGTCTGCTGACCACTGTTTGTGTGGTGATTTGTTCAAAGTAAAATGTTTTCAGGCGAACAGGTTGTTTTACACGGTTCAAAATAGTTGTGCCACTTTAGTACCTTTCCATTCTCACTGGCAGTGATGATAACAACTCAGCTCTTACGACTGCCATTTTATTCTATGGTAGTAGTATGACTATTTTTTCCCAACAACTGTGTTTTCTGAGCCAGTCGCACCCATCTAACCGACTGTTTTTCACCCTCTTCGACGAATCCTCCAAAACATTTCCGACGCAAATTTAGAGGTAACTATCTTGATGTCATAATGTCATGATGCTTCAATAATCTATGTGATCAGTGTTTGGGTTGTGTTTTGTAGAACTATATTGTTCTCACTGGAAATGATGATAACAACTCAGCTCTTACGGCTGCCATATTATTCTATGGTAGTAGTTTGACTAATTTTTGCCAAGAAATGTGTTTCTGAGCCATTGTCGCTCATCCAGCTTATGCCACTACGACTAATCCTTCAAGTTTTTCACGACGCAGTTTTAGAGGTAATTATCTGCATGTCATAATCTCATGCTGCTTCAACAATATCTGTCATCATAGTTTTTTTATTACCTTTGTAGAACTATGTTCTTTTCACGATATCAACTACTTTTGCCTCCTGTCATCCTCTCCCTTAATTTTTTCTCCCTTCGTATTATATGATTAGTTGTCATGTTGTTTGGTCTTCTGTTACCTATTCATGACTTTACTATGTGAATTTTCTAATTACCCTTTGTTGAGGCACATTAAGAGGTAAGCATATTAATGTTTTAATGTGATGCTGCTTTATTAATGTCTGCTGACCACTGTTCGTGTGGTGATTTGTTCAAAGTAAAATGTTTTCAGGCGAACAGGTTGTTTTACACGGTTCAAAATAGTTGTGCCACTTTAGTACCTTTCCATTCTCACTGGCAGTGATGATAACAACTCAGCTCTTACGACTGCCATTTTATTCTATGGTAGTAGAATGACTATTTTTTGCCAACAACTGTGTTTTCTGAGCCAGTCGCACCCATCTAACCGACTGTTTCTCACCCTCTTCGACGAATCCTCCAAAACATTTCCGACGCAAATTTAGAGGTAACTATCTTGATGTCATAATGTCATGCTGCTTCAATAATGTATGTGATCAGTGTTTGGGTTGTGTTTTGTAGAACTATATGGTTCTCACTGGAAATGATGATAACAACTCAGCTCTTACGGCTGCCATATTATTCTATGGTAGTAGTTTGACTAATTTTTTCCAAGAAATTTGTTTCAGAGCCATTGTCGCTCATCCAGCTTATGCCACTACGACTAATCCTTCATGTTTTTCACGACGCAGTTTTAGAGGTAATTATCTGCATGTCATAATCTCATGCTGCTTCAACAATGTCTGTCATCATAGTTTTTTTATTACTTTTGTAGAACTATGTTCTTTTCACGATATCAATTACTTTTTCCTCCTGTCATCCTCTCCCTTAATTTTTTTCTGCCTTCGTATTATATGATTAGTTGTCATGTTGTTTGGTCTTCGGTTACCTATTCATGACTTTACTATGTGAATTTTCTAATTACCCTTTGTTGAGGCACATTAAGAGGTAAGCATATTAATGTTTTAATGTGATGCTGCTTTATTAATGTCTGCTGACCACTGTTTGTGTGGTGATTTGTTCAAAGTAAAATGTTTTCAGGCGAACAGGTTGTTTTACACGGTTCAAAATAGTTGTGCCACTTTAGTACCTTTCCATTCTCACTGGCAGTGATGATAACAACTCAGCTCTTACGACTGCCATTTTATTCTATGGTAGTAGTATGACTATTTTTTCCCAACAACTGTGTTTTCTGAGCCAGTCGCACCCATCTAACCGACTGTTTTTCACCCTCTTCGACGAATCCTCCAAAACATTTCCGACGCAAATTTAGAGGTAACTATCTTGATGTCATAATGTCATGATGCTTCAATAATCTATGTGATCAGTGTTTGGGTTGTGTTTTGTAGAACTATATTGTTCTCACTGGAAATGATGATAACAACTCAGCTCTTACGGCTGCCATATTATTCTATGGTAGTAGTTTGACTAATTTTTGCCAAGAAATGTGTTTCTGAGCCATTGTCGCTCATCCAGCTTATGCCACTACGACTAATCCTTCAAGTTTTTCACGACGCAGTTTTAGAGGTAATTATCTGCATGTCATAATCTCATGCTGCTTCAACAATATCTGTCATCATAGTTTTTTTATTACCTTTGTAGAACTATGTTCTTTTCACGATATCAACTACTTTTGCCTCCTGTCATCCTCTCCCTTAATTTTTTCTCCCTTCGTATTATATGATTAGTTGTCATGTTGTTTGGTCTTCTGTTACCTATTCATGACTTTACTATGTGAATTTTCTAATTACCCTTTGTTGAGGCACATTAAGAGGTAAGCATATTAATGTTTTAATGTGATGCTGCTTTATTAATGTCTGCTGACCACTGTTCGTGTGGTGATTTGTTCAAAGTAAAATGTTTTCAGGCGAACAGGTTGTTTTACACGGTTCAAAATAGTTGTGCCACTTTAGTACCTTTCCATTCTCACTGGCAGTGATGATAACAACTCAGCTCTTACGACTGCCATTTTATTCTATGGTAGTAGAATGACTATTTTTTGCCAACAACTGTGTTTTCTGAGCCAGTCGCACCCATCTAACCGACTGTTTCTCACCCTCTTCGACGAATCCTCCAAAACATTTCCGACGCAAATTTAGAGGTAACTATCTTGATGTCATAATGTCATGCTGCTTCAATAATGTATGTGATCAGTGTTTGGGTTGTGTTTTGTAGAACTATATGGTTCTCACTGGAAATGATGATAACAACTCAGCTCTTACGGCTGCCATATTATTCTATGGTAGTAGTTTGACTAATTTTTTCCAAGAAATTTGTTTCAGAGCCATTGTCGCTCATCCAGCTTATGCCACTACGACTAATCCTTCATGTTTTTCACGACGCAGTTTTAGAGGTAATTATCTGCATGTCATAATCTCATGCTGCTTCAACAATGTCTGTCATCATAGTTTTTTTATTACTTTTGTAGAACTATGTTCTTTTCACGATATCAACTACTTTTTCCTCCTGTCATCCTCTCCCTTAATTTTTTTCTGCCTTCGTATTATATGATTAGTTGTCATGTTGTTTGGTCTTCGGTTACCTATTCATGACTTTACTATGTGAATTTTCTAATTACCCTTTGTTGAGGCACATTAAGAGGTAAGCATATTAATGTTTTAATGTGATGCTGCTTTATTAATGTCTGCTGACCACTGTTTGTGTGGTGATTTGTTCAAAGTAAAATGTTTTCAGGCGAACAGGTTGTTTTACACGGTTCAAAATAGTTGTGCCACTTTAGTACCTTTCCATTCTCACTGGCAGTGATGATAACAACTCAGCTCTTACGACTGCCATTTTATTCTATGGTAGTAGTATGACTATTTTTTGCCAACAATTGTGTTTTCTGAGCCAGTCGCACCCATCTAACCGACTGTTTTTCACCCTCTTCGACGAATCCTCCAAAACATTTCCGACGCAAATTTAGAGGTAACTATCTTGATGTCATAATGTCATGATGCTTCAATAATCTATGTGATCAGTGTTTGGGTTGTGTTTTGTAGAACTATATTGTTCTCACTGGAAATGATGATAACAACTCAGCTCTTACGGCTGCCATATTATTCTATGGTAGTAGTTTGACTAATTTTTGCCAAGAAATGTGTTTCTGAGCCATTGTCGCTCATCCAGCTTATGCCACTACGACTAATCCTTCAAGTTTTTCACGACGCAGTTTTAGAGGTAATTATCTGCATGTCATAATCTGATGCTGCTTCAACAATATCTGTCATCATAGTTTTTTTATTACCTTTGTAGAACTATGTTCTTTTCACGATATCAACTACTTTTGCCTCCTGGCATCCTCTCCCTTAATTTTTTCTGCCTTCGTATTATATGATTAGTTGTCATGTTGTTTAGTTTTCTGTTACCTATGCATGACTTTACTATGTGAATTTTCTAATTACCCTTTGTTGAGGCACATTAAGAGGTAAGCATATTAATGTTTTAATGTGATGCTGCTTTATTAATGTCTGCTGGCCACTGTTTGTGTGGTGATTTGTTCAAAGTAAAATGTTTTCAGGCGAACAGGTTGTTTTACACGGTTCAAAATAGTTGTGCCACTTTAGTACCTTTCCATTCTCACTGGCAGTGATGATAACAACTCAGCTCTTACGACTGCCATTTTATTCTATGGTAGTAGTATGACTATTTTTTGCCAACAACTGTGTTTTCTGAGCCAGTCGCACCCATCTAACCGACTGTTTCTCACCCTCTTCGACGAATCCTCCAAAACATTTCTGACGCAAATTTAGAGGTAACTATCTTGATGTCATAATGTCATGATGCTTCAATAATCTATGTGATCAGTGTTTGGGTTGTGTTTTGTAGAACTATATTGTTCTCACTGGAAATGATGATAACAACTCAGCTCTTACGGCTGCCATATTATTCTATGGTAGTAGTTTGACTAATTTTTGCCAAGAAATGTGTTTCTGAGCCATTGTCGCTCATCCAGCTTATGCCACTACGACTAATCCTTCAAGTTTTTCACGACGCAGTTTTAGAGGTAATTATCTGCATGTCATAATCTGATGCTGCTTCAACAATATCTGTCATCATAGTTTTTTTATTACCTTTGTAGAACTATGTTCTTTTCACGATATCAACTACTTTTGCCTCCTGGCATCCTCTCCCTTAATTTTTTCTGCCTTCGTATTATATGATTAGTTGTCATGTTGTTTAGTTTTCTGTTACCTATGCATGACTTTACTATGTGAATTTTCTAATTACCCTTTGTTGAGGCACATTAAGAGGTAAGCATATTAATGTTTTAATGTGATGCTGCTTTATTAATGTCTGCTGGCCACTGTTTGTGTGGTGATTTGTTCAAAGTAAAATGTTTTCAGGCGAACAGGTTGTTTTACACGGTTCAAAATAGTTGTGCCACTTTAGTACCTTTCCATTCTCACTGGCAGTGATGATAACAACTCAGCTCTTACGACTGCCATTTTATTCTATGGTAGTAGTATGACTATTTTTTGCCAACAACTGTGTTTTCTGAGCCAGTCGCACCCATCTAACCGACTGTTTCTCACCCTCTTCGACGAATCCTCCAAAACATTTCTGACGCAAATTTAGAGGTAACTATCTTGATGTCATAATGTCATGATGCTTCAATAATCTATGTGATCAGTGTTTGGGTTGTGTTTTGTAGAACTATATTGTTCTCACTGGAAATGATGATAACAACTCAGCTCTTACGGCTGCCATATTATTCTATGGTAGTAGTTTGACTAATTTTTGCCAAGAAATGTGTTTCTGAGCCATTGTCGCTCATCCAGCTTATGCCACTACGACTAATCCTTCAAGTTTTTCACGACGCAGTTTTAGAGGTAATTATCTGCATGTCATAATCTGATGCTGCTTCAACAATATCTGTCATCATAGTTTTTTTATTACCTTTGTAGAACTATGTTCTTTTCACGATATCAACTACTTTTGCTTCCTGTCATCCTCTCCCTTAATTTTTTCTGCCTTCGTATTATATGATTAGTTGTCATGTTGTTTGGTCTTCTGTTACCTATTCATGAGTTTACTATGTGAATTTTCTAATTACCCTTTGTTGAGGCATATTAAGAGGTAAGCATATTAATGTTTTAATGTGATGCTGCTTTATTAATGTCTGCTGACCACTGTTTGTGTGGTGATTTGTTCAAAGTAAAATGTTTTCAGGCGAACAGGTTTTTTACACTGTTCAAAATAGTTGTGCACTTTAGTACCTTTCCATTCTCACTGGCAGTGATGATAACAACTCAGCTCTAACGACTGCCATTTTATTCTATGGTAGTAGTATGACTATTTTTTGCCAACAATTGTGTTTTCTGAGCCAGTCGCACCCATCTAACCGACTGTTTTTCACCCTCTTCGACGAATCCTCCAAAACATTTCTGACGCAAATTTAGAGGTAACTATCTTGATGTCATAATGTCATGATGCTTCAATAATCTATGTGATCAGTGTTTGGGTTGTGTTTTGTAGAACTATATTGTTCTCACTGGAAATGATGATAACAACTCAGCTCTTACGGCTGCCATATTATTCTATGGTAGTAGTTTGACTAATTTTTGCCAAGAAATGTGTTTCTGAGCCATTGTCGCTCATCCAGCTTATGCCACTACGACTAATCCTTCAAGTTTTTCACGACGCAATTTTAGAGGTAATTATCTGCATGTCATAATCTCATGCTGCTTCAACAATATCTGTCATCATAGTTTTTTTATTACCTTTGTAGAACTATGTTCTTTTCACGATATCAACTACTTTTGCTTCCTGTCATCCTCTCCCTTAATTTTTTCTGCCTTCGTATTATATGATTAGTTGTCATGTTGTTTGGTCTTCTGTTACCCATTCATGAGTTTACTATGTGAATTTTCTAATTACCCTTTGTTGAGGCATATTAAGAGGTAAGCATATTAATGTTTTAATGTGATGCTGCTTTATTAATGTCTGCTGACCACTGTTTGTGTGGTGATTTGTTCAAAGTAAAATGTTTTCAGGCGAACAGGTTGTTTTACACTGTTCAAAATAGTTGTGCACTTTAGTACCTTTCCATTCTCACTGGCAGTGATGATAACAACTCAGCTCTAACGACTGCCATTTTATTCTATGGTAGTAGTATGACTATTTTTTGCCAACAACTGTGTTTTCTGAGCCAGTCGCACCCATCTAACCGACTATTTCTCACCCTCTTCGACGAATCCTCCAAACATTTCCGACGCAAATTTAGAGGTAACTATCTTGATGTCATAATGTCATGATGCTTCAATAATCTATGTGATCAGTGTTTGGGTTGTGTTTTGTAGAACTATATTGTTCTCACTGGAAATGATGATAACAACTCAGCTCTTACGGCTGCCATATTATTCTATGGTAGTAGTTTGACTAATTTTTGCCAAGAAATGTGTTTCTGAGCCATTGTCGCTCATCCAGCTTATGCCACTACGACTAATCCTTCAAGTTTTTCACGACGCAGTTTTAGAGGTAATTATCTGCATGTCATAATCTCATGCTGCTTCAACAATATCTGTCATCATAGTTTTTTTATTACCTTTCTAGAACTATGTTCTTTTCACGATATCAACTAAATTTGCCTCCTGTCATCCTCTCCCTTAATTTTTTCTACCTTCGTATTATATGATTAGTTGTCATGTTGTTTGGTCTTCTGTTACCTATTCATGACTTTACTATGTGAATTTTCTAATTACCCTTTGTTGAGGCACATTAAGAGGTAAGCATATTAATGTTTTAATGTGATGCTGCTTTATTAATGTCTGCTGGCCACTGTTTGTGTGGTGATTTGTTCAAAGTAAAATGTTTTCAGGCGAACAGGTTGTTTTACACGGTTCAAAATAGTTGTGCCACTTTAGTACCTTTCCATTCTCACTGGCAGGGATGATAACAACTCAGCTCTTACGACTGCCATTTTATTCAATGGTAGTAGTATGACTATTTTTTGCCAACAACTGTGTTTTCTGAGCCAGTCGCACCCATCTAACCGATTGTTTCTCACCCTCTTCGACGAATCCTCCAAAACATTTCCGACGCAAATTTAGAGGTAACTATCTTGATGTCATAATGTCATGATGCTTCAATAATCTATGTGATCAGTGTTTGGGTTGTGTTTTGTAGAACTATATTGTTCTCACTGGAAATGATGATAACAACTCAGCTCTTACGGCTGCCATATTATTCTATGGTAGTAGTTTGACTAATTTTTGCCAAGAAATGTGTTTCTGAGCCATTGTCGCTCATCCAGCTTATGCCACTACGACTAATCCTTCAAGTTTTTCACGACGCAGTTTTAGAGGTAATTATCTGGATGTCATAATCTCATGCTGCTTCAACAATATCTGTCATCATAGTTTTTTTATTACCTTTCTAGAACTATGTTCTTTTCACGATATCAACTAAATTTGCCTCCTGTCATCCTCTCCCTTAATTTTTTCTACCTTCGTATTATATGATTAGTTGTCATGTTGTTTGGTCTTCTGTTACCTATTCATGACTTTACTATGTGAATTTTCTAATTACCCTTTGTTGAGGCACATTAAGAGGTAAGCATATTAATGTTTTAATGTGATGCTGCTTTATTAATGTCTGCTGGCCACTGTTTGTGTGGTGATTTGTTCAAAGTAAAATGTTTTCAGGCGAACAGGTTGTTTTACACGGTTCAAAATAGTTGTGCCACTTTAGTACCTTTCCATTCTCACTGGCAGGGATGATAACAACTCAGCTCTTACGACTGCCATTTTATTCAATGGTAGTAGTATGACTATTTTTTGCCAACAACTGTGTTTTCTGAGCCAGTCGCACCCATCTAACCGATTGTTTCTCACCCTCTTCGACGAATCCTCCAAAACATTTCCGACGCAAATTTAGAGGTAACTATCTTGATGTCATAATGTCATGATGCTTCAATAATCTATGTGATCAGTGTTTGGGTTGTGTTTTGTAGAACTATATTGTTCTCACTGGAAATGATGATAACAACTCAGCTCTTACGGCTGCCATATTATTCTATGGTAGTAGTTTGACTAATTTTTGCCAAGAAATGTGTTTCTGAGCCATTGTCGCTCATCCAGCTTATGCCACTACGACTAATCCTTCAAGTTTTTCACGACGCAGTTTTAGAGGTAATTATCTGGATGTCATAATCTCATGCTGCTTCAACAATATCTGTCATCATAGTTTTTTTATTACCTTTGTAGAACTATGTTCTTTTCACGATATCAACTAAATTTGCCTCCTGTCATCCTCTCCCTTAATTTTTTCTGCCTTCGTATTATATGATTAGTTGTCATGTTGTTTGGTCTTCTGTTACCTATTCATGACTTTACTATGTGAATTTTCTAATTACCCTTTGTTGAGGCACATTAAGAGGTAAGCATATTAATGTTTTAATGTGATGCTGCTTTATTAATGTCTGCTGGCCACTGTTTGTGTGGTGATTTGTTCAAAGTAAAATGTTTTCAGGCGAACAGGTTGTTTTACACGGTTCAAAATAGTTGTGCCACTTTAGTACCTTTCCATTCTCACTGGCAGGGATGATAACAACTCAGCTCTTACGACTGCCATTTTATTCTATGGTAGTAGTATGACTATTTTTTGCCAACAACTGTGTTTTCTGAGCCAGTCGCACCCATCTAACCGATTGTTTCTCACCCTCTTCGACGAATCTTCCAAAACATTTCCGACGCAAATTTAGAGGTAACTATCTTGATGTCATAATGTCATGATGCTTCAATAATGTATGTGATCAGTGTTTGGGTTGTGTTTTGTAGAACTATATTGTTCTCACTGGAAATGATGATAACAACTCAGCTCTTACGGCTGCCATATTATTCTATGGTAGTAGTTTGACTAATTTTTGCCAAGAAATGTGTTTCTGAGCCATTGTCGCTCATCCAGCTTATGCCACTACGACTAATCCTTCAAGTTTTTCACGACGCAGTTTTAGAGGTAATTATCTGCATGTCATAATCTCATGCTGCTTCAACAATATCTGTCATCATAGTTTTTTTATTACCTTTGTAGAACTATGTTCTTTTCACGATATCAACTACTTTTGCCTCCTGTCATCCTCTCCCTTAATTTTTTCTCCCTTCGTATTATATGATTAGTTGTCATGTTGTTTGGTCTTCTGTTACCTATGCATGACTTTACTATGTGAATTTTCTAATTACCCTTTGTTGAGGCACATTAAGAGGTAAGCATATTAATGTTTTAATGTGATGCTGCTTTATTAATGTCTGCTGGCCACAATTTGTGTGGTGATTTGTTCAAAGTAAAATGTTTTCAGGCGAACAGGTTGTTTTACACGATTCAAAATAGTTGTGCCACTTTAGTACCTTTCCATTCTCACTGGCAGTGATGATAACAACTCGGCTCTTACGACTGCCATTTTATTCTATGGTAGTAGTATGACTATTTTTTGCCAACAACTGTGTTTTCTGAGCCAGTTGCACCCATCTAACCGACTGTTTCTCACCCTCTTCGACGAATCCTCCAAACATTTCCGACCCAAATTTAGAGGTAACTATCTTGATGTCATAATGTCATGATGCTTCAATAATCTATGTGATCAGTGTTTGGGTTATGTTTTGTAGAACTATATTGTTCTCACTGGAAATGATGATAACAACTCAGCTCTTACGGCTGCCATATTATTCTATGGTAGTAGTTTGACTAATTTTTGCCAAGAAATGTGTTTCTGAGCCATTGTCGCTCATCCAGCTTATGCCACAACGACTAATCCTTCAAGTTTTTCACGACGTAGTTTTAGAGGTAATTATCTGCATGTCATAATCTCATGCTGCTTCAACAATATCTGTCATCATAGTTTTTTTATTACCTTTGTAGAACTATGTTCTTTTCACGATATCAACTACTTTTGCCTCCTGTCATCCTCTCCCTTAATTTTTTCTGCCTTCGTATTATATGATTAGGTGTCATGTTGTTTGGTCTTCTGTTACCTATTCATGACTTTACTATGTGAATTTTCTAATTACCCTTTGTTGAGGCACATTAAGAGGTAAGCATATTAATGTTTTAATGTGATGCTGCTTTATTAATGTCTGCTGGCCACTGTTTGTGTGGTGATTTGTTCAAAGTAAAATGTTTTCAGGCGAACAGGTTGTTTTACACGGTTCAAAATAGTTGTGCCACTTTAGTACCATTCCATTCTCACTGGCAGTGATGATAACAACTCAGCTCTTACGACTGCCATTTTATTCTATGGTAGTAGTATGACTATTTTTTGCCAACAACTGTGTTTTCTGAGCCAGTCGCACCCATCTAACCGACTGTTTCTCACCCTCTTCGACGAATCCTCCAAAACATTTCCGACGCAAATTTAGAGGTAACGATCTTGATGTCATAATGTCATGATGCTTCAATAATCTATGTGATCAGTGTTTGGGTTGTGTTTTGTAGAACTATATTGTTCTCACTGGAAATGATGATAACAACTCAGCTCTTACGGCTGCCATATTATTCTATGGTAGTAGTTTGACTAATTTTTGCCAAGAAATGTGTTTCTGAGCCATTGTCGCTCATCCAGCTTATGCCACTACGACTAATCCTTCAAGTTTTTCACGACGTAGTTTTAGAGGTAATTATCTGCATGTCATAATCTCATGCTGCTTCAACAATATCTGTCATCATAGTTTTTTTATTACCTTTGTAGAACTATGTTCTTTTCACGATATCAACTACTTTTGCCTCCTGTCATCCTCTCCCTTAATTTTTTCTGCCTTCGTATTATATGATTAGTTGTCATGTTGTTTGGTCTTCTGTTACCTATTCATGACTTTACTATGTGAATTTTCTAATTACCCTTTGTTGAGGCACATTAAGAGGTAAGCATATTAATGTTTTAATGTGATGCTGCTTTATTAATGTCTGTTGGCCACTGTTTGTGTGGTGATTTGTTCAAAGTAAAATGTTTTCAGGCGAACAGGTTGTTTTACACGGTTCAAAATAGTTGTGCCTCTTTAGTACCATTCCATTCTCACTGGCAGTGATGATAATAACTCAGCTCTTACGACTGCCATTTTATTCTATGGTAGTAGTATGACTATTTTTTGCCAACAACTGTGTTTTCTGAGCCAGTCGCACCCATCTAACCGACTGTTTCTCACCCTCTTCGACGAATCCTCCAAAACATTTCCGACGCAAATTTAGAGGTAACGATCTTGATGTCATAATGTCATGATGCTTCAATAATCTATGTGATCAGTGTTTGGGTTGTGTTTTGTAGAACTATATTGTTCTCACTGGAAATGATGATAACAACTCAGCTCTTACGGCTGCCATATTATTCTATGGTAGTAGTTTGACTAATTTTTGCCAAGAAATGTGTTTCTGAGCCATTGTCGCTCATCCAGCTTATACCACTACGACTAATCCTTCAAGTTTTTCACGACGCAGTTTTAGAGGTAATTATCTGCATGTCATAATCTCATGCTGCTTCAACAATATCTGTCATCATAGTTTTTTTATTACCTTTGTAGAACCATGTTCTTTTCACGATATCAACTACTTTTGCCTCCTGTCATCCTCTCCCTTAATTTTTTCTGCCTTCGTATTATATGATTAGTTGTCATGTTGTTTGGTCTTCTGTTACCTATTCATGACTTTACTATGTGAATTTTCTAATTACCCTTTGTTGAGGCACATTAAGAGGTAAGTATATTAATATTTTAATGTGATGCTGCTTTATTAATGTCTGCTGGCTACTATTTCTGTGGTGATTTGTTCAAAGTAAAATGTTTTCAGGCGAACAGGTTGTTTTACACGGTTCAAAATAGTTGTGCCACTTTAGTACCTTTCCATTCTCACTGGCAGTGATGATAACAACTCGGCTCTTACGACTGCCATTTTATTCTATGGTAGTAGTATGACTATTTTTTGCAAACAACTGTGTTTTCTGAGCCAGTCGCACCCATCTAACCGACTGTTTCTCACCCTCTTCGACGAATCCTCCAAACATTTCCGACGCAAATTTAGAGGTAACTATCTTGATGTCATGATGTCATGATGCTTCAATAATCTATGTGATCAGTGTTTGGGTTGTGTTTTGTAGAACTATATTGTTCTCACTGGAAATGATGATAACAACTCAGCTCTTACGTCTGCCATATTATTCTATGGTAGTAGTTTGACTAATTTTTGCCAAGAAATGTGTTTCTGAGCCATTGTCGCTCATCCAGCTTATGCCACTACGACTAATCCTTCAAGTTTTTCACGACGCAGTTTTAGAGGTAATTATCTGCATGTCATAATCTCATGCTGCTTCAACAATATCTGTCACCATAGTTTTTTTATTACCGTTGTAGAACTATGTTCTTTTCACGATATCAACTACTTTTGCCTCCTGTCATCCTCTCCCTTAATTTTTTCTGCCTTCGTATTATATGATTAGTTGTCATGTTGTTTAGTTTTCTGTTACCTATGCATGACTTTACTATGTGAATTTTCTAATTACCCTTTGTTGAGGCACATTAAGAGGTAAGCATATTAATGTTTTAATGTGATGCTGCTTTATTAATGTCTGCTGGCCACTGTTTGTGTGGTGATTTGTTCAACGTAAAATGTTTTCAGGCGAACAGGTTGTTTTACACGGTTGAAAATAGTTGTGCCACTTTAGTACCATTCCATTCTCACTGGCAGTGATGATAACAACTCGGCTCTTACGACTGCCATTTTATTCTATGGTAGTAGTATGACTATTTTTTGCCAACAACTGTGTTTTCTGAGCCAGTCGCACCCATCTAACCGACTGTTTCTCACCCTCTTCGACGAATCCTCCAAACATTTCCGAAGTAAATTTAGAGGTAACTATCTTGATGTCATAATGTCATGATGCTTCAATAATCTATGTGATCAGTGTTTGGGTTGTGTTTTGTAGAACTATATTGTTCTCACTGGAAATGATGATAACAACTCAGCTCTTACGGCTGCCATATTATTCTATGGTAGTAGTTTGACTAATTTTTGCCAAGAAATGTGTTTCTGAGCCATTGTCGCTCATCCAGCTTATGCCACTACGACTAATCCTTCAAGTTTTTCACGACGCAGTTTTAGAGGTAATTATCTGCATGTCATAATCTCATGCTGCTTCAACAATATCTGTCACCATAGTTTTTTTATTACCGTTGTAGAACTATGTTCTTTTCACGATATCAACTACTTTTGCCTCCTGTCATCCTCTCCCTTAATTTTTTCTGCCTTCGTATTATATGATTAGTTGTCATATTGTTTGGTCTTCTGTTACCTATGCATGACTTTACTATGTGAATTTTCTAATTACCCTTTGTTGAGGCACATTAAGAGGTAAGCATATTAATGTTTTAATGTGATGCTGCTTTATTAATGTCTGATGGCCACTATTTGTGTGGTGATTTGTTCAAAGTAAAATGTTTTCAGGCGAACAGGTTGTTTTACACGGTTCAAAATAGTTGTGCCACTTTAGTACCTTTCCATTCTCACTGGCAGTGATGATAACAACTCGGCTCTTACGACTGCCATTTTATTCTATGGTAGTAGTATGACTATTTTTTGCAAACAACTGTGTTTTCTGAGCCAGTCGCACCCATCTAACCGACTGTTTCTCACCCTCTTCGACGAATCCTCCAAACATTTCCGACGCAAATTTAGAGGTAACTATCTTGATGTCATAATGTCATGATGCTTCAATAATCTATGTGATCAGTGTTTGGGTTGTGTTTTGTAGAACTATATTGTTCTCACTGGAAATGATGATAACAACTCAGCTCTTACGGCTGCCATATTATTCTATGGTAGTAGTTTGACTAATTTTTGCCAAGAAATGTGTTTCTGAGCCATTGTCGCTCATCCAGCTTATGCCACTACGACTAATCCTTCAAGTTTTTCACGACGCAGTTTTAGAGGTAATTATCTGCATGTCATAATCTCATGCTGCTTCAACAATATCTGTCACCATAGTTTTTTTATTACCTTTGTAGAACTATGTTCTTTTCACGATATCAACTACTTTTGCCTCCTGTCATCCTCTCCCTTAATTTTTTCTGCCTTCGTATTATATGATTAGTTGTCATGTTGTTTAGTTTTCTGTTACCTATGCATGACTTTACTATGTGAATTTTCTAATTACCCTTTGTTGAGGCACATTAAGAGGTAAGCATATTAATGTTTTAATGTGATGCTGCTTTATTAATGTCTGCTGGCCACTGTTTGTGTGGTGATTTGTTCAAAGTAAAATGTTTTCAGGCGAACAGGTTGTTTTACACGGTTCAAAATAGTTGTGCCACTTTAGTACCTTTCCATTCTCACTGGCAGTGATGATAACAACTCGGCTCTTACGACTGCCATTTTATTCTATGGTAGTAGTATGACTATTTTTTGCAAACAACTGTGTTTTCTGAGCCAGTCGCACCCATCTAACCGACTGTTTCTCACCCTCTTCGACGAATCCTCCAAACATTTCCGACGCAAATTTAGAGGTAACTATCTTGATGTCATAATGTCATGATGCTTCAATAATCTATGTGATCAGTGTTTGGGTTGTGTTTTGTAGAACTATATTGTTCTCACTGGAAATGATGATAACAACTCAGCTCTTACGGCTGCCATATTATTCTATGGTAGTAGTTTGACTAATTTTTGCCAAGAAATGTGTTTCTGAGCCATTGTCGCTCATCCAGCTTATGCCACTACGACTAATCCTTCAAGTTTTTCACGACGCAGTTTTAGAGGTAATTATCTGCATGTCATAATCTCATGCTGCTTCAACAATATCTGTCACCATAGTTTTTTTATTACCTTTGTAGAACTATGTTCTTTTCACGATATCAACTACTTTTGCCTCCTGTCATCCTCTCCCTTAATTTTTTCTGCCTTCGTATTATATGATTAGTTGTCATGTTGTTTAGTTTTCTGTTACCTATGCATGACTTTACTATGTGAATTTTCTAATTACCCTTTGTTGAGGCACATTAAGAGGTAAGCATATTAATGTTTTAATGTGATGCTGCTTTATTAATGTCTGCTGGCCACTGTTTGTGTGGTGATTTGTTCAAAGTAAAATGTTTTCAGGCGAACAGGTTGTTTTACACGGTTCAAAATAGTTGTGCCACTTTAGTACCATTCCATTCTCACTGGCAGTGATGATAACAACTCAGCTCTTACGACTGCCATTTTATTCTATGGTAGTAGTATGACTATTTTTTGCCAACAACTGTGTTTTCTGAGCCAGTCGCAATCATCTAACCGACTGTTTCTCACCCTCTTCGACGAATCCTCCAAAACATTTCCGACACAAATTTAGAGGTAACTATCTTGAGGTCATAATGTCATGATGCTTCAATAATCTATGTGATCAGTGTTTGGGTTGTGTTTTGTAGAACTATATTGTTCTCAATGGAAATGATGATAACAACTCAGCTCTTACGGCTGCCATATTATTCTATGGTAGTAGTTTGACTAATTTTTGCCAAGAAATGTGTTTCTGAGCCATTGTCGCTCATCCAGCTTATGCCACTACGACTAATCCTTCAAGTTTTTCACGACGCAGTTTTAGAGGTAATTATCTGCATGTCATAATCTCATGCTGCTTCAACAATATCTGTCATCATAGTTTTTTTATTACCTTTGTAGAACTATGTTCTTTTCACGATATCAACTACTTTTGCCTCCTGTCATCCTTTCCCTTAATTTTTTCTGCCTTCGTATTATATGATTAGTTGTCATGTTGTTTGGTCTTCTGTTACCTATTCATGACTTTACTATGTGAATTTTCTAATTACCCTTTGTTGAGGCACATTAAGAGGTAAGCATATTAATGTTTTAATGTGATGCTGCTTTATTAATGTCTGCTGACCACTGTTTGTGTGGTGATTTGTTCAAAGTAAAATGTTTTCAAGCGAACAGGTTATTTTACACGGTTCAAAATAGTTGTGCCACTTTAGTACCTTTCCATTCTCACTGGCAGTGATGATAACAACTCAGCTCTTACGACTGCCATTTTATTCTATGGTAGTAGTATGACTATTTTTTGCCAACAACTGTGTTTTCTGAGCCAGTCGCACCCATCTAACCGACTGTTTCTCACCCTCTTCGACGAATCCTCCAAACATTTCCGACGCAAATTTAGAGGTAACTATCTTGATGTCATAATGTCATGATGCTTCAATAATCTATGTGATCAGTGTTTGGGTTGTGTTTTATAGAACTATATTGTTCTCACTGGAAATGATGATAACAACTCAGCTCTTACGGCTGCCATATTATTCTATGGTAGTAGTTTGACTAATTTTTGCCAAGAAATGTGTTTCTGAGCCATTGTCGCTCATCCAGCTTATGCCACTACGACTAATCCTTCAAGTTTTTCACGATGCAGTTTTAGAGGTAATTATCTGCATGTCATAATCTCATGCTGCTTCAACAATATCTGTCATCATAGTTTTTTTATTACCTTTGTAGAACTATGTTCTTTTCACGATATCAACTACTTTTGCTTCCTGTCATCCTCTCCCTTAATTTTTTCTGCCTTCGTATTATATGATTAGTTGTCATGTTGTTTAGTTTTCTATTACCTATGCATGACTTTACTATGTGAATTTTCTAATTACCCTTTGTTGAGGCAAATTAAGAGGTAAGCATATTAATGTTTTAATGTGATGCTGCTTTATTAATGTCTGCTGGCCACTATTTGTGCGGTGATTTGTTCAAAGTAAAATGTTTTCAGGCGAACAGGTTGTTTTACACGGTTCAAAATAGTTGTGCCACTTTAGTACCTTTCCATTCTCACTGGCAGTGATGATAACAACTCAGCTCTTACGACTGCCATTTTATTCTATGGTAGTAGTATGACTATTTTTTGCCAACAACTGTGTTTTCTGAGCCAGTCGCACCCATCTAACCGACTGTTTCTCACCCTCTTCGACGAATCCTCCAAAACATTTTTGACGCAAATTTAGAGGTAACTATCTTGATGTCATAATGTCATGATGCTTCAATAATCTATGTGATCAGTGTTTGGGTTGTGTTTTGTAGAACTATATTGTTCTCACTGGAAATGATGATAACAACTCAGCTCTTACGGCTGCCATATTATTCTATGGTAGTAGTTTGACTAATTTTTGCCAAGAAATGTGTTTCTGAGCCATTGTCGCTCATCTAGCTTATACCACTACGACTAATCCTTCAAGTTTTTCACGACGCAGTTTTAGAGGTAAATATCTGCATGTCATAATCTCATGCTGCTTCAACAATATCTGTCATCATAGTTTTTTTATTACCTTTGTAGAACTATGTTCTTTTCACGATATCAACTACTTTTGCCTCCTGTCATCCTCTCCCTTAATTTTTTCTGCCTTCGTATTATATGATTAGTTGTCATGTTGTTTGGTCTTCTGTTACCTATTCATGACTTTACTATGTGAATTTTCTAATTACCCTTTGTTGAGGCACATTAAGAGGTAAGCATATTAATGTTTTAATGTGATGCTGCTTTATTAATGTCTGCTGACCACTGTTTGTGTGGTGATTTGTTCAAAGTAAAATGTTTTCAAGCGAACAGGTTGTTTTACACGGTTCAAAATAGTTGTGCCACTTTAGTACCTTTCCATTCTCACTGGCAGTGATGATAACAACTCAGCTCTTACGACTGCCATTTTATTCTATGGTAGTAGTATGACTATTTTTTGCCAACAACTGTGTTTTCTGAGCCAGTCGCACCCATCTAACCGACTGTTTCTCACCCTCTTCGACGAATCCTCCAAACATTTCCGACGCAAATTTAGAGGTAACTATCTTGATGTCATAATGTCATGATGCTTCAATAATCTATGTGATCAGTGTTTGGGTTGTGTTTTATAGAACTATATTGTTCTCACTGGAAATGATGATAACAACTCAGCTCTTACGGCTGCCATATTATTCTATGGTAGTAGTTTGACTAATTTTTGCCAAGAAATGTGTTTCTGAGCCATTGTCGCTCATCCAGCTTATGCCACTACGACTAATCCTTCAAGTTTTTCACGATGCAGTTTTAGAGGTAATTATCTGCATGTCATAATCTCATGCTGCTTCAACAATATCTGTCATCATAGTTTTTTTATTACCTTTGTAGAACTATGTTCTTTTCACGATATCAACTACTTTTGCCTCCTGTCATCCTCTCCCTTAATTTTTTCTGCCTTCGTATTATATGATTAGTTGTCATGTTGTTTAGTTTTCTGTTACCTATGCATGACTTTACTATGTGAATTTTCTAATTACCCTTTGTTGAGGCAAATTAAGAGGTAAGCATATTAATGTTTTAATGTGATGCTGCTTTATTAATGTCTGCTGGCCACTATTTGTGCGGTGATTTGTTCAAAGTAAAATGTTTTCAGGCGAACAGGTTGTTTTACACGGTTCAAAATAGTTGTGCCACTTTAGTACCTTTCCATTCTCACTGGCAGTGATGATAACAACTCAGCTCTTACGACTGCCATTTTATTCTATGGTAGTAGTATGACTATTTTTTGCCAACAACTGTGTTTTCTGAGCCAGTCGCACCCATCTAACTGACTGTTTCTCACCCTCTTCGACGAATCCTCCAAAACATTTTTGACGCAAATTTAGAGGTAACTATCTTGATGTCATAATGTCATGATGCTTCAATAATCTATGTGATCAGTGTTTGGGTTGTGTTTTGTAGAACTATATTGTTCTCACTGGAAATGATGATAACAACTCAGCTCTTACGGCTGCCATATTATTCTATGGTAGTAGTTTGACTAATTTTTGCCAAGAAATGTGTTTCTGAGCCATTGTCGCTCATCTAGCTTATACCACTACGACTAATCCTTCAAGTTTTTCATGACGCAGTTTTAGAGGTAATTATCTGCATGTCATAATCTCATGCTCCTTCAACAATATCTGTCATCATAGTTTTTTTATTACCTTTGTAGAATTATGTTCTTTTCACGATATAAACTACTTTTGCCTCCTGTCATCCTCTCCCTTAATTTTTTCTGCCTTCGTATTATATGATTAGTTGTCATGTTGTTTAGTTTTCTGTTACCTATTCATGACTTTACTATGTGAATTTTCTAATTACCCTTTGTTGAGGCACATTAAGAGGTAAGCATATTAATGTTTTAATGTGATGCTGCTTTATTAATGTCTGCTGACCACTGTTTGTGTGGTGATTTGTTCAAAGTAAAATGTTTTCAGGCGAACAGGTTGTTTTACACGGTTCAAAATAGTTGTGCCACTTTAGTACCTTTCCATTCTCACTGGCAGTGATGATAACAACTCAGCTCTTACGACTGCCATTTTATTTTATGGTAGTAGTATGACTATTTTTTGCCAACAACTGTGTTTTCTGAGCCAGTCGCACCCATCTAACCGACTGTTTCTCACCCTCTTCGACGAATCCTCCAAAACATTTCCGACGCAAATTTAGAGGTAACTAACTTGATGTCATAATGTCATGATGCTTCAATAATCTATGTGATCAGTGTTTGCGTTGTGTTTTGTAGAACTATATTGTTCTCAGAGGCAATGATGATAACAACTCAGCTCTTACGGCTGCCATATTATTCTATGGTAGTAGTTTGACTAATTTTTGCCAAGAAATGTGGTTCTGAGCCACTGTCGCTCATCCAGCTTATGCCACTACGACTAATCCTTCAAGTTTTTCACGACGCAGTTTTAGAGGTAACTATCTGCATGTCATAATCTCATGCTGCTTCAACAATGTCTGTCCTCAGAGTTTTTTATTACTTTTGTAGAACTATGTTCTTTTCACGGAAAGGGATTTTTTTCTACAGTTGTGCGCAGAAGATATTACACCACATGATCAGAAAAATTTCACAGAGCTTTGAAAAGTCAGTTGCCTATCGCATGTTTTTGCTTGATCATGTGTTTGTGTTTAATACCCAAAACATACATCTTAAATTGAGACCAATGGGTCACTTCTTCTTTATTTTCGTATGGATCCATCATTTATTTTCACACGTTTGCCTCCAGTCATCCTCTCCCTTAATTTTTTCTGCCTTCGTATTATATGATTAGTTGTCATGTTGTTTGGTTTTCTGTTACCTATTCATGACTTTACTATTTGAATGTTCTAATTACCCTTTGTTGAGGCACATTTAGAGGTAAGCATATTAATGTTTTAATGTGATGCTGCTTTATTAATGTCTGCTGACCACTGTTTGTGTGGTGATTTGTTCAAAGTAAAATGTTTTCAGGCGAACAGGTTGTTTTACACGGTTCAAAATAGTTGTGCCACTTTAGTACCTTTCCATTCTCACTGGCAGTGATGATAACAACTCAGCTCTTACGACTGCCATTTTATTCTATGGTAGTAGTATGACTATTTTTTGCCAACAACTGTGTTTTCTGAGCCAGTCGCACCCATCTAACCGACTGTTTCTCACCCTCTTCGACGAATCCTCCAAAACATTTCCGACGCAAATTTAGAGGTAACTAACTTGATGTCATAATGTCATGATGCTTCAATAATCTATGTGATCAGTGTTTGCGTTGTGTTTTGTAGAACTATATTGTTCTCAGTGGCAATGATGATAACAACTCAGCTCTTACGGCTGCCATATTATTCTATGGTAGTAGTTTGACTAATTTTTGCCAAGAAATGTGGTTCTGAGCCACTGTCGCTCATCCAGCTTATGCCACTACGACTAATCCTTCAAGTTTTTCACGACGCAGTTTTAGAGGTAACTATTTGCATGTCATAATCTCATGCTGCTTCAACAATGTCTGTCATCAGAGTTTTTTATTACTTTTGTAGAACTATGTTCTTTTCACGGAAAGGGATTTTTTTCTACAGTTGTGCGCAGAAGATATTACACCACATGATCAGAAAAATTTCACAGAGCTTTGCAAAGTCAGTTGCCTATCGCATGTTTTTGCTTGATTATGTGTTTGTATTTAATACCCAAAACATACATCTTAAATTGAGACCAATGGGTCACTTCTTCTTTATTTTCGTATGGATCCATCATTTATTTTCACACGTTTGCCTCCAGTCATCCTCTCACTTACTTTTTTCTGCCTTTATATTATATGATTAGTTGTCATGTTGTTTTGTTTTCTGTTACCTATTCATGACTTTACTATTTGA
This sequence comes from Lathyrus tuberosus, assembly GCA_022829125.1. NCBI lineage: Eukaryota > Viridiplantae > Streptophyta > Magnoliopsida > Fabales > Fabaceae > Lathyrus > Lathyrus tuberosus. The sequence goes on along the minus strand of JALAZF010000481.1, from coordinate 3,501,809 downwards.
ATGTTCTAATTACCCTTTGTTGAGGCACATTTAGAGGTAAGCATATTAATGTTTTAATGTGATGCTGCTTTATTAATGTCTGCTGACCACTGTTTGTGTGGTGATTTGTTCAAAGTAAAATGTTTTCAGGCGAACAGGTTGTTTTACACGGTTCAAAATAGTTGTGCCACTTTAGTACCTTTCCATTCTCACTGGCAGTGATGATAACAACTCAGCTCTTACGACTGCCATTTTATTCTATGGTAGTAGTATGACTATTTTTTGCTAACAACTGTTTTTTCTGAGCCAGTCGCACCCATCTAACTGACTGTTTCTCACCCTCTTCGACGAATCCTCCAAAACATTTCCGACGCAAATTTAGAGGTAACTATCTTGATGTCATATTGTCATGATGCTTCAATAATCTCTGTGATCAGTGTTTGCGTTGTGTTTTGTAGAACTATATTGTTCTCAGTGGCAATGATGATAACAACTCAGCTCTTACGGCTGCCATATTATTCTATGGTAGTAGTTTGACTAATTTTTGCCAAGAAATGTGTTTCTGAGCCACTGTCGCTCATCCAGCTTATGCCACTACGACTAATCCTTCAAGTTTTTCACGACGCAGTTTTAGAGGTAACTATCTGCATGTCATAATCTCATGCTGCTTCAACAATGTCTGTCATCAAAGTTTTTTATTACTTTTGTAGAACTATGTTCTTTTCACGGAAAGGGATTTTTTTCTACAGTTGTGCGTGGAGGATATTACACCACATGATCAGAAAAATTTCACAGAGCTTTGCAAAGTCAGTTGCCTATCGCAGGTTTTCGCTTGATTATGTGTTTGTGTTTAATACCCAAAAGTAACATCTTAAATTGAGACCAGTGGGTCACTTCTTCTTTATTTTCGTATGGATCCATCATTTATTTTCACACGTTTGCCTCCAATCATCCTCTCCCTTAATTTTTTCAGCCTTCGTATTATATGATTAGTTGTCATGTTGTTTGGTTTTCTGTTACCTATTCATGACTTTACTATGGGAATGTTCTAATTACCCTTTGTTGAGGCACATTTAGAGGTAAGCATATTAATGTTTTAATGTGATGCTGCTTTATTAAGGTCTGCTGACCACTGTTTATGTGGTGTTTTGTTCAAAGTAAAGTGTTTTCAGGCGAACAGGTTCTTTTACACGGTTCAAAATAGTTGTGCCACTTTAGTACCATTCCATTCTCACTGGCAGTGATGATAACAACTCAGCTCTTATGGCCGCCATATTATTCTATGGTAGTAGTATGACTATTTTTTGCCAACAACTGTGTTTTCTGAGCCATTCGCACCCATCTAACCGACTATTTCTCACCCTCTTCGACGAATTCTCCAAAACATTTCCAACGCAAATTTAGAGGTAACTATCTTGATGTCATAATGTCATGATGCTTCAATAATCTATGTGATCAGTGTTTGGGTTGTGTTTTGTAGAACTATATTGTTCTCACTGGCAATGATGATAACAACTCAGCTCTTACGGCTGCCATATTATTCTATGGTAGTAGTTTGACTAATTTTTGCCAAGAAATCTGTTTCTGAGCCACTGTCGCTCATCCAGCTTATGCCACTACGACTAATCCTTCATGTTTTTCACGACGCGGTTTTAGAGGTAACTATCTGCATGTCATAATCTCATGCTGCTTCAACAATGTCTGTCATCAGAGTTTTTTATTACTTTTCTAGAACTATGTTCTTTTCACGGAAAGGGATTTTTTTCTACAGTTGTGCGCAGAAGATATTACACCACATGATCAGAAAAATTTCACAGAGCTTTGCAAAGTCAGTTTCCTATCCCATGTTTTCGCTTGATTATGTGTTTGTGTTTAATACCCAAAAGTAACATCTTAAATTGAGACCAGTGGGTCACTTCTTATTTATTTTCGTATGGATCCATCATTTATTTTACACGTTTGCCTCCAGTCATCCTCTCCCTTAATTTTTTCTGCCTTCGTATTATATGATTAGTTGTCATGTTGTTTGGTTTTCTGTTACCTATTCATGAATTTACTATGTGAATGTTCTAATTACCCTTTGTTGAGGCACATTTAGAGGTAAGAATATTAATGTTTTAATGTGATGCTGCTTTATTAATGTCTGCTGACCACTGTTTATGTGGTGTTTTGTTCAAAGTAAAGTGTTTTCAGGCGAACAGGTTGTTTTACACGGTTCAAAATAGTTATGCCACTTTAGTACCTTTCCATTCTCACTGGCAGTGATGATAACAACTCAGCTCTTACGGCCGCCATATTATTCTATGGTAGTAGTATGACTATTTTTTGCCAACAACTGTGTTTTCTGAGCCATTCGCACCCATCTAACCGACTGTTTCTCACCCTCTTCGACGAATCCTCCAAAACATTTCCGACGCAAAATTTAGAGGTAACTATCTTGATGTCATAATGTCATGATGCTTCAATAATGTATGTGATCAGTGTTTGGGTAGTGTTTTGTAGAACTATATTGTTCTCAGTGGCAATGATGATAACAACTCAGCTCTTACGGCTGCCATATTATTCTATGGTAGTAGTTTGACTAATTTTTGCCAAGAAATGTGTTTCTGAGCCACTGTCGCTCATCCAGCTTATGCCACTACGACTAATCCTTCAAGTTTTTCACGACGCAGTTTTAGAGGTAACTAGCTGCATGTCATAATCTCATGCTGCTTCAACAATGTCTGTCATCAGAGTTTTTTATTACTTTTGTAGAACTATGTTCTTTTCACGGAAAGGGATTTTTTTCTACAGTTGTGCGTAGAAGATATTACACCACATGATCAGAAAAATTTCACAGAGCTTTGCAAATTCAGTTGCCTATCGCATGTTTTCGCTTGATTATGTGTTTGTGTTTAATACCCAAAAGTAACATCTTAAATTGAGACCAGTGGGTCACTTCTTCTTTATTTTCGTATGGATCCATCATTTATTTTCACACATTTGCCTCCAGTCATCCTCTCCCTTAATTTTTTCTGCCTTCGTATTATATGATTAGTTGTCATGTTGTTTGGTTTTCTGTTACCTATTCATGACTTTACTATGTGAATGTTCTAATTACCCTTTGTTGAGGCACATTTAGAGGTAAGCATATTAATGTTTTAATGTGATGCTGCTTTATTAATGTCTGCTGACCACTGTTTATGTGGTGTTTTGTTCAAAGTAAAGTGTTTTCAGGCGAACAGGTTGTTTTACACGGTTCAAAATAGTTGTGCCACTTTAGTACCTTTCCATTCTCACTGGCAGTGATGATAACAACTCAGCTCTTACGGCCGCCATATTATTCTATGGTAGTAGTATGACTATTTTTTGCCAACAACTGTGTTTTCTGAGCCAGTCGCACCCATCTAAACGACTGTTTCTCACCCTCTTAGACGAACCCTCCAAAACATTTCCGACGCAAATTTAGAGGTAACTATGTTGATGTCATAATGTCATGATGCTTCAATAATCTATGTGATCAGTGTTTGGGTTGTGTTTTGTAGAACAATATTGTTCTCACTGGCAATGATGATAACAACTCAGCTCTTACGGCTGCCATATTATTCTATGGTAGTAGTTTGACTAATTTTTGCCAAGAAATGTGTTTCTGAGCCACTTTCGCTCATCCAGCTTATGCCACTACGACTAATCCTTCAAGTTTTTCACGACGCAGTTTTAGAGGTAACTATCTGCATGTCAGAATCTCATGCTGCTTCAACAATGTCTGTCATCAGAGTTTTTTATTACTTTTGTAGAACTATGTTCTTTTCACGGAAAAGGATTTTTTTCTACAGTTATGCGCAGAAGATATTACACCACATGATCAGAAAAATTTCACCGAGCTTTGCAAAGTCAGTTGCCTATCGCATGTTTTCGCTTGATTATGTGTTTGTGTTTAATACCCAAAAGTAACATCTTAAATTGAGACCAGTGGGTCACTTCTTCTTTATTTTCGTATGAATCCATCATTTATTTTCACACGTTTGCCTCCAGTCATCCTCTCCCTTAATTTTTTCAGCCTTCGTATTATATGATTAGTTGTCATGTTGTTTGGTTTTCTGTTACCTATTCATGACTTTACTATGGGAATGTTCTAATTACCCTTTGTTGAGGCACATTTAGAGGTAAGCATATTAATGTTTTAATGTGATGCTGCTTTATTAAGGTCTGCTGACCACTGTTTATGTGGTGTTTTGTTCAAAGTAAAGTGTTTTCAGGCGAACAGGTTCTTTTACACGGTTCAAAATAGTTGTGCCACTTTTGTACCTTTCCATTCTCACTGGCAGTGATGATAACAACTCAGCTCTTACGGCTGCCATATTATTCTATGGTAGTAGTATGACTATTTTTTGCCAACAACTGTGTTTTCTGAGCCATTCGCACCCATCTAACCGACTATTTCTCACCCTCTTCGACGATTTCTCCAAAACATTTCCAACGCAAATTTAGAGGTAACTATCTTGATGTCATAATGTCATGATGCTTCAATAATCTATGTGATCAGTGTTTGGGTTGTGTTTTGTAGAACTATATTGTTCTCACTGGCAATGATGATAACAACTCAGCTCTTACGGCTGCCATATTATTCTATGGTAGTAGTTTGACTAATTTTTGCCAAGAAATCTGTTTCTGAGCCACTGTCGCTCATCCAGCTTATGCCACTACGACTAATCCTTCATGTTTTTCACGACGCAGTTTTAGAGGTAACTATCTGCATGTCATAATCTCATGCTGCTTCAACAATGTCTGTCATCAGAGTTTTTTATTACTTTTCTAGAACTATGTTCTTTTCACGGAAAGGGATTTTTTTCTACAGTTGTGCGCAGAAGATATTACACCACATGTTCAGAAAAATTTCACAGAGCTTTGCAAAGTCAGTTTCCTATCCCATGTTTTCGCTTGATTATGTGTTTGTGTTTAATACCCAAAAGTAACATCTTAAATTGAGACCAGTGGGTCACTTCTTATTTATTTTCGTATGGATCCATCATTTATTTTCACACGTTTGCCTCCAGTCATCCTCTCCCTTAATTTTTTCTGCCTTCGTATTATATGATTAGTTGTCATGTTGTTTGGTTTTCTGTTACCTATTCATGAATTTACTATGTGAATGTTCTAATTACCCTTTGTTGAGGCACATTTAGAGGTAAGAATATTAATGTTTTAATGTGATGCTGCTTTATTAATGTCTGCTGACCACTGTTTATGTGGTGTTTTGTTCAAAGTAAAGTGTTTTCAGGGGAACAGGTTGTTTTACACGGTTCAAAATAGTTATGCCACTTTAGTACCTTTCCATTCTCACTGGCAGTGATGATAACAACTCAGCTCTTACGGCCGCCATATTATTCTATGGTAGTAGTATGACTATTTTTTGCCAACAACTGTGTTTTCTGAGCCATTCGCACCCATCTAACCGACTGTTTCTCACCCTCTTCGACGAATCCTCCAAAACATTTCCGACGCAAAATTTAGAGGTAACTATCTTGATGTCATAATGTCATGATGCTTCAATAATGTATGTGATCAGTGTTTGGGTAGTGTTTTGTAGAACTATATTGTTCTCAGTGGCAATGATGACAAGAACTCAGCTCTTACGGCTGCCATATTATTCTATGGTAGTAGTTTGACTAATTTTTGCCAAGAAATCTGTTTCTGAGCCACTGTCGCTCATCCAGCTTATGCCACTACGACTAATCCTTCATGTTTTTCACGACGCAGTTTTAGAGGTAACTATCTGCATGTCATAATCTCATGCTGCTTCAACAATGTCTGTCATCAGAGTTTTTTATTACTTTTCTAGAACTATGTTCTTTTCACGGAAAGGGATTTTTTTCTACAGTTGTGCGCAGAAGATTGTACACCACATGTTCAGAAAAATTTCACAGAGCTTTGGAAAGTCAGTTTCCTATCCCATGTTTTCGCTTGATTATGTGTTTGTGTTTAATACCCAAAAGTAACATCTTAAATTGAGACCAGTGGGTCACTTCTTATTTATTTTCGTATGGATCCATCATTTATTTTCACACGTTTGCCTCCAGTCATCCTCTCCCTTAATTTTTTCTGCCTTCGTATTATATGATTAGTTGTCATGTTGTTTGGTTTTCTGTTACCTATTCATGAATTTACTATGTGAATGTTCTAATTACCCTTTGTTGAGGCACATTTAGAGGTAAGAATATTAATGTTTTAATGTGATGCTGCTTTATTAATGTCTGCTGACCACTGTTTATGTGGTGTTTTGTTCAAAGTAAAGTGTTTTCAGGGGAACAGGTTGTTTTACACGGTTCAAAATAGTTATGCCACTTTAGTACCTTTCCATTCTCACTGGCAGTGATGATAACAACTCAGCTCTTACGGCCGCCATATTATTCTATGGTAGTAGTATGACTATTTTTCGCCAACAACTGTGTTTTCTGAGCCAGTCGCACCCATCTAAACGACTGTTTCTCACCCTCTTAGACGAACCCTCCAAAACATTTCCGACGCAAATTTAGAGGTAACTATGTTGATGTCATAATGTCATGATGCTTCAATAATCTATGTGATCAGTGTTTGGGTTGTGTTTTGTAGAACAATATTGTTCTCACTGGCAATGATGATAACAACTCAGCTCTTACGGCTGCCATATTATTCTATGGTAGTAGTTTGACTAATTTTTGCCAAGAAATGTGTTTCTGAGCCACTTTCGCTCATCCAGCTTATGCCACTACGACTAATCCTTCAAGTTTTTCACGACGCAGTTTTAGAGGTAACTATCTGCATGTCAGAATCTCATGCTGCTTCAACAATGTCTGTCATCATAGTTTTTTATTACTTTTGTAGAACTATGTTCTTTTCACGGAAAAGGATTTTTTTCTACAGTTATGCGCAGAAGATATTACACCACATGATCAGAAAAATTTCACCGAGCTTTGCAAAGTCAGTTGCCTATCGCATGTTTTCGCTTGATTATGTGTTTGTGTTTAATACCCAAAAGTAACATCTTAAATTGAGACCAGTGGGTCACTTCTTCTTTATTTTCGTATGGATCCATCATTTATTTTCACACGTTTGCCTCCAGTCATCCTCTCCCTTAATTTTTTCAGCCTTCGTATTATATGATTAGTTGTCATGTTGTTTGGTTTTCTGTTACCTATTCATGACTTTACTATGGGAATGTTCTAATTACCCTTTGTTGAGGCACATTTAGAGGTAAGCATATTAATGTTTTAATGTGATGCTGCTTTATTAAGGTCTGCTGACCACTGTTTATGTGGTGTTTTGTTCAAAGTAAAGTGTTTTCAGGCGAACAGGTTCTTTTACACGGTTCAAAATAGTTGTGCCACTTTTGTACCTTTCCATTCTCACTGGCAGTGATGATAACAACTCAGCTCTTACGGCTGCCATATTATTCTATGGTAGTAGTATGACTATTTTTTGCCAACAACTGTGTTTTCTGAGCCATTCGCACCCATCTAACCGACTATTTCTCACCCTCTTCGACGATTTCTCCAAAACATTTCCAACGCAAATTTAGAGGTAACTATCTTGATGTCATAATGTCATGATGCTTCAATAATCTATGTGATCAGTGTTTGGGTTGTGTTTTGTAGAACTATATTGTTCTCACTGGCAATGATGATAACAACTCAGCTCTTACGGCTGCCATATTATTCTATGGTAGTAGTTTGACTAATTTTTGCCAAGAAATCTGTTTCTGAGCCACTGCGACTAATCCTTCAAGTTTTTCACGACGCAGTTTTAGAGGTAACTAGCTGCATGTCATAATCTCATGCTGCTTCAACAATGTCTGTCATCAGAGTTTTTTGTTACTTTTGTAGAACTATGTTCTTTTCACGGAAAGGGATTTTTTTCTACAGTTGTGCGTAGAAGATATTACACCACATGATCAGAAAAATTTCACAGAGCTTTGCAAATTCAGTTGCCTATCGCATGTTTTCGCTTGATTATGTGTTTGTGTTTAATACCCAAAAGTAACATCTTAAATTGAGACCAGTGGGTCACTTCTTCTTTATTTTCGTATGGATCCATCATTTATTTTCACACATTTGCCTCCAGTCATCCTCTCCCTTAATTTTTTCTGCCTTCGTATTATATGATTAGTTGTCATGTTGTTTGGTTTTCTGTTACCTATTCATGACTTTACTATGTGAATGTTCTAATTACCCTTTGTTGAGGCACATTTAGAGGTAAGCATATTAATGTTTTAATGTGATGCTGCTTTATTAATGTCTGCTGACCACTGTTTATGTGGTGTTTTGTTCAAAGTAAAGTGTTTTCAGGCGAACAGGTTGTTTTACACGGTTCAAAATAGTTGTGCCACTTTAGTACCTTTCCATTCTCACTGGCAGTGATGATAACAACTCAGCTCTTACGGCCGCCATATTATTCTATGGTAGTATTATGACTATTTTTTGCCAACAACTGTGTTTTCTGAGCCAGTCGCACCCATCTAAACGACTGTTTCTCACCCTCTTAGACGAACCCTCCAAAACATTTCCGACGCAAATTTAGAGGTAACTATGTTGATGTCATAATGTCATGATGCTTCAATAATCTATGTGATCAGTGTTTGGGTTGTGTTTTGTAGAACAATATTGTTCTCACTGGCAATGATGATAACAACTCAGCTCTTACGGCTGCCATATTATTCTATGGTAGTAGTTTGACTAATTTTTGCCAAGAAATGTGTTTCTGAGCCACTTTCGCTCATCCAGCTTATGCCACTACGACTAATCCTTCAAGTTTTTCACGACGCAGTTTTAGAGGTAACTATCTGCATGTCAGAATCTCATGCTGCTTCAACAATGTCTGTCATCAGAGTTTTTTATTACTTTTGTAGAACTATGTTATTTTCACGGAAAAGGATTTTTTTCTACAGTTATGCGCAGAAGATATTACACCACATGATCAGAAAAATTTCACCGAGCTTTGCAAAGTCAGTTGCCTATCGCATGTTTTCGCTTGATTATGTGTTTGTGTTTAATACCCAAAAGTAACATCTTAAATTGAGACCAGTGGGTCACTTCTTCTTTATTTTCGTATGGATCCATCATTTATTTTCACACGTTTGCCTCCAGTCATCCTCTCCCTTAATTTTTTCAGCCTTCGTATTATATGATTAGTTGTCATGTTGTTTGGTTTTCTGTTACCTATTCATGACTTTACTATGGGAATGTTCTAATTACCCTTTGTTGAGGCACATTTAGAGGTAAGCATATTAATGTTTTAATGTGATGCTGCTTTATTAAGGTCTGCTGACCACTGTTTATGTGGTGTTTTGTTCAAAGTAAAGTGTTTTCAGGCGAACAGGTTCTTTTACACGGTTCAAAATAGTTGTGCCACTTTTGTACCTTTCCATTCTCACTGGCAGTGATGATAACAACTCAGCTCTTACGGCTGCCATATTATTCTATGGTAGTAGTATGACTATTTTTTGCCAACAACTGTGTTTTCTGAGCCATTCGCACCCATCTAACCGACTATTTCTCACCCTCTTCGACGATTTCTCCAAAACATTTCCAACGCAAATTTAGAGGTAACTATCTTGATGTCATAATGTCATGATGCTTCAATAATCTATGTGATCAGTGTTTGGGTTGTGTTTTGTAGAACTATATTGTTCTCACTGGCAATGATGATAACAACTCAGCTCTTACGGCTGCCATATTATTCTATGGTAGTAGTTTGACTAATTTTTGCCAAGAAATCTGTTTCTGAGCCACTGTCGCTCATCCAGCTTATGCCACTACGACTAATCCTTCATGTTTTTCACGACGCAGTTTTAGAGGTAACTATCTGCATGTCATAATCTCATGCTGCTTCAACAATGTCTGTCATCAGAGTTTTTTATTACTTTTCTAGAACTATGTTCTTTTCACGGAAAGGGATTTTTTTCTACAGTTGTGCGCAGAAGATATTACACCACATGTTCAGAAAAATTTCACAGAGCTTTGCAAAGTCAGTTTCCTATCCCATGTTTTCGCTTGATTATGTGTTTGTGTTTAATACCCAAAAGTAACATCTTAAATTGAGACCAGTGGGTCACTTCTTATTTATTTTCGTATGGATCCATCATTTATTTTCACACGTTTGCCTCCAGTCATCCTCTCCCTTAATTTTTTCTGCCTTCGTATTATATGATTAGTTGTCATGTTGTTTGGTTTTCTGTTACCTATTCATGAATTTACTATGTGAATGTTCTAATTACCCTTTGTTGAGGCACATTTAGAGGTAAGAATATTAATGTTTTAATGTGATGCTGCTTTATTAATGTCTGCTGACCACTGTTTATGTGGTGTTTTGTTCAAAGTAAAGTGTTTTCAGGGGAACAGGTTGTTTTACACGGTTCAAAATAGTTATGCCACTTTAGTACCTTTCCATTCTCACTGGCAGTGATGATAACAACTCAGCTCTTACGGCCGCCATATTATTCTATGGTAGTAGTATGACTATTTTTTGCCAACAACTGTGTTTTCTGAGCCATTCGCACCCATCTAACCGACTGTTTCTCACCCTCTTCGAAGAATCCTCCAAAACATTTCCGACGCAAAATTTAGAGGTAACTATCTTGATGTCATAATGTCATGATGCTTCAATAATGTATGTGATCAGTGTTTGGGTAGTGTTTTGTAGAACTATATTGTTCTCAGTGGCAATGATGACAAGAACTCAGCTCTTACGGCTGCCATATTATTCTATGGTAGTAGTTTGACTAATTTTTGCCAAGAAATCTGTTTCTGAGCCACTGTCGCTCATCCAGCTTATGCCACTACGACTAATCCTTCATGTTTTTCACGACGCAGTTTTAGAGGTAACTATCTGCATGTCATAATCTCATGCTGCTTCAACAATGTCTGTCATCAGAGTTTTTTATTACTTTTCTAGAACTATGTTCTTTTCACGGAAAGGGATTTTTTTCTACAGTTGTGCGCAGAAGATTGTACACCACATGTTCAGAAAAATTTCACAGAGCTTTGCAAAGTCAGTTTCCTATCCCATGTTTTCGCTTGATTATGTGTTTGTGTTTAATACCCAAAAGTAACATCTTAAATTGAGACCAGTGGGTCACTTCTTATTTATTTTCGTATGGATCCATCATTTATTTTCACACGTTTGCCTCCAGTCATCCTCTCCCTTAATTTTTTCTGCCTTCGTATTATATGATTAGTTGTCATGTTGTTTGGTTTTCTGTTACCTATTCATGAATTTACTATGTGAATGTTCTAATTACCCTTTGTTGAGGCACATTTAGAGGTAAGAATATTAATGTTTTAATGTGATGCTGCTTTATTAATGTCTGCTGACCACTGTTTATGTGGTGTTTTGTTCAAAGTAAAGTGTTTTCAGGGGAACAGGTTGTTTTACACGGTTCAAAATAGTTATGCCACTTTAGTACCTTTCCATTCTCACTGGCAGTGATGATAACAACTCAGCTCTTACGGCCGCCATATTATTCTATGGTAGTAGTATGACTATTTTTTGCCAACAACTGTGTTTTCTGAGCCAGTCGCACCCATCTAAACGACTGTTTCTCACCCTCTTAGACGAACCCTCCAAAACATTTCCGACGCAAATTTAGAGGTAACTATGTTGATGTCATAATGTCATGATGCTTCAATAATCTATGTGATCAGTGTTTGGGTTGTGTTTTGTAGAACAATATTGTTCTCACTGGCAATGATGATAACAACTCAGCTCTTACGGCTGCCATATTATTCTATGGTAGTAGTTTGACTAATTTTTGCCAAGAAATGTGTTTCTGAGCCACTTTCGCTCATCCAGCTTATGCCACTACGACTAATCCTTCAAGTTTTTCACGACGCAGTTTTAGAGGTAACTATCTGCATGTCAGAATCTCATGCTGCTTCAACAATGTCTGTCATCAGAGTTTTTTATTACTTTTGTAGAACTATGTTCTTTTCACGGAAAAGGATTTTTTTCTACAGTTATGCGCAGAAGATATTACACCACATGATCAGAAAAATTTCACCGAGCTTTGCAAAGTCAGTTGCCTATCGCATGTTTTCGCTTGATTATGTGTTTGTGTTTAATACCCAAAAGTAACATCTTAAATTGAGACCAGTGGGTCACTTCTTCTTTATTTTCGTATGGATCCATCATTTATTTTCACACGTTTGCCTCCAGTCATCCTCTCCCTTAATTTTTTCAACCTTCGTATTATATGATTAGTTGTCATGTTGTTTGGTTTTCTGTTACCTATTCATGACTTTACTATGGGAATGTTCTAATTACCCTTTGTTGAGGCACATTTAGAGGTAAGCATATTAATGTTTTAATGTGATGCTGCTTTATTAAGGTCTGCTGACCACTGTTTATGTGGTGTTTTGTTCAAAGTAAAGTGTTTTCAGGCGAACAGGTTCTTTTACACGGTTCAAAATAGTTGTGCCACTTTTGTACCTTTCCATTCTCACTGGCAGTGATGATAACAACTCAGCTCTTACGGCTGCCATATTATTCTATGGTAGTAGTATGACTATTTTTTGCCAACAACTGTGTTTTCTGAGCCATTCGCACCCATCTAACCGACTATTTCTCACCCTCTTCGACGATTTCTCCAAAACATTTCCAACGCAAATTTAGAGGTAACTATCTTGATGTCATAATGTCATGATGCTTCAATAATCTATGTGATCAGTGTTTGGGTTGTGTTTTGTAGAACTATATTGTTCTCACTGGCAATGATGATAACAACTCAGCTCTTACGACTGCCATATTATTCTATGGTAGTAGTTTGACTAATTTTTGCCAAGAAATCTGTTTCTGAGCCACTGTCGCTCATCCAGCTTATGCCACTACGACTAATCCTTCATGTTTTTCACGACGCAGTTTTAGAGGTAACTATCTGCATGTCATAATCTCATGCTGCTTCAACAATGTCTGTCATCAGAGTTTTTTATTACTTTTCTAGAACTATGTTCTTTTCACGGAAAGGGATTTTTTTCTACAGTTGTGCGCAGAAGATATTACACCACATGTTCAGAAAAATTTCACAGAGCTTTGCAAAGTCAGTTTCCTATCCCATGTTTTCGCTTGATTATGTGTTTGTGTTTAATACCCAAAAGTAACATCTTAAATTGAGACCAGTGGGTCACTTCTTATTTATTTTCGTATGGATCCATCATTTATTTTCACACGTTTGCCTCCAGTCATCCTCTCCCTTAATTTTTTCTGCCTTCGTATTATATGATTAGTTGTCATGTTGTTTGGTTTTCTGTTACCTATTCATGAATTTACTATGTGAATGTTCTAATTACCCTTTGTTGAGGCACATTTAGAGGTAAGAATATTAATGTTTTAATGTGATGCTGCTTTATTAATGTCTGCTGACCACTGTTTATGTGGTGTTTTGTTCAAAGTAAAGTGTTTTCAGGGGAACAGGTTGTTTTACACGGTTCAAAATAGTTATGCCACTTTAGTACCTTTCCATTCTCACTGGCAGTGATGATAACAACTCAGCTCTTACGGCCGCCATATTATTCTATGGTAGTAGTATGACTATTTTTTGCCAACAACTGTGTTTTCTGAGCCATTCGCACCCATCTAACCGACTGTTTCTCACCCTCTTCGACGAATCCTCCAAAACATTTCCGACGCAAAATTTAGAGGTAACTATCTTGATGTCATAATGTCATGATGCTTCAATAATGTATGTGATCAGTGTTTGGGTAGTGTTTTGTAGAACTATATTGTTCTCAGTGGCAATGATGACAAGAACTCAGCTCTTACGGCTGCCATATTATTCTATGGTAGTAGTTTGACTAATTTTTGCCAAGAAATGTGTTTCTGAGCCACTGTCGCTCATCCAGCTTATGCCACTACGACTAATCCTTCAAGTTTTTCACGACGCAGTTTTAGAGGTAACTATCTGCATGTCATAATCTCATACTGCTTTAACAATGTCTGTCATCAGAGTTTTTTATTACTTTTGTAGAACTATGTTCTTTTCACGGAAAGGGATTTTTTTCTACAGTTGTGCGCAGAAGATATTATACCACATGATTAGAAAAATTTCACAGAGCTTTACAAAGTCAGTTGCCTATCGCATGTTTTCGCTTGATTATGTGTTTGTGTTTAATACCCAAAAGTAACATCTTAAATTGAGACCAGTGGGTCACTTCTTCTTTATTTTCGTATGGATCCATCATTTATTTTCACACGTTTGCCTCCAGTCATCCTCTCCCTTAATTTTTTCTGCCTTCGTATTATATGATTAGTTGTCATGTTGTTTGGTTTTCTGTTACCTATTCATGACTTTACTATGGGAATGTTCTAATTACCCTTTGTTGAGGCACATTTAGAGGTAAGCATATTAATGTTTTAATGTGTTGCTGCTTTATTAAGGTCTGCTGACCACTGTTTATGTGGTGTTTTGTTCAAAGTAAAGTGTTTTCAGGCGAACAGGTTCTTTTACACGGTTCAAAATAGTTGTGCCACTTTAGTACCTTTCCATTCTCACTGGCAGTGATGATAACAACTCAGCTCTTACGGCTGCCATATTATTCTATGGTAGTAGTATGACTATTTTTTGCCAACAACTGTGTTTTCTGAGCCATTCGCACCCATCTAACCGACTATTTCTCACCCTCTTCGACGAATTCTCCAAAACATTTCCGACGCAAATTTAGAGGTAACTATCTTGATGTCAAAATGTCATGATGCTTCAATAATCTATGTGATCAGTGTTTGGGTTGTGTTTTGTAGAACTATATTGTTCTCACTGGCAATGATGATAACAACTCAGCTCTTACGGCTGCCATATTATTCTATGGTAGTAGTTTGACTAATTTTTGCCAAGAAATCTGTTTCTGAGCCACTGTCGCTCATCCAGCTTATGCCACTACGACTAATCCTTCATGTTTTTCACGACGCAGTTTTAGAGGTAACTATCTGCATGTCATAATCTCATGCTGCTTCAACAATGTCTGTCATCAAAATTTTTTATTACTTTTGTAGAACTATGTTCTTTTCACGGAAAGGGATTTTTTTCTACAGTTGTGCGCAGAAGATATTACACCACATGATCAGAAAAATTTCACAGAGCTTTGCAAAGTCAGTTTCCTATCCCATGTTTTCGCTTGATTATGTGTTTGTGTTTAATACCCAAAAGTAACATCTTAAATTGAGACCAATGGGTCACTTCTTATTTATTTTCGTATGGATCCATCATTTATTTTCACACGTTTGCCTCCAGTCATCCTCTCCCTTAATTTTTTCTGCCTTCGTATTATATGATTAGTTGTCATGTTGTTTGGTTTTCTGTTACCTATTCATGAATTTACTATGTGAATGTTCTAATTACCCTTTGTTGAGGCACATTTAGAGGTAAGAATATTAATGTTTTAATGTGATGTTGCTTTATTAATGTCTGCTGACCACTGTTTATGTGGTGTTTTGTTCAAAGTAAAGTGTTTTCAGGCGAACAGGTTATTTTACACGGTTCAAAATAGTTGTGCCACTTTAGTACCTTTCCATTCTCACTGGCAGTGATGATAACAACTCAGCTCTTACGGCCGCCATATTATTCTATGGTAGTAGTATGACTATTTTTTGCCAACAACTGTGTTTTCTGAGCCATTCGCACCCATCTAACCGACTATTTCTCACCCTCTTCGACGAATTCTCCAAAACATTTCCGACGCAAATTTAAAGGTAACTATCTTGATGTCATAATGTCATGATGCTTCAATAATCTATGTGATCAGTGTTTGGGTTGTGTTTTGTAGAACTATATTGTTCTCACTGGCAATGATGATAACAACTCAGCTCTTACGGCTGCCATATTATTCTATGGTAGTAGTTTGACTAATTTTTGCCAAGAAATCTGTTTCTGTGCCACTGTCGCTCATCCAGCTTATGCCACTACGACTAATCCTTCATGTTTTTCACGACGCAGTTTTAGAGGTAACTATCTGCATGTCATAATCTCATGCTGCTTCAACAATGTCTGTCATCAGAGTTTTTTATTACTTTTGTAGAACTATGTTCTTTTCACGGAAAGGGATTTTTTTTCTACAGTTGTGCGCAGAAGTAATTACACCACATGATCAGAAAAATTTCACAGAGCTTTGCAAAGTCAGTTTCCTATCCCATGTTTTCGCTTGATTATGTGTTTGTGTTTAATACCCAAAAGTAACATCTTAAATTGAGACCAGTGGGTCACTTCTTATTTATTTTCGTATGGATCCATCATTTATTTTCACACGTTTGCCTCCAGTCATCCTCTCCCTTAATTTTTTCTGCCTTCGTATTATATGATTAGTTGTCATGTTGTTTGGTTTTCTGTTACCTATTCATGAATTTACTATGTGAATGTTCTAATTACCCTTTGTTGAGGCAAATTTAGAGGTAAGAATATTAATGTTTTAATGTGATGCTGCTTTATTAATGTCTGTTGACCACTGTTTATGTGGTGTTTTGTTCAAAGTAAAGTGTTTTCAGGCGAACAGGTTGTTTTACACGGTTCAAAATAGTTGTGCCACTTTAGTACCTTTCCATTCTCACTGGCAGTGATGATAACAACTCAGCTCTTACGGCCGCAATATTATTCTATGGTACTAGTATGACTATTTTTTGCCAACAACTGTGTTTTCTGAGCCAGTCGCACCCATCTAACTGACTGTTTCTCAACCTCTTCGACGAATCCTCCAAAACATTTCCGACGCAAATTTATAGGTAACTATCTTGATGTCATAATGTCATGATGCTTCAATAATGTATGTGATCAGTGTTTGGGTTGTGTTTTGTAGAACTATATTGTTCTCAGTGGCAATGATGATAACAACTCAGCTCTTACGGCTGCAATATTATTCTATGTTAGTAGTTTGACTAATTTTTGCCAAGAAATGTGTTTCTGAGCCACTGTCGCTCATCCAGCTTATGCCACTACGACTAATCCTTCAAGTTTTTCACGACGCAGTTTTAGAGGTAACTATCTGCATGTCATAATCTCATGCTGCTTCAACAATGTCTGTCATCAGAGTTTTTTATTACTTTTGTAGAACTATGTTCTTTTCACGGAAAGGGATTTTTTTTCTACAGTTGTACGTAGAAGATATTACACCACATGATCAGAAAAATTTCACAGAGCTTTGCAAAGTCAGTTGCCTATCGCATGTTTTCGCTTGATTATGTGTTTGTGTTTAATACCCAAAAGTAACATCTTAAATTGAGACCAATGGGTCACTTCTTCTTTATTTTCGTATGGATCCATCATTTATTTTCAGACGTTTGCCTCCAGTGATCCTCTCCCTTAATTTTTTCTGCCTTCGTATTATATGATTAGTTGTCATGTTGTTTGGTTTTCTGTTACCTATTCATGACTTTACTATGGGAATGTTCTAATTACCCTTTGTTGAGGCACATTTAGAGGTAAGCATATTAATGTTTTAATGTGATGCTGCTTTATTAAGGTCTGCTGACCACTGTTTATGTGGTGTTTTGTTCAAAGTAAAGTGTTTTCAGGCGAACAGGTTGTTTTACACGGTTCAAAATAGTTGTCCCACTTTAGTACCTTTCCATTCTCACTGGCAGTGATGATAACAACTCAGCTCTTACGGCCGCCATATTATTCTATGGTAGTAGTATGACTATTTTTTGCCAACAACTGTGTTTTCTGAGCCATTCGCACCCATCTAACCGACTATTTCTCACCCTCTTCGACGAATTCTCCAAAACATTTCCGACGCAAATTTAGAGGTAACTATCTTGATGTCATAATGTCATGATGCTTCAATAATCTATGTGATCAGTGTTTGGGTTGTGTTTTGTAGAACTATATTGTTCTCACTGGCAATGATGATAACAACTCAGCTCTTACGGCTGCCATATTATTCTATGGTAGTAGTTTGACTAATTTTTGCCAAGAAATCTGTTTCTGTGCCACTGTCGCTCATCCAGCTTATGCCACTACGACTAATCCTTCATGTTTTTCACGACGCAGTTTTAGAGGTAACTATCTGCATGTCATAATCTCATGCTGCTTCAACAATGTCTGTCATCAGAGTTTTTTATTACTTTTGTAGAACTATGTTCTTTTCACGGAAAGGGATTTTTTTTCTACAGTTGTGCGCAGAAGTAATTACACCACATGATCAGAAAAATTTCACAGAGCTTTGCAAAGTCAGTTTCCTATCCCATGTTTTCGCTTGATTATGTGTTTGTGTTTAATACCCAAAAGTAACATCTTAAATTGAGACCAGTGGGTCACTTCTTATTTATTTTCGTATGGATCCATCATTTATTTTCACACGTTTGCCTCCAGTCATCCTCTCCCTTAATTTTTTCTGCCTTCGTATTATATGATTAGTTGTCATGTTGTTTGGTTTTCTGTTACCTATTCATGAATTTACTATGTGAATGTTCTAATTACCCTTTGTTGAGGCAAATTTAGAGGTAAGAATATTAATGTTTTAATGTGATGCTGCTTTATTAATGTCTGCTGACCACTGTTTATGTGGTGTTTTGTTCAAAGTAAAGTGTTTTCAGGCGAACAGGTTGTTTTACACGGTTCAAAATAGTTGTGCCACTTTAGTACCTTTCCATTCTCACTGGCAGTGATGATAACAACTCAGCTCTTACGGCCGCAATATTATTCTATGGTAGTAGTATGACTATTTTTTGCCAACAACTGTGTTTTCTGAGCCAGTCGCACCCATCTAACTGACTGTTTCTCAACCTCTTCGACGAATCCTCCAAAACATTTCCGACGCAAATTTAGAGGTAACTATCTTGATGTCATAATGTCATGATGCTTCAATAATGTATGTGATCAGTGTTTGGGTTGTGTTTTGTAGAACTATATTGTTCTCAGTGGCAATGATGATAACAACTCAGCTCTTACGGCTGCCATATTATTCTATGGTAGTAGTTTGACTAATTTTTGCCAAGAAATGTGTTTCTGAGCCACTGTCGCTCATCCAGCTTATGCCACTACGACTAATCCTTCAAGTTTTTCACGACGCAGTTTTAGAGGTAACTATCTGCATGTCATAATCTCATGCTGCTTCAACAATGTCTGTCATCAGAGTTTTTTATTACTTTTGTAGAACTATGTTCTTTTCACGGAAAGGGATTTTTTTCTACAGTTGTGCGTAGAAGATATTACACCACATGATCAGAAAAATTTCACAGAGCTTTGCAAAGTCAGTTGCCTATCGCATGTTTTCGCTTGATTATGTGTTTGTGTTTAATACCCAAAAGTAACATCTTAAATTGAGACCAGTGGATCACTTCTTATTTATTTTCGTATGGATCCATCATTTATTTTCACACGTTTGCCTCCAGTCATCCTCTCCCTTAATTTTTTCTGCCTTCGTATTATATGATTAGTTGTCATGTTGTTTGGTTTTCTGTTACATATTCATGACTTTACTATGTGAATGTTCTAATTACCCTTTGTTGAGGCACATTTAGAGGTAAGCATATTAATGTTTTAATGTGATGTTGCTTTATTAATGTCTGCTGACCACTGTTTATGTGGTGTTTTGTTCAAAGTAAAGTGTTTTCAGGCGAACAGGTTGTTTTACACGGTTCAAAATAGTTGTGCCACTTTAGTACCTTTCCATTCTCACTGGCAGTGGTGATAACAACTCAGCTCTTACGGCCGCCATATTATTCTATGGTAGTAGTATCACTATTTTTTGCCAACAACTGTGTTTTCTGTGCCAGTCGCACCCATCTAACCGACTGTTTCTCACCCTCTTAGACGAATCCTCCAAAACATTTCCGACGCAAATTTAGAGGTAACTATCTTGATGTCATAATGTCATGATGCTTCAATAATCTATGTGATCAGTGTTTGGGTTGTGTTTTGTAGAACTATATTGTTCTCACTGGCAATGATGATAACAACTCAGCTCTTACGGCTGCCATATTATTCTATGGTAGTAGTTTGACTAATTTTTGCCAAGAAATGTGTTTCTGAGCCACTTTCGCTCATCCAGCTTATGCCACTACGACTAATCCTTCAAGTTTTTCACGACGCAGTTTTAGAGGTAACTATCTGCATGTCATAATCTCATGCTGCTTCAACAATGTCTGTCATCAGAGTTTTTTATTACTTTTGTAGAACTATGTTCTTTTCACGGAAAGGGATTTTTTTCTACAGTTGTGCGCAGAAGATATTACACCACATGATCAGAAAAATTTCACAGAGCTTTGCAAAGTCAGTTGCCTATCGCATGTTTTCGCTTGATTATGTGTTGGTGTTTAATACCCAAAAGTAACATCTTAAATTGAGACCAGTGGGTCACTTCTTCTTTATTTTCGTATGGATCCATCATTTATTTTCACACGTTTACCTTCAGTCATCCTCTCCCTTAATTTTTTCTGCCTTCGTATTATATGATTAGTTGTCATGTTGTTTGGTTTTCTGTTACCTATTCATGACTTTACTATGTGAATGTTCTAATTACCCTTTGTTGAGGAACATTTAGAGGTAGGCATATTAATTTTTTAATGTGATGCGGCTTTATTAATGTCTGCTGACCACTGTTTTTGTGGTATTTTGTTCAAAGCAAAGTGTTTTCAGGCGAACAGGTTGGTTTACACGGTTCAAAATAGTTGTGCCACTTTAGTACCTTTCCATTCTCACTGGCAGTGATGATAACAACTCAGCTCTTACGGCCGCCATATTATTCTATGGTAGTAGTATGACTATTTTTTGCCAACAACTGTGTTTTCTGAGCCAGTCGCACCCATCTAACCGACTGTTTCTCACCCTCTTCTACGAATCCTCCAAAACATTTCCGACGCAAATTTAGAGGTAACTATCTTGATGTCATAATGTCATGATGCTTCAATAATGTATGTGATCAGTGTTTGGGTTGTGTTTTGTAGAACTATATTGTTCTCAGTGGCAATGATGATAACAACTCAGCTCTTACGGCTGCCATATTATTCTATGTTAGTAGTTTGACTAATTTTTGCCAAGAAATGTGTTTCTGAGCCACTGTCGCTCATCCAACTTATGCCACTACGACTAATCCTTCAAGTTTTTCACGACGCAGTTTTAGAGGTAACTATCTGCATGTCATAATCTCATGCTGCTTCAACAATGTCTGTCATCAGAGTTTTTTATTACTTTTGTAAAACTATGTTCTTTTCACGGAAAGGGGTTTTTTTCTACAGTTGTGCGTAGAAGATATTACACCACATGATCAGAAAAATTTCACAGAGCTTTGCAAAGTCAGTTGCCTATCGCATGTTTTCGCTTGATTATGTGTTTGTGTTTAATACCCAAAAGTAACATCTAAAATTGAGACCAGTGGGTCACTTCTTCTTTATTTTCGTATGGATCCATCATTTATTTTCACACGTTTGCCTCCAGTCATCCTCTCCCTTAATTTTTTCTGCCTTCGTATTATATGATTAGTTGTCATGTTGTTTGGTTTTCTGTTACCTATTCATGACTTTACTATGGGAATGTTCTAATCACCCTTTGTTGAGGCACATTTAGAGGTAAGCATATTAATGTTTTAATGTGATGCTGCTTTATTAAGGTCTGCTGACCACTGTTTATGTGGTGTTTTGTTCAAAGTAAAGTGTCTTCAGGCGAACAGGTTCTTTTACACGGTTCAAAATAGTTGTGCCACTTTAGTACCTTTCCATTCTCACTGGCACTGATGATAACAACACAGCTCTTATGGACGCCATATTATTCTATGGTAGTAGTATGACTATTTTTTGCCAAAACTGTGTTTTCTGAGCAGTCGCACCCATCTAACCGACTGTTTCTCACCCACTTCGACGAAACCTCCAAAACATTTCCGACGCAAATTTAGAGGTAACTATCTTGATGTCATAATGTCATGATGCTTCAATAATCTATGTGATCAGTGTTTGGGTTGTGTTTTGTATAACTATATTGTTCTCACTGGCAATGATGATAACAACTCAGCTCTTATGGCTGCCATATTATTCTATGGTAGTAGTTTGACTAATTTTTGCCAAGAAATGTGTTTCTAAGCCATTGTCGCTCATCCAGCTTATGCGACTACGACTAATCCTTCAAGTTTTTCACGACGCAGTTTTAGAGGTAATTATCTGCATGTCATAATCTCATGCTGCTTCAACAATGTCTGTCATCATAGTTTTTTTATTACTTTTGTAGAACTATGTTCTTTTCACGATATCAACTACTTTTGCCTCCTATCATCCTCTCCCTTAATTTTTTCTGCCTTCGTATTATATGATTAGTTGTCATGTTGTTTGGTTTTCTGTTTCCTATTCATGACTTTACTATGTGAATTTTCTAATTACCCTTTGTTGAGGCACATTAAGAGGTAAGCATATTAATGTTTTAATGTGATGCTGCTTTATTAATGTCTGCTGACCACTGTTTGTGTGGTGATTTGTTCAAAGTAAACTGTTTTCAGGCGAACAGGTTGTTTTACATGGTTCAAAATAGTTGTGCCACTTTAGTACCTTTCCATTCTCACTGGCAATGATGATAACAACTCATCTCTTACGACTGCCATTTTATTCTATGGTAGTAGTATGACTATTTTTTGCTAACAACTGTGTTTTCTGAGCCAGTCGCACCCATCTAACCGACTGTTTCTCACCCTCTTCGACGAATCCTCCAAAACATTTCCGACGCAAATTTAGGGGTAACTATCTTGATGTCATAATGTCATGATGCTTCAATAATGTATGTGATCAGTGTTTGGGTTGTGTTTTGTAGAACTATATTGTTCTCAGTGGCAATGATGATAACAACTCAGCTCTTACGGCTGCCATATTATTCTATGTTAGTAGTTTGACTAATTTTTGCCAAGAAATGTGTTTCTGAGCCACTGTTGCTCATCCAGCTTATGCCACTACGACTAATCCTTCAAGTTTTTCACGACGCAGTTTTAGAGGTAACTATCTGCATGTCATAATCTCATGCTGCTTCAACAATGTCTGTCATCAGAGTTTTTTATTACTTTTGTAAAACTATGTTCTTTTCACGGAAAGGGATTTTTTTCTACAGTTGTGCGTAGAAGATATTACACCACATGATCAGAAAAATTTCACAGAGCTTTGCAAAGTCAGTTGCCTATCGCATGTTTTCGCTTGATTATGTGTTTTTGTTTAATACCCAAAAGTAACATCTAAAATTGAGACCAGTGGGTCACTTCTTCTTTATTTTCGTATGGATCCATCATTTATTTTCACACGTTTGCCTCCAGTCATCCTCTCCCTTAATTTTTTCTGCCTTCGTATTATATGATTAGTTGTCATGTTGTTTGGTTTTCTGTTACCTATTCATGACTTTACGATGGGAATGTTCTAATTACCCTTTGTTGAGGCACATTTAGAGGTAAGCATATTAATGTTTTAATGTGATGCTGCTTTATTAAGGTCTGCTGACCACTGTTTATGTGGTGTTTTGTTCAAAGTAAAGTGTCTTCAGGCGAACAGGTTCTTTTACACGGTTCAAAATAGTTGTGCCACTTTAGTACCTTTCCATTCTCACTGGCACTGATGATAACAACACAGCTCTTATGGACGCCATATTATTCTATGGTAGTAGTATGACTATTTTTTGCCAAAACTGTGTTTTCTGAGCAGTCGCACCCATCTAACCGACTGTTTCTCACCCACTTCGACGAAACCTCCAAAACATTTCCGACGCAAATTTAGAGGTAACTATCTTGATGTCATAATGTCATGATGCTTCAATAATCTATGTGATCAGTGTTTGGGTTGTGTTTTGTATAACTATATTGTTCTCACTGGCAATGATGATAACAACTCAGCTCTTATGGCTGCCATATTATTCTATGGTAGTAGTTTGACTAATTTTTGCCAAGAAATGTGTTTCTAAGCCATTGTCGCTCATCCAGCTTATGCGACTACGACTAATCCTTCAAGTTTTTCACGACGCAGTTTTAGAGGTAATTATCTGCATGTCATAATCTCATGCTGCTTCAACAATGTCTGTCATCATAGTTTTTTTATTACTTTTGTAGAACTATGTTCTTTTCACGATATCAACTACTTTTGCCTCCTGTCATCCTCTCCCTTAATTTTTTCTGCCTTCGTATTATATGATTAGTTGTCATGTTGTTTGGTTTTCTGTTTCCTATTCATGACTTTACTATGTGAATTTTCTAATTACCCTTTGTTGAGGCACATTAAGAGGTAAGCATATTAATGTTTTAATGTGATGCTGCTTTATTAATGTCTGCTGACCACTGTTTGTGTGGTGATTTGTTCAAAGTAAACTGTTTTCAGGCGAACAGGTTGTTTTACATGGTTCAAAATAGTTGTGCCACTTTAGTACCTTTCCATTCTCACTGGCAATGATGATAACAACTCATCTCTTACGACTGCCATTTTATTCTATGGTAGTAGTATGACTATTTTTTGCTAACAACTGTGTTTTCTGAGCCAGTCGCACCCATCTAACCGACTGTTTCTCACCCTCTTCGACGAATCCTCCAAAACATTTCCGACGCAAATTTAGGGGTAACTATCTTGATGTCATAATGTCATGATGCTTCAATAATGTATGTGATCAGTGTTTGGGTTGTGTTTTGTAGAACTATATTGTTCTCAGTGGCAATGATGATAACAACTCAGCTCTTACGGCTGCCATATTATTCTATGTTAGTAGTTTGACTAATTTTTGCCAAGAAATGTGTTTCGGAGCCACTGTTGCTCATCCAGCTTATGCCACTACGACTAATCCTTCAAGTTTTTCACGACGCAGTTTTAGAGGTAACTATCTGCATGTCATAATCTCATGCTGCTTCAACAATGTCTGTCATCAGAGTTTTTTATTACTTTTGTAAAACTATGTTCTTTTCACGGAAAGGGATTTTTTTCTACAGTTGTGCGTAGAAGATATTACACCACATGATCAGAAAAATTTCACAGAGCTTTGCAAAGTCAGTTGCCTATCGCATGTTTTCGCTTGATTATGTGTTTGTGTTTAATACCCAAAAGTAACATCTAAAATTGAGACCAGTGGGTCACTTCTTCTTTATTTTCGTATGGATCCATCATTTATTTTCACACGTTTGCCTCCAGTCATCCTCTCCCTTAATTTTTTCTGCCTTCGTATTATATGATTAGTTGTCATGTTGTTTGGTTTTCTGTTACCTATTCATGACTTTACGATGGGAATGTTCTAATTACCCTTTGTTGAGGCACATTTAGAGGTAAGCATATTAATGTTTTAATGTGATGCTGCTTTATTAAGGTCTGCTGACCACTGTTTATGTGGTGTTTTGTTCAAAGTAAAGTGTCTTCAGGCGAACAGGTTCTTTTACACGGTTCAAAATAGTTGTGCCACTTTAGTACCTTTCCATTCTCACTGGCACTGATGATAACAACACAGCTCTTATGGACGCCATATTATTCTATGGTAGTAGTATGACTATTTTTTGCCAAAACTGTGTTTTCTGAGCAGTCGCACCCATCTAACCGACTGTTTCTCACCCACTTCGACGAATCCTCCAAAACATTTCCGATGCAAATTTAGAGGTAACTATCTTGATGTCATAATGTCATGATGCTTCAATAATCTATGTGATCAGTGTTTGGGTTGTGTTTTGTATAACTATATTGTTCTCACTGGCAATGATGATAACAACTCAACTCTTACGGCTGCCATATTATTCTATGGTAGTAGTTTGACTAATTTTTGCCAAGAAATGTGTTTCTAAGCCATTGTCGCTCATCCAGCTTATGCGACTACGACTAATCCTTCAAGTTTTTCACGACGCAGTTTTAGAGGTAATTATCTGCATGTCATAATCTCATGCTGCTTCAACAATGTCTGTCATCATAGTTTTTTTATTACTTTTGTAGAACTATGTTCTTTTCACGATATCAACTACTTTTGCCTCCTGTCATCCTCTCCCTTAATTTTTTCTGCCTTCGTATTATATGATTAGTTGTCATGTTGTTTGGTTTTCTGTTTCCTATTCATGACTTTACTATGTGAATTTTCTAATTACCCTTTGTTGAGGCACATTAAGAGGTAAGCATATTAATGTTTTAATGTGATGTTGCTTTATTAATGTCTGCTGACCACTGTTTGTGTGGTGATTTGTTCAAAGTAAACTGTTTTCAGGCGAACAGGTTGTTTTACATGGTTCAAAATAGTTGTGCCACTTTAGTACCTTTCCATTCTCACTGGCAATGATGATAACAACTCATCTCTTACGACTGCCATTTTATTCTATGGTAGTAGTATGACTATTTTTTGCTAACAACTGTGTTTTCGGAGCCAGTCGCACCCATCTAACCGACTGTTTCTCACCCTCTTCGACGAATCCTCCAAAACATTTCCGACGCAAATTTAGAGGTAACTATCTTGATGTCATAATGTCATGATGCTTCAATAATGTATGTGATCAGTGTTTGGGTTGTGTTTTGTAGAACTATATTGTTCTCAGTGGCAATGATGATAACAACTCAGCTCTTACGGCTGCCATATTATTCTATGTTAGTAGTTTGACTAATTTTTGCCAAGAAATGTGTTTCGGAGCCACTGTTGCTCATCCAGCTTATGCCACTACGACTAATCCTTCAAGTTTTTCACGACGCAGTTTTAGAGGTAACTATCTGCATGTCATAATCTCATGCTGCTTCAACAATGTCTGTCATCAGAGTTTTTTATTACTTTTGTAAAACTATGTTCTTTTCACGGAAAGGGATTTTTTTCTACAGTTGTGCGTAGAAGATATTACACCACATGATCAGAAAAATTTCACAGAGCTTTGCAAAGTCAGTTGCCTATCGCATGTTTTCGCTTGATTATGTGTTTGTGTTTAATACCCAAAAGTAACATCTAAAATTGAGACCAGTGGGTCACTTCTTCTTTATTTTCGTATGGATCCATCATTTATTTTCACACGTTTGCCTCCAGTCATCCTCTCCCTTAATTTTTTCTGCCTTCGTATTATATGATTAGTTGTCATGTTGTTTGGTTTTCTGTTACCTATTCATGACTTTACGATGGGAATGTTCTAATTACCCTTTGTTGAGGCACATTTAGAGGTAAGCATATTAATGTTTTAATGTGATGCTGCTTTATTAAGGTCTGCTGACCACTGTTTATGTGGTGTTTTGTTCAAAGTAAAGTGTCTTCAGGCGAACAGGTTCTTTTACACGGTTCAAAATAGTTGTGCCACTTTAGTACCTTTCCATTCTCACTGGCACTGATGATAACAACACAGCTCTTATGGACGCCATATTATTCTATGGTAGTAGTATGACTATTTTTTGCCAAAACTGTGTTTTCTGAGCAGTCGCACCCATCTAACCGACTGTTTCTCACCCACTTCGACGAATCCTCCAAAACATTTCCGATGCAAATTTAGAGGTAACTATCTTGATGTCATAATGTCATGATGCTTCAATAATCTATGTGATCAGTGTTTGGGTTGTGTTTTGTATAACTATATTGTTCTCACTGGCAATGATGATAACAACTCAACTCTTACGGCTGCCATATTATTCTATGGTAGTAGTTTGACTAATTTTTGCCAAGAAATGTGTTTCTAAGCCATTGTCGCTCATCCAGCTTATGCGACTACGACTAATCCTTCAAGTTTTTCACGACGCAGTTTTAGAGGTAATTATCTGCATGTCATAATCTCATGCTGCTTCAACAATGTCTGTCATCATAGTTTTTTTATTACTTTTGTAGAACTATGTTCTTTTCACGATATCAACTACTTTTGCCTCCTGTCATCCTCTCCCTTAATTTTTTCTGCCTTCGTATTATATGATTAGTTGTCATGTTGTTTGGTTTTCTGTTTCCTATTCATGACTTTACTATGTGAATTTTCTAATTACCCTTTGTTGAGGCACATTAAGAGGTAAGCATATTAATGTTTTAATGTGATGTTGCTTTATTAATGTCTGCTGACCACTGTTTGTGTGGTGATTTGTTCAAAGTAAACTGTTTTCAGGCGAACAGGTTGTTTTACATGGTTCAAAATAGTTGTGCCACTTTAGTACCTTTCCATTCTCACTGGCAATGATGATAACAACTCATCTCTTACGACTGCCATTTTATTCTATGGTAGTAGTATGACTATTTTTTGCTAACAACTGTGTTTTCGGAGCCAGTCGCACCCATCTAACCGACTGTTTCTCACCCTCTTCGACGAATCCTCCAAAACATTTCCGACGCAAATTTAGAGGTAACTATCTTGATGTCATAATGTCATGATGCTTCAATAATGTATGTGATCAGTGTTTGGGTTGTGTTTTGTAGAACTATATTGTTCTCAGTGGCAATGATGATAACAACTCAGCTCTTACGGCTGCCATATTATTCTATGTTAGTAGTTTGACTAATTTTTGCCAAGAAATGTGTTTCTGAGCCACTGTTGCTCATCCAGCTTATGCCACTACGACTAATCCTTCAAGTTTTTCACGACGCAGTTTTAGAGGTAACTATCTGCATGTCATAATCTCATGCTGCTTCAACAATGTCTGTCATCAGAGTTTTTTATTACTTTTGTAAAACTATGTTCTTTTCACGGAAAGGGATTTTTTTCTACAATTGTGCGTAGAAGATATTACACCACATGATCAGAAAAATTTCACAGAGCTTTGCAAAGTCAGTTGCCTATCGCATGTTTTCGCTTGATTATGTGTTTGTGTTTAATACCCAAAAGTAACATCTAAAATTGAGACCAGTGGGTCACTTCTTCTTTATTTTCGTATGGATCCATCGTTTATTTTCACACGTTTGCCTCCAGTCATCCTCTCCCTTAATTTTTTCTGCCTTCGTATTATATGATTAGTTGTCATGTTGTTTGGTTTTCTGTTACCTATTCATGACTTTACGATGGGAATGTTCTAATTACCCTTTGTTCAGGCACATTTAGAGGTAAGCATATTAATGTTTTAATGTGATGCTGCTTTATTAAGGTCTGCTGACCACTGTTTATGTGGTGTTTTGTTCAAAGTAAAGTGTCTTCAGGCGAACAGGTTCTTTTACACGGTTCAAAATAGTTGTGCCACTTTAGTACCTTTCCATTCTCACTGGCACTGATGATAACAACACAGCTCTTATGGACGCCATATTATTCTATGGTAGTAGTATGACTATTTTTTGCCAAAACTGTGTTTTCTGAGCAGTCGCACCCATCTAACCGACTGTTTCTCACCCACTTCGACGAATCCTCCAAAACATTTCCGATGCAAATTTAGAGGTAACTATCTTGATGTCATAATGTCATGATGCTTCAATAATCTATGTGATCAGTGTTTGGGTTGTGTTTTGTATAACTATATTGTTCTCACTGGCAATGATGATAACAACTCAACTCTTACGGCTGCCATATTATTCTATGGTAGTAGTTTGACTAATTTTTGCCAAGAAATGTGTTTCTAAGCCATTGTCGCTCATCCAGCTTATGCGACTACGACTAATCCTTCAAGTTTTTCACGACGCAGTTTTAGAGGTAATTATCTGCATGTCATAATCTCATGCTGCTTCAACAATGTCTGTCATCATAGTTTTTTTATTACTTTTGTAGAACTATGTTCTTTTCACGATATCAACTACTTTTGCCTCCTGTCATCCTCTCCCTTAATTTTTTCTGCCTTCGTATTATATGATTAGTTGTCATGTTGTTTGGTTTTCTGTTTCCTATTCATGACTTTACTATGTGAATTTTCTAATTACCCTTTGTTGAGGCACATTAAGAGGTAAGCATATTAATGTTTTAATGTGATGCTGCTTTATTAATGTCTGCTGACCACTGTTTGTGTGGTGATTTGTTCAAAGTAAACTGTTTTCAGGCGAACAGGTTGTTTTACATGGTTCAAAATAGTTGTGCCACTTTAGTACCTTTCCATTCTCACTGGCAATGATGATAACAACTCATCTCTTACGACTGCCATTTTATTCTATGGTAGTAGTATGACTATTTTTTGCTAACAACTGTGTTTTCTGAGCCAGTCGCACCCATCTAACCGACTGTTTCTCACCCTCTTCGACGAATCCTCCAAAACATTTCCGACGCAAATTTAGAGGTAACTATCTTGATGTCATAATGTCATGATGCTTCAATAATGTATGTGATCAGTGTTTGGGTTGTGTTTTGTAGAACTATATTGTTCTCAGTGGCAATGATGATAACAACTCAGCTCTTACGGCTGCCATATTATTCTATGTTAGTAGTTTGACTAATTTTTGCCAAGAAATGTGTTTCTGAGCCACTGTTGCTCATCCAGCTTATGCCACTACGACTAATCCTTCAAGTTTTTCACGACGCAGTTTTAGAGGTAACTATCTGCATGTCATAATCTCTTGCTGCTTCAACAATGTCTGTCATCAGAGTTTTTTATTACTTTTGTAAAACTATGTTCTTTTCACGGAAAGGGATTTTTTTCTACAGTTGTGCGTAGAAGATATTACACCACATGATCAGAAAAATTTCACAGAGCTTTCCAAAGTCAGTTGCCTATCGCATGTTTTCGCTTGATTATGTGTTTGTGTTTAATACCCAAAAGTAACATCTAAAATTGAGACCAGTGGGTCACTTCTTCTTTATTTTCGTATGGATCCATCGTTTATTTTCACACGTTTGCCTCCAGTCATCCTCTCCCTTAATTTTTTCTGCCTTCGTATTATATGATTAGTTGTCATGTTGTTTGGTTTTCTGTTACCTATTCTTAACTTTACTATGGGAATGTTCTAATTACCCTTTGTTGAGGCACATTTAGAGGTAAGCATATTAATGTTTTAATGTGATGCTGCTTTATTAAGGTCTGCTGACCACTGTTTATGTGGTGTTTTGCTCAAAGTAAAGTGTTTTCAGGTGAACAGGTTGTTTTACACGGTTCAAAATAGTTGTGCCACTTTAGTACCTTTCCATTCTCACTGGCAGTGATGATAACAACTCAGCTCTTACGGCTGCCATATTATTCTATGGTAGTAGTATGACTATTTTTTTGCCAACAACTGTGTTTTATGTGCCATTCGCACCCATCTAACCGACTGTTTCTCACCCTCTTCGACGAAACCTCCAAAACATTTCCGACGGAAATTTAGAGGTAACTATCTTGATGTCATAATGTCATGATGCTTCAATAATCTATGTGATCAGTGTTTGGGTTGTGTTTTGTAGAACTATATTGTTCTCACTGGCAATGATGATAACAACTCAGCTCATACGGCTGCCATATTATTCTATGGTAGTAGTTTGACTAATTTTTGCCAAGAAATATGTTTCTGAGCCACTGTCGCTCATCCAGCTTATGCCATTATGACTAATCCTTCAAGTTTTTCACGACGCAGTTTTAGAGGTAACTATCTGCATGTCATAATCTCATGCTGCTTCAACAATGTCTGTCATCAAAGTTTTTTATTACTTTTGTAGAACTATGTTCGTTTCACGGAAAGGGATTTTTTTCTACAGTTGTGCGCAGAAGATATTACACCACATGATCAGAAAAATTTCACAGAGCTTTGCAAAGTCAGTTGCCTATCGCATGTTTTCGCTTGATTATGTGTTTGTGTTTAATACCCAAAAGTAACATCTTAAATTGAGACCAGTGGGTCACTTCTTCTTTATTTTCGTATGGATCCATCATTTATTTTCACACGTTTGCCTCTAGTCATCCTCTCCCTTAATTTTTTCGGCCTTCGTATTATATGATTAGTTGTCATGTTGTTTGGTTTTCTGTTACCTATTCATGACTTTACTATGGGAATGTTCTAATTACCCTTTGTTGAGGCACATTTAGAGGTAAGCATATTATTGTTTTAATGTGATGCTGCTTTATTAAGGTCTGCTGACCACTGTTTATGTGGTGTTTTGTTCAAAGTAAAGTGTTTTCAGGCGAACAGGTTGTTTTACACGGTTCAAAATAGTTGTGCCACTTTAGTACCTTTCCATTCTCACTGGCAGTGATGATAACAACTCAGCTCTTACGGCTTCCATATTATTCTATGGTAGTAGTATGACTATTTTTTGCCAACAACTGTGTTTTCTGAGCCATTCGCACCCATCTAACCGACTGTTTCTCACCCTCTTCGACGAATCCTCCAAAACATTTCCGACGCAAATTTAGAGGTAACTATCTTGATATCATAATGTCATGATGCTTCAATTATCTATGTGATCAGTGTTTGGGTTGTGTTTTGTAGAACTATATTGTTCTCACTGGCAATGATGATAACAACTCAGCTCTTACGGCTGCCATATTATTCTATGGTAGTAGTTTGACTAATTTTTGCCAAGAAATGTGTTTCTGAGCCACTGTCGCTCATCCAACTTATGCCACTACGACTAACCCTTCAAGTTTTTCACGACGCTGTTTTAGAGGTAACTATCTGCATGTCATAATCTCATGCTGCTTCAACAATGTCTGTCATCAGAGTTTTTTATTACTTTTGTAGAACTATGTTCTTTTCACGGAAAGGGATTTTTTTCTACAGTTGTGCGCAGAAGATATTACACCACATGATCAGAAAAATTTCACAGAGCTTTGCAAAGTCAGTTGCCTATCCCATGTTTTCGCTTCATTATGTGTTTGTGTTTAATACCCAAAAGTAACATCTTAAATTGAGACCAGTGGGTCACTTCTTATTTATTTTCGTATGGATCCATCATTTATTTTCACACGTTTGCCTCCAGTAATCCTCTCCCTTAATTTTTTCTGCCTTCGTATTATATGATTAGTTGTCATGTTGTTTGGTTTTCTGTTACCTATTCATGACTTTACTATGTGAATGTTCTAATTACCCTTTGTTGAGGCACATTTAGAGGTAAGCATATTAATGTTTTAATGTGATGCTGCTTTATTAATGTCTGCTGACCACTGTTTATGTGGTGTTTTGTTCAAAGTAAAGTGTTTTCAGGCGAACAAGTTGTTTTACACGGTTCAAAATAGTTGTGCCACTTTAGTACCTTTCCATTCTCACTGGCAGTGATGATAACAACTCAGCTCTTACGGCCGCCATATTATTCTATGGTAGTAGTATGACTATTTTTTGCCAACAACTGTGTTTTCTGAGCCAGTCGCACCCATCTAACCGACTGTTTCTCACCCTCTTCGACGAATCCTCCAAAACATTTCCGACGCAAATTTAGAGGTAACTATCTTGATGTCATAAAGTCATGGTGCTTCAATAATCTATGTGATCAGTGTTTGGGTTGTGTTTTGTAGAACTATATTGTTCTCACTGGCAATGATGATAACAACTCAGCTCTTACGGCTGCCATATTATTCTATCTTAGTAGTTTGACTAATTTTTGCCAAGAAATGTGTTTCTGAGCCATTGTCGCTCATCCAGCTTATGCCGCTACGACTAATCCTTCAAGTTTTTCACGACGCAGTTTTAGAGGTAATTATCTGCATGTCATAATCTCATGCTGCTTCAAC
This sequence comes from Lathyrus tuberosus, assembly GCA_022829125.1. Lineage (NCBI taxonomy): Eukaryota > Viridiplantae > Streptophyta > Magnoliopsida > Fabales > Fabaceae > Lathyrus > Lathyrus tuberosus. The sequence goes on along the minus strand of JALAZF010000481.1, from coordinate 3,468,437 downwards.
AATGTCTGTCATCATAGTTTTTTTATTACTTTTGTAGAACTATGTTCTTTTCACGATATCAACTACTTTTGCCTCCTGTCATCCTCTCCCTTAATTTTTTCTGCCTTCGTATTATATGATTAGTTGTCATGTTGTTTGGTTTTCTGTTACCTATTCATGACTTTACTATGTGAATTTTCTAATTACCCTTTGTTGAGGCACATTAAGAGGTAAGCATATTAATGTTTTAATGTGATGCTGCTTTATTAATGTCTGCTGACCACTGTTTGTGTGGTGATTTGTTCAAAGTAAAATGTTTTCAGGCGAACAGGTTGTTTTACATGGTTCAAAATAGTTGTGCCACTTTATAACCTTTCCATTCTCACTGGCAGTGATGATAACAACTCAGCTCTTACGACTACCATTTTATTCTATGGTAGTAGTATGACTATTTTTTGCTAACAACTATGTTTTCTGAGCCAGTCGCACCCATCTAACCGACGGTTTCTCACCCTCTTCGACGAATCCTCCAAAACATTTCCGACGCAAATTTAGAGGTAACTATCTTGATGTCATAATGTCATGATGCTTCAATAATCTATGTGATCAGTGTTTGGGTTATGTTTTGTAGAACTATATTGTTCTCAGTGGCAATGATGATAACAACTCAGCTCTTACGGCTGCCATATTATTCTATGTTAGTAGTTTGACTAATTTTTGCCAAGAAATGTGTTTCTGAGCCACTGTCGCTCATCCAGCTTATGCCACTACGACTAATCCTTCAAGTTTTTCACGACGCAGTTTTAGAGGTAACTATCTGCATGTCATAATCTCATGCTGCTTCAACAATGTCTGTCATCAGAGTTTTTTATTACTTTTGTAGAACTATGTTCTTTTCACGGAAAGGGATTTTTTTCTATAGTAGTGCGCAGAAGATATTACACCACATGATCAGAAAAATTTCACAGAGCTTTGCAAAGTCAGTTTCCTATCGCATGTTTTCGCTTGATTATGTGTTTGTGTTTAATACCCAAGAGTAACATCTTAAATTGAGACCAGTGGGTCACTTCTTCTTTATTTTCGTATGGATCCATCATTTATTTTCACACGTTTGCCTCCAGTCATCCACTCCCTTAATTTTTTCTGCCTTCGTATTATATGATTAGTTGTCATGTTGTTTGGTTTTCTGTTACCTATTCATGACTTTACTATGGGAATGTTCTAATTACCCTTTGTTGAGGCACATTTAGAGGTAAGCATATTAATGTTTTAATGTGATGCTGCTTTATTAAGGTCTGTTGACCACTGTTTATGTGGTGTTTTGTTCAAAGTAAAGTGTTTCCAGGCGAACAGGTTGTTTTACATGGTTCAAAATAGTTGTGCCACTTTAGTACCTTTCCATTCTCACTAGCAGTGATGATAACAACTCAGCTCTTACGGCTGCCAAATTATTCTATGGTAGTAGTATGACTATTTTTTTGCCAACAACTGTGTTTTCTGAGCCATTCGCACCCATCTAACCGACTGTTTCTCACCCTCTTCGACGAATCCTCCAAAACATTTTCGACGCAAATTTAGAGGTAACTATCTTGATGTCATAATGTCATGATGCTTCAATAATCTATGTGATCAGTGTTTGGGTTGTGTTTTGTAGAACTATATTGTTCTCACTGGCAATGATGATAACAACTCAGCTCTTACGACTGCCATATTATTATATGGTAGTAGTTTGACTAATTTTTGCCAAGAAATGTGTTTCTGAGCCACTGTCGCTCATCCAACTTATGCCACTACGACTAACCCTTCAAGTTTTTCACGACGCAGTTTTAGAGGTAACTATCTGCATGTCATAATCTCATGCTGCTTCAACAATGTCTGTCATCAGAGGTTTTTATTACTTTTGTAGAACTATGTTCTTTTCACGGAAAGGGATTTTTTTCTACAGTTGTGCGCAGAAGATATTACACCACATGATCAGAAAAATTTCACAGAGCTTTGCAAACTCAGTTGCCTATCCCATGTTTTCGCTTGATTATGTGTTTGTGTTTAATACCCAAAAGTAACATCTTAAATTGAGACCAGTGGGTCACTTCTTATTTATTTTCGTATGGATCCATCATTTATTTTCACATGTTTGCCTCCAGTCATCCTCTCCCTTAATTTTTTCTGCCTTCGTATTATATGATTAGTTGTCATGTTGTTTGGTTTTTTGTTACCTATTCATGACTTTACTATGTGAATGTTCTAATTACCCTTTGTTGAGGCACATTTAGAGGTAAGCATATTAATGTTTTAATGTGATGCTGCTTTATTAATGTCTGCTGACCACTGTTTATGTGGTGTTTTGTTCAAAGTAAAGTGTTTTCAGGCAAACAGGTTGTTTTACACGGTTCAAAATAGTTGTACCACTTTAGTACCTTTCCATTCTCACTGGCAGTGATGATAACAACTCAGCTCTTACGGCCGCCATATTATTCTATGGTAGTAGTATGACTATTTTTTGCCAACAACTGTGTTTTCTGAGCCAGTCGCACCCATCTAACCGACTGTTTCTCACCCTCTTCGACGAATCCTCCAAAACATTTCCGACGAAAATTTAGAGGTAACTATCTTGATGTCATAAGGTCATGATGCTTCAATAATCTATGTGATCAGTGTTTGGGTTGTGTTTTGTAGAACTATATTGTTCTCAGTGGCAATGATGATAACAACTCAGCTCTTACGGCTGCCATATTATTCTATGTTAGTAGTTTGACTAATTTTTGCCAAGAAATGTGTTTCTGAGCCACTTTCGATCATCCAGTTTATGCCACTACGACTAATCCTTCAAGTTTTTCACGTCGCAGTTTTAGAGGTAACTATCTGCATGTCATAATCTCATGCTGCTTCAACAATGTCTGTCATCAGAGTTTTTTATTACTTTTGTAGAACTTTGTTCTTTTCACGGAAAGGGATTTTTTTCTACAGTTGTGCGTAGAAGATATTACACCACATGATCAGAAAAATTTCACAGAGCTTTGCAAAGTCAGTTGCCTATCGCATGTTTTTGCTTGATTATGTGTTTGTGTTTAATTCCCAAAAGTAACATCTTAAATTGAGACCAGTGGGTCACTTCTTATTTATTTTCTTATGGATCCATCATTTATTTTCACACGTTTGCCTCCAGTCATCCTCTCCCTTAATTTTTTCTGCCTTGGTATTATATGATTAGTTGTCATGTTGTTTGGTTTTCTGTTACCTATTCATCACTTTACTATGTGAATGTTCTAATTACCCTTTGTTGAGGCACATTTAGAGGTAAGCATATTAATGTTTTAATGTGATGCTGCTTTATTAATGTCTGCTGACCACTGTTTATGTGGTGTTTTGTTCAAAGTAAAGTGTTTTCAGGCGAACAGGTTGTTTTACACGGTTCAAAATAGTTGTGCCACTTTAGTACCTTTCCATTCTCACTGGCAGTGATGATAACAACTCAGCTCTTACGGCTGCCATATTATTCTATGGTAGTAGTATGACTATTTTTTTGCCAACAACTGTGTTTTATGTGCCATTCGCACCCATCTAACCGACTGTTTCTCACCCTCTTCGACGAAACCTCCAAAACATTTCCGACGGAAATTTAGAGGTAACTATCTTGATGTCATAATGTCATGATGCTTCAATAATCTATGTGATCAGTGTTTGGGTTGTGTTTTGTAGAACTATATTGTTCTCACTGGCAATGATGATAACAACTCAGCTCTTACGGTTGCCATATTATTCTATGGTAGTAGTTTGACTAATTTTTGCCAAGAAATTTGTTTCTGAACCACTTTCGCTCATCCAGCTTATGCCACTACGACTAATCCTTCAAGTTTTCCATGACGAGGTTTTAGAGGTAACTATCTGCATGTCATAATCTCATGCTGCTTCAACAATGTCTGTCATCAGAGTTTTTTATTACTTTTGTAGAACTATGTTCTTTTCACGGAAAGGGATTTTTTTCTACAGTTGTGCGCAGATGATATTACACCACATGATCAGAAAAATTTCACAGAGCTTTGCAAAGTCAGTTGCCTATCGTATGTTTTCGCTTGATTATGTGTTGGTGTTTAATACCCAAAAGTAACATCTTAAATTGAGACCAGTGGGTCACTTCTTCTTTATTTTCGTATGGATCCATCATTTATTTTCACACGTTTGCCTCCAGTCATCCTCTCCCTTAATTTTTTCTGCCTTCGTATTATATGATTAGTTGTCATGTTGTTTGGTTTTCTGTTACCTATTCATGACTTTACTATGTGAATGTTGTAATTACCCTTTGTTGAGGCACATTTAGAGGTAAGCATATTAATGTTTCAATGTGATGCTGCTTTATTAATGTCTACTGACCACTGTTTATGTGGTGTTTTGTTCAAAGTAAAGTGTTTTCAGGCGAACAGGTTGTTTTACACGGTTCAAAATAGTTGTGCCACTTTAGTACCTTTCCATTCTCACTGGCAGTGATGATAACAACTCAGCTCTTACGGCCGACATATTATTCTATGATAGTAGTATGACTATTTTTTCCAACAACTGTGTTTTCTGAGCCAGTCGAACCCATCTAACCGACTGTTTCTCACCCTCTTAGACGAACCCTACAAAACATTTCCGACGAAAATTTATAGGTAACTATGTTGATGTCATAATGTCATGATGCTTCAATAATCTATGTGATCAGTGTTTGGGTTGTGTTTTGTAGAACTATATTGTTCTCACTGGCAATGATGATAACAACTCAGCTCTTACGGCTGCCATATTATTCTATGGTAGTAGTTTGACTAATTTTTGCCAAGAAATGTGTTTCTGAGCCACTTTCGCTCATCCAGCTTATGCCTCTACGACTAATCCTTCAAGTTTTTCACGACGCAGTTTTAGAGGTAACTATCTGCATGTCATAATCTCATGCTGCTTCAACAATGTTTGTCATCAGAGTTTTTTATTACTTTTGTAGAACTATGTTCTTTTCACGGAAAGGGATTTTTTTCTACAGTTGTGTGCAGAAGATATTACACCACATGATCAGAAAAATTTCACAGAGCTTTGCAAAGTCAGTTGCCTATCGCATGTTTTCGCTTGATTATGTGTTTGTGTTTAATACCCAAAAGTAACATCTTAAATTGAGACCAGTGGGTCACTTCTTCTTTATTTTCGTATGGATCCATCATTTATTTTCACACGTTTACCTCCAGTCATCCTCTCCCTTAATTTTTTCTGCCTTCGTATTATATGATTAGTTGTCATGTTGTTTGGTTTTCTGTTACCTATTCATCACTTTACTATGTGAATGTTCTAATTACCCTTTGTTGAGGCGCATTTAGAGGTAAGCATATTAATGTTTTAATGTGATGCTGCTTTATTAATGTCTGCTGACCACTGTTTGTGTGGTGTTTTGTTCAAAGTAAAGTGTTTTCAGGCGAACAGGTTGTTTTACACGGTTCAAAATAGTGGTGCCATTTTAGTACCTTTCCATTCTCACTGGCAGTGATGATAACAACTCAGCTCTTACGGCTGCCATATTATTCTATGGTAGTAGTATGACTATTTTTTGCCAACAACTGTGTTTTCTGAGCCAGTCGCACCCATCTAACCGGCTGTTTCTCACCCTCTTCGACGAATCCCCCAAAACATTTCCGACGCAAATTTAGAGGTAACTATCTTGATGTCATAATGTCATAATGCTTCAATAATCTATGTGATCAGTGTTTGGGCTGTGTTTTGTAGAACTATATTGTTCTCACTGGCAATGATGATAACAACTCAGCTCTTATGGCTGCCATATTATTCTATGGTAGTAGTTTGACTAATTTTTGCCAAGAAATGTGTTTCTGAGCCACTGTCGCTCATCCAGCTTATGCCACTACGACTAATCCTTCAAGTTTTTCACGACGCAGTTTTAGAGGTAACTATCTGCATGTCATAATCTCATGCTGCTTCAACAATGTCTGTCATCAGAGTTTTTTATTACTTTTGTAGAACTATGTTCTTTTCACGGAAAGGGATTTTTTTCTACAGTTGTGCGCAGATGATATTACACCACATGATCAGAAAAATTTCACAGAGCTTTGCAAAGTCAGTTGCCTATCGTATGTTTTCGCTTGATTATGTGTTGGTGTTTAATACCCAAAAGTAACATCTTAAATTGAGACCAGTGGGTCACTTCTTCTTTATTTTCGTATGGATCCATCATTTATTTTCACACGTTTGCCTCCAGTCATCCTCTCCCTTAATTTTTTCTGCCTTCGTATTATATGATTAGTTGTCATGTTGTTTGGTTTTCTGTTACCTATTCATGACTTTACTATGTGAATGTTGTAATTACCCTTTGTTGAGGCACATTTAGAGGTAAGCATATTAATGTTTCAATGTGATGCTGCTTTATTAATGTCTACTGACCACTGTTTATGTGGTGTTTTGTTCAAAGTAAAGTGTTTTCAGGCGAACAGGTTGTTTTACACGGTTCAAAATAGTTGTGCCACTTTAGTACCTTTCCATTCTCACTGGCAGTGATGATAACAACTCAGCTCTTACGGCCGACATATTATTCTATGGTAGTAGTATGACTATTTTTTCCAACAACTGTGTTTTCTGAGCCAGTCGAACCCATCTAACCGACTGTTTCTCACCCTCTTAGACGAACCCTACAAAACATTTCCGACGAAAATTTATAGGTAACTATGTTGATGTCATAATGTCATGATGCTTCAATAATCTATGTGATCAGTGTTTGGGTTGTGTTTTGTAGAACTATATTGTTCTCACTGGCAATGATGATAACAACTCAGCTCTTACGGCTGCCATATTATTCTATGGTAGTAGTTTGACTAATTTTTGCCAAGAAATGTGTTTCTGAGCCACTTTCGTTCATCCAGCTTATGCCCCTACGACTAATCCTTCAAGTTTTTCACGACGCAGTTTTAGAGGTAACTATCTGCATGTCATAATCTCATGCTGCTTCAACAATGTTTGTCATCAGAGTTTTTTATTACTTTTGTAGAACTATGTTCTTTTCACGGAAAGGGATTTTTTTCTACAGTTGTGTGCAGAAGATATTACACCACATGATCAGAAAAATTTCACAGAGCTTTGCAAAGTCAGTTGCCTATCGCATGTTTTCGCTTGATTATGTGTTTGTGTTTAATACCCAAAAGTAACATCTTAAATTGAGACCAGTGGGTCACTTCTTCTTTATTTTCGTATGGATCCATCATTTATTTTCACACGTTTACCTCCAGTCATCCTCTCCCTTAATTTTTTCTGCCTTCGTATTATATGATTAGTTGTCATGTTGTTTGGTTTTCTGTTACCTATTCATCACTTTACTATGTGAATGTTCTAATTACCCTTTGTTGAGGCGCATTTAGAGGTAAGCATATTAATGTTTTAATGTGATGCTGCTTTATTAATGTCTGCTGACCACTGTTTGTGTGGTGTTTTGTTCAAAGTAAAGTGTTTTCAGGCGAACAGGTTGTTTTACACGGTTCAAAATAGTGGTGCCATTTTAGTACCTTTCCATTCTCACTGGCAGTGATGATAACAACTCAGCTCTTACGGCTGCCATATTATTCTATGGTAGTAGTATGACTATTTTTTGCCAACAACTGTGTTTTCTGAGCCAGTCGCACCCATCTAACCGGCTGTTTCTCACCCTCTTCGACGAATCCCCCAAAACATTTCCGACGCAAATTTAGAGGTAACTATCTTGATGTCATAATGTCATAATGCTTCAATAATCTATGTGATCAGTGTTTGGGTTGTGTTTTGTAGAACTATATTGTTCTCACTGGCAATGATGATAACAACTCAGCTCTTATGGCTGCCATATTATTCTATGGTAGTAGTTTGACTAATTTTTGCCAAGAAATGTGTTTCTGAGCCACTGTCGCTCATCCAGCTTATGCCACTACGACTAATCCTTCAAGTTTTTCACGACGCAGTTTTAGAGGTAACTATCTGCATGTCATAATCTCATGCTGCTTCAACAATGTCTGTCATCAGAGTTTTTTATTACTTTTGTAGAACTATGTTCTTTTCACGGAAAGGGGTTTTTTTCTACAGTTGTGCGTAGAAGATATTACACCACATGATCTGAAAAATTTCACAGAGCTTTGCAAAGTCAGTTGCCTATCGCATGTTTTCGCTTGATTATGTGTTTGTGTTTTATACCCAAAAGTAACATCTTAAATTGAGACCAGTGGGTCACTTCTTCTTTATTTTCGTATGGATCCATCATTTATTTTCACACGTTTGCCTCCAGCCATCCTCTCCCTTAATTTTTTCTGCCTTCGTATTATATGATTAGTTGTCATGTTGTTTGGTTTTCTGTTACCTATTCATCACTTTACTATGTTAATGTTCTAATTACCCTTTGTTGAGGCGCATTTAGAGGTAAGCATATTAATGTTTTAATGTGATGCTGCTTTATTAATGTCTGCTGACCACTGTTTGTGTGGTGTTTTGTTCAAAGTAAAGTGTTTTCAGGCGAACAGGTTGTTTTACACGGTTCAAAATAGTGGTGCCATTTTAGTACCTTTCCATTCTCACAGGCAGTGATGATAACAACTCAGCTCTTACGGCTACCATATTATTCTATGGTAGTAGTATGACTATTTTTTGCCAACAACTGTGTTTTCTGAGCCATTCGCACGCATCTAACCGACTGTTTCTCACCCTCTTCGACGACTTCTCCAAAACATTTCCGACGCAAATTTAGAGGTAACTATCTTGATGTCATAATGTCATGATGCTTCAATAATCTATGTGATCAGTGTTTGGGTTGTGTTTTGTAGAACTATATTGTTCTCACTGGCAATGATGATAACTCAGCTCTTACGGTTGCCATATTATTCTACGGTAGTAGTTTGACTAATTTTTGCCAAGAAATGTGTTTCTGAGCCACTTTCGATCATCCAGTTTATGCCACTACGACTAATCCTTCAAGTTTTTCACGTCGCAGTTTTAGAGGTAACTATCTGCATGTCATAATCTCATGCTGCTTCAACAATGTCTGTCATCAGAGTTTTTTATTACTTTTGTAGAACTTTGTTCTTTTCACGGAAAGGGATTTTTTTCTACAGTTGTGCGTAGAAGATATTACACCACATGATCAGAAAAATTTCACAGAGCTTTGCAAAGTCAGTTGCCTATCGCATGTTTTCGCTTGATTATGTGTTTGTGTTTAATACCCAAAAGTAACATCTTAAATTGAGACCAGTGGGTCACTTCTTATTTATTTTCGTATGGATCCATCATTTATTTTCACACGTTTGCCTCCAGTCATCTTCTCCCTTAATTTTTTCTGCCTTCGTATTATATGATTAGTTGTCATGTTGTTTGGTTTTCTGTTACCTATTCATCACTTTACTATGTGAATGTTCTAATTACCCTTTGTTGAGGCACATTTAGAGGTAAGCATATTAATGTTTTAATGTGATGCTGCTTTATTAATTTCTGCTGACCACTGTTTATGTGGTGTTTTGTTCAAAGTAAAGTGTTTTCAGGCGAACAGGTTGTTTTACACGGTTCAAAATAGTTGTGCCACTTTAGTACCTTTCCATTCTCACTAGCAGTGATGATAACAACTCAGCTCTTACGGCCGCCATATTATTCTATGGTAGTAGTATGACTATTTTTTGCCAACAACTCTATTTTCTGAGCCAGTCGCACCCATCTAACCGACTGTTTCTCACCCTCTTCGACGAATCCTCCAAAACATTTCCGACGAAAATTTAGAGGTAACTATCTTGATGTCATAATGTCATGATGCTTCAATAATCTATGTGATCAGTGTTTGGGTTGTGTTTTGTAGAACTATATTGTTCTCACTGGCAATGATGATAACAACTCAGCTCTTACGGCTGCCATATTATTCTATGGTAGTAGTTTGACTAATTTTTGCCAAGAAATTTGTTTCTGAGCCACTTTCGCTCATCCAGCTTATGCCACTACGACTAATCCTTCAAGTTTTTCACGACGCAGTTTTAGAGGTAACTATCTGCATGTCATAATCTCATGCTGCTTCAACAATGTCTGTCATCAGAGTTTTTTATTACTTTGGTAGAACTATGTTCTTTTCACGGAAAGGGATTTTTTTCTACAGTTGTGCGCAGATGATATTACACCACATGATCAGAAAAATTTCACAGAGCTTTGCAAAGTCAGTTGCCTATCGCATGTTTTCGCTTGATTATGTGTTTGTGTTTAATACCCAAAAGTAACATCTTAAATTGAGACCAGTGGGTCACTTCTTCTTTATTTTCGTATGGATCCATCATTTATTTTCACACGTTTGCCTCCAGTCATCCTCTCCCTTAATTTTTTCTGCCTTCGTATTATATGATTAGTTGTCATGTTGTTTGGTTTTCTGTTACCTATTCATGACTTTACTATGTGAATGTTGTAATTACCCTTTGTTAAGGCACATTTAGAGGTAAGCATATTAATGTTTTAATGTGATGCTGCTTTATTAATGTCTGCTGACCACTGTTTATGTGGTGTTTCTTTCAAAGTAAAGTGTTTTCAGGCGAACAGGTTGTTTTACACGGTTCAAAATAGTTGTGCCACTTTAGTACCTTTCCATTCTCACTGGCAGTGATGATAACAACTCAGCTCTTACGGCCGACATATTATTCTATGGTAGTAGTATGACTATGTTTTCCAACAACTGTGTTTTCTGAGCCAGTCGAACCCATCTAACCGACTATTTCTCTCCCTCTTAGACGAATCCTCCAAAACATTTCCGACGAAAATTTATAGGTAACTATGTTGATGTCATAATGTCATGATGCTTCAATAATCTATGTGATCAGTGTTTGGGTTGTGTTTTGTAGAACTATATTGTTCTCACTGGCAATGATGATAACAACTCAGCTCTTACGGCTGCCATATTATTCTATGGTAGTAGTTTGACTAATTTTTGCCAAGAAATGTGTTTCTGAGCCACTGTCGCTCATCCAGCTTATGCCACTACGACTAATGCTTCAAGTTTTTCACGACGCAGTTTTAGAGGTAACTATCTGCATGTCATAATCTCATGCTGCTTCAACAATGTCTGTCATCAGAGTTTTTTATTACTTTTGTAGAACTATGTTCTTTTCACGGAAAGGGATTTTTTTCTACAGTTGTGCGCAGAAGATATTACACCACATGATCAGAAAAATTTCACAGAGCTTTGCAAAGTCAGTTGCATATCGCATGTTTTCGCTTGATTATGTGTTTGTGTTTAATACCCAAAAGTAACATCTTAAATTGAGACCAGTGGGTCACTTCTTCTTTATTTTCGTATGGATCCATCATTTATTTTCACACGTTTGCCTCCAGTCATCCTCTCCCTTAATTTTTTCTGCCTTCGTATTATATGATTAGTGGTCATGTTGTTTGGTTTTCTGTTACCTATTCATGACATTACTATTTGAATGTTCTAATTACCCTTTGTTGAGGCACATTTAGAGGTAAGCATATTAATGTTTTAATGTGATGCTGCTTTATTAATGTCTGCTGACCACTGTTTATGTGGTGTTTTGTTCAAAGTAAAGTGTTTTCAGGCGAACAGGTTGTTTTACACGGTTCAAAATAGTTGTGCCACTTTAGTACCTTTCCATTCTCACTGGCAGTGATGATAACAACTCAACTCTTACGGCCGCCATATTATTCTATGGTAGTAGTATGACTATTTTTTGCCAACAACTGTGTTTTCTGAGCCAGTCACACCCATCTAACCGACTGTTTCTCACCCTCTTAGATGAATCCTCCAAAACATTTCCGACGCAAATTTAGAGGTAACTATGTTGATGTCATAATGTCATGATGCTTCAATAATCTATGTGATCAGTGTTTGGGTTGTGTTTTGTAGAACTATATTGTTCTCACTAGCAATGATGATAACAACTCAGCTCTTACGGCTGCCATATTATTCTATGGTAGTAGTTTGACTAATTTTTGCCAAGAAATGTGTTTCTGAGCCACTTTCGCTCATGCAGCTTATGCCACTACGACTAATCCTTCAAGTTTTTCACGACGCAGTTTTAGAGGTAACTATCTGCATGTCATAATCTCATGCTGCTTCAACAATGTCTGTCATCAGAGTTTTTTATTACTTTTGTAGAACTATGTTCTTTTCACGGAAAGGGATTTTTTTCTACAGTTGTGCACAGAAGATATTACACCACATGATCAAAAAAATTTCATAGAGCTTTGCAAAGTCAGTTGCCTATCGCATGTTTTCGCTTGATTATGTGTTTGTGTTTAATACCCAAAAGTAACATCTTAAATTGAGACCAGTGGGTCACTTCTTCTTTATTTTCGCATGGATCCATCATTTATTTTCACACGTTTGCCTCCAGTCATCCTCTCCCTTAATTTTTTCTGCCTTCGTATTATATGATTAGTTGTCATGTTGTTTGGTTTTCTGTTACCTATTCATCACTTTACTATTTGAATGTTCTAATTACCCTTTTTTGAGGCACATTTAGAGGTAAGCATATTAATGTTTTAATGTGATGCTGCTTTATTAATGTCTGTTGACCACTGTTTGTGTGGTGTTTTGTTCAAAGTAAAGTGTTTTCAGGCGAACAGATTGTTTTACACGGTTCAAAATAGTTGTGCCACTTTAGTACCTTTCCATTCTCACTGGCAGTAATAATAACAACTCAGCTCTTATGGCCGCCATATTATTCTATGGTAGTAGTATGACTATTTTTTGCCAACAACTCTGTTTTCTGAGCCAGTCGCACCCATCTAACCGACTGTTTCTCACCCTCTTCGACGAATCCTCCAAAACATTTCCGACACAAATTTAGAGGTAACTATCTTGATGTCATAATGTCATGATGCTTCAATAATGTATGTGATCAGTGTTTGGGTTGTGTTTTGTAGAACTATATTGTTCTCACTGGCAATGATGATAACAGCTCAGCTCTTACGGTTGCCATATTATTCTATGGTAGTAGTTTGACTAATTTTTGCCAAGAAATGTGTTTCTGAGCCACTGTCGCTCATCCAGCTTATGCCACTACGACTAATCCTTCAAGTTTTTCACGACGCAGTTTTAGAGGTAACTATCTGCATGTCCTAATCTTTTGCTGCTTCAACAATGTCTGTCATCAGAGTTTTTTATTACTTTTGTAGAACTATGTTCTTTTCACGTAAAGGCATTTTTTTCTACAGTTGTGCGCAGAAGATATTACACCACATGATCAAAAAAATTTCACAGAGCTTTGCAAAGTCAGTTGCCTATCGCATGTTTTCGCTTGATTATGTGTTTGTGTTTAATACCCAAAAGTAACATCTTAAATTGAGACCAGTGGGTCACTTCTTCTTTATTTTCGTATGGATCCATCATTTATTTTCACACGTTTACCTCCAGTCATCCTCTCCCTTAATTTTTTCTGCCTTCGTATTATTTGATTAGTTGTCATGTTGTTTGGTTTTCTGTTACCTATTCCTGACTGTACTATGTGAATGTTCTAATTACCCTTTGTTGAGGCACATTTAGAGGTAAGCATATTAATGTTTTAATGTGGTGCTGCTTTATTAATGTCTGCTGACCACTATTTGTGTGGTGTTTTGTTCAAAGTAAAGTGTTTTCAGGCGAACAGATTGTTTTACACGGTTTAAAATAGTTGTGCCACTTTAGTACATTTCCATTCTCACTGGCAGTGATGATAACAACTCAGCTCTTACGGCTACCATATTATTCTATGGTAGTAGTATGACTATTTTTTGCCAACAACTGCGTTTTCTGAGCCAGTCGCACACATCTAACCGACTGTTTCTCACCCTCTTCGACGAATCCTCCAAAACATTTCCGACGCAAATTTAGAGGTAACTATCTTGATGTCATAATGTCATGCTGCTTCAATAATGTATGTGATCAGTGTTTGAGTTGTGTTTTGTAGAACTATATTGTTCTCACGGGCAATGATGATAACAACTCAGCTCTTACGGCTGCCATATTATTCTATGGTAGTAGTTTCACTAATTTTTGCCAAGAAATGTGTTTCTGAGCCACTGTCGCTCATCCAGCTTATGCCACTACGACTAATCCTTCAAGTTTTTCACGACACAGTTTTAAAGGTAACTATCTGCATGTCATAATCTCATGCTGCTTCAACAATGTCTGTCATCAGAGTTTTTTTATTACTTTTGTAGAACTATGTTCTTTTCACGATATCAACTACTTTTGCCTCCAGTCATCCTCTCCCTTAATTTTTTCTGCCTTCGTATTATATGATTAGTTGTCATGTTTTTTGGTTTTCTGTTACCTATTCATGACTTTACTATGTGAATTTTCTAATTACCCTTTGTTGAGGCACATTTAGAGGTAAGCATATTAATGTTTTAATGTGATGCTGCTTTATTAATGTCTGCTGACCACTGTTTGTGGGGTGATTTGTTCAAAGTAAAATGTTTTCAGGCGAACAGGTTGTTTTACACGGTTCAAAATAGTTGTGCCACTTTAGTACCTTTCCATTCTACCTGGCAGTGATGATAACAACTCAGCTCTTACGGCTGCCATTTTATTCTATGGTAGTAGTATGACTATTTTTTGCCAACAACTGTGTTTTCTGAGCCAGTCGCACCCATCTAACCGACTGTTTCTCACCCTCTTCGACGAATCCTCCAAAACATTTCCAACGCAAATTTAGAGGTAACTATGTTGATGTCATAATGCCATGATGCTTCAATAAAGTATGTGATCAGTGTTTGGGTTGTGTTTTGTAGAACTATATTGTTCTCAGTGGCAATGATGATAACAACTCAGCTCTTACGGCTGCCATATTATTCTATGGTAGTAGTTTGACAAATTTTTGCCAAGAAATGTGTTTCTGAGCCACTGTCGCTCATCCAGCTTATGCCACTATGACTAATCCTTCTAGTTTTTCACAACGCAGTTTTAGAGGTAACTATCTGCATGTCATAATCTCATGCTGCTTCAACAATGTCTGTCATCAGAGTTTTTTATTACTTTTGTAGAACTATGTTCTTTTTACGGAAAGGGATTTTTTTCTACAGTTGTGCGCAGAAGATATTACACCACATGATCAGAAAAATTTCATAGAGCTTTGCAAAGTCAGTTGCCTATCGACAGTTTTCGCTTGATTATGTGTTTGTGTTTAATACCCAAAAGTAACATCTTAAATTGAGACCAGTGGGTCACTTCTTCTTTATTTTCGCATGGATCCATCATTTATTTTCACACGTTTGCCTCCAGTCATCCTCTCCCTTAATTTTTTCTGCCTTCGTATTATATGATTAGTTGTCATGTTGTTTGGTTTTCTGTTACCTATTCATCACTTTACTATTTGAATGTTCTAATTACCCTTTGTTGAGGCACATTTAGAGGTAAGCATATTAATGTTTTAATGTGATGCTGCTTTATTAATGTCTGTTGACCACTGTTTGTGTGGTGTTTTGTTCAAAGTAAAGTGTTTTCAGGCGAACAGATTGTTTTACACGGTTCAAAATAGTTGTGCCACTTTAGTACCTTTCGATTCTCACTGGCAGTGATAATAACAACTCAGCTCTTATGGCGCCATATTATTCTATGGTAGTAGTATGACTATTTTTTGCCAACAACTGTGTTTTCTGAGCCAGTCGCACCCATCTAACCGACTGTTTCTCACCCTCTTCGACGAATCCTCCAAAACATTTCCGACGCAAATTTAGAGGTAACTATCTTGATGTCATAATGTCATGATGCTTCAATAATGTATGTGATCAGTGTTTGGGTTGTGTTTTGTAGAACTATATTGTTCTCACTGGCAATGATGATAACAGCTCAGCTCTTACGGTTGCCATATTACTCTATGGTAGTAGTTTGACTAATTTTTGCCAAGAAATGTGTTTCTGAGCCACTGTCGCTCATCCAGCTTATGCCACTACGACTAATCCTTCAAGTTTTTCACGACGCAGTTTTAGAGGTAACTATCTGCATGTCCTAATCTCTTGCTGCTTCAACAATGTCTGTCATCAGAGTTTTTTATTACTTTTGTAGAACTATGTTCTTTTCACGGAAAGGCATTTTTTTCTACAGTTGTGCGCAGAAGATACTACACCACATGATAAGAAAAATTTCACAGAGCTTTGCAAAGTCAGTTGCCTATCGCATGTTTTCGCTTGATTATGTGTTTGTGTTTAATACCCAAAAGTGACATCTTAAATTGAGAAAAGTGGGTCACTTCTTCTTTATTTTCGTATGGATCCATCATTTATTTTCACACGTTTACCTCCAGTCATCCTCTCCCTTAATTTTTCTGCCTTCGTATTATATGATTAGTTGTCATGTTGTTTGGTTTTCTGTTACCTATTCATGACTGTACTATGTGAATGTTCTAATTACCCTTTGTTGAGGCACATTTAGAGGTAAGCATATTAATGTTTTAATGTGGTGCTGCTTTATTAATGTCTGCTGACCACTGTTTGTGTGGTGTTTTGTTCAAAGTAAAGTGTTTTCAGGCGAACAGATTGTTTTACACGGTTCAAAATAGTTGTGCCACTTTAGTACATTTCCATTCTCACTGGCGGTGATGATAACAACTCAGCACTTACGGCTGCCATATTATTCTATGGTAGTAGTATGACTATTTTTTGCCAACAACTGCGTTTTCTGAGCCAGTCGCACCCATCTAACCGACTGTTTCTCACCCTCTTCGACGAATCCTCCAAAACATTTCCGACGCAAATTTAGAGGTAACTATCTTGATGTCATAATGTCATGCTGCTTCAATAATGTATGTGATCAGTGTTTGAGTTGTGTTTTGTAAAACTATATTGTTCTCACGGGCAATGATGATAACAACTCAGCTCTTACGGCTGCCATATTATTCTATGGTAGTAGTTTCACTAATTTTTGCCAAGAAATGTGTTTCTGAGCCACTGTCGCTCATCCAGCTTATGCCACTACGACTAATCCTTCAAGTTTTTCACGACACAGTTTTAAAGGTAACTATCTGCATGTCATAATCTCATGCTGCTTCAACAATGTCTGTCATCAGAGTTTTTTTATTACTTTTGTAGAACTATGTTCTTTTCACGATATCAACTACTTTTGCCTCCAGTCATCCTCTCCCTTAATTTTTTCTGCCTTCGTATTATATGATTAGTTGTCATGTTGTTTGGTTTTCTGTTACCTATTCATGACTTTACTATGTGAATTTTCTAATTACCCTTTGTTGAGGCACATTTAGAGGTAAGCATATTAATGTTTTAATGTGATGCTGCTTTATTAATGTCTGCTGACCACTGTTTGTGGGGTGATTTGTTCAAAGTAAAATGTTTTCAGGCGAACAGGTTGTTTTACACGGTTCAAAATAGTTGTGCCACTTTAGTACCTTTCCATTCTACCTGGCAGTGATGATAACAACTCAGCTCTTACGGCTGCCATTTTATTCTATGGTAGTAGTATGACTATTTTTTGCCAACAACTGTGTTTTCTGAGCCAGTCGCACCCATCTAACCGACTGTTTCTCACCCTCTTCGACGAATCCTCCAAAACATTTCCGACGCAAATTTAGAGGTAACTATGTTGATGTCATAATGCCATGATGCTTCAATAAAGTATGTGATCAGTGTTTGGGTTGTGTTTTGTAGAACTATATTGTTCTCAGTGGCAATGATGATAACAACTCAGCTCTTACGGCTGCCATATTATTCTATGGTAGTAGTTTGACAAATTTTTGCCATGAAATGTGTTTCTGAGCCACTGTCGCTCATCCAGCTTATGCCACTACGACTAATCCTTCTAGTTTTTCACGACGCAGTTTTAGAGGTAACTATCTGCATGTCATAATCTCATGCTGCTTCAACAATGTCTGTCATCAGATTTTTTATTACTTTTGTAGAACTATGATCTTTTCACGGAAAGGGATTTTTTTCTACAGTTGTGCGCAGAAGATATTACACCACATGATCAGAAAAATTTCACAGAGCTTTGCAAAGTCAGTTGCCTATCGCATGTTTTCGCTTGATTATGCGTTTGTGTTTAATACCCAAAAGTAACATCTTTAATTGAGACCAGTGGGTTACTTCTTCTTTATTTTCGTATGGATCCATCATTTATTTTCACACGTTTGCCTCGAGTCATCCTCTCCCTTAATTTTTTCTGCCTTCGTATTATATGATTAGTTGTCATGTTGTTTGGTTTTCTGTTACCTATTCATGACTGTACTATGTGAATGTTCTAATTACCCTTTGTTGAGGCACATTTAGAGGTAAGCATATTAATGTTTTAATGTGGTGCTGCTTTATTAATGTCTGGTGACCACTGTTTGTGTGGTGTTTTGTTCAAAGTAAAGTGTTTTCAGGCGAATAGATTGTTTTACACGGTTCAAAATAGTTGTGCCACTTTAGTACCTTTCCATTCTCACTGGCAGTGATGATAACAACTCAGCTCTTACGGCTGCCATATTATTCTATGGTAGTAGTATGACTATTTTTTGCCAACAACTGTGTTTTCTGAGCCAGTCGCACCCATCTAACCGACTGTTTCTCACCCTCTTCGACGAATCCTCCAAAACATTTCCGACGCAAATTTAGAGGTAACTATCTTGATGTCATAATGTCATGCTGCTTCAATAATGTATGTGATCAGTGTTTGAGTTGTGTTTTGTAGAACTATATTGTTCTCACGGGCAATGATGATAACAACTCAGCTCTTACGGCTGCCATATTATTCTATGGTAGTAGTTTTACTAATTTTTGCCAAGAAATGTGTTTCTGAGCCACTGTCGCTCATCCAGCTTATGCCACTACGACTAATCCTTCAAGTTTTTCACGACACAGTTTTAAAGGTAACTATCTGCATGTCATAATCTCATGCTACTTCAACAATGTCTGTCATCAGAGTTTTTTTATTACTTTTGTAGAACTATGTTTTTTTCACGATATCAACTACTTTTGCCTCCAGTCATCCTCTCCCTTAATTTTTTCTGCCTTCGTATTATATGATTAGTTGTCATGTTGTTTGGTTTTCTGTTACCTATTCATGACTTTACTATGTGAATTTTCTAATTACCCTTTGTTGAGGCACATTTAGAGGTAAGCATATTAATGTTTTAATGTGATGCTGCTTTATTAATGTCTGCTGACCACTGTTTGTGTGGTGATTTGTTCAAAGTAAAATGTTTTCAGGCGAACAGGTTGTTTTACACGGTTCAAAATAGTTGTGCCACTTTAGTACCTTTCCATTCTACCTGGCAGTGATGATAACAACTCAGCTCTTACGGCTGCCATTTTATTCTATGGTAGTAGTATGACTATTTTTTGCCAACAACTGTGTTTTCTGAGCCAGTCGCACCCATCTAACCGACTGTTTCTCACCCTCTTCGACGAATCCTCCTAAACATTTCCGACGCAAATTTAGAGGTAACTATGTTGATGTCATAATGTCATGATGCTTCAATAAAGTATGTGATCAGTGTTTGGGTTGTGTTTTGTAGAACTATATTGTTCTCAGTGGCAATGATGATAACAACTCAGCTCTTACGGCTGCCATATTATTCTATGGTAGTAGTTTGACAAATTTTTGCCAAGAAATGTGTTTCTGAGCCACTGTCGCTCATCCAGCTTATGCCACTACGACTAATCCTTCTAGTTTTTCACGACGCAGTTTTAGAGGTAACTATCTGCATGTCATAATCTCATGCTGCTTCAACAATGTCTGTCATCAGAGTTTTTTATTACTTTTGTAGAACTATGTTCTTTTCACGGAAAGGGATTTTTTTCTACAGTTGTGCGCAGAAGATATTACACCACATGATCAGAAAAATTTCACAGAGCTTTGCAAAGTCAGTTGCCTATCGCATGTTTTCGCTTGATTATGTGTTTGTGTTTAATACCCAAAAGTAACATCTTTAATTGAGACCAGTGGGTCACTTCTTCTTTATTTTCGTATGGATCCATCATTTATTTTCACATGTTTGCCTCGAGTCATCCTCTCCCTTAATTTTTTCTGCCTTCGTATTATATGATTAGTTGTCATGTTGTTTGTTTTTCTGTTACCTATTCATGACTGTACTATGTGAATGTTCTAATTACCCTTTGTTGAGGCACATTTAGAGGTAAGCATATTAATGTTTTAATGTGGTGTTGCTTTATTAATGTCTGCTGACCACTGTTTGTGTGGTGTTTTGTTCAAAGTAAAGTGTTTTCAGGCGAACAGATTGTTTTACACGGTTCAAAATAGTTGTGCCACTTTAGTACCTTTCCATTCTCACTGGCAGTGATGATAACAACTCAGCTCTTACGGCTGCCATATTATTCTATGGTAGTAGTATGACTATTTTTTGCCAACAACTGTGTTTTCTGAGCCAGTCGCACCCATCTAACCGACTGTTTCTCACCCTCTTCGACGAATCCTCCAAAACATTTCCGACGCAAATTTAGAGGTAACTATCTTGATGTCATAATGTCATGCTGCTTCAATAATGTATGTGATCAGTGTTTGAGTTGTGTTTTGTAGAACTATATTGTTCTCACGGGCAATGATGATAACAACTCAGCTCTTACGGCTGCCATATTATTCTGTGGTAGTAGTTTCACTAATTTTTGCCAAGAAATGTGTTTCTGAGCCACTGTCGCTCATCCAGCTTATGCCACTACGACTAATCCTTCAACTTTTTCAAGACACAGTTTTAAAGGTAACTATCTGCATGTCATAATCTCAAGCTGCTTCAACAATGTCTGTCATCAGAGTTTTTTTATTACTTTTGTAGAACTATGTTTTTTTCACGATATCAACTACTTTTGCCTCCAGTCATCCTCTCCCTTAATTTTCTCTGCCTTCGTATTATATGATTAGTTGTCATGTTGTTTGGTTTTCTGTTACCTATTCATGACTTTACTATGTGAATTTTCTAATTACCCTTTGTTGAGGCACATTTAGAGGTAAGCATATTAATGTTTTAATGTGATGCTGCTTTATTAATGTCTGCTGACCACTGTTTGTGTGGTGATTTATTCAAAGTAAAATGTTTTCAGGCGAACAGGTTGTTTTACACGGTTCAAAATAGTTGTGCCACTTTAGTACCTTTCCATTCTACCTGGCAGTGATGATAACAACTCAGCTCTTACGGCTGCCATTTTATTCTATGGTAGTAGTATGACTATTTTTTGCCAACAACTGTGTTTCCTGAGCCAGTCGCACCCATCTAACCGACTGTTTCTCACCCTCTTCGACGAATCCTCCAAAACATTTCCGACGCAAATTTAGAGGTAACTATTTTGATGTCATAATGTCATGATGCTTCAATAAATTATGTGATCAGTGTTTGGGTTGTGTTTTGTAGAACTATATTGTTCTAAGTGGCAATGATGATAACAAATCAGCTCTTACGGCTGCCATATTATTCTATGGTAGTAGTTTGACAAATTTTTGCCAAGAAATGTGTTTCTGAGCCACTGTCGCTCATCCAGCTTATGACACTACGACTAATCCTTCTAGTTTTTCACAACGCAGTTTTAGAGGTAACTATCTTCATGTCATAATCTCATGCTGCTTCAACAATGTCTGTCATCAGAGTTTTTTATTACTTTTGTAGAACTATGTTCTTTTCACGGAAAGGGATTTTTTTCTACAGTTGTGCGCAGAAGATATTACACCACATGATCAGAAAAATTTCACAGAGCTTTGTAAAGTTAGTTGCCTATCGCATGTTTTCGCTTGATTATGTGTTTGTGTTTAATACCCAAAAGTAACATCTTAAATTGAGACCAGTGGGCCACTTCTTCTTTATTTTCGTATGGATCCATCATTTATTTTCACACGTTTGCCCCCAGTCATCCTCTCCCTTAATTTTTTCTGCCTTCGTATTATATGATTAGTTGTCATGTTGTTTGGTTTTCGGTTACCTATTCATGACTTTACTATATGAATGTTCTAAATACCCTTTGTTGAGGCACATTTAGAGGTAAGCATATTAATGTTTTAATGTGATGTTGCTTTATTAATGTCTGCTGACCACTGTTTGTGTGGTGTTTTGTTCAAAGTAAAGTGTTTTCAGGCGAACTGATTATTTTACATGGTTAAAATAGTTTTTCAACTTTAGTACCTTTCCATTCTCACTGGCAGTGATGATAACAACTCAGCTCTTACGGCTGCCATATTATTCTATGGTAGTAGTATGACTATTTTTTGCCAACAACTGTGTTTTCTGAGCCAGTCGCACCCATCTAATCGACTGTTTCTCACCCTCTTCGACGAATCCTCCAAAACATTTCCGACGCAAATTTAGAGGTAACTATCTTGATGTCATAATGTCATGATGCTTCAATAATGTATGTGATAAGTGTTTGGGTTGTGTTTTGTAGAACTATATTGTTCTCACTGGCAAAGATGATAACAACTCAGCTCTTACGGCTGCCATATTATTCTATGGTAGTATTTTGACTAATTTTTGCCAAGAAATGTGTTTCTGAGCCACTGTCGCTCATCCAGCTTATGCCACTACGACTAATCCTTCAAGTTTTTCACGACGCAGTTTTAGAGGTAACTATCTGCATGTCATAATCTCATGCTGCTTGAACAATGTCTGTCATCAGAGTTTTTTATTACTTTTGTAGAACTATGTTCTTTTCACGGAAAGGGATTTTTTTCTACAGTTGTGCGCAGAAGATATTACACCACATGATCAAACAAATGTCACAGAGCTTTGCAAAGTCAGTTGCCTATCGCATGTTTTCGCTTGATTATGTGTTTGTGTTTAATACCCAAAAGTAACATCTTAAATTGAGACCAGTGGGTCACTTCTTCTTTATTTTCGTATGGATCCATCATTTATTTTCACACGTTTGCCTCCAGTCATCCTCTCCCTTAATTTTTTCTGCCTTCGTATTATATGATTAGTTGTCATGTTGTTTGGTTTTCCGTTACCTATTAATGACTGTACTATGTGAATGTTCTAATTACCCTTTGTTGAGGCACATTTAGAGGTAAGCATATTAATGTTTTAATGTGGTGCTGCTTTATTAATGTCTGCTGACCACTGTTTGTGTGGTGTTTTGTTCAAAGTAAAGTGTTTTCAGGCGAACAGATTGTTTTACACGGTTCAAAATAGTTGTGCCACTTTAGTACCTTTCCATTCTCACTGGCAGTGATGATAACAACTCGGCTCTTACGGCTGCCATATTATTCTATGGTAGTAGTATGACTATTTTTTGCCAACAACTGTGTTTTCTGAGCCAGTCGCACCCATCTAACCGACTGTTTCTCACCCTCTTCGACGAATCCTCCTAAACATTTCCGACGCAAATTTAGAGGTAACTATGTTGATGTCATAATGTCATGATGCTTCAATAAAGTATGTGATCAGTGTTTGGGTTGTGTTTTGTAGAACTATATTGTTCTCAGTGGCAATGATGATAACAACTCAGCTCTTACGGCTGCCATATTATTCTATGGTAGCAGTTTGACAAATTTTTGCCAAGAAATGTGTTTCTGAGCCACTGTCGCTCATCCAGCTTATGCCACTACGACTAATCCTTCTAGTTTTTCACGACGCAGTTTTAGAGGTAACTATCTGCATGTCATAATCTCATGCTGCTTCAACAATGTCTGTCTTCAGAGTTTTTTATTACTTTTGTAGAACTATGTTCTTTTCACGGAAAGGGATTTTTTTCAACAGTTGTGCGTAGAAGATATTACACCACATGATCAGAAAAATTTCACAGAGCTTTGCAAAGTCAGTTGCCTATCGCATGTTTTCGCTTGATTATGTGTTTGTGTTTAATACCCAAAAGTAACATCTTAAATTGAGACCAGTGGGTCACTTCTTCTTTATTTTCGTAAGGATCCATCATTTATTTTCACACGTTTGCCTCCAGTCATCCTCTCCCTTAATTTTTTCTGCCTTCGTATTATATGATTAGTTGTCATGTTGTTTGGTTTTCTGTTACCTATTCATGACTGTACTATGTGAATGTTCTAATTACCCTTTGTTGAGGCACATTTAGAGGTAAGCATATTAATGTTTTAATGTGGTGCTGCTTTATTAATGTCTGCTGACCACTGTTTGTGTGGTGTTTTGTTCAAAGTAAAGTGTTTTCAGGTGAACAGATTGTTTTACACGGTTCAAAATAGTTGTGCCACTTTAGTACCTTTCCATACTCACTGGCAGTGATGATAACAACTCAGCTCTTACGGCTGCCATATTATTCTATGGTAGTAGTATGACTATTTTTTGCCAACAACTGTGTTTTCTGAGCCAGTCGCACCCATCTAACCGACTGTTTCTCACCCTCTTCGACGAATCCTCCAAAACATTTCCGACGCAAATTTAGAGGTAACTATCTTGATGTCATAATGTCCTGCTGCTTCAATAATGTATGTGATCAGTGTTTGAGTTGTGTTTTGTAGAACTATATTGTTCTCACGGGCAATGATGATAACAACTCAGCTCTTACGGCTGCCATATTATTCTATGGTAGTAGTTTCACTAATTTTTGCCAAGAAATGTGTTTCTGAGCCACTGTCGCTCATCCAGCTTATGCCACTACAACTAATCCTTCAAGTTTTTCACGACACAGTTTTAAAGGTAACTATCTGCATGTCATAATCTCATGCTGCTTCAACAATGTCTGTCATCAGAGTTTTTTTATTACTTTTGTAGAACTATGTTTTTTTCACGATATTATATACTTTTGCCTCCAGTCATCCTCTCCCTTAATTTTTTCTGCCTTCGTATTATATGATTAGTTGTCATGTTGTTTGGTTTTCTGTTACCTATTCATGACTTTACTATGTGAATTTTCTAATTACCCTTTGTTGAGGCACATTTAGAGGTAAGCATATTAATGTTTTAATGTGATGCTGCTTTATTAATGTCTGCTGACCACTGTTTGTGTGGTGTTTTGTTCAAAGTAAAGTGTTTTCAGGCGAACTGATTGTTTTACATGGTTAAAATAGTTTTGCCACTTTAGTACCTTTCCATTCTCACTGGCAGTGATGATAACAACTCAGCTCTTACGGCTGCCATATTATTCTATGGTAGTAGTATGACTATTTTTTGCCAACAACTGTGTTTTCTGAGCCAGTCGCACCCATCTAATCGACTGTTTCTCACCCTCTTCGACGAATCCTCCAAAACATTTCCGACGCAAATTTAGAGGTAACTATCTTGATGTCATAATGTCATGATGCTTCAATAATGTATGTGATCAGTGTTTGGGTTGTGTTTTGTAGAACTATATTGTTCTCACTGGCAAAGATGATATAAAACTCAGCTCTTACGGCTGCCATATTATTCTATGGTAGTATTTTGACTAATTTTTGCCAAGAAATGTGTTTCTGAGCCACTGTCGCTCATCCAGCTTATGCCACTACGACTAATCCTTCAAGTTTTTCACGACGCAGTTTTAGAGGTAACTATCTGCATGTCATAATCTCATGCTGCTTGAACAATGTCTGTCATCAGAGTTTTTTATTACTTTTGTAGAACTATGTTCTTTTCACGGAAAGGGATTTTTTTCTACAGTTGTGCGCAGAAGATATTACACCACATGATCAAACAAATGTCACAGAGCTTTGCAAAGTCAGTTGCCTATCGCATGTTTTCGCTTGATTATGTGTTTGTGTTTAATACCCAAAAGTAACATCTTAAATTGAGACCAGTGGGTCACTTCTTCTTTATTTTCGTATGGATCCATCATTTATTTTCACACGTTTGCCTCCAGTCATCCTCTCCCTTAATTTTTTCTGCCTTCGTATTATATGATTAGTTGTCATGTTGTTTGGTTTTCCGTTACCTATTGATGATTGTACTATGTGAATGTTCTAATTACCCTTTGTTGAGGCACATTTAGAGGTAAGCATATTAATGTTTTAATGTGGTGCTGCTTTATTAATGTCTGCTGACCACTGTTTGTGTGGTGTTTTGTTCAAAGTAAAGTGTTTTCAGGCGAACAGATTGTTTTACACGGTTCAAAATAGTTGTGCCACTTTAGTACCTTTCCATTCTCACTGGCAGTGATGATAACAACTCAGCTCTTACGGCTGCCATATTATTCTATGGTAGTAGTATGACTATTTTTTGCCAACAACTGTGTTTCCTGAGCCAGTCGCACCCATCTAACCGACTGTTTCTCACCCTCTTCGACGAATCCTCCAAAACATTTCCGACGCAAATTTAGAGGTAACTATCTTGATGTCATAATGTCCTGCTGCTTCAATAATGTATGTGATCAGTGTTTGAGTTGTGTTTTGTAGAACTATATTGTTCTCACGGGCAATGATGATAACAACTCAGCTCTTACGGCTGCCATATTATTCTATGGTAGTAGTTTCACTAATTTTTGCCAAGAAATGTGTTTCTGAGCCACTGTCGCTCATCCAGCTTATGCCACTACAACTAATCCTTCAAGTTTTTCACGACACAGTTTTAAAGGTAACTATCTGCATGTCATAATCTCATGCTGCTTCAACAATGTCTGTCATCAGAGTTTTTTTATTACTTTTGTAGAACTATGTTTTTTTCACGATATTATATACTTTTGCCTCCAGTCATCCTCTCCCTTAATTTTTTCTGCCTTCGTATTATATGATTAGTTGTCATGTTGTTTGGTTTTCTGTTACCTATTCATGACTTTACTATGTGAATTTTCTAATTACCCTTTGTTGAGGCACATTTAGAGGTAAGCATATTAATGTTTTAATGTGATGCTGCTTTATTAATGTCTGCTGACCACTGTTTGTGTGGTGTTTTGTTCAAAGTAAAGTGTTTTCAGGCGAACTGATTGTTTTACATGGTTAAAATAGTTTTGCCACTTTAGTACCTTTCCATTCTCACTGGCAGTGATGATAACAACTCAGCTCTTACGGCTGCCATATTATTCTATGGTAGTAGTATGACTATTTTTTGCCAACAACTGTGTTTTCTGAGCCAGTCGCACCCATCTAATCGACTGTTTCTCACCCTCTTCGACGAATCCTCCAAAACATTTCCGACGCAAATTTAGAGGTAACTATCTTGATGTCATAATGTCATGATGCTTCAATAATGTATGTGATCAGTGTTTGGGTTGTGTTTTGTAGAACTATATTGTTCTCACTGGCAAAGATGATATAAAACTCAGCTCTTACGGCTGCCATATTATTCTATGGTAGTATTTTGACTAATTTTTGCCAAGAAATGTGTTTCTGAGCCACTGTCGCTCATCCAGCTTATGCCACTACGACTAATCCTTCAAGTTTTTCACGACGCAGTTTTAGAGGTAACTATCTGCATGTCATAATCTCATGCTGCTTGAACAATGTCTGTCATCAGAGTTTTTTATTACTTTTGTAGAACTATGTTCTTTTCACGGAAAGGGATTTTTTTCTACAGTTGTGCGCAGAAGATATTACACCACATGATCAAACAAATGTCACAGAGCTTTGCAAAGTCAGTTGCCTATCGCATGTTTTCGCTTGATTATGTGTTTGTGTTTAATACCCAAAAGTAACATCTTAAATTGAGACCAGTGGGTCACTTCTTCTTTATTTTCGTATGGATCCATCATTTATTTTCACACGTTTGCCTCCAGTCATCCTCTCCCTTAATTTTTTCTGCCTTCGTATTATATGATTAGTTGTCATGTTGTTTGGTTTTCCGTTACCTATTGATGATTGTACTATGTGAATGTTCTAATTACCCTTTGTTGAGGCACATTTAGAGGTAAGCATATTAATGTTTTAATGTGGTGCTGCTTTATTAATGTCTGCTGACCACTGTTTGTGTGGTGTTTTGTTCAAAGTAAAGTGTTTTCAGGCGAACAGATTGTTTTACACGGTTCAAAATAGTTGTGCCACTTTAGTACCTTTCCATTCTCACTGGCAGTGATGATAACAACTCAGCTCTTACGGCTGCCATATTATTCTATGGTAGTAGTATGACTATTTTTTGCCAACAACTGTGTTTCCTGAGCCAGTCGCACCCATCTAACCGACTGTTTCTCACCCTCTTCGACGAATCCTCCAAAACATTTCCGACGCAAATTTAGAGGTAACTATTTTGATGTCATAATGTCATGATGCTTCAATAAAGTATGTGATCAGTGTTTGGGTTGTGTTTTGTAGAACTATATTGTTCTAAGTGGCAATGATGATAACAAATCAGCTCTTACGGCTGCCATATTATTCTATGGTAGTAGTTTGACAAATTTTTGCCAAGAAATGTGTTTCTGAGCCACTGTCGCTCATCCAGCTTATGACACTACGACTAATCCTTCTAGTTTTTCACAACGCAGTTTTAGAGGTAACTATCTTCATGTCATAATCTCATGCTGCTTCAACAATGTCTGTCATCAGAGTTTTTTATTACTTTTGTAGAACTATGTTCTTTTCACGGAAAGGGATTTTTTTCTACAGTTGTGCGCAGAAGATATTACACCACATGATCAGAAAAATTTCACAGAGCTTTGTAAAGTTAGTTGCCTATCGCATGTTTTCGCTTGATTATGTGTTTGTGTTTAATACCCAAAAGTAACATCTTAAATTGAGACCAGTGGGCCACTTCTTCTTTATTTTCGTATGGATCCATCATTTATTTTCACACGTTTGCCCCCAGTCATCCTCTCCCTTAATTTTTTCTGCCTTCGTATTATATGATTAGTTGTCATGTTGTTTGGTTTTCGGTTACCTATTCATGACTTTACTATATGAATGTTCTAAATACCCTTTGTTGAGGCACATTTAGAGGTAAGCATATTAATGTTTTAATGTGATGTTGCTTTATTAATGTCTGCTGACCACTGTTTGTGTGGTGTTTTGTTCAAAGTAAAGTGTTTTCAGGCGAACTGATTATTTTACATGGTTAAAATAGTTTTTCAACTTTAGTACCTTTCCATTCTCACTGGCAGTGATGATAACAACTCAGCTCTTACGGCTGCCATATTATTCTATGGTAGTAGTATGACTATTTTTTGCCAACAACTGTGTTTTCTGAGCCAGTCGCACCCATCTAATCGACTGTTTCTCACCCTCTTCGACGAATCCTCCAAAACATTTCCGACGCAAATTTAGAGGTAACTATCTTGATGTCATAATGTCATGATGCTTCAATAATGTATGTGATAAGTGTTTGGGTTGTGTTTTGTAGAACTATATTGTTCTCACTGGCAAAGATGATAACAACTCAGCTCTTACGGCTGCCATATTATTCTATGGTAGTATTTTGACTAATTTTTGCCAAGAAATGTGTTTCTGAGCCACTGTCGCTCATCCAGCTTATGCCACTACGACTAATCCTTCAAGTTTTTCACGACGCAGTTTTAGAGGTAACTATCTGCATGTCATAATCTCATGCTGCTTGAACAATGTCTGTCATCAGAGTTTTTTATTACTTTTGTAGAACTATGTTCTTTTCACGGAAAGGGATTTTTTTCTACAGTTGTGCGCAGAAGATATTACACCACATGATCAAACAAATGTCACAGAGCTTTGCAAAGTCAGTTGCCTATCGCATGTTTTCGCTTGATTATGTGTTTGTGTTTAATACCCAAAAGTAACATCTTAAATTGAGACCAGTGGGTCACTTCTTCTTTATTTTCGTATGGATCCATCATTTATTTTCACACGTTTGCCTCCAGTCATCCTCTCCCTTAATTTTTTCTGCCTTCGTATTATATGATTAGTTGTCATGTTGTTTGGTTTTCCGTTACCTATTAATGACTGTACTATGTGAATGTTCTAATTACCCTTTGTTGAGGCACATTTAGAGGTAAGCATATTAATGTTTTAATGTGGTGCTGCTTTATTAATGTCTGCTGACCACTGTTTGTGTGGTGTTTTGTTCAAAGTAAAGTGTTTTCAGGCGAACAGATTGTTTTACACGGTTCAAAATAGTTGTGCCACTTTAGTACCTTTCCATTCTCACTGGCAGTGATGATAACAACTCGGCTCTTACGGCTGCCATATTATTCTATGGTAGTAGTATGACTATTTTTTGCCAACAACTGTGTTTTCTGAGCCAGTCGCACCCATCTAACCGACTGTTTCTCACCCTCTTCGACGAATCCTCCTAAACATTTCCGACGCAAATTTAGAGGTAACTATGTTGATGTCATAATGTCATGATGCTTCAATAAAGTATGTGATCAGTGTTTGGGTTGTGTTTTGTAGAACTATATTGTTCTCAGTGGCAATGATGATAACAACTCAGCTCTTACGGCTGCCATATTATTCTATGGTAGCAGTTTGACAAATTTTTGCCAAGAAATGTGTTTCTGAGCCACTGTCGCTCATCCAGCTTATGCCACTACGACTAATCCTTCTAGTTTTTCACGACGCAGTTTTAGAGGTAACTATCTGCATGTCATAATCTCATGCTGCTTCAACAATGTCTGTCTTCAGAGTTTTTTATTACTTTTGTAGAACTATGTTCTTTTCACGGAAAGGGATTTTTTTCAACAGTTGTGCGTAGAAGATATTACACCACATGATCAGAAAAATTTCACAGAGCTTTGCAAAGTCAGTTGCCTATCGCATGTTTTCGCTTGATTATGTGTTTGTGTTTAATACCCAAAAGTAACATCTTAAATTGAGACCAGTGGGTCACTTCTTCTTTATTTTCGTAAGGATCCATCATTTATTTTCACACGTTTGCCTCCAGTCATCCTCTCCCTTAATTTTTTCTGCCTTCGTATTATATGATTAGTTGTCATGTTGTTTGGTTTTCTGTTACCTATTCATGACTGTACTATGTGAATGTTCTAATTACCCTTTGTTGAGGCACATTTAGAGGTAAGCATATTAATGTTTTAATGTGGTGCTGCTTTATTAATGTCTGCTGACCACTGTTTGTGTGGTGTTTTGTTCAAAGTAAAGTGTTTTCAGGTGAACAGATTGTTTTACACGGTT
Organism: Lathyrus tuberosus; assembly: GCA_022829125.1. Classification (NCBI taxonomy): domain Eukaryota; kingdom Viridiplantae; phylum Streptophyta; class Magnoliopsida; order Fabales; family Fabaceae; genus Lathyrus; species Lathyrus tuberosus. The sequence continues at coordinate 3,437,614 of JALAZF010000481.1, read as the reverse complement.
CAAAATAGTTGTGCCACTTTAGTACCTTTCCATACTCACTGGCAGTGATGATAACAACTCAGCTCTTACGGCTGCCATATTATTCTATGGTAGTAGTATGACTATTTTTTGCCAACAACTGTGTTTTCTGAGCCAGTCGCACCCATCTAACCGACTGTTTCTCACCCTCTTCGACGAATCCTCCAAAACATTTCCGACGCAAATTTAGAGGTAACTATCTTGATGTCATAATGTCCTGCTGCTTCAATAATGTATGTGATCAGTGTTTGAGTTGTGTTTTGTAGAACTATATTGTTCTCACGGGCAATGATGATAACAACTCAGCTCTTACGGCTGCCATATTATTCTATGGTAGTAGTTTCACTAATTTTTGCCAAGAAATGTGTTTCTGAGCCACTGTCGCTCATCCAGCTTATGCCACTACAACTAATCCTTCAAGTTTTTCACGACACAGTTTTAAAGGTAACTATCTGCATGTCATAATCTCATGCTGCTTCAACAATGTCTGTCATCAGAGTTTTTTTATTACTTTTGTAGAACTATGTTTTTTTCACGATATTATATACTTTTGCCTCCAGTCATCCTCTCCCTTAATTTTTTCTGCCTTCGTATTATATGATTAGTTGTCATGTTGTTTGGTTTTCTGTTACCTATTCATGACTTTACTATGTGAATTTTCTAATTACCCTTTGTTGAGGCACATTTAGAGGTAAGCATATTAATGTTTTAATGTGATGCTGCTTTATTAATGTCTGCTGACCACTGTTTGTGTGGTGTTTTGTTCAAAGTAAAGTGTTTTCAGGCGAACTGATTGTTTTACATGGTTAAAATAGTTTTGCCACTTTAGTACCTTTCCATTCTCACTGGCAGTGATGATAACAACTCAGCTCTTACGGCTGCCATATTATTCTATGGTAGTAGTATGACTATTTTTTGCCAACAACTGTGTTTTCTGAGCCAGTCGCACCCATCTAATCGACTGTTTCTCACCCTCTTCGACGAATCCTCCAAAACATTTCCGACGCAAATTTAGAGGTAACTATCTTGATGTCATAATGTCATGATGCTTCAATAATGTATGTGATCAGTGTTTGGGTTGTGTTTTGTAGAACTATATTGTTCTCACTGGCAAAGATGATATAAAACTCAGCTCTTACGGCTGCCATATTATTCTATGGTAGTATTTTGACTAATTTTTGCCAAGAAATGTGTTTCTGAGCCACTGTCGCTCATCCAGCTTATGCCACTACGACTAATCCTTCAAGTTTTTCACGACGCAGTTTTAGAGGTAACTATCTGCATGTCATAATCTCATGCTGCTTGAACAATGTCTGTCATCAGAGTTTTTTATTACTTTTGTAGAACTATGTTCTTTTCACGGAAAGGGATTTTTTTCTACAGTTGTGCGCAGAAGATATTACACCACATGATCAAACAAATGTCACAGAGCTTTGCAAAGTCAGTTGCCTATCGCATGTTTTCGCTTGATTATGTGTTTGTGTTTAATACCCAAAAGTAACATCTTAAATTGAGACCAGTGGGTCACTTCTTCTTTATTTTCGTATGGATCCATCATTTATTTTCACACGTTTGCCTCCAGTCATCCTCTCCCTTAATTTTTTCTGCCTTCGTATTATATGATTAGTTGTCATGTTGTTTGGTTTTCCGTTACCTATTGATGATTGTACTATGTGAATGTTCTAATTACCCTTTGTTGAGGCACATTTAGAGGTAAGCATATTAATGTTTTAATGTGGTGCTGCTTTATTAATGTCTGCTGACCACTGTTTGTGTGGTGTTTTGTTCAAAGTAAAGTGTTTTCAGGCGAACAGATTGTTTTACACGGTTCAAAATAGTTGTGCCACTTTAGTACCTTTCCATTCTCACTGGCAGTGATGATAACAACTCAGCTCTTACGGCTGCCATATTATTCTATGGTAGTAGTATGACTATTTTTTGCCAACAACTGTGTTTTCTGAGCCAGTCGTACCCATCTAACCGACTGTTTCTCACCCTCTTCGACGAATCCTCCTAAACATTTCCGACGCAAATTTAGAGGTAACTATGTTGATGTCATAATGTCATGATGCTTCAATAAAGTATGTGATCAGTGTTTGGGTTGTGTTTTGTAGAACTATATTGTTCTCAGTGGCAATGATGATAACAACTCAGCTCTTACGGCTGCCATATTATTCTATGGTAGCAGTTTGACAAATTTTTGCCAAGAAATGTGTTTCTGAGCCACTGTCGCTCATCCAGCTTATGCCACTACGACTAATCCTTCTAGTTTTTCACGACGCAGTTTTAGAGGTAACTATCTGCATGTCATAATCTCATGCTGCTTCAACAATGTCTGTCTTCAGAGTTTTTTTATTACTTTTGTAGAACTATGTTTTTTTCACGATATTATATACTTTTGCCTCCAGTCATCCTCTCCCTTAATTTTTTCTGCCTTCGTATTATATGATTAGTTGTCATGTTGTTTGGTTTTCTGTTACCTATTCATGACTTTACTATGTGAATTTTCTAATTACCCTTTGTTGAGGCACATTTAGAGGTAAGCATATTAATGTTTTAATGTGATGCTGCTTTATTAATGTCTGCTGACCATTGTTTGTGTGGTGTTTTGTTCAAAGTAAAGTGTTTTCAGGCGAACTGATTGTTTTACATGGTTAAAATAGTTTTGCCACTTTAGTACCTTTCCATTCTCACTGGCAGTGATGATAACAACTCAGCTCTTACGGCTGCCATATTATTCTATGGTAGTAGTATGACTATTTTTTGCCAACAACTGTGTTTTCTGAGCCAGTCGCACCCATCTAATCGACTGTTTCTCACCCTCTTCGACGAATCCTCCAAAACATTTCCGACGCAAATTTAGAGGTAACTATCTTGATGTCATAATGTCATGATGCTTCAATAATGTATGTGATCAGTGTTTGGGTTGTGTTTTGTAGAACTATATTGTTCTCACTGGCAAAGATGATATAAAACTCAGCTCTTACGGCTGCCATATTATTCTATGGTAGTATTTTGACTAATTTTTGCCAAGAAATGTGTTTCTGAGCCACTGTCGCTCATCCAGCTTATGCCACTACGACTAATCCTTCAAGTTTTTCACGACGCAGTTTTAGAGGTAACTATCTGCATGTCATAATCTCATGCTGCTTGAACAATGTCTGTCATCAGAGTTTTTTATTACTTTTGTAGAACTATGTTCTTTTCACGGAAAGGGATTTTTTTCTACAGTTGTGCGCAGAAGATATTACACCACATGATCAAACAAATGTCACAGAGCTTTGCAAAGTCAGTTGCCTATCGCATGTTTTCGCTTGATTATGTGTTTGTGTTTAATACCCAAAAGTAACATCTTAAATTGAGACCAGTGGGTCACTTCTTCTTTATTTTCGTATGGATCCATCATTTATTTTCACACGTTTGCCTCCAGTCATCCTCTCCCTTAATTTTTTCTGCCTTCGTATTATATGATTAGTTGTCATGTTGTTTGGTTTTCCGTTACCTATTGATGATTGTACTATGTGAATGTTCTAATTACCCTTTGTTGAGGCACATTTAGAGGTAAGCATATTAATGTTTTAATGTGGTGCTGCTTTATTAATGTCTGCTGACCACTGTTTGTGTGGTGTTTTGTTCAAAGTAAAGTGTTTTCAGGCGAACAGATTGTTTTACACGGTTCAAAATAGTTGTGCCACTTTAGTACCTTTCCATTCTCACTGGCAGTGATGATAACAACTCAGCTCTTACGGCTGCCATATTATTCTATGGTAGTAGTATGACTATTTTTTGCCAACAACTGTGTTTTCTGAGCCAGTCGTACCCATCTAACCGACTGTTTCTCACCCTCTTCGACGAATCCTCCTAAACATTTCCGACGCAAATTTAGAGGTAACTATGTTGATGTCATAATGTCATGATGCTTCAATAAAGTATGTGATCAGTGTTTGGGTTGTGTTTTGTAGAACTATATTGTTCTCAGTGGCAATGATGATAACAACTCAGCTCTTACGGCTGCCATATTATTCTATGGTAGCAGTTTGACAAATTTTTGCCAAGAAATGTGTTTCTGAGCCACTGTCGCTCATCCAGCTTATGCCACTACGACTAATCCTTCTAGTTTTTCACGACGCAGTTTTAGAGGTAACTATCTGCATGTCACAATCTCATGCTGCTTCAACAATGTCTGTCTTCAGAGTTTTTTATTACTTTTGTAGAACTATGTTCTTTTCACGGAAAGGGATTTTTTTCAACAGTTGTGCGCAGAAGATATTACACCACATGATCAGAAAAATTTCACAGAGCTTTGCAAAGTCAGTTGCCTATCGCATGTTTTCGCTTGATTATGTGTTTGTGTTTAATACCCAAAAGTAACATCTTAAATTGAGACCAGTGGGTCACTTCTTCTTTATTTTCGTAAGGATCCATCATTTATTTTCACACGTTTGCCTCCAGTCATCCTCTCCCTTAATTTTTTCTGCCTTCGTATTATATGATTAGTTGTCATGTTGTTTGGTTTTCTGTTACCTATTCATGACTGTACTATGTGAATGTTCTAATTACCCTTTGTTGAGGCACATTTAGAGGTAAGCATATTAATGTTTTAATGTGGTGCTCCTTTATTAATGTCTGCTGACCACTGTTTGTGTGGTGTTTTGTTCAAAGTAAAGTGTTTTCAGGTGAACAGATTGTTTTACACGGTTCAAAATAGTTGTGCCACTTTAGTACCTTTCCATTCTCACTGGCAGTGATGATAACAACTCAGCTCTTACGGCTGCCATATTATTCTATGGTAGTAGTATGACTATTTTTTGCCAACAACTGTGTTTTCTGAGCCAGTCGCACCCATCTAACCGACTGTTTCTCACCCTCTTCGACGAATCCTCCAAAACATTTCCGACGCAAATTTAGAGGTAACTATCTTGATGTCATAATGTCCTGCTGCTTCAATAATGTATGTGATCAGTGTTTGAGTTGTGTTTTGTAGAACTATATTGTTCTCACGGGCAATGATGATAACAACTCAGCTCTTACGGCTGCCATATTATTCTATGGTAGTAGTTTCACTAATTTTTGCCAAGAAATGTGTTTCTGAGCCACTGTCGCTCATCCAGCTTATGCCACTACGACTAATCCTTCAAGTTTTTCACGACACAGTTTTAAAGGTAACTATCTGCATGTCATAATCTCATGCTGCTTCAACAATGTCTGTCATCAGAGTTTTTTTATTACTTTTGTAGAACTATGTTTTTTTCACGATATTATATACTTTTGCCTCCAGTCATCCTCTCCCTTAATTTTTTCTGCCTTCGTATTATATGATTAGTTGTCATGTTGTTTGGTTTTCTGTTACCTATTCATGACTTTACTATGTGAATTTTCTAATTACCCTTTGTTGACGCACATTTAGAGGTAAGCATATTAATGTTTTAATGTGATGCTGCTTTATTAATGTCTGCTGACCACTGTTTATGTGGTGATTTGTTCAAAGTAAAATGTTTTCAGGCGAACAGGTTGTTTTACACGGTTCAAAATAGTTGTGCCACTTTAGTACCTTTCCATTCTACCTGGCAGTGATGATAACAACTCAGCTCTTACGGCTGCCATTTTATTCTATGGTAGTAGTATGACTATTTTTTGCCAACAACTGTGTTTTCTGAGCCAGTCGCACCCATCTAACCGACTGTTTCTCACCCTCTTCGACGAATCCTCCAAAACATTTCTGACGCAAATTTAGAGGTAACTATCTTGATGTCATAATGTCCTGCTGCTTCAATAATGTATGTGATCAGTGTTTGAGTTGTGTTTTGTAGAACTATATTGTTCTCACGGGCAATGATGATAACAACTCAGCTCTTACGGCTGCCATATTATTCTATGGTAGTAGTTTCACTAATTTTTGCCAAGAAATGTGTTTCTGAGCCACTGTCGCTCATCCAGCTTATGCCACTACAACTAATCCTTCAAGTTTTTCACGACACAGTTTTAAAGGTAACTATCTGCATGTCATAATCTCATGCTGCTTCAACAATGTCTGTCATCAGAGTTTTTTTATTACTTTTGTAGAACTATGTTTTTTTCACGATATTATATACTTTTGCCTCCAGTCATCCTCTCCCTTAATTTTTTCTGCCTTCGTATTATATGATTAGTTGTCATGTTGTTTGGTTTTCTGTTACCTATTCATGACTTTACTATGTGAATTTTCTAATTACCCTTTGTTGAGGCACATTTAGAGGTAAGCATATTAATGTTTTAATGTGATGCTGCTTTATTAATGTCTGCTGACCACTGTTTGTGTGGTGTTTTGTTCAAAGTAAAGTGTTTTCAGGCGAACTGATTGTTTTACATGGTTAAAATAGTTTTGCCACTTTAGTACCTTTCCATTCTCACTGGCAGTGATGATAACAACTCAGCTCTTACGGCTGCCATATTATTCTATGGTAGTAGTATGACTATTTTTTGCCAACAACTGTGTTTTCTGAGCCAGTCGCACCCATCTAATCGACTGTTTCTCACCCTCTTCGACGAATCCTCCAAAACATTTCCGACGCAAATTTAGAGGTAACTATCTTGATGTCATAATGTCATGATGCTTCAATAATGTATGTGATCAGTGTTTGGGTTGTGTTTTGTAGAACTATATTGTTCTCACTGGCAAAGATGATATAAAACTCAGCTCTTACGGCTGCCATATTATTCTATGGTAGTATTTTGACTAATTTTTGCCAAGAAATGTGTTTCTGAGCCACTGTCGCTCATCCAGCTTATGCCACTACGACTAATCCTTCAAGTTTTTCACGACGCAGTTTTAGAGGTAACTATCTGCATGTCATAATCTCATGCTGCTTGAACAATGTCTGTCATCAGAGTTTTTTATTACTTTTGTAGAACTATGTTCTTTTCACGGAAAGGGATTTTTTTCTACAGTTGTGCGCAGAAGATATTACACCACATGATCAAACAAATGTCACAGAGCTTTGCAAAGTCAGTTGCCTATCGCATGTTTTCGCTTGATTATGTGTTTGTGTTTAATACCCAAAAGTAACATCTTAAATTGAGACCAGTGGGTCACTTCTTCTTTATTTTCGTATGGATCCATCATTTATTTTCACACGTTTGCCTCCAGTCATCCTCTCCCTTAATTTTTTCTGCCTTCGTATTATATGATTAGTTGTCATGTTGTTTGGTTTTCCGTTACCTATTGATGATTGTACTATGTGAATGTTCTAATTACCCTTTGTTGAGGCACATTTAGAGGTAAGCATATTAATGTTTTAATGTGGTGCTGCTTTATTAATGTCTGCTGACCACTGTTTGTGTGGTGTTTTGTTCAAAGTAAAGTGTTTTCAGGCGAACAGATTGTTTTACACGGTTCAAAATAGTTGTGCCACTTTAGTACCTTTCCATTCTCACTGGCAGTGATGATAACAACTCAGCTCTTACGGCTGCCATATTATTCTATGGTAGTAGTATGACTATTTTTTGCCAACAACTGTGTTTTCTGAGCCAGTCGTACCCATCTAACCGACTGTTTCTCACCCTCTTCGACGAATCCTCCTAAACATTTCCGACGCAAATTTAGAGGTAACTATGTTGATGTCATAATGTCATGATGCTTCAATAAAGTATGTGATCAGTGTTTGGGTTGTGTTTTGTAGAACTATATTGTTCTCAGTGGCAATGATGATAACAACTCAGCTCTTACGGCTGCCATATTATTCTATGGTAGCAGTTTGACAAATTTTTGCCAAGAAATGTGTTTCTGAGCCACTGTCGCTCATCCAGCTTATGCCACTACGACTAATCCTTCTAGTTTTTCACGACGCAGTTTTAGAGGTAACTATCTGCATGTCATAATCTCATGCTGCTTCAACAATGTCTGTCTTCAGAGTTTTTTATTACTTTTGTAGAACTATGTTCTTTTCACGGAAAGGGATTTTTTTCAACAGTTGTGCGCAGAAGATATTACACCACATGATCAGAAAAATTTCACAGAGCTTTGCAAAGTCAGTTGCCTATCGCATGTTTTCGCTTGATTATGTGTTTGTGTTTAATACCCAAAAGTAACATCTTAAATTGAGACCAGTGGGTCACTTCTTCTTTATTTTCGTAAAGATCCATCATTTATTTTCACACGTTTGCCTCCAGTCATCCTCTCCCTTAATTTTTTCTGCCTTCGTATTATATGATTAGTTGTCATGTTGTTTGGTTTTCTGTTACCTATTCATGACTGTACTATGTGAATGTTCTAATTACCCTTTGTTGAGGCACATTTAGAGGTAAGCATATTAATGTTTTAATGTGGTGCTGCTTTATTAATGTCTGCTGACCACTGTTTGTGTGGTGTTTTGTTCAAAGTAAAGTGTTTTCAGGTGAACAGATTGTTTTACACGGTTCAAAATAGTTGTGCCACTTTAGTACCTTTCCATTCTCACTGGCAGTGATGATAACAACTCAGCTCTTACGGCTGCCATATTATTCTATGGTAGTAGTATGACTATTTTTTGCCAACAACTGTGTTTTCTGAGCCAGTCGCACCCATCTAACCGACTGTTTCTCACCCTCTTCGACGAATCCTCCAAAACATTTCCGACGCAAATTTAGAGGTAACTATCTTGATGTCATAATGTCCTGCTGCTTCAATAATGTATGTGATCAGTGTTTGAGTTGTGTTTTGTAGAACTATATTGTTCTCACGGGCAATGATGATAACAACTCAGCTCTTACGGCTGCCATATTATTCTATGGTAGTAGTTTCACTAATTTTTGCCAAGAAATGTGTTTCTGAGCCACTGTCGCTCATCCAGCTTATGCCACTACGACTAATCCTTCAAGTTTTTCACGACACAGTTTTAAAGGTAACTATCTGCATGTCATAATCTCATGCTGCTTCAACAATGTCTGTCATCAGAGTTTTTTTATTACTTTTGTAGAACTATGTTTTTTTCACGATATTATATACTTTTGCCTCCAGTCATCCTCTCCCTTAATTTTTTCTGCCTTCGTATTATATGATTAGTTGTCATGTTGTTTGGTTTTCTGTTACCTATTCATGACTTTACTATGTGAATTTTCTAATTACCCTTTGTTGAGGCACATTTAGAGGTAAGCATATTAATGTTTTAATGTGATGCTGCTTTATTAATGTCTGCTGACCACTGTTTGTGGGGTGATTTGTTCAAAGTAAAATGTTTTCAGGCGAACAGGTTGTTTTACACGGTTCAAAATAGTTGTGCCACTTTAGTACCTTTCCATTCTACCTGGCAGTGATGATAACAACTCAGCTCTTACGGCTGCCATTTTATTCTATGGTAGTAGTATGACTATTTTTTGCCAACAACTGTGTTTTCTGAGCCAGTCGCACCCATCTAACCGACTGTTTCTCACCCTCTTCGACGAATCCTCCAAAACATTTCCGACGCAAATTTAGAGGTAACTATTTTGATGTCATAATGTCATGATGCTTCAATAAAGTATGTGATCAGTGTTTGGGTTGTGTTTTGTAGAACTATATTGTTCTAAGTGGCAATGATGATAACAAATCAGCTCTTACGGCTGCTATATTATTCTATGGTAGTAGTTTGACAAATTTTTGCCAAGAAATGTGTTTCTGAGCCACTGTCGCTCATCCAGCTTATGCCACTACGACTAATCCTTCTAGTTTTTCACAACGCAGTTTTAGAGGTAACTATCTTCATGTCATAATCTCATGCTGCTTCAACAATGTCTGTCATCAGAGTTTTTTATTACTTTTGTAGAACTATGTTCTTTTCACGGAAAGGGATTTTTTTCTACAGTTGTGCGCAGAAGATATTACACCACATGATCAGAAAAATTTCACAGAGCTTTGCAGAGTCAGTTGCCTATCGCATGTTTTCGCTTGATTATGTGTTTGTGTTTAATACCCAAAAGTAACATCTTAAATTGAGACCAGTGGGTCACTTCTTCTTTATTTTTGTATGGATCCATCATTTACTTTCACACGTTTGCCTCCAGTCATCCTCTCCCTTAATTTTTTCTGCCTTCGTATTATATGATTAGTTGTCATGTTGTTTGGTTTTCTGTTACCTATTCATCACTTTACTATTTGAATGTTCTAATTACCCTTTGTTCAGGCACATTTAGAGGTAAGCATATTAATGTTTTAATGTGATGCTGCTTTATTAATGTCTGTTGACCACTGTTTGTGTGGTGTTTTGTTCAAAGTAAAGTGTTTTCAGGCGAACAGATTGTTTTACACGGTTCAAAATAGTTGTGCCACTTTAGTACCTTTCCATTCTCACTGGCAGTGATAATAACAACTCAGCTCTTACCGCCGCCATATTATTCTATGGTAGTAGTATGACTATTTTTTGCCAACAACTGTGTTTTCTGAGCCAGTCGCACCTATCTAACCGACTGTTTCTCACCCTCTTCGACGAATCTTCCAAAACATTTCCGACAAAAATTTAGAGGTAACTATCTTGATGTCATAATGTCATGATGCTTCAATAATCTATGTGATCAGTGTTTTGGTTGTGTTTTGTAGAACTATATTGTTCTCACTGGCAAAGATGATAACAACTCAGCTCTTACGGCTGCCATATTATTCTATGGTAGTAGTTTGACTAATTTTTACCAAGAAATGTGTTTCTGAGCCACTTTCGCTCATCCAGCTTATGCCACTATGACTAATCCTTCAAGTTTTTAACGACACAGTTTTAGAGGTAACTATCTGCATGTCATAATCTCATGCTGCTTCAACAATGTCTGTCATCAGAGTTTTTTATTACTTTTGTAGAACTATGTTCTTTTCACGGAAAGGGATTTTTTTCTACAGTTGTGCGCAGAAGATATTACACCACATGATCAGAAAAATTTCACAGAGCTTTGTAAAGTTAGTTGCCTATCGAATGTTTTCGCTTGATTATGTGTTTGTGTTTAATACCCAAAAGTAACATCTTAAATTGAGACCAGTGGGCCACTTCTTCTTTATTTTCGTATGGATCCATCATTTATTTTCACACGTTTTCCCCCAGTCATCCTCTCCCTTAATTTTTTCTGCCTTCGTATTATATGATTAGTTGTCATGTTGTTTGGTTTTCTGTTACCTATTCATGACTTTACTATGTGAATGTTCTAATTACCCTTTGTTGAGGCACATTTAGAGGTAAGCATATTAATGTTTTAATGTGATGTTGCTTTATTAATGTCTGCTGACCACTGTTTGTGTGGTGTTTTGTTCAAAGTAAAGTGTTTTCAGGCGAACTGATTGTTTTACATTGTTAAAATAGTTGTGCCACTTTAGTACCTTTCCATTCTCACTGGCAGTGATGATAACAACTCAGCTCTTACGGCTGCCATATTATTCTATGGTAGTAGTATGACTATTTTTTGCCAACAACTGTGTTTTCTGAGCCAGTCGCACCCATCTAATCGACTGTTTCTCACCCTCTTCGACGAATCCTCCAAAACATTTCCGACGCAAATTTAGAGGTAACTATCTTGATGTCATAATGTCATGATGCTTCAATAATGTATGTGATCAGTGTTTGGGTTGTGTTTTGTAGAACTATATTGTTCTCACTGGCAAAGATGATAACAACTCAGCTCTTACGGCTGCCATATTATTCTATGGTAGTATTTTGACTAATTTTTGCCAAGAAATGTGTTTCTGAGCCACTGTCGCTCATCCAGCTTATGCCACTACGACTAATCCTTCAAGTTTTTCACGACGCAGTTTTAGAGGTAACTATCTGCATGTCATAATCTCATGCTGCTTCAACAATGTCTGTCATCAGAGTTTTTTATTACTTTTGTAGAACTATGTTCTTTTCACGGAAAGGGATTTTTTTCTACAGTTGTGCGCAGAAGATATTACACCACATGATCAAACAAATGTCACAGAGCTTTGCAAAGTCAGTTGCCTATCGCATGTTTTCGCTTGATTATATGTTTGTGTTTAATACCCAAAAGTAACATCTTAAATTGAAACCAGTGGGTCACTTCTTCTTTATTTTCGTATGGATCCATCATTTATTTTCACACGTTTGCCTCCAGTCATCCTCTCCCTTAATTTTTTCTGCCTTCGTATTATATGATTAGTTGTCATGTTGTTTGGTTTTCCGTTACCTATTGATAACTGTACTATGTGAATGTTCTAATTACCCTTTGTTGAGGCACATTTAGAGGTAAGCATATTAATGTTTTAATGTGGTGCTGCTTTATTAATGTCTGCTGACCACTGTTTGTGTGGTGTTTTGTTCAAAGTAAAGTGTTTTCAGGCGAACAGATTGTTTTACACGGTTCAAAATAGTTGTGCCACTTTAGTACCTTTCCATTCTCACTGGCAGTGATGATAACAACTCAGCTCTTACGGCTGCCATATTATTCTATGGTAGTAGTATGACTATTTTTTGCCAACAACTGTGTTTTCTGAGCCAGTCGCACCCATCTAACCGACTGTTTCTCACCCTCTTCGACGAATCCTCCAAAACATTTTCGACGCAAATTTAGAGGTAACTATCTTGATGTCATAATGTCATGCTGCTTCAATAATGTATGTGATCAGTGTTTGAGTTGTGTTTTGTAGAACTATATTGTTCTCACTGGCAATGATGATAACAACTCAGCTCTTACGGCTGCCATATTATTCTATGGTAGTAGTTTCACTAATTTTTGCCAAGAAATGGGTTTCTGAGCCACTGTCGCTCATCCAGCTTATGCCACTACGACTAATCCTTCAAGTTTTTCACGACGCAGTTTTAGAGGTAACTATCTGCATGTCATAATCTCATGCTGCTTCAACAATGTCTGTCATCAGAGTTTTTTATTACTTTTGTAGAACTATGTTCTTTTCACGGAAAGGGATTTTTTTCTACAGTTGTGCGCAGAAGATATTACACCACATGATCAAAAAAATGTCACAGAGCTTTGCAAAGTCAGTTGCCTATCGCATGTTTTCGCTTGATTATGTGTTTGTGTTTAATACCCAAAAGTAACATCTTAAATTGAGACCAGTGGGTCACTTCTTCTTTATTTTCGTATGGATCCATCATTTACTTTCACACGTTTGCCTTCAGTCATCCTCACCCTTAATTTTTTCTGCCTTCGTATTATATGATTAGTTGTCATGTTGTTTGGTTTTCTGTTACCTATTCATGACTGTACTATGTGAATGTTCTAATTACCCTTTGTTGAGGCACATTTAGAGGTAAGCATATTAATGTTTTAATGTGGTGCTGCTTTATTAATGTCTGCTGACCACTGTTTGTGTGGTATTTTGTTCAAAGTAAAGTGTTTTCAGGCGAACAGATTGTTTTACACGGTTCAAAATAGTTGTGCCACTTTAGTACCTTTCCATTCTCACTGGCAGTGATGATAACAAATCAGCTCTTACGGCTGCCATATTATTCTATGGTAGTAGTATGACTATTTTTTGCCAACAACTGTGTTTTCTGAGCCAGTCGCACCCATCTAACCGACTGTTTCTCACCCTCTTCGAAGAATTCTCCAAAACATTTCCGACGCAAATTTAGAGGTAACTATCTTGATGTCATAATGTCATGCTGCTTCAATAATGTATGTGATCAGTGTTTGAGTTGTGTTTTGTAGAACTATATTGTTCTCACTGGCAATGATGATAACAACTCAGCTCTTACGGCTGCCATATTATTCTATGGTAGTAGTTTCACTAATTTTTGCCAAGAAATGGGTTTCTGAGCCACTGTCGCTCATCCAGCTTATGCCACTACGACTAATCCTTCAAGTTTTTCACGACACAGTTTTAAAGGTAACTATCTGCATGTCATAATCTCATGCTGCTTCAACAATGTCTGTCATCAGAGTTTTTTTATTACTTTTGTAGAACTATGTTCTTTTCACGATATCAACTACTTTTGCCTCCAGTCATCCTCTCCCTTAATTTTTTCTGCCTTCGTATTATATGATTAGTTGTCATGTTGTTTGGTTTTCTGTTACCTATTCATGACTGTACTATGTGAATTTTCTAATTACCCTTTGTTGAGGCACATTTAGAGGTAAGCATATTAATGTTTTAATGTGATGCTGCTTTATTAATGTCTGCTGACCACTATTTGTGTGGTGATTTGGTCAAAGTAAAATGTTTTCAGGCGAACAGGTTGTTATACACGGTTCAAAATAGTTGTCCCACTTTAGTACCTTTCCATTCTCACTGGCAGTGATGATAACAACTCAGCTCTTACGGCTGCCATTTTATTCTATGGTAGTAGTATGACTTTTTTTGCCAACAACTGTGTTTTCTGAGCCAGTCGCACCCATCTAACCGACTGTTACTCACCCTCTTCGACGAATCCTCCAAAACATTTCCGACGCAAATTTAGAGGTAACTATCTTGATGTTATAATGTCATGATGCTTCAATAATGTATGTGATCAGTGTTTGGGTTGTTTTTAGTAGAACTATATTGTTCTCAGTGGCAATGATGATAACAACTCAGCTCTTACAGCTGCTATATTATTCTATGGTAGTAGTTTGACTAATTTTTGCCAAGAAATGTGTTTCTGAGCCACTGTCGCTCATCCAGCTTATGCCACTACGACTAATCCTTCTAGTTTTTCACGACGCAGTTTTAGAGGTAACTATCTGCATCTCATAATCTCATGTTGCTTCAACAATGTCTGTCATCAGAGTTTTTGATTACTTTTGTAGAACTATGTTCTTTTCACGGAAAGGGATTTTTTTCTACAGTTGTGCGCAGAAGATATTACACCACATGATCAGGAAAATTTCACAGAGTTTTGCAAAGTCAGTTGCCTATCGCATGTTTTTGCTTGATTATGTGTTTGTGTTTAATACCCAAAAGTAACATCTTAAATTGAGACCAGTGGGTCACTTCTTCTTTATTTTCGTATGGATCCATCATTTATTTTCACACGTTTGCCTCCAGTCATCCTCTCCCTTAATTTTTTCTGCCTTCATATTATATGATTAGTTGTCATGTTGTTTGGTTTTCTGTTACCTATTCATCACTTTACTATTTGAATGTTCTAATTACCCTTTGTTGAGGCACATTTAGAGGTAAGCATATTAATGTTTTAATGTGATGCTGCTTTATTAATGTCTGTTGACCACTGTTAGTGTGGTGTTTTGTTCAAAGTAAAGTGTTTTCAGGCGAACGGATTTTTTACACGGTTCAAAATAGTTGTGCCACTTTAGTACCTTTCCATTCTCACTGGCAGTGATAATAACAACTCAGCTCTTACGGCCACCATATTATTCAATGGTAGTAGTATGACTATTTTTTGCCAACAACTGTGTTTTCTGAGCCAGTCGCACCCATCTAACCGACTGTTTCTCACCCTCTTCGACGAATCCTCCAAAACATTTCCGACGAAAATTTAGAGGTAACTATCTTGATGTCATAATGTCATGATGCTTCAATAATCTATGTGATCAGTGTTTTGGTTGTGTTTTGTAGAACTATATTGTTCTAACTGGCAATGATGATAACAACTCAGCTCGTACGGCTGCCATATAATTCTATGGTAGTAGTTTGACTAATTTTTACCAAGAAATGTGTTTCTGAGCCACTTTCGCTCATCCAGCTTATGCCACTATGACTAATCCTTCAAGTTTTTAACGACACAGTTTTAGAGGTAACTATCTGCATGTCATAATCTCATGCTGCTTCAACAATGTCTGTCATCAGAGTTTTTTATTACTTTTGTAGAACTATGTTCTTTTCACGGAAAGGGATTTTTTTCTACAGTTGTGCGCAGAAGATATTACACCACATGATCAAAAAATTTCACAGAGCTTTGCAAAGTTAGTTGCCTATCGCATGTTTTCGCTTGATTATGTGTTTGTGTTTAATACACAAAAGTAACATCTTAAATTGAGACCAGTGGGCCACTTCTTTTTTATTTTCGTATGGATCCATCATTTATTTTCACACGTTTGCCTCCAGTTATCCTCTCCCTTAATTTTTTCTGCCTTCGTATTATATGATTAGTTGTCATGTTGTTTGGTTTTTTGTTACCTATTCATGACTTTACTATGTGAATGTTCTAATTACCCTTTGTTGAGGCACCTTTAGAGGTAAGCATATTAATGTTTTAATGTGATGCTGCTTTATTAATGTCTGTTGACCACTGTTTGTGTGGTGTTTTGCTCAAAGTAAAGTGTTTTCAGGCGAACAGATTTTATACACGGTTCAAAATAGTTGTGCCACTTTAGTACCTTTCCATTCTCACTGGCAGTGATAATAATAACTCAGCTCTTACGGCCACCATATTATTCAATGGTAGTAGTATGACTATTTTTTGCCAACAACTGTGTTTTCTGAGCCAGTCGCACCCATCTAACCGACTGTTTCTCACCCTCTTCGACGAATCCTCCAAAACATTTCCGACGAAAATTTAGAGGTAACTATCTTGATGTCATAATGTCATGATGCTTCAATAATCTATGTGATCAGTGTTTTGGTTGTGTTTTGTAGAACTATTTTGTTCTCACTGGCAATGATGATAACAACTCAGCTCTTACGGCTGCCATATTATTCTATGGTAGTAGTTTGACTAATTTTTGCCAAGAAATGTGTTTCTGAGCCACTTTCGCGCATCCAGCTTATGCCACTACGACTAATCCTTCAAGTTTTTCACGACACAGTTTTAGAGGTAACTATCTGCATGTCATAATCTCATGATGCTTCAATAATGTCTGTCATCAGAGTTTTTTATTACTTTTGTAGAACTATGTTCTTTTCACGGAAAGGGATTTTTTTCTACAGTTGTGCGCAGAAGATATTACACCACATGATCAAACAAATGTCACAGAGCTTTGCAAAGTCAGTTGCCTATCGCATGTTTTCGCTTGATTATGTGTTTGTGTTTAATACCCAAAAGTAACATCTTAAATTGAGACCAGTGGGTCACTTCTTCTTTATTTTCGTATGGATCCATCATTTATTTTCACACGTTTGCCTCCAGTCATCCTCTCCCTTAATTTTTTCTGCCTTCGTATTATATGATTAGTTGTCATGTTGTTTGGTTTTCCGTTACCTATTAATGACTGTACTATGTGAATGTTCTAATTACCCTTTGTTGAGGCACATTTAGAGGTAAGCATATTAATGTTTTAATGTGATGTTGCTTTATTAATGTCTGCTGACCACTGTTTGTGTGGTGTTTTGTTCAAAGTAAAGTGTTTTCAGGCGAACGGATTGTTTTACATGGTTCAAAATAGTTGTGCCACTTTAGTACCTTTCCATTCACACTGGCAGTGATGATAACAACTCAGCTCTTACGGCTGCCATATTATTCTATGGTAGTAGTATGACTATTTTTTGCCAACAACTGTGTTTTCTGAGCCAGTCGCACCCATCTAATCGACTGTTTCTCACCCTCTTCGACGAATCCTCCGAAACATTTCCGACGCAAATTTAGAGGTAACAATCTTGATGTCATAATGTCATGATGCTTCAATAATGTATGTGATCAGTGTTTGGGTTGTGTTTTGTAGAACTATATTGTTCTCACTGGCAATGATGATAACAACTCAGCTCTTACGGCTGCCATATTATTCTAAGGTAGTAGTTTGTCTAATTTTTGCAAAGAAATGTGTTTCTGAACCACTGTCGCTCATCCAGCTTATGCCACTACGACTAATCCTTCAAGTTTTTCACGACGCAGTTTTAGAGGTAACTATCTGCATGTCATAATCTCATGCTGCTTCAACAATGTCTGTCATCAGAGTTTTTTATTACTTTTGTAGAACTATGATCTTTTCACGGAAAGGGATTTTTTTCTACAGTTGTGCGCAGAAGACATTACACCACATGATCAGAAAAATTTCACAAAGCTTTGCAAAGTCAGTTGCCTATCGCATGTTTTCGCTTGATTATATGTTTGTGTTTAATACCCAAAAGTAACATCTTAAATTAAGACTAGTGGGTCACTTCTTCTTTATTTTCGTATGGATCCATCATTTATTTTCACACGTTTGCCTCCAGTCATCCTCTCCCTTAATTTTTTCTGCCTTCGTATTATATGATTAGTTGTCATGTTGTTTGGCTTTCTGTTACCTATTCATGACTTTACTATGTGAATGTTCTAATTACCCTTTGTTGAGGCACCTTTAGAGGTAAGCATATTAATGTTTTAATGTGATGCTGCTTTATTAATGTCTGCTGACCACTGTTTGTGTGGTGTTTTGCTCAAAGTAAAGTGTTTTCAGGCGAACAGGTTGTTTTACACGGGTCAAAATAGTTGTGCCACTTTAGTACCTTTCCATTCTCACTGGCAGTGATGATAACAACTCAGCTCTTACGGCTGCCATATTATTCTATGGTAGTTGTATGACTATTTTTTGCCAACAACTGTGTTTTCTGAGCCAGTCGCACCCATCTAACCGACTGTTTCTCACCCTCTTCGACGAATCCTCCAAAACATTTCCGACGCAAATTTAGAGGTAACTATCTTGATGTCATAATGTCATGATGCTTCAATAATCTATGTGATCAGTGTTTGGGTTGTGTTTTGTAGAACTATATTGTTCTCACTGGCAATGATGATAACAGCTCAGCTCTTACGGCTGCCATATTATTCTATGGAAGTAGTTTGACTAATTTTTGCCAAGAAATGTGTTTCTGAGCCACTGTCGCTCATTCAGCTTATGCCACTACAACTAATCCTGCAAGTTTTTCACGACGCAGTTTTAGAGGTAACTATCTGCATGTCATAATCTCATGCTGCTTCAACAATGTCATTCATCAGAGTTTTTTATTACTTTTGTAGAACTCTGTTCTTTTCATGGAAAGGGATTTTTTTCTACCGTTGTGCGCTGAAGATATTGCACCACATGATCAGAAAATTTTCAAAGAGCTTTGCAAAGTCAGTTTCCTATCGCATGTTTTCGCTTGATTATGTGTTTGTGTTTAATACCCAAAAGTAACATCTTAAATTGAGACCAGTGGGTCACTTCTTCTTTATTTTCGTATGGATCCATCATTTATATTCAAACGTTTGCCTCCAGTCATCCTCTCCCTTAATTTTTTCTGCCTTCGTATTATATGAGTAGTTGTCATGTTGTTTGGTTTTCTCTTACCTATTCATGACTTTACTATGTGAATGTTCTAATTACCCTTTGTTGAGGCACATTTAGAGGTAAGCAAATTAATGTTTTAATGTAATGCTGCTTTATTAATGTCTGCTGACCACTGTTTGTGTGGTGTTTTGTTCAAAGTAAAGTGTTTTCAGGCGAACAGATTGTTTTACACGGTTCAAAATAGTTGTGCCACTTTAGTACCTTTCCATTCTCACTGGTAGTGATGATACCAACTCAGCTCTTACGGCTGCCATATTATTCTATGGTAGTAGTATGACTATTTTTTGCCAACAACTGTGTTTTCTGAACCAGTCGCACCCATCTAACCGACTGTTTCTCACCCTCTTCGACAAATCCTCCAAAACATTTCAGACGCAAATTTAGAGGTAACTATCTTGATGTCATAATGTCATGCTGCTTCAATAATGTATGTGATCAGTGTTTGGGTTATGTTTTGTAGAACTATATTGTTCTCACTGGCAATGATGATAACAACTCAGCTCTTACGGCTGCCATATTATTCTATGGTAGTAGTTTCACTAATTTTTGCCAAGAAATGTGTTTCTGAGCCACTGTCGCTCATCCAGCTTATGCCACTACGACTAATCCTTCAAGTTTTTCACGACGCAGTTTTAGAGGTAACTATCTGCATGTCATAATCTCATGTTGCTTCAACAATGTCTGTCATCAGAGTTTTTTTATTACTTTTGTAGAACTATGTTCTTTTCACGATATCAACTACTTTTACCTCCAGTTATCCTCTCCCTTAATTTTTTCTGCCTTCGTATTATATGATTAGTTGTCATGTTGTTTGGTTTTCCGTTACCTATTCATGACTTTTCTATGTGAATTTTCTAATTACCCTTTGTTGAGGCACATTTAGAGGTAAGCATATTAATGTTTTAATGTGATGCTGCTTTATTAAAGTCTGTTGACCACTGTTTGTGTGGTGATTTGTTCAAAGTAAAATGTTTTCAGGCGAACAGGTTGTTTTACACCGTTCAAAATAGTTGTGCCACATTAGTACCTTTCCATTCTCACTGGCAGTTATGATAACAACTCAGCTCTTACGGCTGCCATTTTATTCTAAGGTAGTAGTATGACTATTTTTTGCCAACAACTGTGTTTTCTGAGCCAGTCGCACCCATCTAACCGATTATTTCTCACCCTCTTCGACGAATCCTCCAAAACATTTCCGACGCAAATTTAGAGGTTACTATCTTGATGTCATAATGTCATGATGCTTCAATAATGTATGTGATCAGTGTTTGGGTTGTGTTTTGTAGAACTATATTGTTCTCAGTGGCAATGATGATAACAACTCAGCTCTTACGGCTGCCATATTATTCAATGGTAGTAGTTTGACTAATTTTTGCCAAGAAATGTGTTTCTGAGCCACTGTCGCTCATCCAGCTTATGCCGCTACGACTAGTACTTCAAGTTTTTCACGACACAGTTTTAGAGGTAACTATCTGCATGTCATAATCTCATGCTGCTTCAACAATGTCTGTCATCAGAGTTTTTTATTACTTTTGTAGAACTATGTTCTTTTCGAGGAAAGGGATTTTTTTCTACAGTTGTCCGCAGAAGATATTACACCACATGA
The DNA here is from genome assembly GCA_022829125.1 of Lathyrus tuberosus. Classification (NCBI taxonomy): domain Eukaryota; kingdom Viridiplantae; phylum Streptophyta; class Magnoliopsida; order Fabales; family Fabaceae; genus Lathyrus; species Lathyrus tuberosus. Next base: position 3,416,925 of record JALAZF010000481.1, on the reverse strand, counting down.
TCAAAAAAATTTCACAGAGCTTTGCAAAGTCAGTTGCCTATCGCATATTTTCGTTTGATTATGTGTTTGTGTTTAATACCCAAAAGTAACATCTTAAATTGAGACCAGTGGGTCACTTCTTCTTTATTTTCGTATGGATCCATCATTTATTTTCACACGTTTGCCTCCAATCATCCTCTCCCTTAATTTTTTCTGCCTTCGTATTATATGATTAGTTGTCATGTTGTTTGGTTTTCTGTTACCTTGTCATGACTTTACTATGTGAATGTTCTAATTACCCTTTGTTGAGCCACATTTAGAGGTAAGCTTATTAATGTTTTAATGTGATGCTGCTTTATTAATGTCTGATGACCACTGTTTGTGTGGTGTTTTGGTCAAAGTAAAGTGTTTTCAGGCGAACAGGTTGTTTTACACGGTTCAAAATAGTTGTGCCACTTTAGTACCTTTCCATTCTCACTGGCAGTGATGATAACAACTCAGCTCTTACGGCTGCCATATTATTCTATGGTAGTAGTATGACTATTTTTTGCCAACAACTGTGTTTTCTGAGCCAGTCGCACCCATCTAACCGAGTTTTTCTCACCCTCTTCGAAGAATCCTCCAAAACATTTCCGACGCAAAATTAGAGGTAACTATTTTGATGTTATAATGTCATGCTGCTTCAATAATTTATGTGATCAGTGTTTGGGTTGTGTTTTGTAGAACTATATTGTTCTCAGTGGCAATGATGATAACAACTCAGCTCTTACGGCTGCCATATTATTCTATGGTAGTAGTTTCACTAATTTTTGCCAAGAAATGGGTTTCTGAGCCACTGTCGCTCATCCAGCTTATGCCACTACGACTAATCCTTCAAGTTTTTCACGACGCAGTTTTAGAGGTAACTATCTGCATGTCATAATCTCATGCTGCTTCAACAATGTCTGTCATCAGAGTTTTTTATTACTTTTGTAGAACTATGTTCTTTTCACGGAAAGGGATTTTTTTCTACAGTTGTGCGCAGAAGATATTACACCACATGATCAAAAAAATTTCACAGAGCTTTGCAAAGTCAGTTGCCTATCGCATGTTTTCGCTTGATTATGTGTTTGTGTTTAATACCCAAAAGTAACATCTTAAATTGAGACCAGTGGGTCACTTCTTCTTTATTTTCGTATGGATCCATCATTTACTTTCACACGTTTGCCTTCAGTCATCCTCTCCCTTAATTTTTTCTGCCTTCGTATTATATGATTAGTTGTCATGTTGTTTGGTTTTCTGTTACCTATTCATGACTGTACTATGTGAATGTTCTAATTACCCTTTGTTGAGGCACATTTAGAGGTAAGCATATTAATGTTTTAATGTGGTGCTGCTTTATTAATGTCTGCTGACCACTGTTTGTGTGGTATTTTGTTCAAAGTAAAGTGTTTTCAGGCGAACAGATTGTTTTACACGGTTCAAAATAGTTGTGCCACTTTAGTACCTTTCCATTCTCACTGGCAGTGATGATAACAAATCAGCTCTTACGGCTGCCATATTATTCTATGGTAGTAGTATGACTATTTTTTGCCAACAACTGTGTTTTCTGAGCCAGTCGCACCCATCTAACCGACTGTTTCTCACCCTCTTCGAAGAATTCTCCAAAACATTTCCGACGCAAATTTAGAGGTAACTATCTTGATGTCATAATGTCATGCTGCTTCAATAATGTATGTGATCAGTGTTTGAGTTGTGTTTTGTAGAACTATATTGTTCTCACTGGCAATGATGATAACAACTCAGCTCTTACGGCTGCCATATTATTCTATGGTAGTAGTTTCACTAATTTTTGCCAAGAAATGGGTTTCTGAGCCACTGTCGCTCATCCAGCTTATGCCACTATGACTAATCCTTCAAGTTTTTCACGACACAGTTTTAAAGGTAACTATCTGCATGTCATAATCTCATGCTGCTTCAACAATGTCTGTCATCAGAGTTTTTTTATTACTTTTGTAGAACTATGTTCTTTTCACGATATCAACTACTTTTGCCTCCAGTCATCCTCTCCCTTAATTTTTTCTGCCTTCGTATTATATGATTAGTTGTCATGTTGTTTGGTTTTCTGTTACCTATTCATGACTGTACTATGTGAATTTTCTAATTACCCTTTGTTGAGGCACATTTAGAGGTAATCATATTAATGTTTTAATGTGATGCTGCTTTATTAATGTCTGCTGACCACTGTTTGTGTGGTGATTTGGTCAAAGTAAAATGTTTTCAGGCGAACAGGTTGTTATACACGGTTCAAAATAGTTGTCCCACTTTAGTACCTTTCCATTCTCACTGGCAGTGATGATAACAACTCAGCTCTTACGGCTGCCATTTTATTCTATGGTAGTAGTATGACTTTTTTTGCCAACAACTGTGTTTTCTGAGCCAGTCGCACCCATCTAACCGACTGTTTCTCACCCTCTTCGACGAATCCTCCAAAACATTTCCGACGCAAATTTAGAGGTAACTATCTTGATGTTATAATGTCATGATGCTTCAATAATGTATGTGATCAGTGTTTGGGTTGTTTTTTGTAGAACTATATTGTTCTCAGTGGCAATGATGATAACAACTCAGCTCTTACGGCTGCCATATTATTCTATGGTAGTAGTTTGACTAATTTTTGCCAAGAAATGTGTTTCTGAGCCACTGTCGCTCATCCAGCTTAAGCCACTACGACTAATCCTTCTAGTTTTTCACGACGCAGTTTTAGAGGTAACTATCTGCATCTCATAATCTCATGTTGCTTCAACAATGTCTGTCATCAGAGTTTTTTATTACTTTTGTAGAACTATGTTCTTTTCACGGAAAGGGATTTTTTTCTACAGTTGTGCGCAGAAGATATTACACCACATGATCAGGAAAATTTCACAGAGTTTTGCAAAGTCAGTTGCCTATCGCATGTTTTTGCTTGATTATGTGTTTGTGTTTAATACCCAAAATTAACATCTTAAATTGAGACCAGTGGGTCACTTCTTCTTTATTTTCATATGGATCCATCATTTATTTTCACACGTTTGCCTCCAGTCATCCTCTCCCTTAATTTTTTCTGCCTTCATATTATATGATTAGTTGTCATGTTGTTTGGTTTTCTGTTACCTATTCATCACTTTACTATTTGAATGTTCTAATTACCCTTTGTTGAGGCACATTTAGAGGTAAGCATATTAATGTTTTAATGTGATGCTGCTTTATTAATGTCTGTTGACCACTGTTTGTGTGGTGTTTTGTTCAAAGTAAAGTGTTTTCAGGCGAACAGATTTTTTACACGGTTCAAAATAGTTGTGCCACTTTAGTACCTTTCCATTCTCACTGGCAGTGATAATAACAACTCAGCTCTTACGGCCACCATATTATTCAATGGTAGTAGTATGACTATTTTTTGCCAACAACTGTGTTTTCTGAGCCAGTCGCACCCATCTAACCGACTGTTTCTCACCCTCTTCGACGAATCCTCCAAAACATTTCCGACGAAAATTTAGAGGTAACTATCTTGATGTCATAATGTCATGATGCTTCAATAATCTATGTGATCAGTGTTTTGGTTGTGTTTTTTAGAACTATATTGTTCTAACTGGCAATGATGATAACAACTCAGCTCGTACGGCTGCCATATTATTCTACGGTAGTAGTTTGACTAATTTTTGCCAAGAAATGTGTTTCTGAGCCACTTTCGCTCATCCAGCTTATGCCACTACGACTAATCCTTCAAGTTTTTCACGACACAGTTTTTGAGGTAACTATCTGCATGTCATAATCTCATGCTGCTTCAACAATGTCTGTCATCAGAGTTTTTTATTACTTTTGTAGAACTATGTTCTTTTCACGGAAAGGGATTTTTTTCTACAGTTGTGCGCAGAAGATATTACACCACATGATCAAAAAATTTTCACAGAGCTTTGCAAAGTTAGTTGCCTATCGCATGTTTTCGCTTGATTATGTGTTTGTGTTTAATACCCAAAAGTAACATCTTAAATTGAGACCAGTGGGTCACTTGTTCTTTATTTTCGTATGGATCCATCATTTATTTTCACACGTTTGCCTCCAGTTATCCTCTCCCTTAATTTTTTCTGCCTTCATATTATATGATTAGTTGTCATGTTGTTTGGTTTTTTGTTACCTATTCATGACTTTACTATGTGAATGTTCTAATTACCCTTTGTTGAGGCACCTTTAGAGGTAAGCATATTAATGTTTTAATGTGATGCTGCTTTATTAATGTCTGTTGACCACTGTTTGTGTGGTGTTTTGCTCAAAGTAAAGTGTTTTCAGGCGAACAGATTTTATACACGGTTCAAAATAGTTGTGCCACTTTACTACCTTTCCATTCTCACTGGCAGTGATAATAACAACTCAGCTCTTACGGCCACCATATTATTCAATGGTAGTAGTATGACTATTTTTTGCCAACAACTGTGTTTCCTGAGCCAGTCGCACCCATCTAACCGACTGTTTCTCACCCTCTTCGACGAATCCTCCAAAACATTTCCGACGAAAATTTAGAGGTAACTATCTTGATGTCATAATGTCATGATGCTTCAATAATCTATGTGATCAGTGTTTTGGTTGTGTTTTGTAGAACTATTTTGTTCTCACTGGCAATGATGATAACAACTCAGCTCTTACGGCTGCCATATTATTCTATGGTAGTAGTTTGACTAATTTTTGCCAAGAAATGTGTTTCTGAGCCACTTTCGCGCATCCAGCTTATGCCACTACGACTAATCCTTCATGTTTTTCACGACACAGTTTTAGAGGTAACTATCTGCATGTCATAATCTCATGATGCTTCAACAATGTCTGTCATCAGAGTTTTTTATTACTTTTGTAGAACTATGTTCTTTTCACGGAAAGGGATTTTTTTCTACAGTTGTGCGCAGAAGATATTACACCACATGATCAAAAAAATTTCACAGAGCTTTGCAAAGTTAGTTGCCTATCGCATGTTTTCGCTTGATTATGTGTTTGTGTTTAATACCCAAAAGTAACATCTTAAATTGAGACCAGTGGGTCACTTCTTCTTTATTTTCATATGGATCCATCATTTATTTTCACACAATTGCCTCCAGTCATCGTCTCCCTTAATTTTTTCTGCCTTCGTATTATATGATTAGTTGTCATGTTCTTAGGTTTTCTGTTACCTATTCATGACTTTACTATGTGAATGTTCTAATTACCCTTTGTTGAGGCACATTTAGAGGTAAGCATATTAATGTTTTAATGTGATGTTGCTTTATTAATGTCTGCTGACCACTGTTTGTGTGGTGTTTTGTTCAAAGTAAAGTGTTTTCAGGCGAACGGATTGTTTTACATGGTTCAAAATAGTTGTGCCACTTTAGTACCTTTCCATTCACACTGGCAGTGATGATAACAACTCAGCTCTTACGGCTGCCATATTATTCTATGGTAGTAGTATGACTATTTTTTGCCAACAACTGTGTTTTCTGAGCCAGTCGCACCCATCTAATCGACTGTTTCTCACCCTCTTCGACGAATCCTCCAAAACATTTCCGACGCAAATTTAGAGGTAACAATCTTGATGTCATAATGTCATGATGCTTCAATAATGTATGTGATCAGTGTTTGGGTTGTGTTTTGTAGAACTATATTGTTCTCACTGGCAATGATGATAACAACTCAGCTCTTACGGCTGCCATATTATTCTAAGGTAGTAGTTTGACTAATTTTTGCAAAGAAATGTGTTTCTGAACCACTGTCGCTCATCCAGCTTATGCCACTACGACTAATCCTTCAAGTTTTTCACGACGCAGTTTTAGAGGTAACTATCTGCATGTCATAATCTCATGCTGCTTCAACAATGTCTGTCATCAGAGTTTTTTATTACTTTTGTAGAACTATGATCTTTTCACGGAAAGGGATTTTTTTCTACAGTTGTGCGCAGAAGACATTACACCACATGATCAGAAAAATTTCACAAAGCTTTGCAAAGTCAGTTGCCTATCGCATGTTTTCGCTTGATTATATGTTTGTGTTTAATACCCAAAAGTAACATCTTAAATTAAGACTAGTGGGTCACTTCTTCTTTATTTTCGTATGGATCCATCATTTATTTTCACACGTTTGCCTCCAGTCATCCTCTCCCTTAATTTTTTCTGCCTACGTATTATATGATTAGTTGTCATGTTGTTTGGCTTTCTGTTACCTATTCATGACTTTACTATGTGAATGTTCTAATTACCCTTTGTTGAGGCACATTTAGATGTAAGCATATTAATGTTTTAATGTGATGCTGCTTTATTAATGTCTGCTGACCACTGTTTATGTGGTGTTTTGTTCAAAGTAAAGTGTTTTCAGGCGAACAGGTTGTTTTACACGGGTCAAAATAGTTGTGCCACTTTAGTACCTTTCCATTCTCACTGGCAGTGATGATAACAACTCAGCTCTTACGGCTGCCATATTATTCTATGGTAGTTGTATGACTATTTTTTGCCAACAACTGTGTTTTCTGAGCCAGTCGCACCCATCTAACCGACTGTTTCTCACCCTCTTCGACGAATCCTCCAAAACATTTCCGACGCAAATTTAGAGGTAACTATCTTGATGTCATAATGTCATGATGCTTCAATAATCTATGTGATCAGTGTTTGGGTTGTGTTTTGTAGAACTATATTGTTCTCACTGGCAATGATGATAACAGCTCAGCTCTTACGGCTGCCATATTATTCTATGGAAGTAGTTTGACTAATTTTTGCCAAGAAATGTGTTTCTGAGCCACTGTCGCTCATTCAGCTTATGCCACTACAACTAATCCTTCAAGTTTTTCACGACGCAGTTTTAGAGGTAACTATCTGCATGTCATAATCTCATGCTGCTTCAACAATGTCATTCATCAGAGTTTTTTATTACTTTTGTAGAACTCTGTTCTTTTCATGGAAAGGGATTTTTTTCTACCGTTGTGCGCTGAAGATATTGCACCACATGATCAGAAAATTTTCACAGAGCTTTGCAAAGTCAGTTTCCTATCGCATGTTTTCGCTTGATTATGTGTTTGTGTTTAATACCCAAAAGTAACATCTTAAATTGAGACCAGTGGGTCACTTCTTCTTTATTTTCGTATGGATCCATCATTTATTTTCAAACGTTTGCCTCCAGTCATCCTCTCCCTTAATTTTTTCTGCCTTCGTATTATATGAGTAGTTGTCATGTTGTTTGGTTTTCTCTTACCTATTCATGACTTTACTATGTGAATGTTCTAATTACCCTTTGTTGAGGCACATTTAGAGGTAAGCAAATTAATGTTTTAATGTAATGCTGCTTTATTAATGTCTGCTGACCACTGTTTGTGTGGTGTTTTGTTCAAAGTAAAGTGTTTTCAGGCGAACAGATTGTTTTACACGGTTCAAAATAGTTGTGCCACTTTAGTACCTTTCCATTCTCACTGGCAGTGATGATACCAACTCAGCTCTTACGGCTGCCATATTATTCTATGGTAGTAGTATGACTATTTTTTGCCAACAACTGTGTTTTCTGAACCAGTCGCACCCATCTAACCGACTGTTTCTCACCCTCTTCGACAAATCCTCCAAAACATTTCAGACGCAAATTTAGAGGTAACTATCTTGATGTCATAATGTCATGCTGCTTCAATAATGTATGTGATCAGTGTTTGGGTTATGTTTTGTAGAACTATATTATTCTCACTGGCAATGATGATAACAACTCAGCTCTTACGGCTGCCATATTATTCTATGGTAGTAGTTTCACTAATTTTTGCAAAGAAATGTGTTTCTGAGCCACTGTCGCTCATCCAGCTTATGCCACTACGACTAATCCTTCAAGTTTTTCACGACGCAGTTTTAGAGGTAACTATCTGCATGTCATAATCTCATGTTGCTTCAACAATGTCTGTCATCAGAGTTTTTTTATTACTTTTCTAGAACTATGTTCTTTTCACGATATCAACTACTTTTTCCTCCAGTTATCCTCTCCCTTAATTTTTTCTGCCTTCGTATTATATGATTAGTTGTCATGTTGTTTGGTTTTCCGTTACCTATTCATGACTTTTCTATGTGAATTTTCTAATTACCCTTTGTTGAGGCACATTTAGAGGTAAGCATATTAATGTTTTAATGTGATGCTGCTTTATTAATGTCTGCTGACCACTGTTTGTGTGGTGATTTGTTCAAAGTAAAGTGTTTTCAGGCGAACAGGTTGTTTTACACCGTTCAAAATAGTTGTGCCACTTTAGTACCTTTCCATTCTCACTGGCAGTGATGATAACAACTCAGCTCTTACGGCTGCCATTTTATTCTATGGTAGTAGTATGACTATTTTTTGCCAACAACTGTGTTTTCTGAGCCAGTCGCACCCATCTAACCGACTGTTTCTCACCCTCTTTGACGAATCCTCCTAAACATTTCTGACGCAAATCTAGAGGTAACTATCTTGATGTCATAATGTCATGATGCTTCAATAATGTATGTGATCAGTGTTTTGATTGTGTTTTGTAGAACTATATTGTTCTCAGTGGCAATGATGATAACAACTCAGCTCTTACGCCTGCCATATTATTCTATGGTAGTAGTTTGACTAATTTTTGCCAAGAAATGTGTTTCTGAGCCACTGTCGCTCATCCAGCTTATGCCACTACGACTAATCCTTCTAGTTTTTCACGACGCGGTTTTAGAGGTAACTATCTGCATGTCATAATCTCATGCTGCTTCAACAATGTCTGTCATCAGAGTTTTTTATTACTTTTGTAGAACTTTGTTTTTTTCACGGAAAGGGATTTTTTTCTACAGTTGTGCGCAGAAGATATTACACCACATGATCAGAAAAATTTCACAGAGCTTTGCAAAGTCAGTTGCCTATCGCATGTTTTTGCTTGATTATGTGTTTGTGTTTAATACCCAAAAGTAACATCTTAAATTGAGACCAGTGGGTCACTTCTTCTTTATTTTCGTATGGATCCATCATTTATTTTCACACGTTTGCCTCCAGTCATCCTCTCCCTTAATTTTTTCTGCCTTCATATTATATGATTAGTTGTCATGTTGTTTGGTTTTCTGTTACCTATTCATCACTTTACTATTTGAATGTTCTAATTACCCTTTGTTGAGGCACATTTAGAGGTAAGCATATTAATGTTTTAATGTGATGCTGCTTTATTAATGTCTGTTGACCACTGTTTGTGTGGTGTTTTGTTCAAAGTAAAGTGTTTTCAGGCGAACAGATTGTTTTACACGGTTCAAAATAGTTTTGCCACTTTAGTACCTTTCCATTCTCACTGGCAGTGATAATAACAACTCAGCTCTTACGGCCGCCATATTATTCTATGGTAGTAGTATGACTATTTTTTGCCAACAACTGTGTTTTCTGAGCCAGTCGCACCCATCTAACCGACTGTTTCTCACCCTCTTCGACGAATCCTCCAAAACATTTCCGACGAAAATTTAGAGGTAACTATCTTGATGTCATAATGTCATGATGCTTCAATAATCTATGTGATCAGTGTTTTGGTTGTGTTTTGTAGAACTATATTGTTCTCACTGGCAATGATGATAACAACTAAGCTCTTACGGCTGCCATATTATTCTATGGTAGTAGTTTGACTAATTTTTGCCAAGAAATGTGTTTCTGAGCCACTTTCGCTCATCCAGCTTATGCCACTACGACTAATCCTTCAAGTTTTTCACGACACAGTTTTAGAGGTAACTATCTGCATGTCATAATCTCATGCTGCTTCAACAATGTCTGTCATCAGAGTTTTTTATTACTTTTGTAGAACTAGGTTCTTTTCACAGAAAGGGATTTTTTTCTACAGTTGTGCGCAGAAGATATTACACCACATGATCAGAAAAATTTCATAGAGCTTTGCAAAGTTAGTTGCCTAGCGCATGTTTTCACTTGATTATGTGTTTGTGTTTAATACCCAAAAGTAACATCTTAAATTGAGACCAGTGGGTCACTTCTTCTTTATTTTCGTATGGATCCATCATTTATTTTCACACAATTGCCTCCAGTCATCGTCTCCCATAATTTTTTCTGCCTTCGTATTATATGATTAGTTGTCATGTTGTTTGGCTTTCTGTTACCTATTCCTGACTTTACTCTGTGAATGTTCTAATTACCCTTTGTTGAGGCACATTTAGAGGTAAGCATATTAATGTTTTAATGTGATGCTGCTTTATTAATGTCTGCTGACCACTGTTTGTGTGGTGTTTTGTTCAAAGTAAAGTGTTTTCAGGCGAACGGATTATTTTACACGGTTCAAAATAGTTGTGCCACTTTAGTCCCTTTCCATTTTCACTGGCAGTGATGATAACAACTCAGCTCTTACGGCTGCCATATTATTCTATGGTAGTAGTATGACTATTTTTTGCCAACAACTGTGTTTTCTGAGCCAGTCGCACCCATCTAATCGACTGTTTCTCACCCTCTTCGACGAATCCTCCAAAACATTTCCAACGTAAATTTAGAGGTAACTATCTTGATGTCATAATGTCATGATGCTTCAATAATGTATGTGATCAGTGTTTGGGTTGTGTTTTGTAGAACTATATTGTTCTCACTGGCAATGATGATAACAACTCAGCTCTTACGACTGCCATATTATTCTATGGTAGTAGTTTGACTAATTTTTGCAAAGAAATGTGTTTCTGAGCCACTGTCGCTCATCCAGCTTATGCCACTACGACTAATCCTTCAAGTTTTTCACGACGCAGTTTTAGAGGTAACTATCTGCATGTCATACTCTCATGCTGCTTCAACAATGTCTGTCATCAGAGTTTTTTATTACTTTTGTAGAACTATTATCTTTTCACGGAAAGGGATTTTTTTCTACAGTTGTGCGCAGAAGACATTACACCACATGATCAGAAAAATTTCACAAAGCTTTGCAAAGTCAGTTGCCTATCGCATGTTTTCGCTTGATTATGTGTTTGTGTTTAATACCCAAAAGTAACATCTTAAATTGAGACCAGTGGGTCACTTCTTCTTTATTTTCGTATGGATCCATCATTTATTTTCACACGTTTGCCTCCAGTCATCCTCTCCCTTAATTTTTTCTGCCTTCGTATTATATGATTAGTTGTCATGTTGTTTGGCTTTCTGTTACCTATTCCTGACTTTACTCTGTGAATGTTCTAATTACCCTTTGTTGAGGCACATTTAGAGGTAAGCATATTAATGTTTTAATGTGATGCTGCTTTATTAATGTCTGCTGACCACTGTTTGTGTGGTGTTTTGTTCAAAGTAAAGTGTTTTCAGGAGAACAGGTTATTTTACACGGTTCAAAATAGTTGTGCCACTTTAGTACCTTTCCATTCTCACTGGCAGTGATGATAACAACTCAGCTCTTACGGCTGCCATATTATTCTATGGTAGTAGTATGACAATTTTTTGCCAACAACTGTGTTTTCTGAGCCAGTCGCACCCATCTAACCGACTGTTTCTCACCCTCTTCGACGAATCCTCCAAAACATTTCCGACGCAAATTTAGAGGTTACTATCTTGATGTCATAATGTCATGATGCTTCAATAATGTATGTGATCAGTGTTTCGGTTGGGTTTTGTAGAACTATATTGTTCTCAGTGGCAATGATGATAACAACTCAGCTCTTACGGCTGCCATATTATTCTATGGTAGTAGTTTGACTAATTTTTGCCAAGAAATGTGTTTCTGAGCCACTGTCGCTCATCCAGCTTATGCCGCTACGACTAATACTTCAAGTTTTACACGACGCAGTTTTAGAGGTAACTATCTGCATGTCATAATCTCATGCTGCTTCAACAATGTCTGTCATCAGAGTTTTTTATTACTTTTGTAGAACTATGATCTTTTCACGGAAAGGGATTTTTTTCTACAGTTGTGCGCAGAAGACATTACACCACATGATCAGAAAAATTTCACAGAGCTTTGCAAAGTCAGTTGCCTATCGCATGTTTTCGCTTGATTATGTGTTTGTGTTTAATACCCAAAAGTAACATCTTAAATTGAGACCAGTGGGTCACTTCTTCTTTATTTTCGTATGGATCCATCATTTATTTTCACACGTTTGCCTCCAGTCATCCTCTCCCTTAATTTTTTCTGCCTTCGTATTATATGATTAGTTGTCATGTTGTTTGGCTTTCTGTTACCTATTCATGACTTTACTCTGTGAATGTTCTAATTACCCTTTGTTGAGGCACATTTAGAGGTAAGCATATTAATGTTTTAATGTGATGCTGCTTTATTAATGTCTGCTGACCACTGTTTGTGTGGTGTTTTGTTCAAAGTAAAGTGTTTTCAGGAGAACATGTTGTTTTACACGGTTCAAAATAGTTGTGCCACTTTAGTACCTTTCCATTCTCACTGGCAGTGATGATAACAACTCAGCTCTTACGGCTGCCATATTATTCTATGGTAGTAGTATGACTATTTTTTGCCAACAACTGTGTTTTCGGAGCCAGTCGCACCCATCTAACCGACTGTTTCTCACCCTCTTCGAAGAATCCTCCAAAACATTTCCGACGCAAATTTAGAGGTAACTATCTTGATGTCATAATGTCATGCTGCTTCAATAATTTATGTGATCAGTGTTTGGGTTGTGTTTTGTAGAACTATATTGTTCTCAGTGGCAATGATGATAACAACTCAGCTCTTACGGCTGCCATATTATTCTATGGTAGTAGTTTCACTAATTTTTGCAAAGAAATGTGTTTCTGAGCCACTGTCGCTCATCCAGCTTATGCCACTACAACTAATCCTTCAAGTTTTTCACGACGCAGTTTTAGAGGTAACTATCTGCATGTCATAATCTCATGCTGCTTCAACAATGTCTGTCATCAGAGTTTTTTTATTACTTTTGTAGAACTATGTTCTTTTCACGATATCAACTACTTTTGCCTCCAGTCATCCTCTCCCTTAATTTTTTCTGCCTTCGTATTATATGATTAGTTGTCATGTTGTTTGGTTTTCCGTTACCTATTCATGACTTTTTTATGTGAATTTTCTAATTACCCTTTGTTGAGGCACATTTAGAGGTAAGCATATTAATGTTTTAATGTGATGCTGCTTTATTAATGTCTGCTGACCACTGTTTGTGTGGTGATTTGTTCAAAGTAAAATGTTTTCAGGCGAACAGGTTGTTTTACACCGTTCAAAATAGTTGTGCCACATTAGTACCTTTCAATTCTCACTGGCAGTTATGATAACAACTCAGCTCTTACGGCTGCCATTTTATTCTATGGTAGTAGTATGACAATTTTTTGCCAACAACTGTGTTTTCTGAGCCAGTCGCACCCATCTAACCGACTGTTTCTCACCCTCTTCGACGAATCCTCCAAAACATTTCCGACGCAAATTTAGAGGTTACTATCTTGATGTCATAATGTCATGATGCTTCAATAATGTATGTGATCAGTGTTTGGGTTGTGTTTTGTAGAACTATATTGTTCTCAGTGGCAATGATGATAACAACTCAGCTCTTACGGCTGCCATATTATTCTATGGTAGTAGTTTGACTAATTTTTGCCAAGAAATGTGTTTCTGAGCCACTGTCGCTCATCCAGCTTATGCCGCTACGACTAATACTTCAAGTTTTTCACGACGCAGTTTTAGAGGTAACTATCTGCATGTCATAATCTCATGCTGCTTCAACAATGTCTGTCATCAGAGTTTTTTATTACTTTTGTAGAACTATGATCTTTTCACGGAAAGGGATTTTTTTCTACTGTTGTGCGCAGAAGACATTACACCACATGATCAGAAAAATTTCACAGAGCTTTGCAAAGTCAGTTGCCTATCGCATGTTTTCGCTTGATTATGTGTTTGTGTTTAATACCCAAAAGTAACATCTTAAATTGAGACCAGTGGGTCACTTCTTCTTTATTTTCGTATGGATCCATCATTTATTTTCACACGTTTGCCTCCAGTCATCCCCTCCCTTAATTTTTTCTGCCTTCGTATTATATGATTAGTTGTCATGTTGTTTGGCTTTCTGTTACCTATTCATGACTTTACTCTGTGAATGTTCTAATTACCCTTTGTTGAGGCACATTTAGAGGTAAGCATATTAATGTTTTAATGTGATGCTGCTTTATTAATGTCTGCTGACCACTGTTTGTGTGGTGTTTTGTTCAAAGTAAAGTGTTTTCAAGAGAACAGGTTGTTTTACACGGTTCAAAATAGTTGTGCCACTTTAGTACCTTTCCATTCTCACTGGCAGTGATGATAACAACTCAGCTCTTACGGCTGCCATATTATTCTATGGTAGTAGTATGACTATTTTTTGCCAACAACTGTGTTTTCTGAGCCAGTCGCACCCATCTAACCGACTGTTTCTCACCCTCTTCGAAGAATCCTCCAAAACATTTCCGACGCAAATTTAGAGGTAACTATCTTGATGTCATAATGTCATGTTGCTTCAATAATTTATGTGATCAGTGTTTGGGTTGTGTTTTGTAGAACTATATTGTTCTCAGTGGCAATGATGATAACAACTCAGCTCTTACGGCTGCCATATTATTCTATGGTAGTAGTTTCACTAATTTTTGCCAAGAAATGTGTTTCTGAGCCACTGTCGCTCATCCAGCTTATGCCACTACGACTAATCCTTCAAGTTTTTCACGACGCAGTTTTAGAGGTAACTATCTGCATGTCATAATCTCATGCTGCTTCAACAATGTCTGTCATCAGAGTTTTTTTATTACTTTTGTAGAACTATGTTCTTTTCACGATATCAACTACTTTTGCCTCCAGTCATCCTCTCCCTTAATTTTTTCTGCCTTCGTATTATATGATTAGTTGTCATGTTGTTTGGTTTTCCGTTACCTATTCATGACTTTTTTATGTGAATTTTCTAATTACCCTTTGTTGAGGCACATTTAGAGGTAAGCATATTAATGTTTTAATGTGATGCTGCTTTATTAATGTCTGCTGACCACTGTTTGTGTGGTGATTTGTTCAAAGTAAAATGTTTTCAGGCGAACAGGTTGTTTTACACCGTTCAAAATAGTTGTGCCACATTAGTACCTTTCAATTCTCACTGGCAGTTATGATAACAACTCAGCTCTTACGGCTGCCATTTTATTCTATGGTAGTAGTATGACAATTTTTTGCCAACAACTGTGTTTTCTGAGCCAGTCGCACCCATCTAACCGACTGTTTCTCACCCTCTTCGACGAATCCTCCAAAACATTTCCGACGCAAATTTAGAGGTTACTATCTTGATGTCATAATGTCATGATGCTTCAATAATGTATGTGATCAGTGTTTGGGTTGTGTTTTGTAGAACTATATTGTTCTCAGTGGCAATGATGATAACAACTCAGCTCTTACGGCTGCCATATTATTCTATGGTAGTAGTTTGACTAATTTTTGCCAAGAAATGTGTTTCTGAGCCACTGTCGCTCATCCAGCTTATGCCGCTAGGACTAATACTTCAAGTTTTTCACGACGCAGTTTTAGAGGTAACAATCTGCATGTCATAATCTCATGCTGCTTCAACAATGTCTGTCATCAGAGTTTTTTATTACTTTTGTAGAACTATGTTCTTTTCGAGGAAAGGGATTTTTTTTCTACAGTTGTGCGCAGAAGATATTACACCACATGATCAGAAAAATTTCACAGAGCTTTGCAAAGTCAGTTGCCTATCGCATGTTTTCGCTTGATTATGTGTTTGTGTTTAATACCCAAAAGTTACATCTTAAATTGAGACCAGTGGGTCACTTCTCCTTTATTTTCGTATGGATCCATCATTTATTTTCACACGTTTGCCTCCAATCATCCTCTCCCTTAATTTTTTCTGCCTTCGTATTATATGATTAGTTGTTATGTTGTTTGGTTTTCTGTTACCTATTCATGACTTTACTATGTGAATGTTCTAATTACCCTTTGTTGAGGCATATTTAGAGGTAAGCTTATTAATGTTTTAATGTGATGCTGCTTTATTAATGTCTGCTGACCACTGTTTGTGTGGTGTTTTGTTCAAAGTAATGTGTTTTCAGGCGAACAGGTTGTTTTACACGGTTCAAAATAGTTGTGCCACTTTAGTACCTTTCCATTCTCACTGGCAGTGATGATAACAACTCAGCTCTTACGGCTGCCATATTATTCTATGGTAGTAGTATGACTATTTTTTGCCAACAAACTGTGTTTTCTGAGCCAGTCGCACCCATCTAACCGACTGTTTCTCACCCTCTTCGAAGAATCCTCCAAAACATTTCCGACGCAAATTTAGAGGTAACTATCTTGATGTCATAATGTCATGCTGCTTCAATAATTTATATGATCAGTGTTTAGGTTGTGTTTTGTAGAACTATATTGTTCTCAGTGGCAATGATGATAACAACTCAGCTCTTACGGCTGCCATATTATTCTATGGTAGTAGTTTGACTAATTTTTGCCAAGAAATGTGTTTCTGAGCCACTGTCGCTCATCCAGCTTATGCCGCTACGACTAATACTTCAAGTTATTCACGACGCAGTTTTATAGGTAACTATCTGCATGTCATAATCTCATGCTGCTTCTACAATGTCTGTCATCAGAGTTTTTTATTACTTTTGTAGAACTATGTTCTTTTCGAGGAAAGGGATTTTTTTCTACAGTTGTGCGCAGAAGATATTACACCACATGATCAGAAAAATTTCACAGAGCTTTGCAAAGTCAGTTGCCTATCGCATGTTTTCGCTTGATTATGTGTTTGTGTTTAATACCCAAAAGTAACATCTTAAATTGAGACCAGTGGGTCACTTCTTCTTTATTTTCGTATGGATCCATCATTTATTTTCACACGTTTGCCTCCAATCATCCTCTCCCTTAATTTTTTCTGCCTTCGTATTATATGATTAGTTGTCATGTTGTTTGGTTTTCTGTTACCTATTCATGACTTTATTATGTGAATGTTCTAATTACCCTTTGTTGAGGCACATTTAGAGGTAAGCTTATTAATGTTTTAATGTGATGCTGCTTTATTAATGTCTGTTGACCACTGTTTGTGTGGTGTTTTATTCAAAGTAAAGTGTTTTCAGGCGAACAGGTTATTTTACACGGTTCAAAATAGTTGTGCCACTTTAGTACCTTTCCATTCTCACTGGCAGTGATGATAACAACTCAGCTCTTACGGCTGCCATATTATTCTATGGTAGTAGTATGACTATTTTTTTCCAACAACTGTGTTTTCTGAGCCAGTCACACCCATCTAAACGACTTTTTCTCACCCTCTTAGAAGAATCCTCCAAAACATTTCCGACGCAAATTTAGAGGTAACTATTTTGATGTCATAATGTCATGCTGCTTCAATAATTTATGTGATCAGTGTTTGGGTTGTGTTTTGTACAACTATATTATTCTCAGTGGCAATGATGATAACAACTCAGCTCTTACGGCTGCCATATTATTCTATGGTAGTACTTTGACTAATTTTTGCCAATAAATGTGTTTCTGAGCCACTGTCGCCTATCCAGCTTATGCCACTACGACTAATCCTTCAAGTTTTTCACGACGCAGTTTTAGAGGTAACTATCTGCATGTCATAATCTCATGCTGCTTCAACAATGTCTGTCATCAGAGTTTTTTATTACTTTTGTAGAACTATGTTCTTTTCACGGAAAGGGATTTTTTTCTACAGTTGTGCGCAGAAGATATTACACCACATGATCAGAAAAATTTCACAGAGCTTTGCAAAGTCAGTTGCCTATCGCATGTTTTCGCTTGATTATGTGTTTGTGTTTAATACCCAAAAGTTACATCTTAAATTGAGACCAGTGGGTCACTTCTCCTTTATTTTCGTATGGATCCATCATTTATTTTCACACGTTTGCCTCCAATCATCCTCTCCCTTAATTTTTTCTGCCTTCGTATTATATGATTAGTTGTCATGTTGTTTGGTTTTCTGTTACCTATTCATGACTTTACTATCTGAATGTTCTAATTACCCTTTGTTGAGGCACATTTAGAGGTAAGCTTATTAATGTTTTAATGTGATGCTACTTTATTAATGTCTGCTGACCACTGTTTGTGTGGTGTTTTGTTCAAAGTAAAGTGTTTTCAGGCGAACAGGTTGTTTTAGACGGTTCAAAATAGTTGTACCACTTTAGTACCTTTCCATTCTCACTGGCAGTGATGATAACAACTCAGCTCTTACGGCTGCCATATTATTCTATGGTAGTAGTATGACTATTTTTTGCCAACAACTGTGTTTTCTGAGCAAGTCGCACCCATCTAACCGAATGTTTCTCACCCTTTTCGAAGAATCCTCCAAAACATTTCCGACGCAAATTTAGAGGTAACTATCTTGATGTCATAATGTCATGCTGCTTCAATAATTTATGTGATCAGTGTTTGGGTTGTGTTTTGTAGAACTATATTGTTCTCAGTGGCAATGATGATAACAACTCAGCTCTTACGGCTGCCATATTATTCTATGGTAGTAGTTTGACTAATTTTTTCCAAGAAATGTGTTTCTGAGCCACTGTCTCTCATCCAGCTTATGCCACTATGACTAATCCTTCAAGTTTTTCACGACGCAGTTTTAGTGGTAACTATCTGCATGTCATAATCTCATGCTGCTTCAACAATGTCTGTCATCAGAGTTTTTTATTACTTTTGTAGAACTATGTTCTTTTCGAGGAAAGGGATTTTTTTCTACAGTTGTGCGCAGAAGATATTACACCACATGATCAGAAAAATTTCACAGAGCTTTGCAAAGTCAGTTGCCTATCGCATGTTTTCGCTTGATTATGTGTTTGTGTTTAATACCCAAAAGTTACATCTTAAATTGAGACCAGTGGGTCACTTCTCCTTTATTTTCGTATGGATCCATCATTTATTTTCACACGTTTGCCTCCAATCATCCTCTCCCTTAATTTTTTCTGCCTTCGTATTATATGATTAGTTGTCATGTTGTTTGGTTTTCTGTTACCTATTCATGACTTTACTATGTGAATGTTCTAATTACCCTTTGTTGAGGCATATTTAGAGGTAAGCTTATTAATGTTTTAATGTGATGTTGCTTTATTAATGTCTGCTGACCACTGTTTGTGTGGTGTTTTGTTCAAAGTAAAGTGTTTTCAGGCGAACAGGTTGTTTTACACGGTTCAAAATAGTTGTGCCACTTTAGTACCTTTCCATTCTCACTGGCAGTGATGATAACAACTCAGCTCTTACGGCTGCCATATTATTCTATGGTAGTAGTATGACTATTTTTTGCCAACAACTGTGTTTTCTGAGCCGGTCGCACCCATCTAACCGACTGTTTCTCACCCTCTTCGAAGAATCCTCCAAAACATTTCTGACGCAAATTTAGAGGTAACTATCTTGATGTCAAAATGTCATGCTGCTTCAATAATTTATGTGATCTGTGTTTGGGTTGTGTTTTGTAGAACTATATTGTTCTCAGTGGCAATGATGATAACAACTCAGCTCTTACGGCTGCCATATTATTCTATGGTAGTAGTTTGACTAATTTTTGCCAAGAAATGTGTTTTTGAGCCACTGTCGCCCATCCAGCTTATGCCGCTACGACTAATACTTCAAGTTATTCACGACGCAGTTTTAGAGGTAACTATCTGCATGTCATAATCTCATGCTGCTTCTACAATGTCTGTCATCAGAGTTTATTATTACTTTTGTAGAACTATGTTCTTTTCGAGGAAAGGGATTTTTTCTACAGTTGTGCGCAGAAGATATTACACCACATGATCAGAAAAATTTCACAGAGCTTTGCAAAGTCAGTTGCCTATCGCATGTTTTCGCTTGATTATGTGTTTGTGTTTAATACCCAAAAGTAACATCTTAAATTGAGACCAGTGGGTCACTTCTTCTTTATTTTCGTATGGATCCATCATTTATTTTCACACGTTTGCCTCCAATCATCCTCTCCCTTAATTTTTTCTGCCTTCGTATTATATGATTAGTTGTCATGTTGTTTGGTTTTCTGTTACCTATTCATGACTTTATTATGTGAATGTTCTAATTACCCTTTGTTGAGGCACATTTAGAGGTAAGCTTATTAATGTTTTAATGTAATGCTGCTTTATTAATGTCTGCTGACCACTGTTTGTGTGGTGTTTTATTCAAAGTAAAGTGTTTTCAGGCGAACAGGTTATTTTACACGGTTCAAAATAGTTGTGCCACTTTAGTACCTTTCCATTCTCACTGGCAGTGATGATAACAACTCAGCTCTTACGGCTGCCATATTATTCTATGGTAGTAGTATGACTATTTTTTTCCAACAACTGTGTTTTCTGAGCCAGTCACACCCATCTAACCGACTTTTTCTCACCCTCTTAGAAGAATCCTCCAAAACATTTCCGACGCAAATTTAGAGGTAACTATTTTGATGTCATAATGTCATGCTGCTTCAATAATTTATGTGATCAGTGTTTGGGTTGTGTTTTGTACAACTATATTATTCTCAGTGGCAATGATGATAACAACTCAGCTCTTACGGCTGCCATATTATTCTATGGTAGTACTTTGACTAATTTTTGCCAAGAAATGTGTTTCTGAGCCACTGTCGCTCATCCAGCTTATGCCACTACGACTAATCCTTCAAGTTTTTCACGACGCAGTTTTAGAGGTAACTATCTGCATGTCATAATCTCATGCTGCTTCAACAATGTCTGTCATCAGAGTTTTTTATTACTTTTGTAGAACTATGTTCTTTTCACGGAAAGGGATTTTTTTCTACAGTTGTGCGCAGAAGATATTACACCACATGATCAGAAAAATTTCACAGAGCTTTGCAAAGTCAGTTGCCTATCGCATGTTTTCGCTTGATTATGTGTTTGTGTTTAATACCCAAAAGTTACATCTTAAATTGAGACCAGTGGGTCACTTCTCCTTTATTTTCGTATGGATCCATCATTTATTTTCACACGTTTGCCTCCAATCATCCTCTCCCTTAATTTTTTCTGCCTTCGTATTATATGATTAGTTGTCATGTTGTTTGGTTTTCTGTTACCTATTCATGACTTTACTATGTGAATGTTCTAATTACCCTTTGTTGAGGCACATTTAGAGGTAAGCTTATTAATGTTTTAATGTGATGCTGCTTTATTAATGTCTGCCGACCACTGTTTGTGTGGTGTTTTGTTCAAAGTAAAGTGTTTTCAGGCGAACAGGTTGTTTTACACGGTTCAAAATAGTTGTACCACTTTAGTACCTTTCCATTCTCACTGGCAGTGATGATAACAACTCAGCTCTTACGGCTGCCATATTATTCTATGGTAGTAGTATGACTATTTTTTGCCAACAACTGTGTTTTCTGAGCAAGTCGCACCCATCTAACCGACTGTTTCTCACCCTCTTCGAAGAATCCTCCAAAACATTTCCGACGCAAATTTAGAGGTATCTATCTTGATGTCATAATGTCATGCTGCTTCAATAATTTATGTGATCAGTGTTTGGGTTGTGTTTTGTAGAACTATATTGTTCTCAGTGGCAATGATCATAACAACTCAGCTCTTACGGCTGCCATATTATTCTATGGTAGTAGTTTGACTAATTTTTGCCAAGAAATGTGTTTTTGAACCACTGTCGCTCATCCAGCTTATGCCGCTACGACTAATACTTCAAGTTATTCACGACGCAGTTTTAGAGGTAACTATCTGCATGTCATAATCTCATGCTGCTTCTACAATGTCTGTCATCAGAGTTTATTATTACTTTTGTAGAACTATGTTCTTTTCGAGGAAAGGGATTTTTTTCTACAGTTGTGCGCAGAAGATATTACACCACATGATTAGAAAAATTTCACAGAGCTTTGCAAAGTCAGTTGCCTATCGCATGTTTTCGCTTGATTATGTGTTTGTGTTTAATACCCAAAAGTAACATCTTAAATTGAGACCAGTGGGTCACTTCTTCTTTATTTTCGTATGGATCCATCATTTATTTTCACACGTTTGCCTCCAATCATCCTCTCCCTTAATTTTTTCTGCATTCGTATTATATGATTAGTTGTCATGTTGTTTGGTTTTCTGTTACCTATTCATGACTTTATTATGTGAATGTTCTAATTACCCTTTGTTGAGGCACATTTAGAGGTAAGCTTATTAATGTTTTAATGTGATGCTGCTTTATTAATGTCTGTTGACCACTGTTTGTGTGGTGTTTTATTCAAAGTAAAGTGTTTTCAGGCGAACAGGTTATTTTACACGGTTCAAAATAGTTGTGCCACTTTAGTACCTTTCCATTCTCACTGGCAGTGATGATAACAACTCAGCTCTTACTGCTGCCATATTATTCTATGGTAGTAGTATGACTATTTTTTCCAACAACTGTGTTTTCTGAGCCAGTCACACCCATCTAACCGACTTTTTCTCACCCTCTTAGAAGAATCCTCCAAAACATTTCCGACGCAAATTTAGAGGTAACTATTTTGATGTCATAATGTCATGCTGCTTCAATAATTTATGTGATCAGTGTTTGGGTTGTGTTTTGTACAACTATATTATTCTCAGTGGCAATGATGATAACAACTCAGCTCTTACGGCTGCCATATTATTCTATGGTAGTACTTTGACTAATTTTTGCCAAGAAATGTGTTTCTGAGCCACTGTCGCTCATCCAGCTTATGCCACTACGACTAATCCTTCAAGTTTTTCACGACGCAGTTTTAGAGGTAACTATCTGCATGTCATAATCTCATGCTGCTTCAACAATGTCTGTCATCAGAGTTTTTTATTACTTTTGTAGAACTATGTTCTTTTCACGGAAAGGGATTTTTTTCTACAGTTGTGCGCAGAAGATATTACACCACATGATCAGAAAAATTTCACAGAGCTTTGCAAAGTCAGTTGCCTATCGCATGTTTTCGCTTGATTATGTGTTTGTGTTTAATACCCAAAAGTTACATCTTAAATTGAGACCAGTGGGTCACTTCTCCTTTATTTTCGTATGGATCCATCATTTATTTTCACACGTTTGCCTCCAATCATCCTCTCCCTTAATTTTTTCTGCCTTCGTATTATATGATTAGTTGTCATGTTGTTTGGTTTTCTGTTACCTATTCATGACTTTACTATGTGAATGTTCTAATTACCCTTTGTTGAGGCACATTTAGAGGTAAGCTTATTAATGTTTTAATGTGATGCTGCTTTATTAATGTCTGCCGACCACTGTTTGTGTGGTGTTTTGTTCAAAGTAAAGTGTTTTCAGGCGAACAGGTTGTTTTACACGGTTCAAAATAGTTGTACCACTTTAGTACCTTTCCATTCTCACTGGCAGTGATGATAACAACTCAGCTCTTACGGCTGCCATATTATTCTATGGTAGTAGTATGACTATTTTTTGCCAACAACTGTGTTTTCTGAGCAAGTCGCACCCATCTAACCGACTGTTTCTCACCCTCTTCGAAGAATCCTCCAAAACATTTCCGACGCAAATTTAGAGGTATCTATCTTGATGTCATAATGTCATGCTGCTTCAATAATTTATGTGATCAGTGTTTGGGTTGTGTTTTGTAGAACTATATTGTTCTCAGTGGCAATGATCATAACAACTCAGCTCTTACGGCTGCCATATTATTCTATGGTAGTAGTTTGACTAATTTTTGCCAAGAAATGTGTTTTTGAACCACTGTCGCTCATCCAGCTTATGCCGCTACGACTAATACTTCAAGTTATTCACGACGCAGTTTTAGAGGTAACTATCTGCATGTCATAATCTCATGCTGCTTCTACAATGTCTGTCATCAGAGTTTATTATTACTTTTGTAGAACTATGTTCTTTTCGAGGAAAGGGATTTTTTTCTACAGTTGTGCGCAGAAGATATTACACCACATGATTAGAAAAATTTCACAGAGCTTTGCAAAGTCAGTTGCCTATCGCATGTTTTCGCTTGATTATGTGTTTGTGTTTAATACCCAAAAGTAACATCTTAAATTGAGACCAGTGGGTCACTTCTTCTTTATTTTCGTATGGATCCATCATTTATTTTCACACGTTTGCCTCCAATCATCCTCTCCCTTAATTTTTTCTGCATTCGTATTATATGATTAGTTGTCATGTTGTTTGGTTTTCTGTTACCTATTCATGACTTTATTATGTGAATGTTCTAATTACCCTTTGTTGAGGCACATTTAGAGGTAAGCTTATTAATGTTTTAATGTGATGCTGCTTTATTAATGTCTGTTGACCACTGTTTGTGTGGTGTTTTATTCAAAGTAAAGTGTTTTCAGGCGAACAGGTTATTTTACACGGTTCAAAATAGTTGTGCCACTTTAGTACCTTTCCATTCTCACTGGCAGTGATGATAACAACTCAGCTCTTACTGCTGCCATATTATTCTATGGTAGTAGTATGACTATTTTTTCCAACAACTGTGTTTTCTGAGCCAGTCACACCCATCTAACCGACTTTTTCTCACCCTATTAGAAGAATCCTCCAAAACATTTCCGACGCAAATTTAGAGGTAACTATTTTGATGTCATAATGTCATGCTGCTTCAATAATTTATGTGATCAGTGTTTGGGTTGTGTTTTGTACAACTATTTTATTCTCAGTGGCAATGATGATAACAACTCAACTCTTACGGCTGCCATATTATTCTATGGTAGTACTTTGACTAATTTTTGCCAAGAAATGTGTTTCTGAGCCAGTGTCGCTCATCCAGCTTATGCCACTACGACTAATCCTTCAAGTTTTTCACGACGCAGTTTTAGAGGTAACTATCTGCATGTCATAATCTCATGCTGCTTCAACAATGTCTGTCATCAGAGTTTTTTATTACTTTTGTAGAACTATGTTCTTTTCACGGAATGGGATTTTTTTCTACAGTTGTGCGCAGAAGATATTACACCACATGATCAGAAAAATTTCACAGAGCTTTGCAAAGTCAGTTGCCTATCGCATGTTTTCGCTTGATTATGTGTTTGTGTTTAATACCCAAAAGTTACATCTTAAATTGAGACCAGTGGGTCACTTCTCCTTTATTTTCGTATGGATCCATCATTTATTTTCACACGTTTGCCTCCAATCATCCTCTCCCTTAATTTTTTCTGCCTTCGTATTATATGATTAGTTGTCATGTTGTTTGGTTTTCTGTTACCTATTCATGACTTTACTATGTGAATGTTCTAATTACCCTTTGTTGAGGCACATTTAGAGGTAAGCTTATTAATGTTTTAATGTGATGCTGCTTTATTAATGTCTGCTGACCACTGTTTGTGTGGTGTTTTGTTCAAAGTAAAGTGTTTTCAGGCGAACAGGTTGTTTTACACGGTTCAAAATAGTTGTACCACTTTAGTACCTTTCCATTCTCACTGGCAGTGATGATAACAACTCAGCTCTTACGGCTGCCATATTATTCTATGGTAGCAGTATGACTATTTTTTGCCAACAACTGTGTTTTCTGAGCCAGTCGCACCCATCTAACCGACTGTTTCTCACCCTCTTCGAAGAATCCTCCAAAACATTTCCGACGCAAATTTAGAGGTAACTATCTTGATGTCATAATGTCATGCTGCTTCAATAATTTAAGTGATCAGTGTTTGGGTTGTGTTTTGTAGAACTATATTGTTCTCAGTGGCAATGATGATAACAACTCAGCTCTTACGGCTGCCATATTATTCTATGGTAGTAGTTTGACTAATTTTTTCCAAGAAATGTGTTTCTGAGCCACTGTCTCTCATCCAGCTTATGACACTATGACTAATCCTTCAAGTTTTTCACGACGCAGTTTTAGTGGTAACTATCTGCATGTCATAATCTCATGCTGCTTCAACAATGTCTGTCATCAGAGTTTTTTATTACTTTTGTAGAACTATGTTCTTTTCACGGAAAGGGGTTTTTTCTACAGTTGTGCACAGAAGATATTACACCACATGATCAGAAAAATTTCACAGAGCTTTGGAAAGTCGGTTGCCTATCGCATGTTTTCGCTTGATTATGTGTTTGTGTTTAATACCCAAAAGTAACACCTTAAATTGAGACCAGTGGGTCACTTCTTCTTTATTTTTGTATGGATCCATCATTTATTTTCACACGTTTGCCTCCTGTCATCCTCTCCCTTAATTTTTACTGCATTCGTATTATATGATTAGTTGTCATGTTGTTTGGTTTTCTGTTACCTATTCATGACTTTACTATGTGAATGTTCTAATTACCCTTTGTTGAGGCACATTTAGAGGTAAGCATATTAATGTTTTAATGTGATGCTGCTTTATTAATGTCTGCTGACCACTGTTTGTGTGGTGTTTTGTTCAAAGTAAAGTGTTTTCAGGTGAACAGGTTGTTTTACACGGTTCAAAACATTTGTGCCACTTTAGTACCTTTCCATTCTCACTGGCAGTGATGATAACAACTCAGCACTTACGGCTGCCATATTCTTTTATGGTAGTAGTTTGACTATCTCTTGCCAACAAATGTCTTTTCTGAGCCAGTCGCACCCATCTAACAGACTCTTTTCTGATAACAACAAATGTCTTTGCCTCCAGTCATCCTCTCCCTTAATTTTTTCTGCCTTCGTATTATATGATTAGTTGTCATGTTGTTTGGTTTTCTGTTACCTATTCATGACTTTACTATGTGAATGTTCTAATTACCCTTTATTGAGGCACATTTAGAGGTAAGCATATTAATGTTTTAATGTGATGCTGCTTTATTAATGTCTGCTGACCACTGTTTGTGTTGTGTTTTGTTCAAAGTAATGTGTTTTCAGGCGAACAGTTGTTTTACAGGGTTCAAAATAGTTGTGCCACTTTAGTACCTTTCCATTCTCACTGGCAGTGATGATAACAACTCAGTTCTTACGGCTGCCATATTATTCTATGGTAGTAGTATTACTATTTTTTGCCAACAACTGTGTTTTCTGAGCCAGCCGCACCCATCTAATCGACTGTTTCTCACCCTCTTCGACGAATCCTCCAAAACATTTCAGACGCAAATTTAGAGGTAACTATCTTGATGTCATAATGTCATGCTGCTTCAATAATGTATGTGACCAGTGTTTGGGTTGTGTTTTGTAGAACTATATTGTTCTCACTGGCAATGATGATAACAACTCAGATCTTACGGCTGCCATATTATTCTATGGTAGTATTTTGACTAATTTTTGCCAAGAAATGTTTTTTTGAGCCACTGTCGGTCATCCAGCTTATGCCACTACGACTAATCCTTCAAGTTTTTCACGACGCAGTTTTAGATGTAACTATCTGCATGTCATAATCTCATGCTGCTTCAACAATGTCTGTCATCAGAGTTTTTTATTACTTTTGTAGAACTATGTTCTTTTCACGGAAAGGGGTTTTTTCTACAGTTGTGCACAGAAGATATTACACCACATGATCAGAAAAATTTCACAGAGCTTTGGAAAGTCAGTTGCCTATCGCATGTTTTCGCTTGATTATGTGTTTGTGTTTAATACCCAAAAGTAACACCTTAAATTGAGACCAGTGGGTCACTTCTTCTTTATTTTTGTATGGATCCATCATTTATTTTCACACGTTTGCCTCCAGTCATCCTCTCCCTTAATTTTTACTGCCTTCGTATTATATGATTAGTTGTCATGTTGTTTGGTTTTCTGTTACCTATTCATGACTTTACTATGTGAATGTTCTAATTACCCTTTGTTGAGGCACATTTAGAGGTAAGCATATTAATGTTTTAATGTGATGCTGCTTTATTAATGTCTGCTGACCACTGTTTGTGTGGTGTTTTGTTCAAAGTAAAGTGTTTTCAGGTGAACAGGTTGTTTTACATGGTTCAAAACATTTGTGCCACTTTAGTACCTTTCCATTCTCACTGGCAGTGATGATAACAACTCAGCACTTACGGCTGCCATATTCTTTTATGGTAGTAGTTTGACTATCTCTTGCCAACAAATGTCTTTTCTGAGCCAGTCGCACCCATCTAACAGACTCTTTCTGAGCCTCCTCGACTAATCCTCCAAACATTTTCCGACGCTAATTTAGAGGTAACTATCTTCATGTCATAATGTCATGCTGCTTCAATAATGTCTGTGATCAGTGTTTTTATTCTGTTTTGTAGAACTATGTTGTTTTCGCACTATGGGATTTTTGTAGACAATTGTGCGCAAAAGATATTACACCACATGATAAGAAGAACTTCACAACGCTTTGCATTCTCAGGTGCCTAACTACTCTTTTTTCTTGATTATGTGTTTGTGTGTTTAATATCCTGAATTAACACCTAAAATTGACACCCGGTAGGTCACTTCTTCTTTATTTTGGTATGGCTCCATCATTTATTTTCACACTTTTGACTCCAGTATTCCTCTCCCTTCTTTTTTACTCCCTTCGTATTATATGATTAGTTATCATGTTGTTTGGTATTCTGTTACCTATTAATGACTTTACTATGTGAATGTTCTAATTACTGTGGTTTTAATATGTTTTAATTACCAATGTAAATCATTCATTTGACCTTTAGTTTTCAATTACAGTTTATTGAAAATCATTGATAGGCTTGACCGTCAAAACTCAATAAACAACATTGGCTTTTCAATTAACCAAACAATTATGACATCCCACTAAAAAGTTGTAGATTTCCAATGTAAATAGAATATCAAGAATCAAATAACCCATTATAAAATCCTACTTTCTCTTCATAGTATCACACAACCATAACCTGAGGATAGGGGAAAAACGAAATGAATTCAAATTATATTGTCCCGGTTCAACCGGAGTCAGATGATCAACAACCACAACACGTCCAACAGTTTCCTTAGGTAATCCCTGTGGTTGATGAGTTCCAACAAATACACCATGTTCAACAGGAAGTACTCTTCCAGGCCGAGGAAGCTGCGGAAGCCCGAGAAGCGGCTGCATTGGAAGAAGACAAGCCAGGAGACGATTAAGAAGGGCAAGAAGAAGGGCATTGCGAAGAAGACAAGCCAGGATGCGGTTATTCGATTCAGAAGATGAAGATGAAGCACCTTTTAGCTGGAGTAACTTTATGCGGGCAAGGGGTTTTAGATTTGATATTTAATATTTTAGAGTTTCATCTAGGGCTCTTATGAAATCTATGATAAAGTATTTTATTATTGTCAGCATTGACTTCAACTAATGTGTTTTTTGGAACCATTTTGCTACATTATATGCATTTTTATATTTTGATTGAATGTCGTATATTGGCTATCTATTTTATTGCGTATTCTGCTACATATGATGTATTTCTGTTAGTATATTGCCGAAGTATATTTGTTATGCAGAATCAGGAAATGAACCACGAAGAATCTGAGAATGATAAAACAGGTACATATCTCAATCGTAAACATTATTCAGTGACTATCAGATTAATAATAATATTTTTTCTTTTTAATTTTTTCAGTGGTTTGTAGTTCTTCATCGACTTTTACGTAAACAATGGACAATTGTTGGACTATTTTACAACTGTACGGTGGTTTGAAGTTATATAACCATCATAAGATTCTGGTTTGAAGTTATATTTATGTTGGTCCATATGAAGTGGATGGATATGTGTATGATGCTGCTGAAGAGCCTAAGATTCTGGTATGCCAGGAAAATGGAATGATTCTTTGAGTTATCAAGTTTGTGACCTGGAAGGAGAACCACTTCCAGGAACTGAGTTGAAAGAGGTTAGTAGTTCAAATCTTAAACTCTATATTTTTCGTTGCACATAAAAAAATTCTATCACTTTCGGGAGACAATAGTGTCATTCTATTTTCTTTGATTTCTTCTTTCTTTCGGGAAACTCTTATAATTTTTAATCAAGTTGTGTTCCATTCTGCAGGTTTGGAAAGTTGCCGAGATTCCTAAAAAGAACAAATTCCAATACACCTATTTTGCACACAAGCTTAACAGCTTTGACACTGCTCCCAAGAAGTTGTTGGCGTCCGATTCTCGTCTTGATCCTGATAGGTTGGCCCTTGAGAAAGGTGACCTATCGGTGTCCGGCAATGAAAAGAGCAGGTAACTAACTACTGTGCACCCTCTCTAGAAACCAAAGATGACAAGAGGATTAAAAGTGTTTGTTCTCTTACATTTTGTCTACTTTTCAGTTTGGAGGAGAGGCAAAGAGGCGAGAACATAAACCGAGAGGCGCAGAACCAGAAGTTTGTCGCTAGATGGTTTGATCTAACAGAGGAAGTAGCACCTACACCTTGGGGTGAATTGGAAGTTGACCAATACAATGGTAAATATTCGGAACATCGCGTCGCAATAGATAGTTCTGACTCCATTGAGGAGCCTGATAGTAGACCCGAATTCAATCGTTGGCAATTTGCTAATTTGGAGGCTAAATAAATAGTCTTTGGAGGCAATTTGCTAATTTGGCAATTAGCTATCTTAGTTAAATCTGTTTTAAAGCTATCTTCCTTGCTTCTTGTGACATTTTTTTATATACTTTTGTGATGTTTTATTGGGTCAAGTGCTGATATAACTTTTTACTTAAGGTTATAGTCATTTTCAAATGTTAGTGTGGCACCATTTTTTTATTTATTTTTATTTATTAAAGTTCAGCCCGAGATATAGGAATTGCTCTTTATGCAATATAAAATTAGTGATATAATTTTGTTGTTGTGACATTACATCAGGTCTATTTGTTTATTACTGTTGTTAATGATAATAATAAGATGGCAGTGAATATATTGATCATTTTAATTATATATACACAAATTCTCATTCAACTCATAAAGCGCACACACAACTTAAACTTCAAAATTTATTACTAAAACCTGTTATCACTAAACAATGCCAGTTTGGACCGCGATGCTCGGTGAGAATTATTGTTTTAAGGTGAAAAACAAAACCAGCAAGCAAGACAACACTACTTCTGAAAAAGATTAATTAATTTTTTTTAATTAATTAGTGATTTTATAACAAAATATTAATAGTTATTATTGATATTTGTATACATTTTTAGTTATTAGACATATTGGATATATGATGTTGATCATTTTCTACGTGATTTTTTTAAAATTGTTTCAGTTATTAGTGATTTCGTACATATTATATCTAATTTAATCTTTATACGTATTTTTGGTGTTAATCAACCATCTTAAACAAAACTACTAACACCCGTGCGAACGCACGAGTCTCTTACTAGTTGCCAATATACAATGATTAACTTTTAAAGGTTCGTTTTGAAAGAACAATTATTGAATAATGAAGAAAGATTAGAAGTTGTTTGTGAAAAGTTCAGATGTTGTGTTTCTTGGAATTGAGAGGAAGAGAGATGAATGAATAGAGAGTGTAATCATTTCATTAATTGACTGAATTGATTGTAGTTTACAAAGCTTATGAAGTTATATATACATCAAGTAAATGTAACAGCTATATTAAACATATGTAAAACTGATTCTAACTAACATTGAATTACTAAAACCAATACACCTCCTTAATTCATTTAGTTAGATGCTTCAGCCATTCCAAGTTTCATCTTCAAGTAATCAAAGCTGCTTGACTTCAAAGGCTTTGTAAGCAAATCTGCTATCTGCTCATCTGTCTTGCAATGTTTCATTTCCAACTTTCCATTGTTCACCTGATCTATTAAAAAATGGAATTTGGTTTCAATATGTTTACTCCTACCACGTGCAACTGGATGTTTTGCTAAGTCTATGGCTGACTTACTATCAATTATGAGCTCCATCTTTTCATTCTTCACCAGTTTCAATTCCATTAGTAACATGTTGATCCATTGAGCTTGACATGCTGCCATAGAAGCTGCAATGTACTCAGCTTCACACGAAGATAATGCAACAACTGGTTCCTTTCTTGAACTCCATGAAAAAGTTGCATTTCCAATCATAAACACATAGGCTGCAGTGTTTTTCCTGTCATCTTTATCACCACTTCAATCAGAATCTGAGTAGCCTACTAGATCATTATCTTGATCCTTACTGTATTGAATACCATAACTGCTTGTACCCTTCACATATCTCAAAACTCTCTTAGCTGCAACTAAGTGTGAGGTAGTAGGTTTTACCATGTATCTGCTGATCAAACCTACACCATAAGTGATAGCAGGTCTTGTATGGCACAAGTACCTCAAAGAGCCCACAATTTGTTTGAATAAGGTTGGATTTACTTCTTTCTCATCATTTACCAAAGACAACTTCACTCCTGTATCAACTGGTGTTGAAATTGGTTTACAATTCAGCATATTAAACCTTTTCAAAACATCTTGTGCATGTTTCCTTTGATGAATCATAACTCCTTTTGAATTCATTTCAAACTCAATTCCAAGGAAATATGTGAGATTGCCTAAATCAGACATCTCAAACATCTTAATCATATTTCTCTTAACGTCCTCCATCTTAGCTTCATTGCTTCCAGTTACTATCATATCATCCACATATAAGCACACAATAAGCTTATTTGTGGTATTTCTGCAGTAGATTCCATGTTCATTTACACACTTCATGAAATCTTACTGAACAAGAAAATTGTCTATTTTCTTATTCCAAGCCCTTGGGGCTTGCTTCAAACCATACAGAGCTTTATTAAGCTTGTAGACATACTCTTCCTTTCCCTTTATCTCAAATCCTGGTGGCTGATTCACATACACCTCTTCTTCTAGCTCACCATTGAGAAAAGCAGACTTTACATCTAACTGATACATAGACCAATTTTTCTTGACTGCTATAGCAACAATCAATCTGACTGTTTCCATCCTTGCTACTGGTGCATACACTTCATAGTAATCTTGTCCATACTTTTGTAGAAAGCCTCTTGCAACTAATCTAGCCTTATACTTTGCCACTTGACCATTTGGCTTCAGTTTTGTTTTGAAAACCCACTTAACATCAATACACTTCTTATCAGCAGGTAGTTGTACTAAGCTCCATGTTTCATTCTTCTCTATAGAGTCTAGTTCTTCAATCATTGCTTTCTTCCAGTGTTGTTGTTTAAGAGCTTCTACAAACGACACTGGTTCAGTTTCAGCAAGCATTGCTAGTTGCACTATGTCACCTTCATCTGTAATAGCTTGATCAGGAAACCTCTCATAATCTCTCAACCTGACTGGTGGTTGAATGTTCCTTGTTGGTCTATTTGTCACTTCTGCACCTCCTTCATTTGTGTCCTCAACAATTTCTTCTTGTTCCTCAGTCTCAACTTCTTCTGTCTCTGAGTCAGCTAGATAGAAATGACTATCAAACTTATTTGATGCTTTATCTTTCCAGATCCAGCATTTTGATTCATCAAACTTTACATCTTTGCTGAACACTATCTTCTTGCTACTTGGATCATATAGTTTGTAGGCACCAGTTGAGTAATAACTGTAACACCCCAAAATTTGCCCTCTTATTTATTCCCAATAAGTGGCTTATGTTTCACCACTTCATTTGCAGTTAGGTCATGTACATTTCATATGCATCATTGGTTTTTCCAAGACGTGGGATCAAAGGATATTTTATTGTTATCAGTGGTGGCCCTATTCATGGGTGATTCAGCCGGTTCCTATTTCAAGTCAAGGTGAAGCAAGAGATTGAATTCGGTTCATTGTAACCTTCTTATTCAGAGGTTCATCAAGCTACAAGGTTCTCCTATTCAAAGGATTCATCGAAAAACACTGGGTCAGGAGTCTATTGGTGTGAACCAGGGTTTAACTTCTTCTTAGTTCAGGTCATCTTCTTCAGGACATTTCATCAGTGTACATATCAAGGAGGATCAGGTTCTTATTCATGGGTGAGTATGGGACATGTCATCAATGAAGGATCACTAGATACCAAAGCCCTCTACTGTGTTTCCAACGTTATCATTCATGGTCAAAGATTTAAAGCGCTGATATTTTTGTTGGTCATTGAAGTCAAGTTAGGATATAAAAATGTTGTGGCGGATTCATGTTGTGGTCAAGGCCATTGACGATATTTGTAGATTGTCATGGGAGATAGGGTTCTTGAGGGACTGAATTGGAATTTGGATTCATCAATTTTTAAGTGTACGGAGTGTGAAGGAGATTCAGGTGGATTACTTGGAATTCAAGATACAAGTCTATTAAGTCGTATCAAAACCTCTGTCCACTTCCATTTCATGTCCAAGTTTGTTTCAAATCCATAACCATTTTCAACATCAATATCCATTTTTAACCAAACCCATTTCAAATAAATCATTCTTTTTAAATCCATCTCCTAGACAAATTCATGCCATTTAATTTAAATCCATTTCAATTCACTTTGCAAACATCCATTACTCCATTTAATTCAAGGCCAATTTAATCCACTTCAAATCCATTTTAATTCAATTCCAAACTAAATCTAAATTCCATTTTTTTCTATATCCAACTAAAATCCGTTTCACCAATTTATCTCATAAACCACATATTGATCAAACCTATTTGTTTCTATTCCCCCTAACTGTCTCCTTCAGGTACAGAAAATGCACTTACTAACCATAGCCCATAACAATTCAATTTACACAAGGGTTCACTAACCATATTGGTTAAAACAACTTAGCCATAATATTCCAATT
The DNA here is from genome assembly GCA_022829125.1 of Lathyrus tuberosus. Classification (NCBI taxonomy): domain Eukaryota; kingdom Viridiplantae; phylum Streptophyta; class Magnoliopsida; order Fabales; family Fabaceae; genus Lathyrus; species Lathyrus tuberosus. Next base: position 3,382,578 of record JALAZF010000481.1, on the reverse strand, counting down.
CTAATATATTCACAGAAAGGAACATTCCATATTAAAATTCGTTCATTCTTTCTCCCACATTGCGGGTGTTGTATTGTATGTAATATGTAATATATTATAAAGGCTGCACAATAGAAGGAAACAAGGCTAGAGCAGGAAAACTTCAGCAAAAGAAAAATAGCAGTAAAGAAAAAAGGGGGCTTCAATAACAGAACCGAATTTCATTTTTGGCGGAATCACAAGTGCAGGAGAATACATAAACGTAATGCAGAATTACAAAATCCCGGATTCAATTCATTGCAGAATTTCCACGGCAACTCAAGAGGTCCATAACCGGTTCAGTCACAATCCCCTCTAACTGATCCTAACAGAAACTCTAACAATTCCTAACTGATAACAGTTTTTTTCCCTAACAGAGTTCTAACCAACATTTCTCTAACCAAAAAATTCCTCAACAGAAAATTGATTGCAAAAAGCTTACACCAGAAGATTCACAGAAGGGAGAACAGAATTTCTAACTACTAACAGAATCCTAACCGAGACTATCTCCTTCATCCTTTCTGCAACCTCCAATCTTTAACCTTCAATCTTCCTCTACCATTTCTCTCTATTATCTTCATCATCTTCAATTATCTTCTGAAACCATCCACCATCTTCAATATTCACCTTCAACGTTCATCACCATAACCTGTAAAACATCAACAGAATTCCGTAATCGCTCCCCCAATCTCACAACAATCCGCAACAATCTTCATCGTCATCTTTAATCAACTTCACACATCTTCAACCTGTATCAACTTCTAACAGAGAACTAACAGAAAATCAAACTTCCAATCTCTAACAGAAATCTCTTCTTCCTCACTCGCTCCAATCTTCAATCTCCAATCATACTTCAATCTTCACCAATAATCATCTTCTGCAACGACACAATTCCAAACCTTCAATCTTCATCGAACCATAATCGATCAATAGCGCAGGTTCGACACACGCGAGAACTCACGCATTCAACGTGACACACCTGCAAGAATTCCAGAACAAGTTCACTGCACATAATTCGGACAAATCGACAAGACGCATAGTCAGAACAACAACAACAATAAGAGACGCTCTTATTGATTCTTGACGAAGAAGGAGCAGAAGAACAAAGAAAGTGGAGAAGAAATGTGAGCCGGAAGAAGAACAAAGAAAACATGGCAAAGTGAAAGAAGCATTACCGGCGAAGCCGACGTCGATGCGGTTGAATCACAGCGTTTTCCGTCGTAATTGAATCGCTCGCTGCAAGGAGAAATCAAGTCGAACGCAGTACAATTCGCGTTTGTTCGAGCACGTTGGCAAGAAGCGATCATGGAACTTCATCCAAGGTTGGCCGCGCGAAGGGGAAACGAAGGAAAGGTGAATCGCGGCAGAGTTGATCGTTGTTGTTTTGAAGGTGCGAGCGAAGGAATAGAGAAGTGTTAGAGTAGATGAAGACGCTACAGAGCTTGATGTGGCTGACATGGCGTTTGGGATCGGCGGCGAGGAGAGAGTGAAAGGTTTGTGATCAGAATATTGAGAGCAAGGAGAAGCAGCTGAAAGGTTAGATGTATGTTTGTGTAGGTTAAGATCTCTCGACGTTGGACCGAGCCTCCGTGTTTTTTTATTCGCACCATCTAATATGCTTTCGCACCCCCTGTCAAGGTTTTTGTTTTAATCAATTTCCTTTTTAATTATTGTAGACCTTAGGTTTTGTTAATTAGCTTAATTCTGATGATTAGAGTTAGATTTTGCTTAAATTTTGATGTTGCGATTAATTGGTGATTTTTGCTTAGGTTAGTTACTAAGTTTCTCTAATTAGAACTTAATCTTGATTGAGATAGATTTTAGAATTAGGATCTAATTTTGATTTAAGTTTTAACTTCGATTTGTGATTTTTTTAACTTTGATTGTGTTCCTAATTGTAGTTTAAATCCGATTAAATTTTGTTTAGCAACCAATTTCAATTTGATTTAGATATTGACTTTAGACCTCAATTCCGATAATTAGATCTAGAGTTTACTAATGGTTCGACTAATTGTTTTTTGCTTAATCACACTATTTGTTTTGCTTAATTTCTCATTAATTGTTTTTTGCCTAATTGTTCATTGATTGATTTTTGCTTAAGTGCACTAATTGTTTAGCTTAATGGTTCGACTAATTGTTTTTGCTTAATCGCACTATGTGTTTTGCTTAATGGCTCATTAATTGTTTTTGCCTATTGGTTCACTAATTGTTTTTAGCTTGGTTGCTTGCTAATTGTTTTTAGTTTAATTGCTTGATAATCATTTTTGCGTAATCGCACTAATTGTTTTTGGCTTAATCGGCCACTAATTGTCCATTAATTGTTCATTAGAATTAACTTTGAACTAATTGGTCATTGACTTAGTTGAATTGACTTTTGTTCCAACATTGACTAAACTTAGACTTTAGTGCTAACTTCAATTAATTTCCGTAGCGTTTTGATTAGTTAACTTTGTTAATAGTCCGTAATAATTGTTACATGTTAGTTTTGACTAATTGTTTGTTTACATTTTAGTATTGATTTTATTTACTTATTATTGACAATTCCCATTTGAACTTTGACTAATTTTTGAGTTTGTTTTGTCGTGTTTCTCACTTGACTTGATAAATTGCTTGAATTTAGAAGTTGTTGTAGCATACACTGCTATAATGGAAAAAGTGTGCTGTAAAATGTTGATATCCTGGCTGGCTGCATACACACCTGTCCTGTCCTGAAAATAGTAGCTGTTATAGGCTGTTTTTGCTTGTTGCTAGTTTTTGTGACGCCCCCAATCTATACCCCCAAATAAAGAAAGCGGTAAAAAGAAAATTCAAAATTTCGTCAGAGTATATTTAAAATTCACAGCATAGACCAAGGGGGTCACATCAATTTGAAACAAACATACAACACCTGCCCATAAAGATATGCAACACTCACAGGTAGCAAACAAACAGAGGAACTTAGTTCCTACTACCCACATATTCACGTACAGAATAAAAGCAGAAAATTTGTACTGAATCTTATATATATATATATATATATATAATACAAAATAATCACAAACGGCCTCCCTAACTACCCGGTGTCACATATCAGAGCCGGCCGACAAAAGAATGAAGACGCAAAGCCTCACAAAAAGACCTCCAGCAATCTAATCTGCAATGCCTCGTAGAGCATTATAAAACAGCAGAAGGGTGAGAAAAACAATCATAATACATTTGCATATAATTATATATTAACACAGAAATGCACAAGTAAAATATTCTCACCACAATTGCACCACAATCAAATACAACGCAACACAGTACAATTCTCAAGTATCCACTACCAATACACATCAATCATATACAATACACTCACCGTCAATTCAATTATACATATCCCACCTCATCGCTCACAATCACAATTCCATGCACAATTAATTCATGATTTATGCAAATGCACAGAGACCGACACAACGACTCTATGCACATGCCATGCGGTACCGACTTCCAATATTTCTCAACACCAGTTCACTCAGGAACTATTGGAACCATCGCTCGTTACTTAGTGTAACTCCCCGTCGGGCATACGATGTTCCCCGTCGCTTTCGGTCCTCTTTGTATAAGGCTCACGACGTTTATGGATCGCTTTCGGTCCTCTTTGTATAAGGCTCACGATCCGATCGCTCACACCCCACATGGGTACACGATCGTCTATAACCATCGCTTTCGGTCCTCTTATTTTTAAGGCTCACGATCCAATCAGATCGCTTTCGGTCCTCTTATTTTTAAAGCACACGATGTTATAGCAGATTCCCTCTGAAATCAATCCGTCACTCAGGACGTCACAACAATGCATATCATGATGCTTGGCATACAATGACTCATGACATTTAATATGCACACATAAATGCATTCATAATCATGCATATATCATCAACATAACATTTCATCATGTATATTCACATCATATACCAGCACACAAGCTACACGTTACATAACAAAAGCATATAGCATGATAACACATCAATCCCACGCATTTAACGCGATAAAAACCTGACAACCCGACTATTTTTCAAAAACACAAATCAATTAATTCATATTTTACCCTCCAAACCATTTTTAATAGAAAGAATATTTCATTAGCTTTCCAACGCTTCGAACGGGGACCAAAACGAACTTACGAATCAAAAGTTATGAATTTTTGAAGTTTCGGAAATTTTTCAAAACCGCCCAGACCGCGCAGACTGCGCGTTGAGCGCGCTACCTGCTGCAATTTCAGCCTTAAAAACACCATTTTTTGACTTCCGGACATCCATTTTCGATTCCGTAAAAAGTTGCGATCTCAGAATTCAACGTACTACAATATTTTCATCATTAAAAGTCCATACAACACATTTTCCACGGTTGAAATATTTTGAAAACATAGTTTATCAATTTAACCCAATTCCAAAATCGATCAGAACCACTCGAAAACATACGAACAACCATTCCCGATTAAATATCAACCTGTACCAATGTTCCCAGACATATCCAAACACTTTTACTCGATCACAACATCAATTTGCACATAAACATCGATATATATCAAAACTCAAAAGTTACAAATTCAACTCGATTCCATCAAACGATCACACTAAATCACGACCCAACATCACTCGACTCTACTACGTGATTTATTCCGACTTTCGTCCGTAAAAACATCGATTTCTACTCGTTTATCTCATTTCGACCTATAATTGAAAAACCAACAAAATTTCCACACAAACATACATAATCATACACAAACATAGTATAATCGAGTTTCGCACCCTTACCCGATTAATTCGCGTTTGAAAAGTCGGTTGAATCGGTTCCTAAATCCACAAGTTTTTCCTCTTTTTCTTCTTTTTCCTCTTCTCTTTCTCTTCTCCTTTTTCTTCTTCTCTTTTCTCTCTATTTTCTTTTCTTTCTACTTTTCTCTCTTTTCTTACTACTTTTCTATTTTTATAAAAATCAAAATATCTAACCACCCAAAAAGACCAAAATACCCCTACACTCAAATTTCTCGCAAACGTTCCCAAAACGCGATAAAATATCACAACATTGAAAAATAACATATTTCCAAATAAAAGTCAAAAATAAAATAAAATAATAATAAAATAATCAAACGACTCGATTAAATAAAACTCACACAAAACTGGGGTGTTACAACTCTCCCCCACTTAGAAATTTTCGTCCTCGAAAATATTACCTGAGACGAACAACTCTGGATACGACTCCCGCATCCGACTCTCCAACTCCCAAGTCAAATGTCCCTCAGCAGCGCCTCCCCACGCTACTTTCACAAGCACAATATCCTTGCGTCTCAACCATTTTACCTCGCGATCCAAAATCCTAACCGGTAATGCCTCAACCGTAAGGTTCTCCCTTGCCTCAACCTCATCCATCGGAATCACATGTGACGGATCCGAAACATACTTCCGAAGCTGTGAAACATGGAACACATCATGCAAATTCGAAAGACTCGGCGGCAACGCCACCCTATAAGCCACATCACCCACTCTCGCAGATATCTGGTAAGGACCTATAAATCGAGAAGTAAGCTTCTTTGATTTCAATGCACGACCAACACCCGTCACCGGTGTAACTCTAAAAAATACATGATCACCCTCTTGAAACTCAAGATCTTTCCTCCTTCGATCATGATAACTCTTTTGCCTACTCTGAGAAGCCTTCATTTTCTCACAAATAAGTTTCACTTTTTTCGTCGTTTGTTGCACCAACTCCGGTCCAACCACCGAACTCTCACCAGATTCGTGCCAACACAAAGGTGTTCGACACCTTCGTCCATATAACGCTTTAAACGGTGCCATTCCAATACTCGAATGGAAACTGTTATTATACGTGAATTCAATCAACGCAAGATAACTGTCCCACGCACCACCTTGCTCAAGAACACAAGCCCTCAACAAATCTTCCAATGACTGAATCGTCCTCTCAGTCTGTCCATCCGTCTGAGGATGATAAGCAGAACTCAACCTCAACTTAGATCCCAAAGCCTTTTGCAAACTTTCCCAAAATCTAGAAGTAAACCTAGGGTCTCGATCTGAAATAATACTCAACGGAACACCTTGTAACTTCACAACCACCCTGATATAAATCTCAGCCAATCTCTCCAAAGAAAAACTGATGTCAATCGGAATGAAATGCGCCGATTTAGTCAGCCTATCCACAATCACCCAAATGGCATTATGTCCCCTCTGAGTATTCGGCAACCCTGTTACAAAATCCATCGAAATGCTGTCCCATTTCCACTCAGGAATATCCAACGGTTGCAATAAACCACTAGGCCTCTGATGTCCCACCTTTGATTTCTGACAAGTCAAACACGCATAAACAAACTGAGTCACATCTCTTTTCAATCCAGACCACCAAAAGATCTTCTTCAAATCTTGGTACATCTTATTCGCTCCCGGATGTATACTCAAACTACTCCAGTGTCCTTCCTCCAAAATCATCTTTTTCAACTCCGAATCGTCAGGAATACAAATTCTACCACGGAATCTCAAAACACCATTATCATCCAACCGTCATCAAGTCCACAAATTTCACATCGAACTTCTGTTTCTCGCTAACGGTCAACAGAAAATCATTAGTAACCTTCAACATTCCAAGCCTTACGCTATCCGATGTCACTTCACATACCAAACTTAAATCTCTAAACGATTCCAAAAGTTCCCACTCTTTAACTATCAACGCGGACATATGAAAAAAGATTTTCGGCTCAATGCATCGGCTACCAAATTAGCTTTACCAGGATGGTAATTCAAGCCAAAGTCGTAGTCCTTCAAGAATTCCAACCATCTCCGTTGCCTCATATTCAACTCTTTCTGATCAAACAAGTATTTCAAACTTTTATGATCACTAAAGACTTCGAATCTTGCACCATAGAGATAATGCCTCCAGATCTTCAACTCAAAAACCACAGCCGCTAATTCAAGATCATGAGTAGGATAATTTTTCTCATGAACTCTTAACTGCCTTGAAGCAGAAGCCACAACCTTACCTTCTTGCATCAATACTCCACCTAACCCAATTAAAGACGCATCACAATACACCACAAACGGTTCATTAGGACTCGGTAAAATCAAGATCGGAGCTGACGTCAATCTTCTCTTCAGCTCATTAAAACTTTTCTCACATTGAATATCCTAAATGAACGTTTTGCCTTTACAAGTCAACTGGGTCAAAGGAAGTGCTAGCTTAGAAAAACCTTCAATAAACCTTCGATAATAACCAGCCAAACCCAAAAAGCTTCTAATTTCAGTAACGGATCTAGGAGCCTCCCATTGTAGAACTACTTCTACTTTAGATGGATCCACAACAATACCATTACCCGAAATTACGTGTCCAAGAAAACTCACTTCTGACAACCAGAACTCACACTTGGACAATTTGGAAAAAAGCTTCCTCTCCTTCAAAACCTGCAAAACAATACGCAAATGTTCCGCATGCTCCTCCCGAGACTTAGAATAAATTAAGATATCATCAATAAACACCACCACAAAACAATCTAACTGCTCGTGGAAAATACGATTCATATACTCCATAAACACACCTGGCGCATTAGAAACCCCGAACGGCATCACAGAATATTCATAATGACCGTATCGTGTCCTAAAAGCCATCTTCTGAATATCTTCCTCTTTCACCCTAATCTGATGATACTCGGATCTCAAATCAATCTTACTAAACACACAAGCACCAACCAACTGATCCATCAGATCATCAATTCTTGGAAGAGGATACTTATTCTTAATCGTCACCTTATTCAACTGGCGATAATCAATACACAATCGCATACTTCCATCTTTCTTTTTCACCAATAAAACTGGAGCACCCCAAGGAGAAACACTTGGCCTCACAAACCTCTTTTCTAATAATTCATTCAACTGCTTTTTTAGCTCAACCAACTCAGATGCCGACATACGATAAGGTGCCATAGATACAGGTCTAGTACCAGGAACTAGATCTATAGAAAACTCCACCTCTCTCTCTCTGGCGGCAAATCCGAAATATCCTCAGGAAACACTTCAGGAAAATCACACACAACAGGAAACACATCAAGTGAAACTTGACTCTCCACAGTCAACGATGCAAACAACCCAAACAGCTGAGCTTCGTCCGCCAAAAGTTTCTTCAACTCTTTGGTAGATAAGAAACTCGAGTCTCCGTCTTCCTCAAGAGAAGGAAAGCTTACCAGCTTATGATAACAATCAATATGAACCCGATTAAACTGCAACCAATTCATTCCCAAAACCACATCTAAACCCTCCAACGGCAAACACACTAAATCCATCTCAAAGTCTTTACCATAAATGGTCAAAGGACAACTCAAACAAACCAAATAAGTAGTTACTGACCCCATTGCTGGAGTATCAATAACCATCTCACCACCCATCAAAGACAACACAAGATTCAAACGCTTCGCGCACTCAGATGAAATAAACGAATGAGTCGCTCCAGTATCAACAATAACAACTAAAGGCGTACTATTAATAAAACAAGTACCTCTGATCAGACGGTATGCACTTGAAGTCTGAGTTCCTGCCAAAGAAAATACCTTCCCACTAGCTAGAGCTTGCTTCGGTTTCTGACACTTCGTACTAACATGTCCAGGTTCACCACAGTTAAAGCACTTAACCACATTCTTCCTAGCACAATCAGCTGCAACATGTCCTACCCCTCCATAATTAGAACACTTCCTCAAATCTTTCTTACATTCGGACTAACGATGCCCCACATCACCACATCTATAACATCTCAGAGGACTAGACATACCTCCTCCACCTGACCGTCGATCAAAAGTACCCCTCTGTTTACCTTTATCAGCTGGTGTCACATACGGACCACCACGGAACTGTTGCTTCCCTTTCTTGTCACTCACACTCTTGTAATGAGTAGAACGAGCCTTACTATCCTCTTCATAAATCCTACAACATTCCATCAAATCAGAAAACCTCCTTATCCTCTGATAACCGATTGCCTGCTTAATCTCAGGACGCAAACCGCTTTCAAACTTCACACACTTAGAAAATTCTGCGGTCGCTTCAGCATAATGAGGATAAAACTACACAAGTTCCACAAACTTAGCAGTATAATCAATGATAGACATATTACCTTGTTTCAGTTCCAAGAACTCAATTTCCTTCTTCCCTCTTACATCCTTAGGAAAATACTTCCTCAGAAACTCCTGGCTAAACAATTCCCAAGTTACCTCTTCATCTCCAGCTTCTAACACAGGACGTGTACTAACCCACCAGTCATCCGCTTCTTCCTGTAACATGTGAGTTCCCAGTATCACCTTACTGTCCTCAGCACAATCCATAACTCTGAAAATCCTCTCAATCTCTTTCAGCCAAATCTATGCACCATCAGGATTATGTCTCCCTTTGAAGACAGACGGTTTATTCTTTCTAAACTCATCATTCTCTCCAGCATTAGGTGCACCCTGCACAGCCCGAGCCATAGTTTGCATAGCAGCAGCCAAAGCAGCATCATTCCTTCCAGCCATATTCTGTTCATTTCCAATAACAGCACTTATGGTTAAACAAACAGCTCCCCCAAACACAACGACCAACAAGGACTGGCACAACTGACACGGACTGGCTCTGATACCACTTAATGTGACGCCTCCAATCTATACCCCCAAATAAAGAAAGCAGTAAAAAGAAAATTCAAAATTTCGTCAGAGTATATTTAAAATTCACAGCATAGACCGAGGGGGTCACATCAATTTGAAACAAACATACAACACCTGCCCATAAAGATATGCAACACTCGCAGGTAGCAAACAAACAGAGGAACTTAGTTCCTACTACCCACATATTCATGTACAGAATAAAAGCGGAAAATCTGTACTGAATCTCATATATATATATATATAACATAAAAAGTTGTCATACATCAAGTTATACATGTACAAGCCAAAAGATATATATACATAATACAAAATAATCACAAACAGCCTCCCTAACTACCCGGTGTCACATATCAGAGCCGACCGACAAAAGAATGAAGACGCAAAACCTCACAAAAAGACCTCCAGCAATCTAATCTGCAATGCCTCGTAGAGCATTATAAAACAGCAGAAGGGTGAGAAAACAATCATAATACAGTTGCATATAATTATATATTAACACAGAAATGCACATGTAAAATATTCTCACCACAATTGCACCACAATCAAATACAACGCAACACAGTACAATTCTCAAGTATCCACTACCAATACACATCAATCATATACAATACACTCACCGTCAATTCAATTATACATATCCCACCTCATCGCTCACAATCACAATTCCATGCACAATTAATTCATGATTTATGCAAATGCACAGAGACCGACACAACGACTCTATGCACATGCCATGCGGTACCGACTTCCAATATTTCTCAACACCAGTTCACTCAGGAACTATTGGAACCATCACTCGTTACTTAGTGTAACTCCCCGTCGGGCATACGATGTTCCCCGTCGCTTTCGGTCCTCTTTGTATAAGGCTCATGACGTTTATGGATCGCTTTCGGTCCTCTTTGTATAAGGCTCACGATCCGATCGCTCACACCCCACATGGGCACACGATCGTCTATAACCATCGCTTTCGGTCCTCTTATTTTTAAGGCTCACGATCCAATCAGATCGCTTTCGGTCCTCTTATTTTTAAGGCTCATGATGTTATAGCAGATTCCCTCTGGAATCAATCCGTCACTCAGGACGTCACAACAATGCATATCATGATGCTTGGCATACAATAACTCATGACATTTAATATGCACACATAAATGCATTCATAATCATGCATATATCATCAACACAACATTTCATCATGTATATTCACATCATATAACAGCACACAAGCTACACGTTACATAACAAAAGCATATAGCATGATAACACATCAATCCCACGCATTTAACGCGATAAAAACCCGACAACCCGACTATTTTTCAAAAACACGAATCAATTAATTCATCTTTTACCCTCCAAACCATTTTTAATAGAAATAATATTTCATTAGCTTTCCAACGCTTCAAACGGGGACCAAAACGGACTTACGAATCAAAAGTTATGAATTTTTGAAGTTTCGGAAATTTTTCAAAACCGCCCAGACCGCGCAGACTGCGCGCTGAGCGCTGAGCGCACTACCTGCTGCGATTTCAGCCTTAAAAACACAATTTTTTGACTTCCGGACATCCGTTTTCGATTCCGTAAAAAGCTGCGATCTCAGAATTCAACGTACTACAATATTTTCATCATTAAAAGTCCATACAACACATTTTCCACGGTTGAAATATTTTGAAAACATAGTTTATCAATTTAACCCAATTCCAAAATCGATCAGAACCACTCGAAAACATACGAACAACCATTCCCGATTAAATATCAACCTGTACCAATGTTCCCAGACATATCCAAACACTTTTACTCGATCACAACATCAATTTGCACATAAACATCGATATATATCAAAACTCAAAAGTTACAAATTCAACTCGATTCCATCAAACGATCACACTAAATCACGACCCAACATCACTCGACTCTACTACGCGATTTATTCCGACTTTCGTCCGTAAAAACATCGATTTCTACTCGTTTATCTCATTTCGACCTATAATTGAAAAACCAACAAAATTTCCACACAAACATACATAATCATACACAAACATAGTATAATCGAGTTTCACACCCTTACCCGATTAATTCGGGTTTGAAAAGTCGGTTGAATCGGTTCCTAAATCCACAAGTTTTTCCTCTTTTTCTTCTTTTTCCTCTTCTCTTTCTCTTCTCCTTTTTCTTCTTCTCTTTTCTCTCTATTTTCTTTTCTTTCTACTTTTCTCTCTTTTCTTACTACTTTTCTATTTTTATAAAAATCAAAATATCTAACCACCCAAAAGACCAAAATACCCCTACACTCAAATTTCTCGCAAACGTTCCCAAAACGCGATAAAATATCACAACATTGAAAAATAACATATTTCCAAATAAAAGTCGAAAATAAAATAAAATAATAATAAAATAATCAAACGACTCGATTAAATAAAACTCACACAAAACTAGGGCGTTACAGTTTTTATAGCTATGCAGGTGCTGGAGCGCTGTTGTTGTTGCTGTTTATGGCTCATTGCCTTGTTTTGTCTTAAACACTTAAACCTGTTTTACCTTAGTCGTTGGTGGATGTTTATAAGATGTGTGCACACTTCTAACATGAGTCCAATTCTGGTTTTGGTTTACTTTCATGTCCTTTTGCTTATACTCGTAACCCTTAGGTGATTTCTTTTGTTGGTTTACCTTTAACTTCAAAGTAGATTAGTCTTGTAGCATAGTTGTAACTCGACTTGTAATTTCATAATCCTTTTAGGTCTTTCACTTTGACTAATGTGACTCAAATGTACATAGTCATTAGACTTAGGTTTTCATGTTGTACATATATTCTCTTGTTATTACTAATGTCTTTGGTTCACATGTGCAAGGTGCATAAAGGAGACATTCCAAAGTTGGTTTGACCATTTCATTTTTTAAATAAAAACTTGTTTCTAACTTGGTTTGCTATTTGTTTATAGGTGCTTTCGTGACTTGCTTTCGTTGCGCTCTCGTTGCTTTGCTACGGATTCATATCTGTTTGGTAGGACTTCTTATCTCTTCACTCCTCTTTAATGCTTCCAAATGCCATGAGAAGTAGGAATAGTCGATGTCATGATAAGTAAGATTGTATTAAAAGCCCTCAAGTGAGGCCATGATTGTGCTTGTTTAATATTGTGCCTAAAGACCTCTAAAGAGGCATCCAATTCCCATATCCCTTATAAGACCTCCAAGAAGGCAATTGACAGAAGTTAGGGTTCGTAATCGACCCCTATCATTCTAGTCGAGTCGTTCTTAGCTCTCATTACATGATAGAAGCTTTGAACATCACCTGCTCCTGTTATCGAGTCAGTTAAGTGGAAGATAGAGTTCGCAACCAACCCCCACGCTTTGTCTTTAGCTCGCATTGACCGATGCTGATGCTTATGTGATCTGATTCATACCTTGTCCCTTTTTTACTCTGCTCTCCATGGTCATCGATACCATTGGGTGAGTACTATTATTTCCCACAATTAGCTTGTTTGCCTCGGTTGATATGACCCCTTGGCTAAAGTTTCCTCTTTTTCTTATTTTGACTGTGGGACATTACTGTTTATTGACACTGTTTATTCTCTCGTTTGCTTTCAGTTCATTTTGTGATTGATTTATCCTGTGTTTACTTGTCTGATGACATAATCACGTAGGATTCCTCGCTCCACTTAATTTTTTATTAAGTCGGAGGTAGGAGAGACATTAGGGTAGCAATCCATGTTTGACAACATTAGGTAGACTTCCTTCCTCATCCTGACATTAGGACCACCTTGGCATGCTAACTTGTAGGACCGAGTTTCCCTTTAGCCTTCTGTAAGCCTTTTCTCTTGCCCTAGGGCGATCGAGACCATTTCTGTTCACCCGTAGTAGTGTGAACTACGGATGCTCTAATTCCTCTTTTCGGTTAGACTGAGGATACGTAGGCATGAGATGTGATATCTCGGCGAGCACACTAACAACTAACTTCCTTTTTCTCTTACCACCTAAGTCTCTTCTCTCATCTCTAAGAAAATTTAAAACATTTAATAAATACTACATGTTGAGTGCGCCATGAGCCTTAAGTACACGGGAAATGGAAAGCGGGGGATTTTCCTTTACTTTTCTAGAGTGTTTAGCATGCGTTCCGTCTTGGGTCAATTTGCGAGACATTCGATCCTATGTCATAGACTTTAGCACGATATATGTTACAAACAATAAATCAAAACACCTTCTCATAAAAGACAAAAAACCAACAATCATCCTCTTTTCTCATCTCCTTCACTTCCTTCTTAAAAGATGCGTCATTTCTGTTCTACCGCAAACTGGTAAACGCGTAAGACTTCTGCAGCGAGCGGCAACACCTAAACTGCTAGAACGCGAACGTTGATGTATTCTACCTAAAATACACAAACAAAACCGACCTTTTTAGGTCAAACTATGACTGCTCTGACTTCCTCTCTCCAGTAAGATTAAGGATACGTAGGCACGAGACGCGATGTCTTGGCGAGCAAACCTTCCCCCACAAAACTGTAGTCCAGACTACGTTGACTCTGACTTTCCCGCACCCGAGGGAATACGTAGGCCTAGGACAGCGATCTCCTATCGAGTCACTTTTTTCTCTTTTTCTCCCGTTTCTCCCTCTCACCTTTTGTTTCCAGTTTCCAGTTAACAGTTGAGCTTCAGATACACTACACCCTCTGATCGATAACAACAAGCATGGATCCATCGAGTACGATGCACGCGAGGGGGTGCTAATACCTTCCTCTCGCGTAACTGACTCCCGAACCTAGGCTATGGTTGCGACGACTATTCCTTTCCCTTTGTTGAGGTTTTCTTCGATCATTTCCTTTCCCTGCGTCGGGATAAATAATGTTTGGTGGCGACAATAACCAACCATAATCATTACCTGAGATTTATCATCCAGTTTTCTCCTTAATTGATCATGTACATGTCTAAAACACAAAAAGCCAAAAATCTTTAGATGTTGAACACTTGGTTTTACTCCACACCATGCTTCTTCTGGTGTCTTGTCTTGAAGCTTCTTTGTTGGACTTCTATTGATGAGAAATGCTGCAGTAGCAGCTGCTTCACCCCACAAGTAATGAGGCAATTGCTTTTGCTTCAACATGCTTCTTATCATATTTACCAAAGTTCTGTTCTTCCTTTCTGAGATACCATTGTGTTGAGGTGTGTATGGTGCAGTGACTTCATGATTTATGCCATTTGATGAACAAAAATCATTAAATTCAGTGGAAGTATACTCACCTCCTCCATCTGTTCTCAATCTGCTAATTACTTCACCACTTTCATTTTGAACTAGCAGTCTAAACTTCTTAAACACACAAAACACTTCACTTTTCTTAGCTAACAAGTAAATCCATAATTTCCTGGTAAATTCATCTATGAATGTTACAAAGTATCTATTCCCTCCTACTGACTTTACTTCCAGAGGTCCACATACATCAGAGTGAATTACCTCAAGTCCTGGTTACATTGAATGGTACATCTGCATTGTATGAATTTCTGGCTTGCTTTCCAGTGCAACACATATCACACACTTCATCAGGCAATTTTATCTTTGGTAAACCTTGCACCATCTTCTTCTCATGAAGCATATTCAAGTCCCTAAAATTGATATGCCCATATCTTTGATGCCATAACCAATCTTCCTTCTTAGTTTCTGATAGCAAGCAGTGATCTTCAATTACACTGATGTTGATTTTGAAAGTTCTTTGTTTTGACAATGGAGCTTTCAGAATCAACCTATTCTTGCTATCAAAAACCTTCATGGTTTGGCTTCCATCTTCATAGTGTATCCCTTTTGCAGTAATTGACCAATACTGATGAGATTACTCTTCATATTTGGTACATACAATACATCTGTAATACATGCTTTCTTACCATCCTTCCTATGAATCAATATTTTCCCAATTCCAGCTGCACAAACTATGCTATTGTCTGCTAATCTTATCTTTCTGTCTACTGAATCATCTAATTCAGAGAACCATGATTTCTTGCCTGTCATATGATTTGAACACCCAGTGTCCAAGTACCATTCATCACTATTTCTTCTTCTTCCTCCTTATCTGTTGCCATCAAGAGTACTTCATTTGAATCTGACTCCTCATCTTGAGCAAATTGAGCTTCATCTTTACTACTTAGAACCTTCTTTGATCTGCATTCAGATGCATAATGTCCCCACTTCTGACAATTATAGCACTGAATTTCTTTCTTATCTTTCTTGGGTTTTCCTTTCTTCACATGCTGGGCCTGCAATGCTTGATCAGAAGATGCACCTTTACCTCTTTCTTTGATTCTATCAGTCAACCTCAATTCATGTGCTTCAAGACTTGCTTGCAGTTCTTCTATCATCATAGAATCTAGATCCTTAAATTCCTATAAAGCAACCACAATGTGATCAAATCTTGGTGTTAAAGTTCTGAGAACTTTCTCAACCTTCATCACATCAGTGAAAGTTTCACCATTCCTTGTCATCTGATTTGTGAGATTAATCAACTTATCAAAGTATTGACTTATGGTTTCTTCTTCTTCCATTGCCAACACTTCATACTATCTTCTTAATGCTTGAAGCCTCACCTTCTTCAGTTTACCATCCCCAGAGTACAATTTCTCCATTGCATCCCATGTCTCCTTTGCACTTTCATAATGCATGATCTTTTCAAAGATCTCATTGCTTACACTCTGATGAATCAAGAACATGGCTTTCCCATCTTTCTTCTTCAAATCTTTATGTGCTGCTTGTTGTACCTCAGTTGCATTTGCTGCTAATGCTGGTACCCTTTCGCCACAACTTCAAGAACATCATGGAACCTAAAAATCACCTTCATCTTTACGATCCATTGATCAAAATTCTTTCCTTCGAACACTGGTAGATGTGTAGAAATATTGTTGTTGTGAGTTGCCATACTTCACGAATTCTCCAACAACAATGATTGAACCGAGCTCTGCTATACCAATTTGAAAGAACAATTATTGAATAATGAAGAAAGATTAGAAGTTGTTTGTGAAAAGTTCAGAAGTTGTGTTTCTTGGAATTAAGAGGAAGAGAGATGAATGAATAGAGAGTGTACACATTTCATTAATTGACTGAATTGATTGTAGTTTACAAAGTTTATGAAGCTATATATACATCTAGTAAATGTAACAGCTATATTAAACAAATGTAAAACTGATTCTAACTAACATTGAATTTCTCAAACCAATACGTTTCCCACATTAACGTGGAAGAAAATCATATTACGTTGTTTTATTTTAGACATACTTGAACATGTAACGACAAGGACACACTTTTAGCATCACTAAGAAAATGTCAAAGGTTAAATTTTAAATGAAATACGACAACTCTCCACAGCTGCGTTTTGAAAATAAATGTGACTTCAAGTTAAATGTTCAAACTTATTTTGTGTGGCGGTTATGGAAACCAAGAAGATGAGAAAAAGAATAAGAGAAAGATGAAAACTAGCAATCGTATAATTTTTTGAACGGAAAATATGTAATATGTAAAAAGGGAGCATGCTTAAAGAAGTACATATGAAGAAAATTGTTTACACGTACAAGATTTACTAAACCCAATCTTAAAAAGAAAAAACAATTAGAGAAGCCAAGATTCAAATAACTCCTCAAAACAACAAGTTGAGAGATAGATGAATTGAACCACCACTAAACATAAAGAGGTGTTGTACCCCAAATTTTACCCCTTAGATGTCATGTCATTCAATCATTCATGCATAACTAACCAATTTATCAGCCTTTGCTTTGTTTTGTTTCAGGTTTTGTTTTAGAAGTTCAATGGACTGATCAACCAAAGTTTTGGATAGGTCACCAACTAATCAAGTTCTCGTACTCTCAAGAATTCAGTGAAATTAGGTTTCATCACAAGTTCTCTGAGGCTCAGGTTTTTTGTAGGACTAAAGCAAGGGTCAGGAAAAGTTATCATGGCAAAAAGGTCTGTGCGGTGTGGTTTGAGATTTAATGGAATTTTGGCCTAATTGTGGTAAAAAAAAGGTAGTTTGTTTCAGTATCAGGTTATCAGGTTATGTCAAAGGCAATTGTTTCAAGATGTCAGGAAGGGCTGTGAGATCAGTTATGCAGGCAGTATTGAATGAAGTTCATCTGGTTGTGACTTAGTATTGGTCAGGCAAGTTTTGGTTTCTTGATTAAGGCTAGGGAACATAGATTCAGGAGGTGTGTGGTTGAGGATTCAATAAGGGTTTATGTGCCTATTCAGGTCAATTATGTATGCATCGGATTATCAGAATATGCCAAATTATCAGTGCTTCATGACCAAGGATCATCAAGGATCAATCAGGGCCATTTATTTTGATTAATTTGAAGCCAAGGTCAAGAAGTGTCACGTTTATTGTTTTGGTTCATCGAAGTTCAAAAGGCTATTTGTTCGAGGTTCATTCATTTTTTATTTGGTCCAAGTTCAACATAGAAGATTCAAAATTCTAATCAAGGATCAAGATTTCAAGAGGCTCGTGGATTAATTTATTTCAAACATTATTCAATAATTGAAATGGAGGTGCGAAGTGTCCAAACTCAAGTTCAAATCTAATGTCAATCTCTAACCTTCCAGTTCAAACTCATTCAATTTCTTTTCAAGTTCATGTTTCATTTCAATTCAAATCAAGAGTTCAAATTACAAGTTTCTTCCAAGATTCAATTTCATAACCAATGATCAAGATTCACTTTTATGTCCAAGGTTCCAATTCCAAAGTTAATTTTCAAGCATCATTTAATTACATGTCCAAGTTGCTGAGTATATTTCAAGTTCCAATTTTACAAAAGCCCACTTGTATATAAGTTTATTTGTTCCAAATGAAAAGTTGATGTTTCAAGACAAATACTGATACGCATAATCCAATTCAAAGGAAAAAAATTGTTTGTCTTTGAAGCCAACGCTTTGAGAATGCCAGCTACCACCACAACTCCTAAGCTACGACCTGCTACACTCGTACGATACCGTCTCACTGCATCCTTTCAACACAGTCTGCACACAAAGTTGAAAAAGCAACAGTACGTGACAAAGGTGTACAACTGCTACAAACCTGTTGAATGGGAAGTATCCAACAGGCCATACTGCTACACAACAAGCGCGGTCTCCCACGTAGTGATAGGCTCCACATGTACCCTTTCACGAAACCGTGGCAAAACCTCTGCTGCAAAAGGATCCTTGCTCTTGCTCTACCTTCAACAAAAACATTGCAATTAACCTGCGCATGAAAGGAACCTATCAAATTGTACCATGAGACTCAGTCTACAAGCCTGGCTTTGAAAAACAAAAGCAAGAATGGACTCATAAACCATAATACATTTTCAAATCAGCTTAAAACCATGTCATACACCACATCAACCAAAACAAAGCAGTTCATAATCCATTAATTCATCCAAGTTCAAAACAGCCAATACCAGATAGTTTACTATGTGTAGATGGATAGGGCAAAAGCAGTGCTTGCTTCAAGACAAACTCAGAATACACAAAAGAAGAAAGTTCAGAACCATTGTGATTTGCTAAAAAAATAACCTTAACACACAAAAGGAAAAAGACAATACTTTCAACAATATCAAGGTTCTGCATCAGAGATAAAGAACAAGTGCACATGTATCAGCTTTCAAGATTTCACGAGGAGGGAAATAAGGCAGGGTAGTTTCAAAAGGAAACAAAGCCTTAAACACCAGTTGGGAAAACAAACAAAACGCAAAGCAATTTTCACAGAGCATAGCCGAAAAATTCAAAGTCAAAGAGAATTTAGAAAGGAGGGAGAGAGGGGGGATTGAATACGCATACATTGTGACGGTTTTAAAAGGACCTGTTTCTTTTCACTTGAGGAGGAATTCTTTTCTTCTTCCCTCACCGAACAACAACAACCTCAACTCATTCAACCACAAAACAAACCATAACGCTCAAACTCTTCAAATCTTCTCCTTTTCCTCCAACCCGCCTCCAACCATAAAAACCTCAAAAACGTTCATCATCCATTAAACACAGAACAATCATTCCAACAAATATCACTTCATACAATACCTTTCATCATTCACAAACCTGTCCAAACCTTAACAACCTTCTTTCATGTTCCATCGTCATAAACCAGAACCCAACAGAACAAACCCCTCACTACCTTCGTCTTCGCTTTTACCCAGACAACACATGTTCCCTTCAAAAACCTTCAAATCACCTACCTCCTTCAACGAACCAAACGATCTAAAACTTCCTTCTTCAAAACTCAGCAGCACAACATCCTAACCTCATCACAACTCCACCACAAATCAAAACTAGAAACAAGAGTGAGAAAAGAGAAGAAGAGAGAGTTGATTTGAAATGAAATCGATATTAAACTTACGAACTTGAAGCGTTCGAGATTCTGAAGCTGAAACGAATGAGACTTTGGACCTGAATCAATTTTCAAATCAATTTTCCCTTTTACCTGTTGTTCTTATCGCGATGATGAGCAAGAATTTCTGAGCGATTGGTTTTGCAGCTGTCGATGCTGATGTTGTTGTTTTCGTTTCGACAGTGCGTTCTTGTCCCTTGACTCAAGATATTTCCTTTTTTCATTTTAAATAAAGCTGAGGATGATGTTTGAAGCCATACCCTATTTTCCCAATTTGTTTTATTCTGAGGACGGTCCAGACACGTGGGTGGTGTGAATCATGGGCTTGACGCAAGCCGTATTGTTTGACTTCACTTTTGATTTTATTATTTTAATCTTTGATCATGTTTATGTTTTGGGCTTAGAGCTCGTGTCCCTTCTACTTTTTACACACTCAAATGGATTTCAGCACCTCTCTTTTATTTTTATTCTATCATTTTTGGTATTGTTTTCTTTAGATTTTAATTTGTTAATATAATTTTATCTAATTATTTGTGAGCTTTTATTTTTGATGGGCCAATGATATATAAAAAAAACATGACTTTTTGATTTATTTCAAATCACTAATAGTCTTGATTTATATGAGGCCACTTTCATTTCTTTTTTGTTGGTCAATGAAAGTCAAATATTGTTAGATTATCGATTTATCGATTAAATCTTGATTAAGACGAGACCAACTTTATTTTTATTTTATTTTCTTTATTTTGGGCCAATGATATAAAAAAATCATGACTTTTTGCTTTATTTCAAATCACTAAAAATATGAGGTCACATTTTCATTTTCCTTTTATTTGGTCGATGAAAGTCAAAAAATCAAAAGATTATCGATTTCTCGATTAAATCTTGATTAAGACGAGACCAACTTTATTTTCATTTCGATTCCATTTTCATTATTTTGGTCTATGATATAACAAACTTCATGGTTTGGTTGATCTCATTAAAGCGACAAAACTTTGATCAATATGAGACCACTTTCTCTTTATTTCAGTTTCATTCACTTTTTAGTCGATGAAAGTCAAGAATCGTTGATTATCGATTTCTCAATTAAATCATGATTAAGACGAGACTATTTCTATTTCATTTCAATTTTTAATTTCTTTGAATACTAACTCTTCATTTCCCCCTTTGGTGGGACTTGTACATATTTTCTGATAAAGTCTTGTGGACAACTATTCTGTTATGATTGTGGTTGCCTGTTTCATTTGACACATCCTCAATACTCTTCCAAAGGAAAGTCCTCCTCAGTTGACTCATAAGTCAATAACCAAATCATCCCACCTTGGCCTCATAAGAGCCTTTCTCTTTTCTTGGCCTCATAAGAGCCATTGAGTCATAACTTAGCAATAGGATAGAGTTTATGAACTCTATGTGGGTTCATCACATTGAGTATCCACTTTTCCCCACTATAACTTAGACTTAGAGAGTTTCTTAAAACTCTAAAATGAGCTCACACTCATTTCCCCTTGGAACTTTGGCCATAGTCAATGGTTCCTCAAATTCACCCTTAGTTAGGTGAACTACGGTTGCTCTGATTCTTTAGTCAGATACGAAGGAACAAGATGCGACGTCTTGGCGAGCAAACTTAGTGTACATATCCTTTAGGTCTTTACCTTTACCTTTAGCAGATATCTTAGCAAGCAAACATAACATAACACAAACATAAACAAGAGGTTCCTGTAGAGTACTACAAATATTATGGGTGCTAATACCTTCCCTTAGTATAACCAACCCCCGAACCTTATATCTCCCCCCTTTAGGTTTTTTTTCGATCTTGAACCTTTGCTTTGGATAAATCAAAGTCGGTGGTGAATTCAAAGAAATGTGATGCAAGTTAATAAATAGCTTGTTATCCGATTCTCACCGCAACAAGAGGCCAGCGAGCAACTCAATGCACCACTAAAGGATTAAGCAAATGAGAGAGTCTAGTTTGAATTCCTAAAGGAGAAGGAGTGATCCATAAGATGAGGTTGAACTTAGATGCAAGAAAAAGCAGTGCGTAAATATAGCGAGAGTAGTCATTCATAATTACAAAAACATAGAAATTTTCACCAAACTTTTTGGTTTCAAATGGGTCAAAAAGATTCATGTACAAAAGTTATATGTGCCGCTTTGTAGAAATAACATTTTCCTTTTAAAGGAAGACCTTACTTATTTACTCTTTTGGCAAACATCACATAACTCATTCTTTTCAAAATTTAAGTTTGGCAGACTAATTACTAAGTCGTTGCAAACTAACCTGTTTGAGTGGTCCATGTGAATATGAACTATTCTCCTATGTCATGGCAATAATTCATCTTATTTACTCGAAGGACAAACATCATTTGAATTAATTTTATTTAAATTTACAGTGGATGTATTTCCATTTCTTGAACTATTAAAGATGGTTTGATTTGATTTCGATTTAATAATCTTACATCTAGAAGAATGAAATCTTACATTGTTATCTTTATGATGACAGTCCGTCATTGCATCTAATCAATCGAAGAATCGGGGAAAACGAGTGAAAGATGATCCAAAATGATGAAGAAAGGCCCAAGAATAAGTGAAACATAGACATGTATAGAAGAATGAGACTTAGTGAAAATTCTGGTGAAAAAGGTGATTTTACACGCAGTTACTGGAATACTCACCCGCACCATCGCATGCGCGATAGAGGCGACAAAGGTGCATCGTGCATGTGATGCTTTCATAATTATTGGATGCAGAATAGGGCAAGCAGAAAAAATAATTTATTTTCGGAAGAATTCCCTCCGAGATTTATGTCGTGTCCACAGAGATCGGTTCGAGGGAAAGAATGTCGTTCGACAATCTCTCGCATTTATGAGTTTGGATTAAAATGGTTTAAAACATAGAAACAGAAAAGTAAATATTAAAATAAAAAGAAATCATTCTTCAGAGAGAAGAAACTTATCAAGCATACATATAATCCACTCGTCACAAACATAACTTTATCGATCATTTTCACTATACTACAATACTCGTCAAAATTATCCAGTATCGCTCACAATAGTGTCCATCTCTGGCACACTGAGCTGAGAGAGCAACCGTATCACTCTCTTCGCCACTCTCGCGCACGAAGCCTCGAAACACGGAAGACATTAAGTTCCGACACCATAAAGATTATCATCTAAATGTATCTTTAGCATCTAGACAATAGATATCCATCCCTAATCAAAATTCGTGATGTTTATCTCTAACACAACACAAATCCAAACATAAATGCAAAAAGATCAAGGAAGGCATCGATAATGATTTGTAAAGCAAGCTTTTATACAATATTATGATCAACAAAGATACATATGTTCAGAGTAACTATACAGACACCGAACACAAAATAATACATAAAGAAGAAAAGGAATAAACCAAACATCTCGCGGATTGACAGAGCTGGTTGATGAGAAATCCACTCCGGATCATCCACATGCAAGCTTCAATGTTGCTTTCAAGCTAATCTATGAAGAAATGAAGTTTGATGAAGTTGGGATCACAAAACCCCAAAACCATAACCTAAAAAGTGACTGAAATGAACTATATACAATTACAAATCTGTCAAGTTTGCTTTGCGAACGAATCATTCGCCTAGCGAACCTCAAAAAATGGCACTTAAGTGCCTCTGAAATGTTAAACCGCCTTTGCTTTTCTTCGCGAGTTCGCAATGCAAACGATTTATTTGCAAAGTGAATGCTCGCTGCACAGTTTGCAAAGCGAACTTTGGTTCCTTTTTCCTCTACCTCAAACTGGGACCATTCGTTGGGGAACTCGCCAGCCATTCGCAAAGCGAATGTTCGCTGGCTCACTCACAAAACGAACAAGCTGAACTTTCTGGTTTTCTCCAGCTCTCTTTTATTGCTTCAAATGACACATCTTGGAGCCTTTATTACTCATTGCTCCAATAATGCTTAATTTCCTACAAAATGAATGGAAAACTATCAATTGTTACATAAATGAATCAATATCACAAATATATACTAACTAACGTATTTATACACAAAGTGGGGTTTATTCAAACAATATTAACCAAAAAGTATCGATAAGTGCAACAAAACATATACACAAAAATAGGTACAATTTGCACTTATCAAACTCTCCCCAACTTACATAATTGTTTGTCCTCAAACAAAAATCAAACAACTCAAAGAAACAGAGTGAAGACCAAAGAATCACGAATCAACAGGTTTTGAAAAACAGAAAACAAATGTATGGTTCAATCGAAAATGGTACACACAAAATAAATACTTACCACTAAACTACAACGATAACATAGTCACGAAACAAATGCAAAATACAAAAATTCATGTCAAACATTCTAAAACAACGCAAGTTCAAACGTGAATCACACCTAGCAAAAATAATCATCGGTAGATGAAAAACACAAAGTGAGGTACTTTTCACTCACACAACAATCTTGCAAACAAAAGACTAAATTATGCATCCATCCAAAAATCATATTGAACATACAAAGGCAAGAATCACAAGGACTTTTCAAGGTTGTAGTGTGGTCGGGTAAACAAACAAGAGGCAATTTCTAAAGGTAATTGAAACAAAAACTTGCCTAAACCTAAGGGAGTGATCAACTCACAAAGACTAAAACACAAAATTCCAATCAACTTCTTCCAAAATCCCAAGTGTTACACAACACACAATACTTATTTAGCACAATTATTTGAACTCTTTTTGTTTCCTTTTTCAAGGATTTTCTTTTTCTTTCTTTTTCACATTTTTTTTTCTTTTTCATATTTTTCTCTTTTTTCTTCTTTTCTTTTTCAACCCTCATAGAATTCAACCAATGAGTAAACAATCATTCTCTCCCTAACTTGAATTCAACCACATCATCATGTGAATACTCCCTACTTTCTAAGGCAACGAAAAAATCCATACAACAACACAAAGTTGAGGGTTTAAGTAAAAAAAAAAATCCAATAAAAAATAAGTAAACTAAACACTCATAGACAAGCATTAAGCTCAAACAACATGGATAATGACCAAAGGCTCAAAGGGGTTATAAATGATCACACACTCACAAGATGAATTGACTATTTGGCTAGGTAGTTGTGCTCAAAATGAAACAAAATGCCTTGATCCTTTTCATGCTTTCATATAATCAACACAAACAAAAGATTAAGCATAATAAAATCAAGTTAAAACAAGAGAGTTGGTACTCCGTGCATATATGAACAATAGAAGGCTTCCTCACAAAAAGGGTGGGAACTAAAGTGATTCACACAAGAACAAGTATACAAAAGAATGAACGACATGGAAGTTTGTAAAAAGCCTAATTATCATGAATATGCTAAAGTCTAGAAAGCGATAAACACATACCTTGGACGTGTACAAAACTTAACAATATCATTACCATACATCCGCAAGTTGAAACGATCAAACTTGGAACATCACCAAACTTCCTCAAGCTACTCAAAACAAGTTCATTGACAAACACGAAAACTATTAATATGAACAAACTGAAAAACCGGCAAAAATTTATTAAACAAGTTGTAAAGTGAAGATTTGAGAATTTTACGAAAAATCCGAGTACAACTTATTTACTGAATACTCACCACACTACCTAAACTAAACAAAAACAAAAGAAAAGAAAACATGCTTGTTTTACGTCGTAAGCTCGACGCCTTTACGGTGCTTAAGCTAGAAACTTCCTCTCTTCATGCCATGGTGATGCCTCACCGCACAACCAAAAGCAAGCGTCCTAACCAACCACTTAAACAAACGTTTATCTACAAGTATCAGTATAACAAGTGAAAATATACAATATATACGATATCTACAAAACTCAAAAACAAAGAAACTATCGCAATGTGATTCAATATCAAAACCGATCCCCGACAACGGTGCCATTTTGTTGAAGCGGTAAAGCGGAAAGCAAAAATTGGGCAACCAGCAAAAATAATTTAATTTCGGAAGAATTCCCTCCGGGATTTATGTCGTGTCCACAGAGATCGGTTCGAGGGAAAGAATGTCGTTCGACAATCTCTCGCGTTTATGAGTTTGGATTAAAATGGTTTAAAACATAGAAACAAAAACGTAAATATTAAAATAAAAAGAAATCATTCTTCAGAGAGAAGAAACTTATCAAGCATACATATAATCCACTCGTCATAAACATATCTTTATCGATCATTTTCACTATACTACAATACTCGTCAAAATCATCCAGTATCGCTCACAATAGTGTCCATCTCTGACACACTGAGCTGAGAGAGCAACCGTATCACTCTCTTCGTCACTCTCACTCACGAAGCCTTGAAACACGTAAGGCATTAAGTTCTGACACCATAAAGATTATCATCTAAATCTATCTCTAGCATCTAGACAATAGATATCCATCGCTAATTAAGATTCATGGTGTTTATCTCTAACACAACACAAATCCAAACATAAATGCAAAAAGATCAAGGAAGACATCGATAATGATTTGTGTAAGACCCTAATTTTTACCCCTAAGATTTTGCACATTTCATTTGCATATCATTACCACAAACAAGATCACAATCTGTGTTTCTCCTGAGCATCTGTACATTATTTCCCACTTGTTTTTGTTTACTAACCTCTAACCAAAATACCAAAAATTTGTTGCAGTTTCTCTCTCTGTGTGTGGTGCAAGTTTGTCCAAGACAATGAAGTGATTTCATGTCAAATGTGGCTATTTGTTTTTGATCCAGTTCAGATAGATGTTTGACCTAATCTTGGTCAAACTATCAAGCAACTATTTCAAGTGCAAGTCATTTGCGCCAGTGGTTTATTTCTCAAGCAGTGACTGTCAAGATGTTGTGTGGTGATGTTCATCAAGTACATATGAGTTCACCAGTCCAAATTGTGTTCATCTGTAGATTTATTTTCCCAGATAACTGATTCGGACAAGTTCAAACAGATTCAAACGGTTGTTATTCAATTGTGGCTTGTTCAGTGGTAGCTATGTGTTTGGTTTATCAGAGGCTTATGAAAAAGTCAAGAGTGGTTGTGGGCTAAAAGTCAAGATTTGTTTTGGGCTAAATAAATATTTTCTATCCAGATATATCCATTGCAAGGCCATCCTAAACCAAATACCCACATTTTTTTTTTCCAATTATCCAATTTATTTTCAATAACCTTTTTTTATTATCCATTTTTAATAACATTCATTAAACCCATTTCAATTAGTCAATGATCCATTTTCTAAACCATATCCAAAATTATATCCATTTTCTAAAATCCATATATTCAATTTCATCCATCCAATATCCATTTAAAAATCCATAATCCACTTTTCTAATATCCAATTCATATTTTTCTAACCAAATGTCCATTATTTTATTACAAAGGTGGAAGACCCATTATCTTTATTTTGCAAACCATTCACAATAAAAACCAAAGTTACCAAAAAATAATGAACCATTACCACAAATATTATAAAGCCCCTATGTTTTTGAAAGCCCACATCACATACAATTACAATTGTAAAAAATGAAAAAAAGATATGAGCAAACTCGGCCCATTACCATTAAAAAAAACCAAGCCAAGAATTTCCAAGCCAGCACATCTTATTATGTTTGCAAGACACTTGCTTCAGAAAGTGAAACGAAAAAATGTCAGCTACACAAACATCTCACCAAGCCTTTATGCAAGCCACAAGCTTCCAAGCTTTACACCTACAAGCTTCACGAGTTACACAAGCATCCCAAGCCGTGAGCCAGCCAAGTCAAGAAGGCAAAGAAAAACGGTGACATAAAACTCTGCACAAAAGAAAAACGTGAGCAATTCACGAGCAAAATATACTCCAAAAGCATCAATTCAAAACGCGCAGAATACAGATTGAAACGGCAACTATTTTTTTTCAATTTCAAATCATAAATTCCTCTCCAATTTCCTCTATAAATAACACCTCATTCATGTAGATTTTCTCAAGCTTGAAAGCTAAGAACACTCTGCAAAATTCAATTCCGAGCTTCAAATTCAACTATCTCCAAACTAACCTTCATCAATCACACATAAACCTTCCATTTTCCGTTAACTCAACAACAAGAAGCTTCAACCATTCACACAATTCCGATCCAGCATCAACCGGTCATAACTCCGCATCTCACAAAAGCCACGCACATCAACAACAACATCACCAATTTCGTGTGGTTCAGAAGAAGAAAAAGAGAAATTAAAGCGTTGCTCACCTTTGAGTTGAAGGTAATTGGATGTTTCCGTTGAATTCT
Organism: Lathyrus tuberosus; assembly: GCA_022829125.1. Classification (NCBI taxonomy): domain Eukaryota; kingdom Viridiplantae; phylum Streptophyta; class Magnoliopsida; order Fabales; family Fabaceae; genus Lathyrus; species Lathyrus tuberosus. The sequence goes on along the minus strand of JALAZF010000481.1, from coordinate 3,354,370 downwards.
TGCGATTTATGTTCGAGATATCGAGTCACCTTCGCTTGGAATTGAATATATATATCTGAGATGCACATCTGATTCTGATCACAACCGTGCAAATTCCAACTCCCGTCGTACGCCGTGGTGAGCTCCGCCGTGAGAGCTTCCTTCGCCATGAACAGTGCCGTGAGAGAAATTGAAGAAGATAATGGAACCACTCACCGTCTATTTCTCATTTCCTCTTTCCATTTAATTCTATTTTTTTGTTTTTGTTTTTTTCATTTCTTTTAAAAAAAGAATTTGGGCCGTGTGGCCTTTGGACAACTACCACCACCGTTTTTTCTTTCTATTTTTACCTCCCTCTCTACTTTTTTTTAATTAATTTTCTTCTAAATTTCTTTTTTCAAATAACTTTCTATTAGTATTTTTTTTAAGTCTTAATCTTTTTTACCTTTTTGACTTTTGACTTGAATTTTACTTTAAAAATTTCTTGAATAAATTAGCTTGAAAAATATTTTAATTCTTTTTTCCATTTGATTTCTTTCTTTTTCTATTTTTGACATTATTGGTTGTATGGATCATAAATGTTAGATCCACCTCTCTTCATTTTTTTTTCTTTTTGATCGATGAAAGTCTAATTGATCTTGGAATTCCTTTGTTGAATTTCGATCAAGACTAGATCATTACCATTTTTTCTTTTCGTGCGGTATTGCTTTCGGATGACAATTTACATATCGTTTATCTAGCATGCATTAGAACAAAGAGCTATTGATCGACCTCATTGTAGGGTAATTACTCCATAAATTACTCGAAGATTGCTTAACATAGCGCAATATTTGTCCCGCATCGGAAAACTATCAAGAATAGTTGATTATTTGTCTTTTGGTTCAAAACTTATGAAACTTGTTGTTATGAGGCTTTGGTCTTATCAATCCTCTAATAAGTTTTCATTAATCTTGACTTAAGTGCAATTATTCAATTATTATTGATCACTAACTCTAACAACTAATCACTAACTTACTAACATTACTATTGTACTAACTTTGTTTACAATTCCTTCTCGCTCCTTATCTCTTTTACTTTTATGCTTCATTTTTATCCTTTCATATCATGTTTATGCTTTCGTAATTTTTCCATTTGTCCGTTGGACATATGTTTATGCTTCCACACTTTTTTCTTTGTCCGTTGGATACATGTTTATGCTTATGCCTTTTTTTCTCTTTGTCCACTTTGACCAAAAACATTAATAAAGGCCAAAACCTCTAAAAAAACTTGTGCTTTCTAATTTTGGACTATGGTTACTATCCTTTGCAATGGACATGGAGTTTTGCACCTAGACCTTGGACTTCTATGCTATTCTTGAATCTTTGGACTTAGACCTTGGACATCCAATGCAATTCTTGGAACCTTGGACTTAGAATTATGACCTTTCTCCCTTTGCTTTGGAATTATGGTTCGAAGACTTGGAAGCTTACTTTTGTGGTTAGATGTTTCTTATCCTTGGCTTTTACTTTATGCTTTAGGATAATCACTTCTTCTCCTCCCCATTCTTCAATTTTCAAAACTCTCTCCCTTTTTCAAAAACTTTCTTGATTTCAAACTATCACCTCTTTCATAATCAAACCTTGACTTGGTCAAGTTGATTTTACTCTTTTCTTTTCATTTCTTAACAAATGCTAAACTACATAAGCATGTTGACACCTTTTTCAAAAGACTTAAAAAACATCAAACTCATCACTCTCTTTTTGTGCCCTCGTGCACTTTTTCCTTTAACTTTTTCATAAGTTTAGACATGATTCATTTCCTTAAGCGGAATTATTCGCTTGGAAATGAAGACTTGACTTTACATTTAAGATCAACCAAAACAAGAAAATTTCATTCTTTGTACCACGAACTACAGGGTTTTGATTCTATATTGAACTTTGTGGGTACGTAGGCATTAGGCGATAAGTATCTCCAAACACAAAAATCATAAAAACAATTTCTCTTCTCATCTCCTCAATCACTTTTCAAGCAAACCTTTTCAGACCAAAAGCGGTAGATATTTCAAAGGACTTCTATAGAGTACTATAGACGTTTTGGGTGCTAACACCTTCCCATTGCGTAACCAACCCCCTTTACCTAGTCTCTCTACACTTGGTCTTGTTGTAAAGCTTGTGTAGGTTTTGTTTGCTCTTTTTCATTTTCTTTTTGGATAAAATAAAAGTGCGGTGGCGACTCTTGCTTTTCGAGTTAAGTTAATCAATAGCTTACACTCACGATTTTGCCGCTACAGAAAAAGTGGCGACTCTGCTGGGGACAGATTGACCTCTTGCTGGTCCATCCCTTGAGGGGTTTAGCCTACTTTGATTTATTTACTGCTTTTTACCTGATTTGCTTGTTACTTGTGTGTTCTATTTGGGAATTCTTCTGTGTGGTGAGATAAGCCCAATACCCAGGCTTGAGTGTACACCTAAGACTAGGGTGGAAAGTAGTGGGACCTATGCGCTGTCTTGGTACGTTTGGTGTTCACGAAATTCACATCCAGACGAGGTTTTCTTGGGAGATATTCTGACGTGCGTGTCTTGCGCATTTCGGGGTGTTGATCTAGAGAGCTGTCGACTCTAGAGACCATTCCCGAGGACTCAGTTGAGGCACTCCTCCCAAGAGGCAATAATGGCAGACCAGAAATGGCAAACCCGTTATGCTTCTTGATCTGAGGACCCGAAGCTGAGGACTTTAGAATCCTTTAACCCAACTTGGCCTTATTAGGACGTGGGGCGGTGGCTATTCAGGTGCAAACTTGAATAAGTTGTTACGCGATACCACACTCAGACGAGACTCTCTTGAGAATATTATTGACTACCAAGCAATTGGGAAATCGATAATACCCGAAAGATGGGTTGTAGACTCTGGGAACTTCTTTAGAACCTTGTTCAGTAGGTGTTATACCCTTAGTACATACCTTTGTGGGTTGGTTCTTAACCTTGACTCCATGCTCGTGACTCAAACCTTTGAACCCGTGTGCTTTGAGTGATCTTGTTTATGGTTGTTGCATCCATGCACTCTTGCATCCATGAGCATACATATGCATTCTTCCGAGTTGTCTCTGAAAGTCATTTCAACTGTCTTCCTCTTCAGTTATCTGTTCACCGTCAAGCTGTTTCCTCAACACAACTATGGAACTAGAGCTGCCGTCAGATTGAGAATGGAAAACCAAGAACAACACAACGCTGAAGTCAGAATGAAAATTGAAGAGTTGAAGGCCGACATGACCAGACTCACAGAAATGCTACAAGTTCTGATTGCTAGAGGTGAGCCACCTCAGAGGACTGTGATTGTTGAAACTTCAACTGCCGCTGTTGACCCTCCACTGACTCAGCAACCAGCTTCTACTTGGCCAGAATTTGGGTTTCCTCCGAATTACTCGCCACCCTTTGCAACTACTCCCATGTTTATCTCGCCAGTATCTTCAGCTCCATTGTTCACTGAACCTCAGCCTATTGTGCATTCTGTTGCTCAAGCTATTCCTGAGAATCCTTTCGTGTACCATGCTGCTGGTCCATAATCTGAAAGTCAGGGAGAACCTGGATACATTGAAGAAGTCAGAGAGCAATGGTAAACTCTAGACAAAAGGATAAGATTTGTGGAAGGAAGTGATGTCTTTAGTGCTGCCGCAATGGACATGTGCTTGATTTCCGACTTGGTTATTCCTCCAAAATTCAAGACTCCTGATTTTGAGAAATACAAGGGGCACACCTGTCCCAGAACCCACTTGGTGATGTACTGCCGCAAGATGGCCGCTCATGCCAAAAATGACAAACTGGTCATTCACTGTTTCCAAGACAGCTTGAGTGGGGCTTCAATGAAATGGTATATGGGACTTGATAAGAACCGTATCCAAAGCTGGATGGAATTGTCTGATGCTTTCTTAAAGCAATATAAGTACAATCTGGACATGGCACCTGATCACCGTCAATTGCAAAACATGTCTCAAAAAGAAAAAGAATCCTTTAACGAGTACGCTCAGCGCTGGAGAGAGCTAGCTGCTCATGTTGAGCCACCCTTGGCTGAAAAAGAATTGACTGGATTGTTGATCGGTCACCATTTTTACTATGTTTCCGTCACTTATTCGGCATGAATCCGCGAAATCGGTAACACTTTGTTTTCTATTTTCATTGTTTTTGAAGTCAATTTTACTTATCGCATTTTATTCTCGCATTTTAGATTTGATGTTTTATTTTAATTATATTTCATTTTATGCTTTGGTTTGGTAGTTTTCGATGGTTTCAGGTCTGAGTGGAAAAGCCCAAAGGACTCGTGCGAAGAAAATGGAAGTTTCGGGAATTTATAAGAGTTTTTGGAAGGAAGCAGAGGATGTCTGGACCTAAAATTCAACAAACATGGAAAAATATTGGGCAACCAAGTTTCTTATCTGTACTATGTTGTATTTCTCTTCATTAGCTTTTCGACGCTTCAAACGGGGACCAAAACAGAATTACGGATCAAAAGTTATGATCGAAACAATTTCGGTTATAAAATCCAGCAAGCCAACACGGCCGACAGTGTTGGCTGACAAGGGTTTTGGGAGAACGAGGATTGTTCATGAGCGGAAGCAATTGAAGATTGTAGTCACCCAATTAACTTGCAATGTCTTACTTTTATTTTGTTATTTCTTTTAGAACTATGAGAGACTAAACCCCCCAATGCTAGGGGTGTCCCTGAATTGCTTCTGTAATGACTTTGCTTTTCTGAATTCTATGACATAAGTGCTTATTTTATAATCAATTTTTATTGTTCAATGTTCTTAATGCTTTTTCTATTGGACAAATAGGATTTGATTTACGATTAGCTTTAGGTCGGACAAACCACTGTTAATGCTTTTGAACGGTAATGCACCAGTAGATATTACCTAGGAATAGGAATACCCTCATGCACTTGGAAAACTGTTGACATTATAATTCTTGATTTCAAATCTGATTACATCTGGACAAAGTGGTCAGATTATAAAATAAAAGGTTTTTTCGCTAAGGAATTAGGATTAAACACAGTGCAGTCAAGAAATTAAGTAAAATAAGTCGTGTCAATGAAATTAGGATTAAGGTTGTTACAGGGCAATTCATACACTTTCTCTAGCATGTTTCTCATAATTGTTTCAAATCTCAATTTTATTGCTTTATTTTATTTCCCCTTGCACACTATTACACAAAAACCACAATCCTTATTATTTTTGTTCAATTGAGTTACGATAAAGCTTGTATTTCACTACGCAGTCCTCGAGATTGATACTGGGGATAAACCCCTATTATTACTACATCGGTGAAAATAGTACACTTGCTATTTTTCCGATCAAGTTTTTGGCGCCATTGCCGGGGACTGCCAAAATATAAGTTTTAATTTTAATTCAATTGAAATTTTGTTGCTCCGCAATTAAAATTTAGTGTTAATTTTCTTTTTATTTTTATTTTATTAAAAAAAAAGAGTCAAATTATTGTACCTTCATGAATTCTTCTGTATTGTGCAACTAACACAGTGTCTGAGTTGTGTAGCTATGATTTATACATTGCCACCTGTATCTCCTCAATGTTGGTCGCCCGATTCAGGAATCACCTTGGAAGAGGAGACTAAAATTTTTCAAGCATATAGGAGGGAGGTAAAAATCCTTATGAATGAATGTAAGGAAGCTAACTATTATCCAGATTATTTTATTTTGCGAGAGTGCAGGTTGGAAGAAGAATGTGTGAAAGAAGAAGAACAAGGCATGACATCAGACGAAGATGAATTAGAAATAGAATAATTTGAGGTAAATGAGAAAGATGGGGAAGGAGAAAGAATGCAACTTGAAGATTATCTAGTGCTGGATGAAAATACAGATTTAACAATTTGTGAAGATATAGACATCCAACAAGAAAATCTTCAAGAAAAGAGTATCCCCAAGAACTATTTTAACAAGACAGATAAAAGACAAGAAATTGACAAAGTATTGGATTTCATTTATGCCTTGTTCACGAAAATCCAACTGAAAATGATTTGGAAGCAATATCATCAATACCTCAAGTTCATGGGATTGCTACCAAACAAAAAAAAGAAAAAAGATTATGTGTTCTTTGTTTCATATATGCAACCTTAATAGAGAGTGAACCGTCGAGCCATACGACGTTAAATGAAGCGCTTCGTGGGAGGAAACCCAGGAGTTTTATTTCTAATGGTTTCTTCTATTTTTGTTGTGTTTCAGGTTTAATTAGGTACATTCAGTATTTATAACTTTGTCCCTCCGCAGTGAGGCTCTGTGAGTTCCCCTCTCTAGCTTGTTCTAAAATATTGAGGTCAATGTTTAGATCAAGTGTGAGGGGTTTTATTGCTTTCAGTATTTTTATTTATGTTATTTCATCTTCGTACCGTTGATTGGTGTGCTTTGTATTTCGTGTGTTGCAGATTGGAGGTATTTGTGTCGGATGAATGATGAGGCTTGTAGTTAGTGGATGAGAAGACGCAACCCATACTTGATCTCCAGGAAACCCCTGAAAGTTGGTACTGCTGAAGTGAATGATTGGACACGACTTTCTGACACCAGACTGATACGGGAGTACTGTGCACCCGAGACGGAAATGAAGCTACATCACACTAAAAGTACCTTGAAACCTGTAAGCTATACCAAACATGGTGAGGATCATAAAAAGCCAAACACATTATCATCATGAAAGTTCTTTAGATATGTCTCTGTCACTTTTAGTTTGCGTACTTATCTGTTGGAATTTCAATGTACACATATACACACTGAGGCACTTGTTTGTTTTTAACCCCGAGCCTTTCCAGCCATCCCTTTCTATGTTATCTTTCGTTAACGCCCCTCGAGCCTTCTTTCCTTTATTTGTTTATTAACCGCATAATTAAACCATGAGCCCAAACACTCCCTCACCCTGCTTAGATAAGTGTTGTTGATTTTTGATTTGTAAAACATTCTAAGTTTGGGGTTGGGATACCTATAAGAACTAGGTAAGAGCAAAAAGAAAAAAAAAAGAAAAGTTTTGAAAAAGAAAAAAAAATAAAAGAAAGAAGAAAGCACTTACCTAGAGGAGGATTTAGTTTGAAGAATTCAAAAAGTAAGCTCAAAGAAACAATTGAGTAGAAACTAAAGAATCCTAGCAAAATAGTGTCTGATACCCTTGATTGTGAAACAGAACAAATAACACAGTGATAAGAATGAAGACACTGAGTCTGAGCCAAAAAACCACTCGTTTTTCCCTTTTGTTTGTTTATCCCACCTTGTCCTTAAGCCCCGTTACAGCCATAAAAGCCCTCAAAAAGTGTGTGTTGTGTGCGTATGAGATGAAAATAGATGTTATTCAAGCTTATGAGTTGACTTTGCATGCTATGATTATTGAGTGTAAACACTTTAACTCGAGAGATTTGGTGAGAGTGTGAAAAGCTGACAGGTAAAGAGATACTTTGATGTGGAAGTGTAGAAGAACGTCAAAAAAAAATCGGGTAAGAAGGAAACGTTGAAAGGAAAGTGGCAAGAGAGTCGCGGAAGATCTCAACGGTATTGTGGTAAGATAATTTTGATTAATTCGGGAGTGACCTTTCTCCTGTCTCGAGCATTACTTGAGGACAAGCAACGATATAAGTTTGGGGTTGTGATCGGTCACCATTTTTACTATGTTTCCGTCACTTATTCGGCATGAATCCGCGAAATCGGTAACACTTTGTTTTGTATTTTCATTATTTTTGAAGTCAATTTTACTTGTCATATTTTATTCTCGCATTTTATGATTTGTTGTTTTATTTCAATTATATTTCATTTTATGCTTTGGTTTGGTAGTTTTCGATGGTTTCAGGTCTGAGTGGAAAAGCCCAAAGGACTCGTGCGAAGAAAATGGAAGTTTCGGAAATTTATAAGAGTTTTTGGAAGGAAGGAGAGGATGTCTGGACCTAAAATTCAACAAACAAGGAAAAATATTGGGAAACCAAGTTTCTTATCTGTACTATGTTGTAGTTCTCTTCATTAGCTTTCCGACGCTTCGAACGGGGACGAAAACAGACTTACGGATCAAAAGTTATGATCGAAACAATTTCGGTTATAAAATCCAGCAAGCCAACACGGCCGGCAGTGTTGCCTGACACGGCCCGTTTCAGCTTTGACGCTGATTTTCTAAATTTTTCCATATTTTCTCCCTATATTAAGTTGTGGTGGCACTTTGGGAATTTCCAATCGATCTGGGTAAATTGGGGCTATTTAGACTTGTTTTTGAGAAGCTAGAAAGAACTTTGTACATTACGAGATATTTTACGCTAAAGTGTGATGCTATCAAGGGTTTTGGGAGAACGATGATTGTTCATGAGCAGAAGCAATTGAAGATCGTAGTAACCCAATTAACTTGTAATGTCTTACTTTTATTTTGTTATTTCTTTTAGAACTATGAGAGACTAAACCCCCTAATGCTAGGGGGTGTCCCTGAATTGCTTCTGTAATGACTTTGCTTTTCTGAATTCTATGACATAAGTGCTTATTTTATAATCAATTTTTATTGTTCAATGTTCTTAATGCTTTTTCTATCGGACAAATAGGATTTGATTTACGATTAGCTTTAGGTCGGACAAACCATTGTTAATGCTTTTGAACGGTAATGCACCAGTAGATATTACCTAGGAATAGGAATACCCTCATGCACTTGGAAAACTGTTGACATTATAATTCTTGATTTCAAATCTGATTACATCTGGACAGAGTGGTCAGATTATTAAATCAAAGGATTTTTTGCTAAGGAATTAGGATTAAACACAGTGCAGTCAAGAAATTAAGTAAAATAAGTCATGTCACAGAAATTAGGATTAAGGTTGTTACAGGGCAATTCATACACTTTCCCTAGCATGTTTCTCATAATTGTTTCAAATCTCAATTTTAATGCTTTATTTTATTTCCCCTTGCACACTATTACCCAAAAACCATAATCCTTATTATTTTTGTTCAATTGAGTTACGATAAAGCTTGTATTTCACTACGCAGTCCTCGAGATCGATACTGGGGATAAACCCCTATTATTACTACATCGGTGAAAATAGTACACTTGCTATTTTTCTGATCAATTGTTCATGGATACTCTTTAACCACTCTTTTGGGAAAAGATGATAGGCAGTATATCATCTGGTTTTGCTGACCTAGTCACTATTGGAGAAAGACTAGAAGAAGGTATCAAGAAAGGAAAGATTGTCAATGCTGAAGCCTTTAGTGGTGCTAAAAAGTATGCTGGGAATTTTCAAAAGAAAAAGGATGGTGATACCCATGCTGTTTCAATTGAAGGTAAACCTCATCACAGACAACAACCATATGTAGCTGCAGTTGCTCCTGTTGTCAATGATCAACCAGTTCAAGCTCCTCGTCTGGCTGTTAGACAAAATCAGAATCGCAATAGGGTTAACTTTGATCCTATCCCGATGTCTTACACTGAGCTGTATCCATGTCTTGTAAAGAAAGGTTTGATTACAACGAGGGATCTACCTCCTCCTCCAAATCCTCTCCCAGCCGGCTATAGGGCTGATCTTCACTGTGAGTTCCATCGAGGTGGGGCAGGCCATAACTTGGAAGGTTGCTATGCATTGAAAGCTAGAGTGCAAGAATTGGTGAACTCAAAGATTCTGTCCTTTGTTGATGATAATCCCAATGTTGTCAACAATCCTTTGCCAGAGCATGCCAAGTGAAGTTTGAGTCAGTTCAGACGGATCATCTCCTAAAGCCAGTGTTTCAGACAGGACAGCTCATCCTTGTTGCTGATTAGTCACTAGGCCTTGTTTCTTTCCGTTTGCATTTTTCTTTGATTGTATTGACTGTTTGCTTTCGAACTTTATTTGTACTTTCATGGTAATTTCAATGAAATGAGCATTGCAATGTTTTGATTCAATTCATTTATATCCACTGTGTGCATCTTTATGCTTTCTTTTTAACAAAACAAAAATATTTCTCCTGTTCACTTTCTTTATCAAGCTTTTGTTTATGTAAAGATTGGAGGGAGGATGATGAAAGAAAAATACCTGAAATTGCTGGATTGTATGCTTTCAAAAACTTGGCTGATGATATACAGGCATTGTTTCAACTCCCAAACACTGGAGAAATAAGGAAGTTAATCCCTTGTCAACCCCTTTGAGCCTAGAAGTTGGAGTTTCTTTCTGTACAAAAAAACCTGCAATCTTAACCTGGGGATGGGTAGTTCTCAGTTAATTTGACTGTGCATTTAAAACATAGAGAATTATTGCAATCACAATATTTCCTTCGCACGCATCAAAGAAGTGTCGAAGATGTTTTTCAAGTCAAAATCCAATGATGGTTCACCGTAATCATTAAGCCAGGCAGTCACTATCTTTAAAAAAATGATGAAAAAATCAAAATAAAAGCCCCCTAAGTCAAAACCTACGAAGGAGACTTAGGAAAAAATTGGGGCATCCCGCTGACTGTAAGCTCAAATGACACAGTTTAGACAAAAGTTATGGATAACAAAGAAAAATCAAGAGGTTACCAAAATCCTCAAAGACAAAACGAGTTGACTGAGGTCCTCATCAAAAACAACAAAATGTTGTAAGAAAGAGTGACTTCCATTTAAAAAAAAAATCCCTTGGTCCTTGAACCATTATCATAACTGTGTTACAATTCCAAAATCGCTTGGAACCTGAATGCATAGTTTGAATTAACTGAGCATAGGACTAGAGATCATCATGAAGAATGGGTTGGGTACAAATAAACTTTGAGCCTATATCCTTTGTTTCAAAAAACTGTGAACCAGACTACGTTACAACCTTCAAAAGACCTAATTGAAGCCAAGTTTCTTTTGAAAGCATACTACAGCAAGGTTGCGTAAATTGACTCCTAAGTTTGTTGCCAATCATTTGCTTTGATGTCATACCTTTGCTTTCTCTTTCACTTTGCATGTCTAAACCACCGTGTTTTGACAAGTGTTTCATTTGCTTTACATCAATAATATCATTCCAAAAATGATTTTTTGATTTCAAAATTGCATGAGCTTTGCATTAAAATTACCATGTTTGTTTGAATAATCTTGTTTGCAGGCAAACTTTCCTTAGCAAGAAATTTCAAACAGCTGAGAAACTCGGTCAGTGATCCTATCAGGGGCACATTACTTCCAGATCCTGTTGTGGATCAGTTCAACATTTGTTCAGCGCAAGTTATTTTCTGAATTGAAGCCAGAAGATCTCTTTCAAGACCCATACTGAGTACAACCTTCTCAACAGTCTTTTCAAGAACTGAAGCTATGATCAGTTCATCCCCAACAATAGTCAAGCTGAAGCCATGATCAGTTTACTCTCAGCAATCATTTCAGAATTGAAGCCATGATCAGTTCATTCTTCCCCTACAGCAGTCAAACTGATGCTATGATCAATTTATGCTCATTAGTCAATCAATCTGGGGCAATCTTCTTCAAGAACCCTCAAGATGTCTTTCGTCAAAAGACCATCAGTCTGATATAATTCATAAGTGTGATAGAGATGTGTTCAACATCTTCTATCCAAGCAGAGTGGGCAGTGTTTCCTGTGTTGAGGAATCGGAGTTCTATTCTTCCCTCACAAAAGAGTCTATCTCAGTTGTCTCTATCATTTGCATTGCATACATAAATCATTCATCTATCATACATAGAACGATTTTCATAGCTCGAAGTGTGCTTCGCGCTCATATGCATTTTTCCGAGGTCCTGTTGCTTTCAACATCTTACCTTGTGATCAAAGTCCAACTTACTTGGCACCTACCAAAACTTCTACCTTCCTTTTCATTCAGTGTCATTCCTGAATGTTGTCATTTACCTGTCTTCTTTCTTTCTAGTACCATTCCTGGATGTTGTCGTTTCCCTGTGCACCTATTGCTGTTGTTAGATGTTTATTTTCTTTCTTTCCAGTGCTATTCCTGGATCTTTGCTTTCTTTCACTCCAGTTCCATTCCTAGATGTCTGTCTCTTTCGATCTCCAGTGCCATTCCTGGATATCTTGTTCCTCTTATTTCTCCCAGTGCTATTCCTGGAAGTCTTTTCTCTCTTCTGTAATCCCCATCAGATTTGCTTGGATATCTTTCAGTGCCATTCTTGAATGAGATTTTACCTTTACTTTTAGTTCCATTCTTGAAAGTTTTATCTGTTCGTTCAGTGCCATTCCTGGACGAGTTTTCTCCTTTGCATTCAGTGCCATTCCTGAATGTAGTGATTTACCTTTATCTTTCGGTGTCATTCCTGAAAGTTTTATATGTTCATTCAGTGCCATTCCTGAATGAGTTTTCTCCTTTGCATTCAGTGCCATTCCTGGATGTCTTTGCTCACTATCATTCAATGCCATTCTTGAATGAAGTGATTTACCTTTACCTTTCAGTGCCATTCCTGCAATTCCCTTTCTCACTATCATTCAATGCCATTCTTGAATGTAGTGATTTACCTTTACCTTTCAGTGTCATTCTTGAAAGTCCTTGCTCGCTTTATTCAATACCAGTCTTGGATATTGTGAACTCTTTTTATCCAATGCCATTCTTGGATATTTCTGATGTATTTTCCAAAAAATTTCTCACTTCATTCAATGCTATTCTTGGATGTTGAGATTACTTTTGTCCAATGCCATTCTTAGACACCTTTTCCCCAGCCAAGTCCAATGCTATTCTTAGATATCTCTATTGTTTAACATTGCCATCCAATGCCATTCTTGGATTTCCCCAGTGAAGTTTTTAAATGGAAGTTTGTGTCTATCCAATGCTATTCTTGGATGATTCTGATGTTTGTTGTTGCCTTATTCAATGCCATTCTTGAATGTTGTAGTTCCTTTTATCCAATGCCATTCTTGGATATCTCACCCCCAATAGAATGTTTTTCACCTCCATCCAATGCTATTCTTGGATGACGCTGTTATTTTACCAGAAACTTTCTTGATGTTGTCAAATGCAATTCTTGGACATCTTTTGACATACCTTTTATCTCATTTGTAGTTTCCATCCAATGCTATTCTTGGATGTCATTACTTGTCTTCCCAGGGTCTTGTCCCTATCTTTCCAACTATTGATGGATACTTCTTGTCACCTTGACAGATCTCTAAAGATAGCTTGTGTTCCCCGACGTGTCTTTTCGCGTCTTCTCTCTCAATTTACCATAAATCTCTTGTTTCAAGCTTTCCCGCAGTTTGTTTCATCCTTTGCATTCATATCATCTTGTGACATCTTATGGCTAAAAATTTGGATTTCTGTATTTAAGTATCTTCAATCTTGTCGAGACGAAGTTTTAACCTTCATATCTCCTGATAGAAGAAACTTAAATAGGGGCAGCTGTAAGACCCTAATTTTTACCCCTAAGATTTCGCACATTTCATTTGCATATCATTACCACAAACAAGATCACAATCTATGTTTCTCCCGAGCATCTGTACATTATTTCCCACTTGTTTCTATTTACTAACCTCTAACCAAAATACCAAAAATTTGTTGCAGTTTCGCTCTCTGTGTGTGGTGCAGGTTTGTCCATGACAATGAAGTGATTTCATGTCAAATGTGGCTATTTGTTCTTGATCTAGTTCAGATGGATGTTTGACCTAATCTTGGTCAAACTATCAAGCAACTATTTCAAGTGCAAGTCATTTGCGCTAGTGGTTTATTTCTCAAGCAGTGTGTAGACATATATTTTCGACACCATGTCTTGGAAGGCAAAATGATGTTCCTTGACTAGAGATGATAACTACAGGAAAAGGAGGAAGAAAATGAAGGTATCCAGAAGACACTTCGACAAGATAAGAATTTCGACACTTCGACAGAAATATGAGGAAGTCTTTGTCAGACAGGTTTGAGGGACATTTATCATTTTTTGACAATTCGACAAGTCTGAAAGGACGCGTTTGTTCGACATAACTTGAAGATTCAAATTCAAGAAAATTATAACGTTTGGCAGAAGACGCGTGGAAGTATCTGGCGAAAGGAAGACATGCAGAAGGCCAGATGTCGAAATTTTAGGATTTAGTCGTTAATAGCAGTTATTTTGTTTATCTATAAATAGGATAGTTGTTATTAGAATTCAGTGTGAAAAAACTTGTACAAAACTTCCTGCAATTACTCAAAGTACCCGTGTGAGAGAAAAGAGTTATTTGGAAAAATGTACGTGTAAACACCATCTTTAAATTTCTTTATCAATCAAAGTCTTTTTACCAATTCCTTTACATTTACCAGCATCTTTATGTTTTCTTCGTCATTTTATTTTAAAGTTCTTTCTTCGTCATTTTACTTTAAAAGTTCTTTTCAAAGTCACTTTCTTTTATCTCAGACTTTCCTTTAAAGTTAGTTGAAATCCTTTATTCCAAAAGACTTAAATACATAAAACCAAGAACCAAGATATCACCCTTAATTTAAAATTATCACGTTGATCTAAGTTTTCGCCCGACGTCCTAGGATTTGTTTGGTTAATCCTGCAAGTAACCCAGATTTCACCATTCTGGTAAACCAGAGGTTGTTCGCCAAGATCAACAGCGAACAAATTGGCACGCCCAGTGGGACCAGTGCAATATAAAACTTAAATAAATTTTAAAAATTAAGGCTTTTTCTTCGTTGTATGATACTAAGAAGCGGTAAATTAGCCGTATCTGACGTAGAGAGACCCAAAAGAACTAGAGTAAGGAAAATGGCGAATCAGTCAAATAATCCTAACCCCAATTCAAATTCAAATGAAAATATTCCAGTTTCCAACCCTATACCTTCGGCAGGGGGAAATGTGGATTCAAACCCTGTTCTGGAGGAGATTATGCCTTCGTCAACAGGATTTACACCAGCGGTTTCGCTCTCCCAAAGTATGCCTAGTTCCTCCACAGTGGGACATTCAAGGCCTTTGGGGACGCCTCCTCCGGGAGGACAAAATTTTAGGCCATTCCAGACAAATTTTTCCATGCCTATGTTCGGAAGAGAACAACCATATGGAATGCCAACGTCAGTGATGGCAAATTTACAAAGTGCACCACCCTTGTATTCTGACGCCATGGTCCACATGTCTTCGCCATTGCAAGGATCAGGATACGGTGGAAATATGAGTAGATTGAACCAATCCCTACCAAATTTCCAAATGCCAGCAATTACCAATAATTCTGCGCAAGTAATTCGACAATAAATGGACGAAAGTAATCATGATATGGTCCAAATGTTGACTCAACAAATGGGGGCAGTGTTTAACCCTTTAATACAAAACACTACCCAAACCAACCAATTGTTGGCTGCGCAAATGACGCACATTGCTGACTTTTTTGGTGTTCCTCAAACACGACAAAGAGAACAAGTGATTCAAAACCAAGTAGTAAATGTCGAAGAGGAACCCACGATAAATCAAAGGCCTTTAGAGAATCCTCAGGCAAACCCTAGAAACCAAGAGGCAGTGGTCGAGCAGCCTCGTGTCGAAATCCCCGTTCAACAAGAACCTAGGAGGGTAATAGTCCAGAGAGGCCAAGATGCTGATGATGTGTTGCAACAGCGAATACGATATAATAACTTTCCTGTCGAAAATAACATAACAGCCATGGTCGAAAGGATAATGGCCCAAAACGGTGTAAATATAGGTTTGCAAAGGCCTACTTATACTTCCCCATTGTCAGAACACATTCTGCAAGAGGAACTACCCCCAAGATGGAAAGTTCCTAAGTTTACTAAGTTTTCAGGAGATACTAGTGAATCTACTATAGAGCACGTAGCGCGTTATCTAATAGAAGCGGGAGAAATAGTCAATAACGAAAATTTGAAAATGAAGTACTTTCCAAGTTCCTTGACAAAAAATGCATTCACCTGGTTTACATCCTTGCCCGCGAACTCTATATTCACATGGACCCAATTAGAAAGATTGTTCCATGAACAATTCTATATGGGTCAGACTAAGATAAGTTTGAAGGAATTAGCCAGTGTTAAGAGGAAATTTTCAGAACCTATAGATGATTACCTAAACAGGTTCAGGTTGCTTAAGGCAAGATGTTTCACACAAGTGCCAGAACGGGAGTTAGTCGAAATGGCTGCAGGGGGTCTAGATTATTCTATAAGGAAAAAATTAGACACTCAATATTTAAGAGATATGGCACAATTAGCAGATAGGGTAAGACAGATTGAGAGGCTAAAAGCTGAGAAATTCAGATCAAATAAAAATAAAAAGGAAAGAGTGGCCTATGTAGGAGTATGCCAGGATGATGATGGTGACGAAAATGAACTAATTTTGTTCGACGAGCAAGAAATTGATCTGGCAGAACTAAAGTCAGGCCCTCCATACGCTTGTAAAGTACTAGCTCCGTCGAATGGAAAAAATCCAGTCGAACCTGAAAAGAATGATAAGTTTCCCAAACGAACTTATACGTTCGACGTCACCAAGTGTGACGAAATTTTTGATTTATTGGTCAAAGATGGTCAGTTAATAAAGCCGCCAGGCGCCAAAGAACCGCCTGTCGAACAGCAGAAAAAGAGGGGTTTTTGTAAGTACCATAACTTTTTGGGTCATAAAACATCTCAATGTTTTCTTTTCAGGGATCTAGTTCAAAATGCTATCCGTGATGGAAGGCTGAAGTTCGGTGAGAAGCCAAAACAACAAATGGGGATTGATTCGAATCCCATGCAGGTTGTCGAAGCACACTATGCTGAACCATCCACTGTGAATATGGTGGAGATTGAAGTTGCTTCTGATGGCAGTTTCGAGATGGTGGAGGCTATGGAAGGTTTCGACACCAGTATCAACATGGTCGAGATCACTGAAGATCTTGCAGGCCAGAACGAAGTCGAGGGTACTGAAGCGTTCGACAACGATAATGAAGTCGAAGTCACTGAAGATCTTGACAACAAAAACACAGTTGAAGTCACTGAGGACTTCGACGATGAAGGTAAGGTCGAAGCTACTGAAAGCTTTGAAAATCAGAAAACTACAGAGGGGTCCAACGAGAAGAACGATGACAGTGTTGCTGAAGACGTGGTGGTTCGACCGAGAGAAATCTGGGATTGCTTGGGACAGCCAAGTGGAAAATTCGACTACCTGGTGAAGTACACTATTCCTGCAACTTATCGCACCGACATCAGTGAAATCCGACCAACTGGTTGGGGAAGCGATTTTGATGACGATGGTGATTCCCCTATCGCCAAGGAAGAAGTTACCGAGGACTTCGTTGCTGAAAACAAGGCTACTGAAGGCCTTGATCTTGACAACATGAAGGAGGCCGATGTTGCAAATTACTGCATCAACATCATGGGACCTTTCGACAAGGAAGTCACAGAAATGAAAGAAAAAGCTGTACATGGCCGTGGGAAATCTGGGACTTATGGGATCCTACGAAGAATAAAAGAGGATCCTAAAGAAAAGTCAAACAAGTGTTGCTGCAAGCGTGCTCCTAGGAACATATCCTGGTGTTGCTGCCCAGAAGGGAAGTTCGACTTGACGAAAAAGAAGGACAGAGTCGAAAAGGAAAAGCTCATTGAAAAGATGAACAGACTAACCATTGCTGACAAGCAAAATGTGGGAATCAATATGGTAGAAGTTTCGCAGAAAACTCAGGCAGCAGTAGATGAAGATCAACGTCGAGAGGAGTACCAAAAGCTGGCGTACCCCAAAGAAGATGAAAGTTTGGTCGAATTCATCAAAAGGTGCCAGAGAAGGAAGAGTGACGTGATGCTATGCCCTCGTTGCAGTTCCATTTTCGACAGAAAGGCTGCCACCCACTTGGAGGCAATAGATTAAGCAAGAAGGAAGGCGAATGAGGGAGCGACAAGATACGATCCAAGAAGGAGTGAGCACCACCAATGGAGGCGCAGAGACAGACACTATGGCACTTACAAGCCATCAAACAAAGTGATAGATGACAAATGGGTTCAACCCATCAGAGATGCCCAAGGCCAGAAGAAGTGGAAGAATTTCGATGTGCAGAGAGGCACTTCAATGGAAAACAAGAAGGAGTTGGAGAAATATAAACCTAGGCCATATCCTTCAGAGAATTATAAAGGGAAGAACCCCATGTCGAGATCCCAGTGGAGGAGGTTCCAAAGGCAAAAGAGGTTTGAGAAGGAAGCTGCTGAAAAAGGTATGATGAGAAAAGTGGCTGGAAACAAGGATGAAGCAGAATGTAGCAGCAACGCTCAAATGGCGAACAAGAAGAAGCCCCTCCAGCAAATCAAACCAAACAGCGTGGCAGCGCAAAGTGTGCCCAAAGAGAAGAAGATGGAGGATGACGAGATGACAGATGATTTCAAGTCAGATTCGGAGGCATCCTTCGACGTTGGCTGTAATGTGGTCTCGGTCCTTCCCAGAGACTATGATAGGATCATGGAAGTCGAAGACGAAGAGGATGGGATGGAAGAGGAAACGATGGTGCACAAGCCCGTGTGTTACTACGTAATGAATAATGGTTGTGTCGAAGAGCAAAATGCTTTCTTCGAAAGACCAGACGATTCCATGAAGGCGCACTTGAAGCCTTTGTTTATCAAAGGAAAGATTGAGAGTGTCGGTGTGAACAAGATCCTAGTGGATGGGGGTGCCGCTGTGAATTTAATGCCCCATTTCATGCTGAAAAAGATTGGCAAAGATGACTCGGATGCAAAGCCCCACAACATGGTTCTGTCAAATTACGAAGGAAAGGTAGGAACAACCATGGGAGTTATTCAAGTGGATCTGACAGTTGGTACTATAACAAGGCCAACAATGTTTATAGTTATTGCTTCTAGGGCAAACTACAACTTGCTGTTGGGAAGAGAATGGATCCATGGTATAGGTGCTGTTCCCTCGTCGATGCACCAGAGAATAGTTATTTGGAGGCCAGATGGAATCGTCGAGAACATAGAAGCAGACCAAAGTTACTTCATGTCCGAAGTTAACAATATAAGCGATCGAAGTTTCGACAAAAACTTAGCCCACATACCCCCTTGCAGTCCGGCGAAATTCGACTTGAAGGCAACGGACAACGCGTACTGTTCCATGTATCTCCATCCTACACATGGTTTTCAGTGGGATAAGGAAGTCATTGGTGACTCCAACTACATGTGGGGGACTACCAACGTAGCACCGACAGGATGGGGGAATGAGTTCGACAATGATGATGAGTGAACAAGCAGTGCTCGACAAAATTACGGCTTACATAGCCGAAAACAAATTCAAAGCGGCTCTGGAGGCCGAAGTAAAATACATGGCTGTCGAAGCCAATCATGAAGATTCAAATGAACAGTGTCTCCAAAAAGACGTTGAGGAAAATAATAACAACAACCAAATAGACGAATGGAAAAACCAGAAACTTGACGCCATTTATGACGATGAACCTTTGGGGTTCGAAAAAGATCCAGTGTCGAACAACTTGAAGATGGTGGCGCAGGATCCTTTAGAAGAAATCAACTTGGGGCTGGGGGCAGAAAAAAGACCAACCTACATAAGTGCAAGGATGGATCCTCAGTTCAGAGTCGAAATAATCCAGTTGTTGAAGGAGTTCAAAGATTGCTTTGCATGGGATTATGACGAAATGCCGGGTTTGGACAGAAGTTTGGTCGAATTGAAGCTGCCAATCATAGAAGGGAAGAAGCCAGTCAAGCAAACTCCAAGGCGCTTTGCACCAGAAGTTCTGTCGAAAATAAAAGAAGAGGTCGAAAGACTTCTAAAATGCAACTTCATCCGCACTACCAGGCGGGTGATTTTTTAGGTTTTGTGGTCCACAAGAAAGGGATCGAAATAAATGAAAACAAAGCCAAAGCTATAATGGAAGCAAAAGCGCCATCAACGAAAAAGGGATTGCAATCTCTACTAGGGAAGATCAATTTTCTAAGAAGATTCATCTCCAACCTCAGTGGAAAAACACAACCCTTTTCTCCTCTACTTCGACTAAAGAAAGAAGAATTCACCTGGGGGCAAGAGCAACAAGTGGCTTTCGACAAAATCAAAGAGTACTTGGCTAGTCCTCCAATCTTGATGTCCCCTTGTAGGAAAAGAAGCATGAGACTGTATATCTCTGCATCAGACAAGACATTAGGAAGTATGTTGTGTCAAGAGGATGAGAATGGCGTCGAAAGGGCCATCTATTATCTCAGCAGAGTCTTAAATGATGCTGAAACTAGATATAGTGCTATAGAAAAACTATGTTTATGTGTATATTTCTCTTGTATGAAATTGAAGCATTATATAAAGCCTGTTGATGTATATGTATCTTCTCATTTCGACGTAATAAAACATATGTTGTCTAAGTTTATTTTACATAGTCGAATTGGAAAGTGGGCTTTGGCTCTAACAGAATACTCCTTAAAATATTTGCCTTTAAAGGCTATGAAAGGACAGGTGGTGGCTGATTTTATAGCTGACCACTCTATAGTCGAAACTATAGAATACGTCGAACAAGCACCTTGGAAACTGTATTTCGACGGTTCCAGGCATAAGAATGGACTTGGTATTGGGATGGTGATTATTTCTCCTGACAAAATTCCAACAAAGTTCAAGTACAAAGTCGAAGGGCTGTGTTCGAACAATGAAGTCGAATATGAAGCTTTGATTGCTGGACTTGAAATCTTGTTGGAATTGGGGGCAACAAGAGTCGAAATAATGGGTGACTCTGAGTTGGTAATAAAGCAGTTGACTAAGGAGTACAAATGTGTGAAAGAGAATCTAATAATGTACTTCGTGATAGCAAGTAGACTTCTCAAGAAGTTCGACAATGTGGTTTTTAGGCACATTCCCAGGATGGAGAATCAAGAGGCGAATGATCTGGCTCAACTGGCATCAGGATACAAAGTGTCGGAGGAGAAGTTAGAAAAAGCCATTGAAGTCAGAGGAAGAGTCATATCTGTAGGTTTGTCCCCATCAGATTTAGAGACAATAAAATTGGGATATGGTGACGAAGAGAATTATGAGATTTGCAACGTAGATGATGCAGGAGTCGAAGACTGGAGAAAACCCATCAAAGAATATTTGCAAGATCCAAGTCAAAAAGTCGAACGAAAGGTAAAATATAGAGCTTTGAGTTATGTACTTTTTGGCAATGAATTGTTCAAGAAGACTGCGGAAGGAGTCTTGTTGAAATGCTTAGGCGAAAATGAAGCATACATAGCATTGTCAAATGTGCATAGTGGAGCGTGTGGCGCACACCAAGCAGGCCACAAAATGAAGTGGTTATTGTTTCGACAAGGAATGTATTGGCCAGCAATGCTAAAAGATTGTGTCGAATTTGCAAAAGGGTGTCAAGAGTGCCAAGTACATGCAGGCATACCACATGTTCCTGCAAGTGAGTTACATTCGATTGTAAAGCCTTGGCCGTTCAGAGGTTGGGCGTTAGATTTAATCGGTGAAATTCGACCAGCTTCTTCAAAAGGGCAAAGGTACATTTTAGTTGGAGTAGATTATTTTACTAAGTGGATTGAAGCCATACCATTGGTGAATGTAGACCAAGAAGCGGTTATGGATTTTATCCAAAAGCATATAATCTACAGATTTGGGGTACCGGAAACAATAACAACAGATCAAGGATCTGTGTTTACCGGTCGAAAAATGCAGAAGTTTGCACAAGATACAGGTTTTAAGCTCCTTACTTCGACACCTTATTATGCTCAGGCTAATGGACAAGTCGAAGCAGCTAACAAGGTAGTGATAAATTTGATCAAAAAACATGTAGGTGGAAAGCCAAAAAATTGGCACAATACCTTAGATCAAATTTTATGGGCTTGTCGAACATCTCCTAAAGAAGCAACCAATTCGACTCCATTTAAATTAACTTATGGGCATGATGCAGTTTTGCCAGCCGAGTTGTATTTGCAATCAGTTAGGGTTCAAAGGCATCATCAGATCCCATCAGAGACATACTGGAGTATGATGATGGATGAATTGGTTGATTTAGACGAAGAAAGGCTACGTGCCTTAGATCTCATAAAGAGACAAAAAGAGAGAGTCGAAAAGTTCTACAATAGAAAAGTAAAATTTAAGACTTTTTCAATTGGTGATTATGTGTGGAAGGTAATTCTTCCTATGGATCGAAAAGACAGAGTTATGGGAAAATGGTCTCCCAAATGGGAAGGACCTTTCAAAGTTTTGAAAATATTTTCTAATGGCGCATATGAGGTCGAAGAAATAGGGAAAGACGAAAGGATATTAAAAATAAATGGCAAATATTTGAAAAAGTATAAACCAATATTGCAGGAAATAAAGATAGCAGTCGAATAAAATTGAAATTGAAAGTAAATAGTGTGCTGCCAAACAGATGGCGTTAAATAATTACAAATAAAGCCTCAAAGGGCTAGAAATTGACAGGAAAATTCGACTAAAGCTGAAGGTTTGCAAACTGTGCCTTCAAAGCGGTAAATTTGTCTTTCTGAAATTAAAGTCGACGATCACAGAGGTTCCTGTGAATATGGGCAACTTCAATCTCTTGGTTGATCTTTTGAGCGGTCTCTGCGTGTTGAATGCCAACCTTCAACTCTTCATCAATCTCGCTTTGCCTAGGCTGCTGAATAGAAGCTATGAGTTCCTCCTCTTTGGAATTTTTCTCTTGGAGAACTACTATTTGTTTCTTCCATGTTTGAATGTGGTTATGGCAAGTAGCAATCTTCTTGACAGAGGCTTCAGAAAGCTCTTGTAGTTTCGAAACCTTATTTGTCGAAACAGAAACAGAGTTCCATTCAGCAGCTTGTTGGTCCATTTTTTTCTTGATTTGTTGACATAAGTCCCTTCGACGGTGAAGATCTGTGCTGGATAAGTCAATCACAGTTGTCAGCTCTATCACAAAATTGCAGACTTCGACAGAAGCATCCAAGACGTTAACTTGCTTCAACAGTTTCTTCAACTCCATTGGAGCAATGGCATTTTCCTCTAGAACTTGGAACAAGTCAACATCAAGGATCTTTGCCTTGATCTGAGTCATGATATTGGGTAGAGACTGCACTTCAGAAGTGGCTCCAGAAGTAGTCGAACTGCTGTAGGAAGAGTCTTTAAAATTGAATCTGGTGCTAAGTATGGCTTTCAGGTAGTCCAGGGGTTTCTGCACTTTGAGACTTTCAAGCTCTTCATGAGAAAGACTAGTCGAACCAGTTGTTTGGGAACTCCTTTGAGTTTGGTCAGAAGTAGGCTGGTTGCTATGCTCTGAAGTTCGCCTAGCTTCCTGTTGCTTCGACAGATCTTCTTCGTCAGCAGTCTTCTCTTCAGGATCTCCTTTGACAGCAGTGTCTGCTTTAGCATCATCATCTTTTTGTTGCTCAGCGTGTAATCCAGGATGAGAAGGAGAGTTGTTATCAGAATCAGCTCCCACAGTAGTGTTGAATGCTTCGACCGTTTGTCTCTCAAGTTCTTTGATGGGAGTGTCCTCCTCTCGAACGACCTCCTCCTGGATTGTCTCAGGCTGTTTGTCGACGACCTTTGGCTTCTATCAAAAGAAAAAAATTTCTAAGTTAGAAATGAAATAAAATAAATGAGAAGGGTCGAGATTGAAATTTACCTTGGAAGTCTCAGTTTTGGAGCTAGACTTTCCACTCCCCGTATCCTTCGGCTGATGTTTTGTAGCAGGACTGCTAGAAGATTCCCTTTTAGAAGATTTGACAATGGATTTTTGTGAGGCGATTTTTTGCAGTCTTTTCTTCTTTGGAGGAGGGGGATTTGGAGATGGAGACTCATCACTGGACTCTTCGACAGGGATTATCTCTGGTATTTTCTTTCTTTTTTGGAATGTAGAGGTTTTTTGACTTACCTGATCATATAAATCAAAATAGTGAGTGTCTTAAAGAGATAAAAGAATAGATCAAAAGAGGAAGAGATTTATACCTTAGTCGAAGGTGTCTGGGCGGCACTTTGTGGAGTTTCGACGGAAGCTTTCTTGGCAGGCACTTTCACAGCTAAAAAAAAAAAAAAATAGAAAAAGGGGAAAGTTAGGCAGTGAGAAATACGTGATGATAAAATGATAAAATTCGTGTTGTTGTTAACACCTTCAAGAATGGGATCTTCCACGCGAACGTGTTCTATTCCAATATGAAGGTGCCCTGGGTAGTTATCCAGATGATACTTAGTCGCAACCACGCGTTTAGCAGGTTTTTTATAACTTTCACGAAGAATTTTCATATGATTCCCACATGTGAACCAATCTGGGAATGGAGGACTTAAAGCCACACCAAATTCAGCAGATGGTAAAGGTGGAAATTTAGGAGGGTAATAGCTGAAAGCCAAGTTGTAACGCACTTCTGGTCAAATGTTTGGAGGCAGTGTCAACTTCTCCAACTTCTCCGTGAATTTTTCTTTTAAAGTAACCGCTGCTTCGCGTATGGTTCGACTAAGATCATCAGGTCTGTAAACGGTTTCAAAGTATTTTTGAAATTTTTGTATTTCTTGGATATGTCTTTGTGTACCTTTTTTAGTCCGTTCCTGCACAAGAGCAAAAGCATTCGTCAGATGGGTGGTGAAAGCTTTTACGTCGAAAAATTTGGTAGCATAGTATTCCCTCCACCATGCGTCGAACTCAGGAGTGCAAAGGAATGATGGTTGAAAAACCACCGGTCGAATATCCAAAGATTCGTCAGTCAGCTTTTTCAACAATTCCCTGCTGGTGGCTTCGTCGTGGAAGGAGTTGTAGAAAATGATGGCCCCTTTTTTAGGGAAAAGAGGTCGAGGCATGATTTGAATTAGGCCAAATTGCCTGGCGACCAAGTTAGGTTGATAAACTATTAAGGCAATATGGGGTTTCGTAGTACTGCGGTGGGAGAACAGGAGCCTAGGGGTCAAAAAGGATTCCCAGACATTTAGGAAGATATTTTCATCTTTTTTGGTTTGCAAGGGGAATTGTCGTGAAAACCATTCAGGTCCAATTGTTCTGTCAGCAAATGGAGCCATAGTCGAAGTAAAATGATGTCTCTCAGCAAACATCATTACGTAGCTAGTAAAGGCCCGCCGAAGGCTAATTGCTTCATCAGTTGGTGTCAATTGCACCAATCTAGGCCATTCGACACTCCTGTTTTTGAATTCCCCTTCATTTATGTCATGCTTCACAGGAATAAAGGCTTCGAAAGTGGCATTCAGCCATAGTTGCAAGAGCCAAAAGGGGCCTGCCAAATTAAGCTTCCCTTTGTCCTTCAATGTCTTCAAAGAACGCACGCTTTCACTCAAGGACTCATACAGGTTCGCCAAGATTACCTCACTCAAGCATAATTTGATCCCAGCGTGGAGTTGGTTCGCCATAGTGATGAACCTCTTAGCCACTTGAAGTGAGCGGGAGCAAAAGACGAATTTGGTCAGCCACAAGGTTAGAAAAGCTATGTGCTCTTTGTCAGAAACTTCTTGGTCATTTTCGCCATGGTAGTGAGACATAAAAAGGGAGTATGAGGCGAAACTAGTGTCGAAATCTATGGAGTCCTCGTTCAGGTGAGTGGGGTCGAAGTCAATGCCAACTGGACTAAGGCCAACTATGGCGGCTATGTCGAACAGCGTAGGGGTAACCATCCCGCAGGGGAGGTGGAAGGTGTTATACGTACTATCCCAAAAGTAAAGGGAGGCTAGCAGCATGTTAGGGCAAACATTGGGTCCTGCTCTTGATAATTGTATCAAGTCAAAAATTCCTATTTCTTTCCAAAATTTTTCTTTAACGTTTTCAACTCTGTTCAACCAAGGCAAGTAGTCTGAAAGGTCTTTCGACCAAGGGCAAGTTCTAAAAATCCTAGTATAATTCAGATAAGTTAAATTTATTGCTTCCTTATCTTTTTCGCTTGAACCTTGAGGTTCAGTTTGTTCTACTGGTTTCTCTAGAGTGGGGGGTTTCACCCCAGCACCTATGGGTTTTGTGTGAGAATAAGTAGGAAAGAACTCTTGTAAACGCTCAGGTTTAATGTCTGGGTTAGGGAGTGGTCCTAACATAGCATAGTGATTACCAGAAATAATAACAGGGATGAGTACCTGGGATTTAAAAATGCAGTCTTTTTCCCTCGCATTTGGAGGCTCAGGAATGTATTGTTGATCCCCAATCAGTGTTGGTTCATCCAACCTATGCGCAGGAGGGATGATGGAAGGTTGCTCACTTTTGGAAGGTTTGCTGCTTGATAATTTTTGAAAAGCCATTGTTGAATCAGAAAGTTTTAGAAAGAAGATGAAGATTTGAAGCAGTTGTGAAGAAGAAGAGTTCAAACGCGTAAAAAAGAAAGAGAAATAATGGTTCAGGTATTTATAAGAGATTATCAAAAGCCCTTTAGGTTTAGTGGTGATCATGGAGGGCACGTGGCATCATCTTAACGGTGATGATAAAAAGTGGAAGTTGAAAAAAGCATGGCTAGCTAGGTTTTAGGGGTATGGACATCATGTCTGAACGTGGGATTTGATGGAACGTTTTCAGAGAAATGCAATGATGAATTTTCTTGGGACTGAACAAAGGTCACGTCTTGAAAACCAGCATCATTAATGCAGGTAACATGGCGTCGAAATAGCTTCGACAGCAAATGATGGTTTCTCCAGAAATAAGTCGAAACATCTTTGCTGGGGGGCAATTTGTAGACATATATTTTCGACACCATGTCTTGGAAGGCAAAATGATGTTCCTTGACTAGAGATGATAACTACAGGAAAAGGAGGAAGAAAATGAAGGTATCCAGAAGACACTTCGACAAGATAAGAATTTCGAAACTTCGACAGAAATATGAGGAAGTCTTCGTCAGACAGGTTTGAGGGACATTTATCATTTTTTGACAATTCGACAAGTCTGAAAGGACGCGTTTGTTCGACATAACTTGAAGATTCAAATTCAAGAAAATTATAACGTTTGGCAGAAGACGCGTGGAAGTATCTGGCGAAAGGAAGACATGCAGAAGGCCAGATGTCGAAATTTTAGGATTTAGTCGTTAATAGCAGTTATTTTGTTTATCTATAAATAGGATAGTTGTTATTAGAATTCAGTGTGAAAAAACTTGTACAAAACTTCCTGCAATTACTCAAAGTACCCGTGTGAGAGAAAAGAGTTATTTGGAAAAATGTACGTGTAAACACCATCTTTAAATTTCTTTATCAATCAAAGTCTTTTTACCAATTCCTTTACATTTACCAGCATCTTTATGTTTTCTTCGTCATTTTATTTTAAAGTTCTTTCTTCGTCATTTTACTTTAAAAGTTCTTTTCAAAGTCACTTTCTTTTATCTCAGACTTTCCTTTAAAGTTAGTTGAAATCCTTTATTCCAAAAGACTTAAATACATAAAACCAAGAACCAAGATATCACCCTTAATTTAAAATTATCACGTTGATCTAAGTTTTCGCCCGAAGTCCTAGGATTTGTTTGGTTAATCCTGCAAGTAACCCAGATTTCACCATTCTGGTAAACCAGAGGTTGTTCGCCAAGATCAACAGCGAACACAGTGACTGTCAAGATGTTGTGTGGTGATGTTCATCAAGTTCATATGAGTTCACCAGTCCAAATTGTGTTCATCTATGGATTTATTTTCCCAGATAACTGATCCAGACAAGTTCAAACAGATTCAAACGGTTGTTATTCAATTGTGGCTTGTTCAGTGGTAGTGTCGCACCCTAATTTTTGACCCTAAGATCCTCGCTCTCCCCTTTGCATAACATATTAGGTCAATCATTCTTGCATAACTAACCGTTTCACCTAGTTGTCTGTTTGTTTCATTTATGTGAGACAGGTGCTGTTGCAGAAGGTTCAAGAACTTGAAGGTTGTGTTGTGTGTGTGGTTTGTGGAAGTTCTCTGGTCTCTGCAGGCTTGTGTTAAGTTCCTGTGTGATTGTGTCCTTATCCTTGGTCCCTAATTCACTACCTAAGTCCTTACCCCTCTGTAAGCTCCTCAGATTCCAGAACATGTAGGAATTGATGTCAATATTTCCTACAAATTTCCAAATATAAAGGTCAAGCAAGACTTTGTTCGCGTTCATAAGCTGGTTTTCTTGATCGTAAAAGTTCAAACTTTCTAGTTTATGACCATTATGGGTTGAAGTGCTAAACTCCATTGAGATGCGAAATTCATAATCATTTTCTTTAGGACTGCATTTCAAGTCACCTTCACTTTAATTTTTCGGGCCTTATATAAGTTTTTTATTAAACATGGAAACGTATTTCTACAAGTGATGACTCATGTGCTCAAGTATTTGAAATATATCGCAAAACCCGCCACTTGCAAAAGGCTTTGAGATTTTGATTCTCAAGAAAATCATTTGTTCCTATATTAATCAATTACAAAGACTCATTTTAGTACATTGACCTGCTTCACCTTGGGTTCTTCTATAGCATTCGACTTCTGGAATATACCAAAGAAAAAACTTCAAAAGGAGATTATATCATAAACCTTCAAGATTTTTGACATGATTAAATTTAAAGATTAAAGCTACCACAAAACTTCAAGATCTTAATTTCAAGTTTTTAAGGTGTACGGTTCATGCTCTACATAAGTTGAAACTCAAAATCCAAGTTATTATGGAATTCAAGGACTTTCAAGAAATTTATGATTTTAATTCAAAATTTGAAGTTGAACTCATAAGTTAATTGTCTCTGCAAGACAAGCTCCAATTGTCCCCACAAATATTCATAATGTACAAAATTGATTTCAAAGTCAAAAGTCCTTTACAAAGTACAAGTATTATTTACAAGATTCAAGTTGAAATGCAAGAGGGGATTCCAACACTTATACAACCATATTAATCAAGAAGTGTGTAGGTATTCCTAATAAGAGGAGATTTAACGGTGATGTTTATCGCCAATCATCGCAAGTGGCATAATGAGGTAGTGATGAATTTGTGGGTTGTAATTTTCGTTTGTACTTGTATTCTTGGATAAGCTTCTGCTGCACATGTTATGGTTTCCTGTTGTGTGAGCTTCATTGACAGCAGGCACCGTTTTGCTCTGAACTGCCACCATGTCGGTGATCATGTCTTACATGTGCATGATCCATACGAAATACAAGGATATTCGGACATCATTGATAAGGTTTGATTACTCTCACAAACAGAAGCAACAACCTGCAGTCATCATCAATTGTAAGGCACTATCATACGTATTTGGTCAACGAAAAAATCAGAACATTCCCAAATATGTTCAAGACATTAAAATCCAAAGAATCAAAGGTATTCAATATTTGATATCATGTTCAGACACAATCACGACGACGTTTCCGTATCCAAGATAAGGATCAAACATATTAAATTGGTTTCCAAAACATCAGCAGCCATCTGAAAGTGGGAATCACCATCACTGACAGCCAATAGAATATCTGCAACCATGCACAAAGATAAAACAGTAACAAGTTATAATTTGCAATCATCATCGTAGATAACAGGAACTTGTCAAAACCAAACCTAAACGAGAATTTGCTGTCAAACGATCAAAGCTATGTGAAATCAAGTGTAAAAATTCGAACATTGGCGAATTGAAGCCGAATCTCATCAAAGACCAAACTGATTTGAATATGGATTCTAAAAGTAAAACCAATATCAAACTCACCCGAGAACGGATTCGAATTCAAAACCCAATTTTGAGCTTACTAGTCTTCGCACTTCAGGGAGGACCAGTTTGGATTAGTCTTGATTGCCAAGGCAGTTGAAGAAGGGATATCAGTCAAAGAACCAAAAAACCTGGATTCCAAAAAAAAAGCTTTGCGTTAACACCGTCACAGCAGAAGGATATTTGGGATTAAAATGCTTTCATGATCATTTACAACTTCAAGGCTGCACACCAAGGATGTGGTATTCTTACAACAACCGTAAAGCATCAATTCCAAAAGTAATGGCAGTGAGAGAATTCACCAACGCAGTCTTGAAAGTCGGGAGACTCAACAAGCTTGGTCTCGTGACCTTTTTAGGTGTCTGGCATTAACACGTGGATACAGCCTTCAAGTCTGTGTCAAACATTTGACAGCATTAAAACCAAATATTCAAGAAGGGATCAATTGGAATTAGGACATGCCCAAATAGGTTTCAGTCAAAACGGAAATAATATCACAATCAAGACGATTCCTATTTTCTTTCCAAAACAAGATTTAGACCCAATTCAAAGCATTCCAAACATGTCCAACTAGAAATGGAAAGGACCATCACACAAGATCAGCAGGCTATTCAATTTCGAAATCAAAATTCAATGCCCTCAAGCCTATAAATTAGACGCATTTTATAACAATCAGGAGATAGAAATCATCACGCATCATTATACCAGAAACCCACCCTCACATAACCATACCAGAAACTCACTCACACGAAGCATTTACATCAGGAAAGAAACCCAAAATTGAAAGCAACCCAGAATCAACATATACATGTAAACCAGTTCCAGAGCTACACGCACAATATTTCAGAGCACCAGTTATGCAAGTACATACCTTTGGCGTCATTGACCTTGAAGCTGCATCCGTATCTGAGCACAAAGGAATCTCTTTGGCGTCATAGACGGTCTCCGGAGCCACCACACCACATAGCCTACAACGCGAAAAGGAAAGGAATCCTAGACTTATCCGTAGACGAAGACGCTTGGGATCCTGACCGTTGTTCATTGTTTTCCTCGCCCCCTTTATCGCATTTCTTCTTTTCTTTCGCAAAGTCGATTTGTAATATGTAAACTTCTCAAAATATAGTGGATTGGGGCTGGGATTTTGTGGGATTTAGGGTAGTTAAGGTTATTGTTTGGTTGAGCGAGAGAGAAGAGTCGCGAGCGAGAGATGACACGAGAGAGATAAGGTGAGGAGTGAACGGAGGAGAGTGAGAAGGTTTGCTTTCACGGCGGAGTTTAGGGTTAAGGGTGGCGGCGATTTCTTTTGATTTAGGATTTCAAACCCTTTTGGCTGAGATTCTGAACGAGAGAGGAAAGAGAGACGATTGGGTTGAGAGCTTCTTTCTAAGTTTACATTGACCAAATAATCACATATGCATACACCCACATACATTATCGTGCACCACCACTCCGTTAGCCAATCTGTTTTTTTATTAATCTTTTGATAACCTTTTTTTCTTAATAAACAATCATAATTTTATTACATTTTAAAATAGTTTTTTTTTAACCTTTTATAAACATGTTATTATTAAATTTAACTTTTTTAAAACATAACCTTTTTCTATATATTATTATATAACCTTTTTAATAAAATATAACTAAGTTAATAATTTAAAATCTTCATAATAAAAGAATTTTACACTAAAAAATAATATCTTCTCTAATTAGTTAAAAAAAAAAACTTTTTTAATAACTTTTTCTTTTTAATATAACTTTAAACTAAAAATAATAATAAGAAGAACTTATAATAATAAAAAAAAAAAAAACCCTTTTAAGAAACTTTACTAGCCTTTAGTATAACTCTAAAACTAAAAAATCATAATAAAAACTTTTATTTATAAAATACTAAAATTAAAATCTTTTTTAACTTAATAAGAAACTCTTTCTTTAATTCTTTTTTTTCTTAATTAACTTTTATCTTAAAAGAAATAAAAAAACAATAAAACCTTTTTACTAACATAATATTAAAACCTTTCTTAATAAGAAAACTTTATTAATTGTTAATATAACTTAAAAAAAAACTAAAATAAAAACTTTAAAAATGATTAAAATCCTTTTTATTATTAATAAAAATCTTTAACCCCTTTTATTATTAAAGTAATCCTTAACTTAATTCTTAAAATAATAAACCTTAAGAATTCAAATTCTCTCTTAACGAATTGATCCCCATAAGATCCTTGACTGTCCGTCTGTGTGCTTCTATAGTATTTGTGATCATACCTTGTTTATGCTACTTGATTGTTTGCCTTTATTTGCTTATCTTGATGTTTACATTATTGTATGTCTAAACCCTTTTCAAAACAATAAAAAAATCTCGATCCAACGTCGAGTCCACTTTTCTACCCATATAAGTCGATCGCCTTAGGGCATCGCATTCGACCTACCGATCACAAGACACAAGTCTAGCATCACTTTGCTAGCACCCTCGCCTAAATAACAATAATTTAATCGCATTAATATCCAAGGGAAAATCCCATGCATGATATCCATGTTATTGTGCATGGTGCACATCATTTACATTCATAATCGACAAACTTAAGATAAGACAATTAGATAACTTAGGATAGACTTCCTAGGATAGTCCCCCTCAACTTTGATTTTTAATCAAACTTTAGCCCACCTAATTCTCCACACAAGAGAATTAGATGTTAATCATCTCAAAGAACGGGACATACAATCCCATACCCCACAAATACAAACATTTTCAAAGAACTGTGGCGGTTTTCTTAAGATGATGACTCATCTTCTTCACTTACCCTTAAACGCTTAGCAAAACAAATAACAGATAACATAAAATAAAATCAAGAGGTTCCTGTAGAGTACTACAGATATCTAGGATGCTAACACCTTCCCTAGGTATAACCAACCCCCGAACTTAGAATCTAAGTGCATTTGCATTGCATTGTGGGTATTCGGTCTTTCTCCCTTCCCTTGGATAAAATCAAAGACGGTGGTGACATTAAAAATATGCGATACAAGTTAACTAATAGCTTGTTATCCAATTTTCACCGCGACAGAAATGGCGACTTCACTGGGGATAAAAATAAGAGGGTTCCCCCTAACTTGTTTCTTTTATGTTATTTGTTTATACTTGTATATATATGTATACTTGTTTATCTGTTTGCCTGAATTTTCTGTTTGGCAGGGTTGTTACACTTGAGTGGTGAGATAAGTCCTAACCCAGACTTGAGAGCACATATAAGATAGGATCGTGGGTATAATCGAGGAGATTTCGAGGGAGTAATTCCAAAGAAGTCGATTTGATTCCACACTCAGTTGAGGCCCTCTCAAAAGTGGTATTTGTTGAACGAGCTATCGTGAATACATTACTACTTTCGACCTAGGAGCCCGGGATATTGAGAACCGTAGTTACCTTTAACTCAACTTGGCCTTTTAGGATGTAGTGCGATGACTATGAGGGAGTAATTCCAAAATGGTTGATACGCGATACTACACTCAGACGAGATTCTCTTGAGAATATTGTTGACTACCAAGTAATTGGGAAATCGATAATATCCGAAAGATGGATTGTAGACTCTGGGAACTTTGTAGAACCCGTTCGGTAGGTACATTTGAAACCATAGTACACACTTATTGGGATGGTTAGACCTTGGCTCCATGCTGTGACCTTTCAAACCTAGGACTTCTTGTCTGTCTGTTTGCTTGCTTGTGTGTGTTTTATCTGTGTGTTTGCATACATGCATTCATGAACATCATATCATGAAGTTTCATGGAATTTAGGTTTGTTTGTAAACATCGTAGGGATGTCATGGACTCTAAAAAAGGGAGCGTTGAAGTACACTTACAAGAGTCATGATCTGGACGATCTAAGGAGATTGGAGACCTTGGTAACAGACAAAGAAGGATTCAAGAGTATATATGGGAAATCATTATCTTTGTTGAGTATGAAGAGTGATAAGGGACTTCTCGCTACTCTACTTTTAGTTCTACTTCTTTCTACTCTACTCTACTTATCTTGGAAGAAGCTCAATTGGAAGAAAAATTCAAGCGACTCAAGAGAAGATCGTTGGAAGAGTCTCCTTAGATCCGTCATTACTAGATTTTATTTATCTTTTATATCATGATTCTTGTAAGGCGTATGGACGCGTTGTAATCAATTTTAATAAATCAATATCTTAGTATTTTGAAAAAAAAAGTTTTTTTTTATATTCCTTGATGATTATAAATAGCTGAGTTCCATGAAACTTGATGCATTAACATTGCATCATTTTGCATACGTCTTTTCTCTACCCTAGCTTATTCGGTCTCTTATCTTCGTGTCGCTCAGCTGATCTTCTGGCATTCACATCGAACTTGAAGTAGTTACTGGGGATAATGGATAGAACACAAAGTGTGGATCCCATGTCAGGCTTCAGAGTGACGACTAATCCGATGTTTGACGACGATGCTCCACAAGTGGATGTCCCTACCCGATCTCAGCCTGTGCAAAATGACCTGGTTGGTCAAGTTAATGAAAGAGATTCCTGTTTTCTGAGGTATATGCCAAATTCCCAGAACATCCGTCATGTGAAAAATGTGAATGATCCTAGATTGGGAGAAATTGAGAAAGGATTTCGTAACCTCCAAGAACAATTGAAGATGTTGAAGAAACCTAATGCATCTAGTTTTAAAGCTTCTGACTTGTGTCTAGTTCCGAGCGTGGTTTTTCCTCGGAAGTTCAAAATGCCTACTTTCGAAGTATACAAGGGTGTTAGTTGTCCAAGGTACCATTTGACGATGTTTTGTCGAAAGATGACCACTTGTGTCGACAATGACAAGCTGATGATTCATTGCTTTCAAGAAAGTTTATCTGGGGCATCCTTGATGTGGTATATGAAGCTAGAAAGGAACCATATTCAGTCTTGGGAAGACTTAGCTAACGCTTTTATGAGACAATATAATTATAATGTAGACATGGCTCCAGACAATGATCAATTGATGACCATGAGTCAGAAAGACAACGAGTCCTTCAGGGAATATGCGCAACGGTGGAAAGAATTGGCAGCCCAAGTTCAGGCTCCGCTTCCAGAGAAGGAGCTGGCCAAGATGTTTCTAAAAACACTGTCAGACTCTTATTATGTCAGAATGATAGGCGTTGTGCCATTAGAGTTCTCCAAGATTATGGAAGTCGGAGTAAACATCGAGAATGCACTCAAAAGTGGAAAGATCCAAGATGTCACGAATAGACAAGCTAATGAAGAGAAATCTATTAGCGGTTCTCGAGAGGAAAGAAGTGTTGAAGTCAATGCAGTTTTGGGATCTCCTCAGACTTTGCAAGCTCCAGTTCCGGTGCCTTTTCACAAACGTCAGTATACAGTTCCTGTTCAGTGCCAGCAATCACTACCTCATGGACGTCCGTACAAAAGACGAAGGTTGACTCCTCATAGTCAATGTCAAGATCCACGAATTCAGAACATGAATCACCAGAATCAACGTCAGGATCAGCAGAGACCTTTGAGTAGTCCAGAAGAAAAGACTCATTGGTTCGACCTAATCCCAATGACTTACAGTCAATTGTGGTCTTACTTTGCCCGAAACTCAATAATGGCACCTAGGAAGACTAGAGCCATGAAATCTCGCCCTCCTTGGTTCAATCCAGATACCAGTTGTGCATTTCATGACGGAGTGTTGGGACATTCGATTGAAGACTATAAATTTTTCCAAGAAAAGGTCCAAGAAATGATCGACAATGAAGTGTTGACCTTCAGGAGAGGAATCCCAGTTATAAATGGAACACCTTTATACTGAGAGATGTGAATACTCAAGAAGTCCTTTCAAGCTAGTGGGATCAAGAGCAGAATTCACTCCCAAGCCCATTAAGCTGCTTATCCATTTGCTTGCATCTTATTGTTATTTCTTTGATTATAAGCATGTTTTACATGTAAGAATTTGTTACTTTGAATAATTAATGCAATGATAATGGTTGTCTTGAAGAAATCCATTCGTTTCACTTATTTTAAAACACTTTTTCTATTTTATAATGCCAATGCAGCCCGATCTTTTGCCTTAGCAAAGAATTGAATGGAGGATGATGAAATCAAACGCAAGATCTCTTGTTGTATGCTTTTGAATAAAACTCTGCTAGTGATATAAGGCATTGTTTCAAAATCCTAAACACCGAAGATGTAAGGAGATAAACCCTTGTTAACCCTTTTGAGCCTTTGAAGTAGTCGTTTTCTTCTACAAATCAAAAAAACCCTCATTCTTAACCTGGGGCAGGGTGATTCGCAAAAAAAATGGAGTAAAATATCACGAAGATTGGGTGGGCACAAACAAACTTTGAGCCTTATATCCTTTGTTTCTTAAACCGTGAACCAAACCACGATACAACTCTCAAAAAACCTAGTTGAAGCAGGGTTTATTTCAAAACCATACTCATTGAGATATCGTTTCCTGACTCCTATGAGCTATGCTCAAAATTCGCGTTGGCATTATAAAATCGGTAATTCGACCACCAAAAATATCTTTTAAAAGAATTTTCAAGACAGAAATACGTTGCATTAGCAATTTCAGAATTAACATTTTCTGCTTGCTAACATTGTTCGACATCATAGAAGCTAGCATACGAGCATCAAACGATGAGCTAAACCTTTTGAGATTGGAAATTCTGATGAGTAAATGGTAGATTATTTCAAAAGGATGATCATACACAGGGGCATGTTGCCTAAAGACTTTTCGGAACAGGGGCAAGTTGCCTCCCAGCTATTTCTTTCATTGTCTGACCTCAAGGGGGCAAGCCTGAAGACTCGGTTATACAGAACACCGTCAATCTGGGGCAGTTACGTCGAGATTTGGTAAATCTCTCAAAGGATTTGAAGACTCGGTTTCAGGACGACGTCAATCTGAGCCAGTTACGTCGAGATTTGATAAATCTCTCCAGGAGTTTGAAAACATTGGAACATGTTGGATGCCAAGTTTTCTGTAAGATCCTCTTGAGATCACTTCCTCTCATAAACCATGATCTGGGGCATTTTGAGAAGTGAAGATCACTCATCATCCATTCACAATAACTATTGTTCAAAATGGCGACCACCATGCAGTTCATAAATACAGAGTTACATCAGTCTCACAACAGTCTCTGTAATTCATACCTCAAAGGGTTTCTATCCCAAGTAATGTGACGACTCCCCGGTAAATCTTTACTACAAGTAGTCACGACAGATGCCCCGGGATCCCAATTTTAAGAAGTTACGGCATGTTTGACGCAAGATTTCTCTGGTCGACAACCTAAGAATCCCCAGTGAATTTCCTGAATTTCAATCTTCCCCAGCGAAACGAGTGTTTATTTCACTCCTCATTGGATTCTATCACTATCTCAATCTTCTCCAGTAAAGGCGGATGTTTATTTCATCCCCTCGTTTTTTATTATTATCGATTCCAGCTTCCCCGATGAAATGGATATTTATTTTATCCAGTTACAACGCTCATTCAAATTACTTCAACTTGCAGTGGATATTTATTTTATCCTCATGAAGTCTCTTCAATCATGAGTTTGATTTGTTCCCAGTGAATCTTTCTCATTCCCAACAGAATCACAGGGTCCATCTTGACAATCCTAAGTGAAGTCATGATGTTCATCCCCAAGTGGAATGCATCTCTTCCCCAGAGAAATTTGAAGCTTTGAAGCAGGACATGGTTCCATATATGGCTTTTCCATTCATCCCTAGTGATGCTTCTATCTTGCAAAGATTGGCCGAATATCCGTATCGAGATGCTTGTTTCCATCTCCAATTTGCTTCTTTGTCGCTGTTTTGTCAGCATGAGCATAAGCATAGCATGACATCCTTTCATGTAGATCCATGGCATTTGGCATTTTTGCATTTTTTCATTTTTGTGTTTGCTTGTTCTCTCACTTTGGTTATGTTTATCCCCAAGTGATCAGGGTTTGTCTGCTCCCTCCAAGTAGAATCTTCAGCCCTAGGCAGAAAAAGCACACCCTTTCTAATCCCCCACTGAGTTTGATCCTCGTGGAAGATGGTTGCTTTAGTTTTCTTTTCCATACTTGGATAAAGTTAAACCTTGTTGAGTTCAGTCCTCAATGGATTTGAGTCTTGCTTGACCGCTTCTTTTCAGTTATTTCCTGGATTGAACTTTGGTCCCTGACGATCACAATTTTGGATATCTCTAGGTTGTTGAACCTATATCAAGCGTGCATTTATTTTGCGCCCTATATCCCCAAGAAGAGTTTACTTGAAGATCTCAATGGAAGACAAAAGTTATCCCTCCAGCAGTATTATGGGATTTAGATCTAGACAACAAGTGGTAGCTCTTTATTTGAGCTCAGTTTTCTATCTGGACGACAACTGGCAGTCTCCTCAAAACATTTTGTCTGTCCCTGGTGAAGTTGTCAAGATTATCAGCTTATTCTCCAGAGAAAGTTATTGAAGACCTTACAAGTATTCTCTTTATTTGAGAATCCCTATTACAAGAATTTTACTGGCTTCAACACAGTTTTCAACTACAACAATATTACTCCTCAGTGGTATTCCCCCCAGTGAGTCCACAATTCAATTTGCTTCTATCAAATGGCATCTCTTCGAGAAGTTTGGTGAAGATTCAAATGATCTTTCTCTTTATTTGAGAAGACATGTTTACAAGTCAGTCGGCCCACATCTCTTTTGAAGATCCCCGGTGAAGCTTCCAGGATCTCGGCAGTAGATTTCCTGGTTTATTTTAAGTTGCGACAAACAGTCGTTTATTTCCCTGGTTATTCTCGGCAGAAGATTTCCAGAAGACCTCGACAGTAGGTATTTCATATTAAATTCCCTGGTTATTCTCGGTAGTAGATTCCCAGAAGACCTCGGCAGTAGGTATTTCCCTGGTTATTCTCGGCAGTAGATTTCCAGAAGACCTCGGCAGTAGGTATTTCCCTGGTTATTCTCGGCAGTAGATTTCCAGAAGACCTCGGCAGTAGGTATTTCATTTTTATATTTCCTGGTTATTCTCGGCAGTAGATTTCCAGAAGACTTCGACAGACAATTATTTCTTCCCAGCAGATTCCTCAATGTTGACTCCTTTTAAACAGAATATTCAAAGGAGAAGCTGAATCATTATTTTGATCACTGGAAGCTTATTTGGTTATTACCTTTGCTCAGGCTATCATATGTTTGATAGTAGGTAATATACCACATGCGTTTTGGTCAGATGCCTCGCTTAGGCTACCGTGGTGGTAGTAGGCCATCTTTCCTCCTGCGTCTACCTCTGCTTAGGCTATCATATGTTGATGGTAGGTAACGCATCCTTTTGATTGGACACCTCTGCTTAGGCTGCCACAAGAGGACAGTAGGTGATCCTTCTCTTTCAGTCTATTACCTCTGCTTAGGCTATCATGGATAGTAGGTAATATGTCGTTATGTAGGTAACACATATCTCTTTTGGGTCGGACACCTATGCTTAGGCTACCGTATTTGGTAGTAGGTGATCTTTCCTCCCTAGTTTATTACCTTTGCTTAGGCTATCCTGTGTGATAGTAGGTAATATACGCCATTTTTATCTCAACTGGATACCTTGGCTTAGGCTACCGGCTGCTGGTAGTAAGTTATCCCTCTTTTCAAGTTGCTTTCCTTATGTTTAAGCTACCCTGTGATTGTCAGTTGGTAGTCTCTTTTCCCCTAGTGGACTTAGATCTTTCCCCGTGGAGTCTTGTTTTGTTGGTTGGCCTCGTCGGGTCTTTCTTTTTCAGCGTTTCAACATTAGTTATCCCCTGTGACATTATCCCTCACAGAATCCTTGTCTTGCATTTCATATCTTTTTCATATCATATCATGTGCATTTGGCGGCATCTTAGGGCCAAAAATTTTGTGCATGTTTGTATTTAAGTCTCTCCTATCTCGTCGAGACGAAGATTTCAATCTCCATATCTCCGAATAGGAGAAACTTAAATAGGGGCATCTGTCGCACCCTAATTTTTGACCCTAAGATCCTCGCTCTCCCCTTTGCATAACATATTAGGTCAATCATTCTTGCATAACTAACCGTTTCACCTAGTTGTCTGTTTGTTTCATTTATGTGAGACAGGTGCTATTGTAGAAGGTTCAAGAACTTGAAGGTTGTGTTGTGTGTGTGGTTTGTGGAAGTTCTCTGGTCTCTGCAGGCTTGTGTTAAGTTCCTGTGTGATTGTGTCCTTATCCTTGGTCCCTAATTCACTACCTAAGTCCTTACCCCTCTGTAAGCTCCTCAGATTCCAGAACATGTAGGAATTGATGTCATTATTTCCTACAAATTTCCAAATATAAAGGTCAAGCAAGACTTTGTTCGCGTTCATAAGCTGGTTTTCTTGATCGTAAAAGTTCAAACTTTCTAGTTTATGACCATTATGGGTTGAAGTGCTAAACTCCATTGAGATGCAAAATTCATAATCATTTTCTTTAGGATTGCATTTCAAGTCACCTTCACTTTAATTTTTCGGGCCTTATATAACTTTTTTATTAAACATGGAAACGTATTTCTACAAGTGATGACTCATGTGCTCAAGTATTTGAAATATATCGCAAAACCCGCCACTTGCAAAAGGCTTTGAGATTTTGATTCTAAAGAAAATCATTTGTTCCTATATTAATCAATTACAAAGACTCATTTTAGTACATTGACCTGCTTCACCTTGGGTTCTTCTATAGCATTCGACTTCTGGAATATACCAAAGAAAAAACTTCAAAAGGAGATTATATCATAAACCTTCAAGATTTTTGACATGATTAAATTTAAAGATTAAAGCTACCACAAAACTTCAAGATCTTAATTTCAAGTTTTTAAGGTGTACGGTTCATGCTCTACATAAGTTGAAACTCAAAATCCAAGTTATTATGGAATTCAAGGACTTTCAAGAAATTTATGATTTTAATTCAAAATTTGAAGTTGAACTCATAAGTTAATTGTCTCTGCAAGACAAGCTCCAATTGTCCCCACAAATATTCATAATGTACAAAATTGATTTCAAAGTCAAAAGTCCTTTACAAAGTACAAGTATTATTTACAAGATTCAAGTTGAAATGCAAGAGGGGATTCCAACACTTATACAACCATATTAATCAAGAAGTGTGTAGGTATTCCTAATAAGAGGAGATTTAACGGTGATGTTTATCGCCAATCATCGCAAGTGGCATAATGAGGTAGTGATGAATTTGTGGGTTGTAATTTTCGTTTGTACTTGTATTCTTGGATAAGCTTCTGCTGCACATGTTATGGTTTCCTGTTGTGTGAGCTTCATTGACAGCAGGCACCGTTTTGCTCTGAACTGCCACCATGTCGGTGATCATGTCTTACATGTGCATGATCCATACGAAATACAAGGATATTCGGACATCATTGATAAGGTTTGATTACTCTCGCAAACAGAAGCAACAACCTGCAGTCATCATCAATTGTAAGGCACTATCATACGTATTTGGTCAACGAAAAAATCAG
This sequence comes from Lathyrus tuberosus, assembly GCA_022829125.1. Classification (NCBI taxonomy): domain Eukaryota; kingdom Viridiplantae; phylum Streptophyta; class Magnoliopsida; order Fabales; family Fabaceae; genus Lathyrus; species Lathyrus tuberosus. The sequence continues at coordinate 3,313,587 of JALAZF010000481.1, read as the reverse complement.
AACATTCCCAAATATGTTCAAGACATTAAAATCCAAAGAATCAAAGGTATTCAATATTTGATATCATGTTCAGACACAATCACGACGACGTTTCCGTATCCAAGATAAGGATCAAACATATTAAATTGGTTTCCAAAACATCAGCAGCCATCTGAAAGTGGGAATCACCATCACTGACAGCCAATAGAATATCTGCAACCATGCACAAAGATAAAACAGTAACAAGTTATAATTTGCAATCATCATCGTAGATAACAGGAACTTGTCAAAACCAAACCTAAACGAGAATTTGTTGTCAAACGATCAAAGCCATGTGAAATCAAGTGTAAAAATTCGAACATTGGCGAATTGAAGCCGAATCTCATCAAAGACCAAACTGATTTGAATATGGATTCTAAAAGTAAAACCAATATCAAACTCACCCGAGAACGGATTCGAATTCAAAACCCAATTTTGAGCTTACTAGTCTTCGCACTTCAGGGAGGACCAGTTTGGATTAGTCTTGATTGCCAAGGCAGTTGAAGAAGGGATATCAGTCAAAGAACCAAAAAACCTGGATTCCAAAAAAAAAGCTTTGCGTTAACACCGTCACAGCAGAAGGATATTTGGGATTAAAATGCTTTCATGATCATTTACAACTTCAAGGCTGCACACCAAGGATGTGGTATTCTTACAACAACCGTAAAGCATTAATTCCAAAAGTAATGGCAGTGAGAGAATTCACCAACGCAGTCTTGAAAGTCGGGAGACTCAACAAGCTTGGTCTCGTGACCTTTTTAGGTGTCTGGCATTAACACGTGGATACAGCCTTCAAGTCTGTTTCAAACATTTGACATCATTAAAACCAAATATTCAAGAAGGGATCAATTGGAATTAGGACATGCCCAAATAGGTTTCAATCAAAATGGAAATAATATCACAATCAAGACGATTCCTATTTTCTTTCCAAAACAAGATTTAGACCCAATTCAAAGCATTCCAAACATGTCCAACTAGAAATGGAAAGGACCATCACACAAGATCAGCAGGCTATTCAATTTCGAAATCAAAATTCAATGCCCTCAAGCCTATAAATTAGACGCATTTTATAACAATCAGGAGATAGAAATCATCACGCATCATTATACCAGAAACCCACCCTCAAATAACCATACCAGAAACTCACTCACACGAAGCATTTACATCAGGAAAGAAACCCAAAATTGAAAGCAACCCAGAATCAACATATACATGTAAACCAGTTCCAGAGCTACACGCACAATATTTCAGAGCACCAGTTATGCAAGTACATACCTTTGGCGTCATTGACCTTGAAGCTGTATCCGTATCTAAGCACAAAGGAATCTCTTTGGCGTCATAGACGGTCTCCGGAGCCACCACACCACACAGCCTACAACGCGAAAAGGAAAGGAATCCTAGACTTATCCGTAGACGAAGACGCTTGGGATCCTGACCGTTGTTCATTGTTTTCCTTGCCCCCTTTATCGCATTTCTTCTTTTCTTTCGCAAAGTCGATTTGTAATATGTAAACTTCTCAAAATATAGTGGATTGGGGCTGGGATTTTGTGGGATTTAGGGCAGTTAAGGTTATTGTTTGGTTGAGCGAGAGAGAAGAGTCGCGAGCGAGAGATGACACGAGAGAGATAAGGTGAGGAGTGAACGGAGGAGAGTGAGAAGGTTTGCTTTCACGGCGGAGTTTAGGGTTAAGGGTGGCGGTGATTTCTTTTGATTTAGGATTTCAAACCCTTTTGGCTGAGATTCTGAACGAGAGAGGAAAGAGAGACGATTGGGTTGAGAGCTTCTTTCTAAGTTTACATTGACCAAATAATCACATATGCATACACCCACATACATTATCGTGCACCACCACTCCGTTAGCCAATCTGTTTTTTTATTAATCTTTTGATAACCTTTTTTTCTTAATAAACAATCATAATTTTATTACATTTTAAAATAGTTTTTTTTTAACCTTTTATAAACATGTTATTATTAAATTTAACTTTTTTAAAACATAACCTTTTTCTATATATTATTATATAACCTTTTTAATAAAATATAACTAAGTTAATAATTTAAAATCTTCATAATAAAAAAATTTTACACTAAAAAATAATATCTTCTCTAATTAGTTAAAAAAAAAAACTTTTTTAATAACTTTTTCTTTTTAATATAACTTTAAACTAAAAATAATAATAAGAAGAACTTATAATAATAAAATAAAATAAAAACCTTTTAAGAAACTTTACTAGCCTTTAGTATAACTCTAAAACTAAAAAATCATAATAAAAACTTTTATTTATAAAATACTAAAATTAAAATCTTTTTTAACTTAATTAGAAACTCTTTCTTTAATTCTTTTTTTTCTTAATTAACTTTTATCTTAAAAGAAATAAAAAAAACAATAAAACCTTTTTACTAACATAATATTAAAACCTTTCTTAATAAGAAAACTTTATTAATTGTTAATATAACTTTAAAAAAAACTAAAATAAAAACTTTAAAAATGATTAAAATCCTTTTTATTATTAATAAAAATCTTTAACCCCTTTTATTATTAAAGTAATCCTTAACTTAATTCTTAAAATAATAAACCTTAAGAATTCAAATTCTCTCTTAACGAATTGATCCCCATTAGATCCTTGAGTGTCCGTCTGTGTGCTTCTATAGTATTTGTGATCATACCTTGTTTATGCTACTTAATTGTTTGCCTTTATTTGCTTATCTTGATGTTTACATTATTGTATGTCTAAACCCTTTTCAAAACAATAAAAAAATCTCGATCCAACGTCGAGTCCACTTTTCTACCCATATAAGTCGATCGCCTTAGGGCATCGCATTCGACCTACCGATCACAAGACACAAGTCTAACATCACTTTGCTAGCACCCTCGCCTAAATAACAATAATTTAATCGCATTAATATCCAAGGGAAAATCCCATGCATGATAACCATGTTATTGTGCATGGTGCACATCATTTGCATTCATAATCGACAAACTTAAGATAAGACAATTACATAACTTAGGATAGACTTCCTAGGATAGTCCCCCTCAACTTTGATTTTTAATCAAACTTTAGCCCACCTAATTCTCCACACAAGAGAATTAGATGTTAATCATCTCAAAGAACGGGACATACAATCCCATACCCCACAAATACAAACATTTTCAAAGAACTGTGGCGGTTTTCTTAAGATGATGACTCATCTTCTTCACTTACCCTTAAACCCTTAGCAAAACAAATAACAGATAACATAAAATAAAATCAAGAGGTTCCTGTAGAGTACTACAGATATCTAGGATGCTAACACCTTCCCTAGGTATAACCAACCCCCGAACTTAGAATCTAAGTGCATTTGCATTGCATTGTGGGTATTCGGTCTTTCTCCCTTCCCTTGGATAAAATCAAAGACGGTGGTGACATTAAAAATATGCGATACAAGTTAACTAATAGCTTGTTATCCAATTTTCACCGCGACAGGTAGCTATGTGTTTGGTTTATCAGAGGCTTGTGAAAAAGTCAAGAGTGGTTGTGGGCTAAAAGTCAAGATTTGTTTTGGGCTAAATAAAGATTTTCTATCCAAATATATCCATTGCAAGGCCATCCTAAACCAAATACCCACATTTTTTCCAATTATCCAATTTATTTTCAATAACCTTTTTTTATTATCCATTTTTAATACCATTCATTAAAACCATTTCAATTAGTCAATGATCCATTTTCTAAACCATATCCAAAATTATATCCATTTTCTAAAATCCATATATTCAATTTCATCCATCCAATATCCATTTAAAAATCCATAACCCACTTTTCTAATATCCAATTCATATTTTTCTAACCAAATGTTCATTGTTTTATTACAAAGGTGGAAGACCCATTATCTTTTTTTTTGCAAACCATTCACAATAAAAACCAAAGTTACCAAAAAATAATGAACCATTACCACAAATATTACAAAGCCCCTATGTTTTTGAAAGCCCACATCACATGCAATTACAATTGTCAAAAATGAAAAAAGCTATGAACAAACTCGACCCATTACCATTAAAAAAACCAAGCCAAGAATTTCCAAGCCAGCACATCTTATTATGTTTGCAAGACACTTGCTTCAGAAAGTGAAACGAAAAAATGTCAGCTACACAAACATCTCACCAAGCCTTTATGCAAGCCACAAGCTTCCAAGCTTTACAACTACAAGCCTCACGAGTTACACAAGCATCCCAAGTCGTGAGCCAGCCAAGTCAAGAAGGCAAAGAAAAACGGTGACATAAAACTCTGCACAAAAGCAAAACCTGAGCAATTCACGAGCAAAATACACTCCAAAAGCATCAATTCAAAACGCGCAGAATACAGATTGAAACGGCAACCATTTTTTTTCAATTTCAAATCATAAATCCCTCTCCAATTTCCTCTATAAATAACACCTCATGTTGGTGATTTTAGTATCATCAATGTATTTTAGTAGTAATGTGATTTACTATAGGCCGATGCAATTATGCGTTAAACTCGGAAACGAGTTAGGGAAGTGCGGAGTGCACGCTCGTCGAGCCAACGTATAATTGAATACGAATAATTGAAACGGGGTTCCAAGGGGCAGAGCCCCTGGCGGGGTCCAAGGGGCGAGAGCCCCTGGCTGGAAAGTGTACGAACACGATTCTTCGAAGTTATCCAGGATTATCATACCCTAAATTCCAAAAAACGAACAAAGTATATTTTCTGATAATCATGGCTGGAGGAAGCACTGTCAAGGAGATGACTAAAAATTTCGGAAAATTGGACAAGTTTCAAGGACAAGACTTTAGGCGTTGGCAGAAGAAGATGCATTTCATGTTGACAACGTTGAAGGTGGTGCACGTCCTGTCTACACCGATTCCAGAACTTTTGGAGGATGACACGGTTGAAAATCTGAGACGCAGATCAAAGTGGGAGAACGACGACTACATTTGCAGAGGGCACATTCTTAACGGTATGTTTGATCCCTTATTTGATATTTACCAAAACGTGGAATCTGCAAAGGAATTGTGGGATTGTCTCGAATCCAAGTACATGGCAGAGGATTCATCCAGTAAAAAGTTCCTGGTAACCGATTTCAACAATTACAAAATGGTTGAATCGAGGTCTGTCATGGAACAATTCAATGAACTCCTCCGAATCCTTGGACAGTTCACACAACACGGATTGAAGATGGATGAAACAATATCTGTCTCAAGCATCATAGACAAGTTGCCTCCTTCGTGGAAGGATTTCAAACACAATCTGAAACATGGAAAAGACGAACTGTCTTTGATCCAACTTGGAAGTCACTTGCGCATAGAAGAATCTCTAAGAGCGCAGGAGGATGTCAAAGGAAAGGGCAAAGAAATTGCTGGACCCTCGGTTAATATGGTCGAAGAGGGTGGTAAGAACGATAACAACAAAAACAAAGGAAAGAAGCGTGCTTTCAAGAACAAAAAGGGCAGTTTCGGTGCTAACAAGAAATCGAAACTAGAATGCTGGAAGTGTGGCAAAATAGGCCACTTCAAGAGGGATTGCCGTTTCGGCAAAAAGCACGACAACGCGAATGCAAGTGGTTAAGGAAAGGGGTCTAAGGACCAATCCGAAAACCAAGGTCAGAAATCAATTCGTGATTTGAATAGTTTGATTAAACATTCGGTTTCACTAAATTCTGAAGCATTTTATGTGCAGGATGATGTTATCGCGTGGTGGATTGATTCTGGCGCCACAACACATGTTTGCAAGGATCGTTTCTGGTTCAAGACACTTATTCCAGTGGAAGATGGTTCTGTCCTCTACATGGGAGATGATCACTTCGCTCCCGTTGAAGGCAAAGGAAACGTGGTGCTAGAATTCAGTTCTGGAAAGACAATTACTTTGTTTAATGTTTTGTATGTTCCTAAATTACGTAAGAATTTAATTTCTGGTCCTGTATTAAATAAGCTTAGATACAAGCAAGTGTGTGAATCCGATAAATATGTTTTATTGAAGTCTGGTGTGTTTGTAGGATTTGGATACTATAATAATGGTATGTTTATGATGAATTTGAATGGAGTTCCTAATGATTCTGGTTCTGTATTTATGTCTTCTTCGAATGTTATAAATTTTTCGTTGTGGCATGCTCGTCTAGGACACGTACACTATAAAAGAATGCATGAAATGTCTAAAGATGATTTAATTCCTGTTTTTGATGAAAATGTAGAAAAGTGTAAAACTTGCATGTTAACAAAGATCACTAGGCAACCTTTTAAAAATATAACAAGGAAATCTGTCATTCTTGAATTGATACATAGTGATTTATGTGATTTGCATGCTACTCCATCATTAGGGCATAAAAAATATTTTGTCACTTTCATAGATGACGCATCTAGATTCTGCTATGTTTATTTGTTGTACGCTAAGGACGAAGCCTTAGATAAATTTAAAATTTATAAAACTGAAGTCGAAGTGCAACAGAATGTGCTGATTAAAACATTACGTACGGATAGAGGTGGTGAATATTATGATCCTGTATTTTTCCAATCCGTAGGAATCATTCATGAGACTACGGCACCTTATACACCTCAACAAAATGGTGTGGCTGAAAGGAAAAATAAAGTTCTTAAAGAAATGGTGAATGCCATGTTATCTTACTCTGGTTTAAGTGAAGGGTTTTGGGGAGAAGCTATGTTAACGGCTTGCTATTTGTTAAATAGGGTTCCTAATAAAAGGAACAAGACTACCCCATATGAACTTTGGTATAAGAAACGACCCAACTTAACATTTCTACGTGTTTGGGGTTGTAGGGCCGTGGTTAGACTCCCGGACCCAAAAAGGAAAACTTTGGGTGAATAAGGTATAGCTTGCATCTTTGTTGGATATGCTGAGCACTCCAAGGCCTATAGGTTATATGTTATAGAACCTAATGACTCGATTTCTATTAACACGATTATAGAATCGAGAGATGCCATATTTGATGAGAATTGTTTCTCTTCTATACCTAGACCAAAGGGCTCTATACCTAATTCAGATGAATCTCTAAGGGATGATCATTCAAATGATGTGCCAAGTGAGACACTTGAACCCCGTAGGAGCAAAAGAGCTAGAAAATCTAGATCTTATGGATATGATTTTCAACTATATTTAGTTGAGGGATCAAGGGATCAGATTGATACTCAATACTATTATTGCTATAGTATAGAGGAGGATCCAAGAACGTATGATGAAGCTGTGAAATCTCGAGATTCTATTTTTTGGAAAGAAGCAATTGATGAAGAGATTGGTTCTATCATGGAAAATAATACTTGGGTATTATCTGATTTACCACCAGGTTGCAAACCATTGGGTTGCAAATGGATCTTCAAAAAGAAGATGAAAGTCGATGGTACAATTGACAAGTTTAAAGCTAGATTAGTTATCCAAGGCTTCAGGCAAAAGGAAGGGATTGATTATTTCGATACCTATGCTCCAGTTGCCCGTATCACTACTATTAGATTGTTGATTGCCTTGGCGGCTATTCATAATCTAGTGATTCATCAAATGGATGTCAAAACAACATTTCTGAATGGTGATTTGGAAGAAGAAGTGTATATGAAGCAACTTGAAGGATTTGTAATGCCTGGTAATGAGCATAAAGTGTGTAAGCTAGTTAAGTCGCTGTATGGGCTGAAACAAGCTCCGAAGCAGTGGCATCAAAAGTTTGATGAAGTTATTTTGTCTAATGGTTTCATTCTAAACCAAGCAGACAAATGTGTATATAGCAAATTTGATACATCCGGTAAAGGAGTTTTCATTTGTCTATATGTTGATGACATGTTGATCTTTGGCACCGACCAAAATCAAGTTGATAAAACGAAGAATTTCTTGTCATCAAAGTTCTCCATGAAGGATATGGGGGAAGCGGATGTTATTCTTGGTATTAAGATTAAACGGGAGAATAAGGGGATTGTAATTACGCAATCTCATTACATTGAGAAAATACTTAAGAAGTTCAATTATGAAAGTTGTTCTCCAGTAAGTACTCCCATGGATCCGGGAGAAAAACTTATTCCAAATACAGGTAAACCTGTGGATCAACTCGAATACTCAAGAGCTATAGGCTCTTTGATGTATGCTATGATTAGCACTAGACCGGATATTGCTTATGCGGTTGGAAAGTTGAGCAGATTTACTAGTAATCCTAGTAGACATCATTGGCATGCGATAACTAGGGTATTCAAGTACTTGAAGGGTACTATGAATTATGGATTGGCATATATGGGATTTCCTTCGGTGTTAGAGGGTTATTCGGATGCTAGTTGGATAAATAATGCTGAAGATTCATCCTCTACAAGTGGATGGGTGTTCTTGCTTGGGGGAGGTGCCATCTCATGGGCTTCCAAGAAGCAAACATGTATAACTGGTTCCACAATGGAATCTGAGTTTGTAGCATTAGCAGCTGCTGGTAAAGAAGCGGAATGGCTAAGGAACTTGGTATATGAGATTCCGATATGGCCTAAACCGATATCACCAATTTCTATCCGTTGTGATAGTACTGCCACACTGGCTAAAGCTTATAGTCAAATATACAATGGAAAGTCTAGACATTTGGGTGTTAGACATAGTATGATTAGGGAATTAATCATGAATGGGGTGATATCTATTGATTTTGTTCGGTCGCAACAAAACTTAGCTGATCACTTGACGAAGGGGTTAGCTAGAGACTTAGTGAATAAGTCGGTAATTGGGATGGGATTAAAGTCCATTTAAATCTATTAGCTGTGGTATACCCAATTCCCTTCTAATACAACGTTAGAAGCAGAATTCAATGTGGAAAGATCATAGTTAGAGATTGGAGCAATTGTGTTTATCTTCCCAAGGTATGTGCTCAGACCTGCAAGTGATGGCTAGGTTGAAATATATCTTCTTAATGGTTCTTTTGAAAAATTGCAAATGCAGGTGCAAGATTAAAAGGATCACTTATGTGAGCATGAAGTTTTGCCGCTTCAGGAAGCTTGGACTTGGCTTCCTATATGCTTATTAATGGATAAGGACACATGGCTTGTAAAGTGTCAAGTATGAATAGTAGAGTATTGTAAGAAACATATGTGTACTATATCTTCAGATATTCAAATGGATTGACGGGTTCAATCGATATGACACCCAGATTTTTGAGTATTTGGAATGTGTATTTGTACTAAGATGAAAATTCAATCGTAAGACATTTTCATCTATGCATTTGTTTGATCGTTATACCTGTGTGTTATACCCTTGTATATATTATTGTATATACTGAGTAAATCAAGGATTACACTAAAATGGGGGGGATTTGTTGGTGATTTTAGTATCATCAATGTATTTTAGTAGTAATGTGATTTACTATAGGCCGATGCAATTATGCGTTAAACTCGGAAACGAGTTAGGGAAGTGCGGAGTGCACGCTCGTCGAGCCAACGTATAATTGAATACGAATAATTGAAACGGGGTTCCAAGGAGCAGAGCCCCTGGCTGGGGTGCGGGGCAGCGCCCCGAGCGAAATTTTTTTTTGAATAGTTTGACATAACCGGTTTTTCCGAACAGTTGCTTCTTTTCAGTTTCGGTTATTGATCTCCTATATAAGGAGTCATTTGGCTTCGGTTTCGCGCACAGAAAACATTGAAATTCTCTCTACATTCTGAATCTAATCTCTTTGCCAGAAACAGATTGTTCTTCAAGAATTATCCCCACAAAGATTTCGTGAACCCAGGCAACAATAATAGGGTCGAAATACTTTGTTCGGAAAGTGTACGAACACGATTCTTCGAAGTTATCCAGGATTATCATACCCTAAATTCCAACACCTCATTCATGTTGATTTTCTCAAGCTTGAAAGCCAAGAACACTCTGCAAAATTCAATTCCGATCTGCAAATTCAACTATCTCCAAACTAACCTTCATCAATCACACATAAACCTTCCATTTTCTGTCAACTCAACAACAAGAAGCTTCAACCGTTCACACAATTCCAATCCAGCATCAACCGGTCATAACTTCGCATCTCACAAAAGCCACGCACATCAACATTAACATCACTAATTTCGTATGGTTCAGAAGAAGAAAAAGAGAAATTAAAGCGTTGCTCACCTTTGAATTGAAGGTAATTGGAAGTTTCCGCTGAATTCTCGCGGTTTTGATTCGAGATATCGAGTCACCTTTGCTTGGAATTGAATATATATATCTGAGATGCACATTTGATTATGATCACAACCGTGCAAATTCCAACTCCCGTCGTCCGCCGTGGTGAGCTCCGCCGTGAGAGCTTCCTTCGCCATGAACAGTGTCGTGAGAGAAATTGAAGAACATGATGGAACCACTCACCGTCTGTTTCTCATTTCCTCTTTCCATTTAATTCTTTTTTGTTTTTGTTTTTGTTTTTTTCATTTCTTTTAAAAAAAGAATTTGGGCCGTGTGGCCTTTGGACCACTACCACCACCGTTTTTTCTTTCTATTTTTACCTCCCCCTCTACTTTTTTTTTTTTACATTAATTTTCTTCTAAATTTCTTTTTTCAAATAACTTTCTATTAGTACTTTTTTTAAGTCTTAATCTTTTTTACCTTTTTGACTTTTGACTTGAATTTTACTTTAAAAATTTTTTGAAAAAATTAGCTTGAAAAATATTTTAATTCTTTTTTCCATTTGATTTCTTTCTTTTTCTATTTTTGACATTATTGGTTGTATGGATCATAAATGTTAGATCCACCTCTCTTCATCTTTTTTTTTTTCTTTTTGATCGATGAAAGTCTAATTGATCTTGGAATTCCTTTGTTGAATTTCGATCAAGACTAGATCATTACCATTTTTTCTTTTCGTGCGGTATTGCTTTCAGATGACGATTTATATATCGTTCATCTAGCATGCATTAGCACAAAGAGCTATTGACCGGCCTCATTGTAGGGTAATTACTCCGTAAATTACTCGGCGATTGCTTAACATAGCGCAATATTTGTCCCGCATCGGAAAACTATCAAGAATAGTTGATTATTTGTCTTTTGGTTCAAAACTTATGAAACTTGTTGTTAGGAGGCTTTGGTCTTATCAATCCTCTAATAAGTTTTCATTAATCTTGACCTAAGTGCAATTATTCAATTATTATTGATCACTAACTCTAACAACTAATCAATAACTTACTAACATTACTATTGTACTAACTTTGTTTACAATTCCTTCTCGCTCCTTATCTCTTTTACTTTTATGCTTCATTTTTATCATTTCATATCATGTTTATGCTTCCGCAATTTTTCCTTTGTCCGTTGGACATATGTTTATGCTTCCGTACTTTTTCCTTTGTCCGTTGGACACATGTTTATGCTTATGCCTTTTTTTCTCTTTGTCCACTTGGACCAAAAACATTAATAAAGGCCAAAACCTCTAAAAAACCTTGTGCTTTCTAATCTTGGACTATGGTTACTATCCTTTGCAATGGACTTGGAGTTTTGCACTTAGACCTTGGACTTCAATACTATTCTTGAATCCTTGGACTTAGACCTTGGACATCCAATGCAATTCTTGGAACCTTGGACTTAGAATTAGGACCTTTCTCCCTTTGCTTTGGAATTATAGTTCGAAGACTTGGAAGCTTGCTTTTGTGGTTAGATGTTTCTTATCCTTGGCTTTTACTTTATGCTTTAGGATAATCACTTCTTCTCCTCCCCATTCTTCAATTTTCAAAACTCTCTCCCTTTTTCAAAAACTTTCTTGATTTCAAACTATCATCTCTTTCATAATCAAACCTTGACTTGTTCAAGTTGATTTTACTCTTTTCTTTTCATTTCTTAACAAATGCTAAACTACATAAGCATGTTGACACCTTTTTCAAAAAACTTAAAAAACATCAAACTCATCACTCTCTTTTTGTGCCCTCGTGCACTTTTTCCTTTAACTTTTTCATAAGTTTAGACATGATTCATTTCCTTAAGCGGAATTATTCGCTTGGAAATGACGACTTGACTTTACATTTAAGATCAACCAAAACAAACAAATTTCATTCTTTGTACCACGAACTACGGGGTTTTAATCCTATATTGCTTTGTGGGTACGTAGGCATGAGGCGATAAGTCTCTCCAAACACAAAAATCATAAAAACAATTTCTCTTCTCATCTCCTTAATCACTTTTCAAGCAAACCTTTTCAGACCAAAAGCGGTAGATATTTCAAAGGGCTCCTATAGAGTACTATAGACGTTTTGGGTGCTAACACCTTCCCATTGCGTAACCAACCTCCCTTACCTTGTCTCTCTGCACTTGTTCTTATTGTAGAGCTTGTGTAGGTTTTGTTCGCTCTTTTTCCTTTCCTTTTTGGATAAAATAAAAGTGCGGTGGTGACTCTTGCTTTTCGAGTTAAGTTAATCAATTGTTACATAAATGAATCAATATCACAAATATATACTAACTAACATATTTATACACAAAGTGGGGTTTGTTCAAACGATATTAACCAAAAAGTATCGATAAGTGCACCAAAACATATACACGAAAATAGGTACAATTTGCACTTATCAATAATGCGCGGAATGGTTGCTTTTTATGACCTGTTCTGACAGCAATTTAAAAAGGGATTTTCTGCTTTTTCACAAGGGTTACGAAAATTGGAGATGGAGCACGAATTTGGGAGCACAAAAGGAGATTTTTAGGGCATTTGATGTCATTGGAGGTTATCTCTTCAAGAGACTTCTCATGTTATTTTCATCTACCGATTGTGGTATCTTTCTATGAATAATGTGTAGCTAAATTCTATTAGGTTAGGTTGTGTGATGATGAACCTTATTCAATCTTGTTGGCATTATATATTGGTTTGACTTTGTATAAATCCTTTGAATTATAATTTTATTCAGTTGTTGCTTATGCATAATGCTTTTTATTTGAGATACTCTGTTAATCTGTTGCTAGACACATAGGGATTCCTGACCCGTAGCCTAAGTGTTGAACCTAGGGCAACTATTCTACTTACGTTGGTTGAATAGAGATAGGAGACTCCGAGTAGTGGCATAGGGAATTAACGGTGTGTGCATCACCTAACACTGTTTACATTGGCAGACTAGGGATAGAAAGCTCCAAGTAGTCATTAGTGAGTTATTTCGTATGGGACTAGCTATAACGGTTTTGTTAATTCGCCGTGAGATTATAAGGATAAGATCATTCATACAAGGTATCATAGATCATCAAAAGGGGATAAGGGGATACTAAAACACAACCTAATTGGTTTCATGACATTTTTTTTCTCGTTATTTACATTTTGCACTGAAACTTGCAAAAACCCCCATTATTAATGTTTTACTTTAAAATTGTACAAATGATTGTTTAGTTAGAACTCAATCCTTGTGGAATCGATCTTTTTATTACTACGATATTATCTGTACACTTGTCGAGAAGTCATCAAGTTTTTGGCACCGTTGGCGGGGACTATTGATTGCAACTGGGAAACGCTTTGTGCAACATATTTTTCTTATTTTATTTTTAGTTTCTATTTCTTCTGTTTGTTTTCTTCTTTATCATAGTGCTACTGAGGTATTTTCTATTTGTGTATGCGCAGTTCAAGATCGACATTACTACCATTCAATCCAAAAGTTGAAAGAACCGCACGTGCTCTCAGAAAAGCAGCTAGAGAAGAAATTCTGGCCGAAGAAGACTAACCAGAAATAGATCCACCAATATTTTCTTCATATTCCGAAGACAAGAATAACATGGTTGCTCCACCACTCCCGACTATGGGAGATTACAGTAAAAAGACCGACGACCGTCCAGTTTCTAGAGGGTTTGTACTGGCAGACCCTACTAACTTTGATATTAAATATTCTATACTTTCAGGTCTAAGAGGCAATTAGTTCGACGAGAACGCCATCAGAGATCTGTGGGCTCATCTTGCACACTTCTACGAAACCACTTTGATGTGCAAGCCAGATAATACCACGAACGATCAAGTGAAGTTACAGTTGTTTGGTTTCTCGCTTATTGGAAGGCCAAAGGATTGCTATGTCTTCTAAATGGAACCATTCGAACATGGAAGGAGCTACAGGATAAGTTCTTTGAAATATTTTTTCACCACCACCCAGTTTACTGAGAGAAGGGCTAGAATTTTAAATTTTGAGCAACAATATGCGGAGTCCCTGTATGAATCATGTGAGAGGTTTAACCTATTGTTACGCTGATGCCCAAACCATAATCTGGATAATATAGAGTAGATGCAAAGTTTCATCAAAATCCAAAAGAGTCAGACACACATGTTGTTAGATACTTCCGCGGGAGGTACAATTAGATAAATGACAGAGCCACGAGTAAGGACCTAATTGAGAAGATGTGCATGAACGAGTACCTCACCAATATTGAAAGATAAATAAAGGTTGAGAAGGTAGGTACACCCAAAGGTATGTTAAAGGTTGATACTCAAACTTCTTTATTATCTCAAATTGAATTGTCAAATAAGCAGCTAGCTAAAAGTTGCTTAAATAAAGCTAACGTGAGCCAGGTACAAGCACTTAGTTATGACTTTTGTGGAGGAGGACATGAAAATGGAAGGTGTTCTTTGGAAGTGTCAAGTGAAGAGTTTCAATATGCTAATTTTCAAAAGAACAACCTCTATTCCAACACCTACAACCCGGGATGGAGAGATCATCAGAATTTTCGTTGGAGCAACAACCAAAATCAAAGTGGTAACCAAGCGGTGCAACAAAATCAACAAGCATCTAATTTCCAAAGGAAACCCTCTTAATTGGAAGAAACCTTGGAAAATTTTATGAAAGCCACTCAATTTAGCTTGGAACAGGTGAATAAGAACCATGAGACCATGAGCAGAAACCATGATGTCTCCATAAAAAATTTGGAGACACAAATTGAGCAATTGTCAAGACAACTAGCGGCCTTACCAATTTCGATTGGAGGATTATCAGGTAACACCGTAGACAATCCTAAGAATGAAACATGCAAAGTGGTGAGGACCGATTTAGGGTGTATTGACTAAGGATGATGAGGTTAGAAAAGTTCAAAAAGATGAAATTGAGAGTAAGAAAGGTGGATATAAGAAAGTTAGACTTGAGCAAGGCATAGATGAAAACTCTCTAATGGAGATAACAAAGGAGAAAAAATTGAGTGAACCAAACACACCTTTACCCGTTTACATGAAACCACCTTATCAAATTATTTAGAAGAAACGGGCAACCAAAGATGAAGCTGGGATGTTTGAAAAATTCAAAGAAATGTTGAAGCAACTTTAGTAAGTATCTCCTTTCATAAAATTTTAGAATTAATTTCAAAGTTTGCTAAGTTTATGCAGGTATTGCTAAAAGGTGGAAAACAGAAGTTGACTGAAGAACATGTCAACTTGCAAGAGAAAGATGAGACGGCAGAACCATTGGAGAGGCCACAAAAGATGAAGGATCAGGAGGAGTTCAACATTGCATGCACCATTGGTGGGGGTAAAAATCCCACATGCTTTATGTGATTTAGGATCAAGCATCAATGTTATGTAGGCATGGGAATGGGGCGGGTCAGGGACATTTTTTACCTCCCCCTAACCCAAACCCAAACCCTAAAACAATCCCCGTTTCCCGCCCCAAACCCAAATAGGGATGGAGAATTAAAACCCAAACCCGTCTCAAACGAGTTCGGGTATCCCCGCCCCGCCACCATCCATTTAGTAAAAATCATTTTTTTTAATAGAAATATTTATTTTTTCCAAAATCAAATTACATTACAGATAAGAAAATAAAACAATCTCAAAAAATTTCATACACACATTTCAAATATCTTAAATAATTAATACAAATCAAAATATCAAAACATTGGTCACATATTTAATATTCTAAATTATTAAAATTAAATAATAATGTCCTTATTGAAATAAACGGAGCGGGTTTGGGGTGGGTACTAGTGTCCCCATTACCCGACCCGTCCCCATATTTTTTATTCGGGGAAAACCCAAACCTGAACCCAAACCCAGTCAAGGAAATGTATATAGGAAAGATCATGTCGAGCAACATGATGCCTACTATGGCCGATTCATCTGAAACTGAACCCCTTGGTATTATACAAGATGTGTTAGTTCATGTCAATGGTTTGACCTTCCCTCCAGACTTTGTGGTGATTGACATGATAAATGATTCAGAAGGTTCTGTGATTCTTGGACGACCATTCTTGGCAACCAGAAAGGAAAAGATAGATGTGGAAACCGGGGAATTGATTTTGAAATATAATAAGGCGAAGGTGGTGTTTAATGCATATGAATGGACACCATATATGGATGATCTATATACATGCTACAAATTGGGAGAAAGAGGTGATGAAGTTAATAAAGGAATGGGAAAAGGAGATTTTACTAGCGTGAGGGCATCCCTTGCGCTGACGTGTTTTGAGCATGACCGGTCAAGCTAATGATGGAAAATAAGCGCTTGATGGGAGGCAACCTGTCAATTTTTATCAGTCTTTTTATTTTGCAGAAGTTACTTTTATTTTATTTCAAAACCATCCACAAGAGGAATTAGCTACTACAGAGGAACCTTGGCAAGAAGATCCATTTGTCTTAATAAACTTGTGCGTGGCTATTTTTTTTCCCACATTTACAAAGTTTAACTTTAGCATCGAACACATGATCCAAGAAAAAAAACAAAAAGAAGTGACTTGATCATAATGAAAGCAACTGGCGACTTAAAGGCAGAGGAAGAGAAAAGAATCAACAGACTTGTACTCAACCTTCAGATACCTTATTTAGTAAGGTTTGAACCTAAATATTTCCATTGTTCACTTTTTCTTTCTTAGAGTGTATCCATGCATTATTCTTTTATCTGGTTTGATTTATTTCCGATTAAATTATCAAGTTTGATCAATACAAACTGAGGCATTTTTTTTTATATAACTTTGAGCCTTTGTAAACCAATCTTTAATAGTGGGATTATCCTTTGGTAAACACTTTGAACCTAAGCCTTTATTTCAGTGATGTAGCCTTAAATTTATAGCCATATTACTTGAAAGATCCTTTCTTTCAACCTTCTCTTTGGAGTTAGGTAGAAGTATAGTTCTTAAAGTATATGAAAAAGATTAATTTTGGGGTTGCTCTTGAAAGTGAGCAACGTTTTAAGTTTGGGGTGGGGGTACTAGAGATTTTGATCCAAAATTTAAAAATTTGTCGAGAAAAAGAAGTGGAAAATGGAACCTCTTCAAAAAAAATGATGAATAAATGACAAAAGAAAAAGAATGAAATTGTAAGAAGGATCATAAATCTCTAGTACTAAAAAAAAAGGTATGATGAAAGAGGGAGAACTAGGAACCTAACTCCAAAGGTTTAACCGTAATTTCCTAAATATATCCTACCTTAACATAAGCCAAGTTACAACCGAAAAAAACCTCTAATGTGTGTGTTGTGATTTCTATGATTAACTCTATTAGAACATGATCAAGCTAAGTTTAATTGATTTTGCATGTTGATTGACTGATAACCCTATCCATTAAGCGAGTTAAGTGAGCCGAGAGTTGGGTTGAGTACTAGTCAATGTTGAAGACATTTTCCTAAAATTGTCTAATAGAAGTTGGAAGCAGGAATAATGGTCAGGTAATGAAAAATATATGGTGATGTTAAATTGTTATTGTGCGACTTGTTATCTGGTGAAATGTGCAGTTGCAGGTGAGTTGCATGAGGACATGCAAAGATTCAAGTTTAGGGTTATGATGATAGTCTATCATTTCATCTAATCAGTCAAAGAATCGGGGAAAACCGAGTGAAAGATGAGCCAAAATGATGAAGAATGACCCAACAATGATTGAAAAATAGCCAAGTATGGAAGAATGGGAATTAGTGAAAAATTTGGTGAAAAAGGGTGATTTTACACACAACTACTGGAATAATCACGCTCACCATCGCGCGCCATCGCGTGCCTGATAGAGGCGACAAAGGTGAATCACGCGTGATGCTTTCATAATGCGCGCGATGGTTGATTTTTCTTGGCTTTTTCTTACGCGTTCTGACAACTTTAACAGAAGATTTTCTGCTTTTTCACAAGGGTTATGAAAATTGGAGAATAGAGCACGAATTTGGGAGCACAAAAGGAAATTTTTATGGTATTTTAAGCCATTGGAGGCCATCTCTTCAAGGGACTTCTCATATTATTTTCATCTACCGATTGTGGTATTTTTCTCTAAATAATGTGTTGCCAAATTCTCTTAGGTTAGGTTGTATGATGATGAAACTTATTCAATCTTGTTGACATTATATGTTTGTTTGAATTTATATGAATCCTTTGAATTATAATTTTATTCAATTATTGCTTATGCTTAATGCTTTTTATTTGACATACTTTGTTAATCTGTTGTTAGACACATAGGGATTCTTGACACGTAGCCTATGTGTTGGATATAGGGAAATTGTTTTACTTATGCTGGTTGAATAGGGATAGGAGAGCCCGAGTAGTGGTATAGGGAGTTAATGACCTGTACATCGCCTAATACTACTTACGCTGGCGGACTAGGGATAGAAAGCTCTGAGTAGTTTTTTGTGAGTTATTTCGTGGGGACTAGCTATAACAATTTTGTTAATTCACTGTGAGATTATAGGATAAGACCATTCATACAACGCATCATACATCAACAAGAGGGGATAAGGGGTTTCTAAAAGACAACCGACCGCTTCCGTGACATTGGTTTCTCGTTTATTTACTTTTTGCACTGAAACTTGCAAAAACTCTATTGTTTTCCTTTTTACTTTAAAATTGCACAAATCATTGTCATGTTCGAACACATTCCTTGTGGGTTTGATCTTTTTATTACTGCAATATTATCGGTACACTAGCCAAGAAGTCATCACTTTGTCGTATAATTGACTAATACTTAGTAAATTATGCTTTAAACCATCAACTAAAATAACCTCCCAATTCGTTGGGATGAGGAACTTATCAACATTACCAATACTAATGATTTTTTCATTGTTGTCACCCCAGGAGACACAACCCTTTTTTCAAGAAGTAAAGGAAGATAATAGAGATTAAACTCCAGTTATATTCTTTAAGCATCCGCTATTAAGGTACCACTTAGCATTTGATATTATAAAACATTGTTTTTCTCGTTTTCTTCATGATCTTCCCTAAGACATATGTTAGCTTTTTCATCATCTGAGGAATCCATCTCAATGCCATCCCAAGCAATGTAGGCTTTCATATCTTCTTTTTGAGGTTTCTTGAATTTTCTATGGTTTTGGTTCCTTTTCTGATAATGAAAGCATATAAGAGTAAAAGAGGATATTCATTCGTCCTTTTATTTCTCCCAGTGCTATTTTTTGCATTTCATAAATCTTATGAAGTTTTGAACTATTAATGTAATTTGTTCAATGGACTCAAAATATTTTTCTTCTTTGGTGTTGAGGGCTAGAGTTTTCTTCTTCTTATCTCCTTCCTCGTCATCTATAATTCTTTTCAAATCCATCCCAAATTCCTCCCATTTACTAAAAAGAATAACCAAGTCCATGGATGACAAACTCCTAGATTAAAAAATTATAGTGACTTTTACAACCAATTCCTCATTTTGAAAAAAATTTCAAGAGTTCTCATGTGATTTACAATGTGGATAAATTGTTTTTTCATATCATAAATATTTTCTTCTGGTTTCATTCAGAAGAATTCATATTCACGAGTTAATGTGTTTATCCTTGCCATTTTTATCTTGGTTGTACCTTCATGTGTAACATGAAGGGCGTCTCACATTTCTTTTGCAGCCTCGCAATGTAAAGAACACAAAAACTCAGCAATGTTAAGAGTGATAGTGATGATAGTCTTAGCTTTTAAATTGTGTTGCATTGTTTTCTCTTTCTTCTTTGGTCCAATCATATTCCTCTCTATTTACCACAAAACCATTAACTTGAAATGTGGGAACAAAAATGATCATTCTTTACAGATTTCCAAATATTAAAATTCATTTCTTCTATAAAGATTCTCGTCTTATCTTTCAACAAAGCATTCCCTTTTCCATTAAAGGATGGGGGTTTGTTTAGTGAATAGTTTGAAGTCATTCATTCTTCTTGGGATAATTACTTTTAAAATTAGAGTTAAACTCTAATGCCACTTGTTGAACAAGTGACTTCAAACACAAGAAGAATAGGTGAATTGGGTTATTTAGAAATTGAGATTATTTAAAAAATTTATTTCTCAAAAACGATTTATATCAGTTCAACAGAGATAAAGCATCAAAGATGAGGAAGAACAAGAGAGAATAAAATTAAATGACAGAAATTAAAGAGATAAAGTTAGAGAGAGTGCACCTGAGATTTAAACAGGTTTCACCACCCGATTGGCCTACTCCAGCCCCCCCCCCCCCCCCCCCCCCCCAAGATTTTCCTCTTAAGGTTTCCACTAATAATAAGTCTTGAGATTTTAAGGATATTCTTACGAACCTTTTGCAACAATGAGAGATTTTACATAGGATGATCCCTAAAATCAAACAGAACTTTTAACAGGTTAAGCTCATGAACCAATAGAGATTTTAACCAGCTAATCTAAAGAACCAAACAAAGATTTTAATGGGTTAATCTCAAGAATTAAATAAGAATATTGATCAAGAGAATATCACCCTTAAACAAGAACAAACTTAACACCCCACTGCATGTTACTTATCCTTTTCAATGCATCTTTTACTTCTTGTTCCAGAATCTGACAATATTAGTTATAGTTTCAATCCTCTTTTCTAATGTAGAGCATGTTAGAATTCAATGAGATATCATATTTTTCATTAAATAAATTGTAGAAATACTTATTTCGAATATCATTTGTATCCTTTTCTTGAACAAATATTTTTCCTTCCTCATCTTTAACATACTTCACTAGATCCAAATCTTATGTATTTATTTCTTTTCCCTTAGCAAAATTATATATAGATTTTATCCCTCATTGGTTCGTAAATATTGTTATAAACCATCAAATTATTGAGTTATTTCTCCACTCACCTCTTTTTTGGTCTCTTTCTTAGATTTCTTATACTTTTCCTAACTTTTGGTATTTTTACACATGTGACATTCTTTAAAACATTCCTATTTTACTATAACTTTACTCTAAACACTTTTATTCGACCACCACGGTTCTTTACCCCCAGGTCCAAAACCTCTTGATTCTCCTAACATCTCTTTAGCTACTTTTCTAATCTCTTAGGTCATCATGTTCTACATACCATTTGCACTTCTTTGTGGTTGTCAGAAACGCTCCCTCCAAGATCTTGCATTGGAAACTCTCTTGTTTTTTACCTTTCAAATTCCACCACTTGATTAGTGGAGCTCCCATGTTATTTTCCCCCCTCTTTTCTCTCCACTTGAATCTTACATCCATAACCAAAACTCTATGTTGGGTAGTCAAGATCTTTCTAAGTCTAACTTTACAGTCCAAAAAGATCTTCCTCTCTGACTTTTTAAAAACAAAAAAGTATCTCTAAGAGCATGTCATCCCACTCTTATATGTAATAAAATGCTTAAATCTTTCCCTAAAGCAGTATTAGCTATAATAATATCAAAAGCTGGAGAAAACTCTAAGATGGATTTACCCTTCGTATTTACCTCCCTAATTCCATATCCTTTATGCATGCCCTTAAAACCTCTTGTTATGGTCCCTATATGTCCATTTATATGCTCTCCTAGAAAAATCTTCTCTCTCTGCGGTAGATTCGAAATTAAGCATTCTAATTCTTCTAAAATTTTACTTTAAGATGTTTAGCTAACCTAATCTGAGGTGTGTAAACACCAATAACATAAAATGTGTCTTGTTCCACTCTAAATTTTGGAGCCATGATGCAATCTCTAACTATTTTAACATCCAATAAAATATCCTTTTTCCACTCCTTATTTACGATAATCCCCATCTCACTTCTCAATCTAACTTTACCGGGTTACCGAAGTTTAAAACCTGAGATATCTAATTCTTTGGCCTTTTCAATCGTCCACTTAGTTTCTTGTAAGCACATGAAATTGATCTCCCTCCTAACCCCAACCTCTAAGTTCCAAAATAAATACTACTCTCAATTACTAACTTCATTACTCACACTCTTTCACAAAAATATGGAAACTCTTGCTTATGTTTCACTCCATCCATGCGGCAATGTAGTGACCCTTGCTTTTTTGATATTGTACTCAAATAATACATTGTGTTATTTCCTGACAATGACCTATAATTCACATTATTACGTAATTGATCAATCTTTTAAATGTTTGAAATTTCTTTACATTATGTCGACTGTCTAACACAACTCTATTTTATTATTTTGATTTAGAACTGGTTTTTATTATAATAGGTAAAATTATTATTAAAAAACAAATAATACATTAAAGTTTTAAAGTAATAATCATCGGGAAACAAAAAAAATTTGACATTTTTTATTAGATAAATGATTTTATTTTTCAATGAGACATAGGGAATTTGATGATAAATAAATTATACATCAAGGGTTGTGTTCTGGACTGGGTCGGGGTCTGCCCCTCAATCGAGCAGGCCCAACCCACACGTCCTGGGATGGCCCAGAAAAGGCCTCTTAGCACGACCAATGTCGAGCACATGCCCACCTCAACAGTGTCGGGCACGCGCCACACCTCGGCGGTGTTCGGGCACGCATGACATAGAGCATCGGGCAGAGGCGCTAAGCCTCTCCGGGCTCGCTCCTCCTCGACACTCAAGTGCTCCTCCCCACGAGGAGTCATCTCCTTCTACACATAAGAGTCTTCCCCGCAAGGACACGTCTCTCCCCGACACGCATGACTCCTCCCCGCGAGGACACGTTCTCATGTAACCACCCACTCCCGATGGAATCGGTCTGCCCTAACTCCGGAGATCTAGGAACGGTTACCCCAGGGCGAAGACCACGTGCTGGTCTTCACTATGCCACGTAAGCCCTGACAGTTACTTGGATTGGGTCTGGCAATCTAGCCCAGTGCAAGTAACCGTTGGCCCCGCGCTGGGGGCTCTCTATAAATACCCTCTCACTTGAGAGGGTCAGGTTACTCAATCTCATACACTCTAACCTTTTTTTGTACTTGCTTTTACTTGTGACCTTTGTCTTACTTGAGCGTCGGAATACCTTACAGGTACACCCCCCGCCGTCTTTCAACCTCACCGGAGCTGAAGTCCATACGACGTTACTGGCCACTGAATAACTGTCTGATCCAGGTACGATCAGGTTGGTTCATTAGTTAGAACATAAGTTTTTAACTTTAAGAATCATATTTTAAATGTCATATCAAACAATTCTAACATAATTATGTTATCATTTCTTTTATAATAATTTTAATTTTTCAAAAAATATTTTAAATATTAATTTTTTACTAAAATATCTTATTAGTGTAAATTTATTTCATATTTTCCATGATAATTGTTTCATTTGTCAGTTTTATACATAGCAAAAATATAAATATTATAAATAATTTGATTAATTTATTGATTTAATTATTCACATATTCGCATTATAATTATTACAAAGTGTAAAATATTTACTTTAAAATTATATTAATTCTACTTATTAAATTATAATATTAGAAAAGAAAGTATATTATAAATACAATACTTTGGACACAATTTTTTTTTTTGAAATGGAACAGTTATGCAACAATGAGAATAATTAAAAGAGCATTTTATTGTTTCTTAAATGCAACTCAGTTCCAAAAACATTTAATTTTTTTTCTTTTGAATGAGAATATCTATTTGATACCAAAAACATTTAATTATAGGGGCGTAAGGCGTACTCCTTTCGGTCTCAAATATTAGTAATAAAATTTTTTTTAATTGTTCTCTTTGAGATTTTCATACTTTTTAAGATAATGATTAATTGTATTGCTTTTAATGATAATATCAATGTCATTTACTAAATTAAACTTATTAATAATAAGTAGGGGAGTAGTTGCATGATTTAAAATACAACAAATAAGGGTAAGTTAATGGAAAAAATAATAAATATCACATTGGTATTCTAAATGGACAAATCACTACAAAAAAGCTCTCTATTGCCACATGATATTCAGGTCACAACGTGAAAAATCACTTCACAACAAGTTTTTAGCGTCGTGATCTTTCACGCGACAGGACGCGTGTGGCAACTCTGTTGCATCATCAAAATCAAGTCGCAACTTTGCCACTAAAAATCACGTCGCAACAGTCTGCACAAAATTTTCAACTTTACCTACTATAATTCAGTAGTAGCAGGTAGTAGCAGTGGAGGCAGAAAAGGTATAAATAGGTTACCACGTGATTTTCACGCGGCAAGTTGTGACGTGATATTCACGTGGCAAGTTGCGACGTGAAATTCACGTAGCAAAAATGTTTTCTTTTAAATAAAAAAACTATAATCGTTTTACGTTTTGATAAATTGTTTTTTAATAATATATTAAAATGAATAATAAAATTAATAAATAAATTGTTTTTTAATAATTTTTAAATGTAAAATTAATAATAAACTATTTTTTAATAATATATTAGAATGAATAATTAATAAATATAAATAAATGTAAATAAATAAATATAATAAATATAAATTGTTCTGGATTGGGCCGAGGCTGCCCAACAGTCGAGCAGGCCCAACCCATATAGCATGGGGAGGCCCAATAAGACCCCTCCGCGGGGCACTTGACTGCTGCAAGCATACCAACGTTTCCCCCGAGCACTTTACAGTGTCGGGCACTTGGACCAACAGAGCAGGAGGACCTCGCACCCCGGCGGATAGGTACATCCCCGACATACCAGCTTCTCCCCTGCGAGAATACCGCACATCACTCCTCGACAGACATGGCTCCTCCCCGCGAGGCCATGTCCGTCATACGGCTTAACGGCTCCTCGACACAGAAGGCTCCTCCCCAGCGAGGAGTGTCTAACGGTCCGTACCACGTAGACACGTTCCAAGTAACCACTCCACTCCCGAAGGATTCGGTCTGCCCTAGTCCCAGAAATCTAGGAGCGGTTACCCCAGGGCGAAGACCACGTGCTGGTCTTCACTATGCCACGTAAGCCCTGGAAGTTACTTGGATTGGGCCTGACAATCCAGCCCAGTGCAAGTAACCGTTGGCCCCATGCTGGGGGCTCTCTATAAATACCCTCTCACTTGAGAGGGTCAGGTTAAGTCACTTTTCTTACTCATCTCTGTACTTGCTTTTCTCTGACAACCACCTTACTTGAGCGTCGGAGTGCCTTGCAGGTACACCCCCCCCGGCCGCCCTTCAACCTCACCGGAGCCGGAGTTCGACGGACGTCGTTGGCCACCAGTAACTGTCTGATCCAGGTACGATCAGTGGCGCCGACTGTGGGGAGCTTTATAAGCTTCCCCGTTTTCTCCTCGATAAACCAAAGCTTCCTCTATTCATCACCAACATGGCCAATCCGACCGTCAACCAGGCTCTGGACACCGTGCTCGCGCAACTGGAGAACGGGAGCCACCGTGAGGACGCCGTCATCCTCCACGGCGGCGAAGGCGACATAAGAGACGGACAGACCGCCTCCCCGGACTCCCAGGATGCGACCAACCGCGTCGTCCGCATGGACGACCAGCAAACCACTCTCCAGCCAGTTGCTCCGCTGCCCAACGCGGACCCAAGCACCGTGGCCCTGTTTGCATTGATCAACTAGACCAATCAGCTGATCGCGCAGCAGAACACCAGAATCGAAGCCTTGGAGCAAGGACGGGCGCAACGATCTTCCCCGCGAAGACATCGTCGTCCCCCGTCACCTCGCCGCTCTCCTTCCCCGCGAAGGACCCCTTTCGAAGATTCCCGGACCCCGTCGCCCGTACGCCATGGTCGACGACCGCGCCTCGAGCGCCCCCAGCCGGTGATCACCCAGAAGCGCCCTCGTTCCCCGCCTCGGAAGGAACCCAGGGCCTCCACCATCTCCAAGAAGTCCAAGCAGACTGAAGAGAGACCAAAGAACCGTTCGAAGAACTCCCCTCCACGGCACCATGGATCACCTTCGAGATCCCCGGCTGGTAGCGACGACGAGGACCAAAGGACCCCCTTGTCGTGGGAAATCATGGACGCCCCAATCCCCCCAGGCATGGAGAAACCACCACCATTGGGGACCTACGACGGACTGACCGACCCCGACGATCACGTGGAGAGTTTCGAAGCGATGCTTGACTTTCGAAACGTCAGGGGAGCCATCAGGTGCAGGCTATTCCCCACCACCTTGCGGAAGGGAGCCATGACATGGTACAAGGGGCTGGAGCCTGGTTCGATCACGTCATGGAAACAGCTGAAGCAACGCTTCACCAAACACTTCACCGCGTCTCGTCGACATCCGAAGACAGAGGCTGCCCTAGAAAAGATCTTCCAAGGGAGGAA
Source organism: Lathyrus tuberosus (assembly GCA_022829125.1). NCBI lineage: Eukaryota > Viridiplantae > Streptophyta > Magnoliopsida > Fabales > Fabaceae > Lathyrus > Lathyrus tuberosus. The sequence continues at coordinate 3,287,331 of JALAZF010000481.1, read as the reverse complement.
CGAATCCCTTCGAAATTACATTGAGAGGTTTAACAAGGAAGCCGTCGAGGTCCATACGACCGACGACATGAAGAAATACTTAATTATTCACAGACTACGAGCCGGGTCGGACTTTGCCAAATCCATTGGCCTCCAAAGACCCCGGCGTCTCGAGGACCTTCTCGCTCGTGCCCAGAAGTACATCGAACTCGAAGAGACGGAAGCAGCCCAGATCGCTCTTGAGACGAGACGTAGGGAAGGCCCCCATGGCCACAAAGACGATGACGCTTCTCCCCGACGGGGAGGAGAAAAGAAGAAAGAAAACCGCAATCGAGATCCCCGGGAACAGCGCGGGCCAGCTGGCCGATTCACGGAGTACACGCCGCTCAACAATTCCCGGTCTCGGATCCTCTCAGACTGCCAGAATTCCGAGTTTGTGAAAGGAGGAGTTCGCTTCCCGAAACCCGCGGCTCCCAAACCAAACATTGACAAATCTAAGTACTGCAGGTTCCACCGAAGCCACGGGCACGTGACCGAAGATTGCATCCACCTCAAGGATGCCATTGAGATTCTCATCAAAGAAGGGCACTTGAAGAAGTATACCCAACAGAACGACCCTCCTCGTCCCAGCTCAAAGGAAGCACAGAACGTCGAGGAGGCAACACCTCCTCCTGCTGACAGCCAGCTTCAGGTCGCCCTCAGCGTCACTTGACCCGAGGACTTCTTCGTCCCCCCAATCGTCGAGGGCGAAGAGTCAATCCGCAACATGTGGGCGACTTTCCCCGACGAAGGCCCCGTCACGGCCCGCAGTACCTGGGAAGGCTTCCCCAAAGCAATGGTTATCTCTGGAGGTGATCCCGGGAAAATATCGGTTGGGTCGATCAAACGGAAGTTTGACGAACTAGAATCCACGAGATCGTCGAAGGCGACCACCCTCGAGAAAGTGCGGGGAAACTCCAATCCCATCACCTTCTACCTCGAGGAACTCCCCGGGGGAGCACCAAACGCCACTATTCCCCTCCTGGTCAGGGCACAAATGGCGAACTTTGACGTCCGAAGAATCCTAGTCGACCAGGGGAGCTTGGTCGACATCATGTATTCTCATTTGTTCGGGACCCTTCAGTTGGACGAGAGGCATTTGACCCCGTACGTCGGGTCAGACCTACAGGGGTTCAATGGAACCACCACCAGACCATGGGGTTACGGGGAGCTGATGGTTACGTTCGGGGCCGAAGACACGGCCCGACAGGTGAAGATCCGTTTCCTGGTGGTTGAATGCCCATCCCTTTACAACTACATCCTCGGAAGGACCACCTTTACTGAACTCACGGCGGTCCCGTCGACAGTCCACCTCAAAATAAAGTACTACACGAGGAGGGGATGAGTAGTGACGATGCACGGGGACATCGACGCGGCCAGAAGATGCTTCGACGCCGCCGTCAAGGGCCTAAGTTCCATTGGTCCCAAACCTAAGGTCGTGGCCAAACCACCCCCGGACGTCGGACAGGTACCTCTCCCGCGCGTCAACGCGGTCGACCTCGACAGCAGGTTCTCCGGCGAGCCCGATGAAGACAGAGTCGAAAACCCCGACCACCAGGAGGAAAACAACGGGCAGCCTCTCCACCCAGCGCGCCCCATCCCAGATGGAGATTTCGAGCTCGTGGCCCTCGGAGACGACCCAGATCGCAACGTGAAGATCGGCACCGGGATCCCCGACCTAGCCAAAGAGCAGCTGAGAGTATGTCTGAGGGAGAACGCTGACCTCTTCGCGTGGAGCGCATCCGAGATGCCTGGCCTCGACCCCGAGGTGGCTTGCCATCAGCTCGCAGTAGATCCGACCGCTAGGGCCATAGCACAACGTAGGCGTAAGCAGTCTCCCGAGAAAGCGGAGGCTGCTGAGAAAGCTGTAAAAGACCTCCTAGAGGCAAATTTTATTTCGGAAGCCAAATACACGACATGGCTATCCAACGTTGTACTTGTTAAGAAAAATAATGGAAAATGGAGAATGTGCGTTGATTATACTGATCTCAACTGGGCTTGCCCGAAAGACTGTTATCCCTTGCCTAACATCGACCAACTGGTCGACAATTCTGCAGGTTACAAACTACTATCTTTCATGGACGCCTATTCAGGATACAACCAAATTCCCATGGACAAGGTCGACAAGCAACACACGGCCTTCATGACCACGTCACGCAACTACTATTACAACGTAATGCCCTTCGGTCTGAAGAATGCCGGTGCGACCTATCAACGGATGATGAACAAGGTCTTCCGGACTGAAATCGGCGACATGCTCGAAGTCTACATGGACGACATGATCGTCAAGTCTACAGAAGAAGTCAACCACGCCGCACACCTCCCGAAGGTGTTCGACACAGCAAGGAGATGCCGCATGAGGTTTAATCCCGACAAATGCACCTTCGGTGTCCGGGCAGGAAAGTTCCTCGGATTTTACCTCACGGAACGAGGAATCGAGGCAAACCCCGACAAGTGTAGAGCCTTTTCCGAGCTCCCTACTCCGGGCTCGAAGAAGTCAATACAATCATTGAACGGAATGCTCACCGCCCTTTCCCGGTTCGTCGCCAAATCCGCACAGTACGCACTCCCCTTTTTCAAACTTCTCTGACAAAAAGCGGAGTTTGAGTGGAGCGAGGAATGCGAACAAGCACTCGCACACTTGAAACAAGTCCTATCGCAACCCCCGGTCCTCTCGCGACCCAAGAACGGGGAAACACTCTTCTTATATCTTGCGATCACGAGCGAAGCGGTCAGCGCCGTCCTCATTCGGGAAACCCCGGACGGACAGAAGCCAGTTTACTTCACGAGCAAAGCTCTCCAAGGCCCCGAGCTCAGGTATCAGCAAATTGAGAAAGTCACACTGGGCCTCGTCACCGCGGCCAGAAGACTACGCCACTACTTCCTCGCCCATACCGTCATCGTGAGGACCGACCAGCCTATCAGGCAACTCCTCAGACGACCGGATATGGCGGGGAGGATGCTCAGGTGGTCACTCGAGCTGGCCGAATTCGACATCTGATATGAAGGGAGGAAAGCCTTGAAGGCACAAGTACTGGTCGACTTTGTAGCAGCGATGACCGTCCCGGAACCCTCGACCAACGGGTCGCAGAAATGGACAATCTATGTCGACGGAGCATCCAGCCCGAAAGGAAGCGGAGCGGGAATCATCCTCGAAAACGAGGAAGGCATCCTCATCGAGGTGTCCCTCGAACTGTCCTTCCCGACTTCGAACAACCAAGCCGAATACGAGGCCTTCCTCGCGGGACTCAGGCTGGCCGAGGACCTTGGCGCCAAAGAGGTCAAACTTTTCACTGATTCTCAGCTCGTAGCCTCGCAAGTCCGAGGAGAGTACCAAGCCAAGAACGACAGTCTCATAGAATACTTGGCCTTGGTAAAAGAGAAGATGAAAAATTTCACCTCGGCGGAAGTAACTCACATCCCCCGGGAGCATAATGCCCGAGCGGACGTCCTGTCAAAATTGGCGAGCACGAAAAAGAAAGGCGGGAATAAGTCCGTCATACAAGAGGTCCTTTCCCGCCCGAGCATTAACAAACCAGGCATGGTTTCGGACATCAACGCCATCGGGGACAGCGATTGCTGGATGACCCCGGTATACGAATACCTCACGACGGGCAAACTGCCCGAAGATCCCAAAGAAGCAAGAATGGTCAAGAGGCGGGCGTGCTCATACACTATAGTCGAGGATAAGCTATACCGGCGAGGATTCTCTATTCCCCTCCTCAGATGTGTCGAGGATACCAAGGTCCCCGGCATACTCCAGGAGATCCATGAGGGAATCAATGCGCAGCACCTCGGCGGACGATCGCTAGCTCGTAAAGCACTTCGGGCAGGATATTACTGGCCCACCATGCAACAAGACGCCAAGGAGCACGTCAAGAAGTGCGATAAATGCCAACGGCACGGGGACATGCACCTCGCTCCTCCCAGCGAGCTCACGTCGCTATCCTCCCCGTGGTCGTTCGCATGGTGGGGGATGGATATCCTCGGACCTTTCGTCCAGGGGTCGCATCAAAACAAATACCTCATCGTCGGGGTGGATTACTTCACGAAGTGGATTGAAGCAGAAGCATTGGCCAAAATCACTGCCTTCAACATACTACGTTTCTACAAAAGAAATATCCTCGCCCGGTTCGGAGTGCCTCAAGCCATCGTCACCGACAACAAAACCCAGTTCACCGACATGAACTTCCAGGACTTCGTTACAAAACTAGGCACGAAGCAGCACTTCACGTCGGTCGAGCACCCTCAAACGAACGGACAGGCTGAGGCCGCGAATAGAGTGATCCTTCGAGGATTAAGACGACGGCTGGGTGACGCCAAACAACGGTGGGTCGAGCAGCTACACAGCGTCCTCTGGGCCTACCGGACAACCCCACACTCCACGACCGGGGAGACCCCTTTCTGTTTGACCTATGGAACGGAGGCAGTGATCCCCGTGGAGATCAGGGAACCCTCGAGGAGGACGGAAGCCCCCCTCGACGGGGACGTGAACGATGAAGCCTTGAGGGAAGAACTTGACTTCGTCGAGGAAATACGCTCGGGCGCCTCTCTCCGAGAGGCGTCACTTAAACAAAAAATAACACTACGTTATAACGACAAAGTCATTAAATGTGATTTTCAGGTGGGCACCCTCGTCCTACGAAGGAACCAGAAAGACTCGCGAGAGGGAAAACTCGCCGCGAACTGGGAGGGCCCGTACTGCGTCCGTGCGAAAACGGGGACAGGAGCCTATTTCCTCGAAAATCTGCACGGGGAAGAACTTGCTCGACCATGGAATGCTGAAAAGCTAAAACAATACTACAGTTAAACACTGTCCGCGGGTTACTAGCACCGCGATTACGGGGGCGCACTAGGGTACAAGCGCGACACCCCTATACAAAACACGACGATCAGAGACCGCGTTGTGTGTGCGCGAGGACCTCTGATCCGGCGGGGATCCCTCAATCGAGGCCCACCGTTGTCGTACCAACCGGGCATAACACCCAGCTCGCGATGGGAAGTTCATGCCATGAGACTAGGACGTCAATCGAACTCTTAGCTTCGTTGAAGGTCGGGGCACGCCTCCGACCGCCCGACCGGCTCTCCACGCAGTCAGGAATTATCAAGGTCGAGCAAATCCCAAAGCCCTACTACTTAGGCAAAAATAAAGTATAGCAAATACCACATCACACACGATTAAAATCAATAAAAAGGTATTACGAAGTACGAATATTGGGCAAAACCCTTAGTACAAAAAAGTTACAAATATAAGCCCACAAGCCGGGAAAAAATAACCATTGTGCAAATAGTACATCAACCAAGCCCACAAGCCGGGCGAAACAAAACGGCTCGCAGGCCGACCAAAACAAAGATAAAAAACCTACTCAGCTGCGGTCCCGTCAGGCTCCTCGTGCACATGAATGTCCTTCTCCCGCAGAGGATGCACGATCTGGCCATCCACCACCTCAGCGTCGGGGTCAATCCCTTCAGTGACGAGGTCGGGGTTGAGAACCCAAAGCTGCGCCACGGCACTGCGGAACCCTATACCCGCGGTTTCAATAGAATCATCCTCGGACACCCGGAGATCCTGCTCAAGCTTCCGGAGCTGCGCCACAAACGCCGCACGAGTGGTTAGGAGCTTGTCCTCCTCAGTTTCCCCTTCGGCTGGCCGCACCGCATCTTCCAACTCGGCAATCCTTTCCTTAAGCCGCTTCTCCTCCAACTCCAGTTCAGCGATTTGGGCAAGGTGGCCTTTCTCCGTCTCCTCGGCCTCCTTAAGCTTGGCCTCGACCCGCTGCTGCTGCTCGCTTTGCTCTTTGTTCAGATCTCGGCACTCTTTTAGTTCCTTGCGCATACCGAGCATCTCAGCGCCCAAGGTATCCAGCTTTTCCTGCAGGCGGGCAAGTTCAGCAGCAGGGCGGGTCTCGTCATTGAGAATGATAGCCGTCGAGCCGATACGCATGACGGCTGACAGATCCTCAAAAATCATCCTCCTACTCACTTTAATAGCAGTCCCCAGCACAATTTGGATCTCGGAGGGAAGGGTGCGAGGATAAGTGACCTCGGAGAAGAAGTGAGGTTTTTGATGACAGGGTGGAAGGTCAAAGCTGGAAGGAACCGGGGGACTGTCTTCACCACCCAGGTCGACGACCTCCGCAACGCGTTGCCTCTTCGGAGTCCCTTGGGTAGCCGGGGATTGGCTTCCCGCAGGAGTTGTGCGACCACCTGCGGTCCCCGACACAGTGGCAGCAGGCTGAGACTGATTGGATCCTTCGGGCACGACGGCCGTGGAAACACCCTTGGGCGGGGCCCCAGAAGGGACAACCTCTTGATCTTTGGAGCGCGACGCCTCTTCCCGGGACTGCGCTTCCCGGGCCCTCTTCGCTTTCAGCTTCTTCAACCTCTCCTCGGCTCCGGCCATTGTTCCTGCAAAAGGAAAGAAAACGTTAGTAAAACGAGAAACAGATGCGAGGAAGACCTAAAGCGAGGACGGTTTCACCACCTAACAACTCGATCGCTTCCTCGTCGGAGAAGGTCTCGAGCAGAACACGGGTATTTATCAGGCGACGTTCTTTCTTCACCTGCCCGTCTGCACCCATTATAGGCCGGCCGTCCAGCGTCTCGTGCTGAGCTTCGGAGAAACTTTCAACAAAAGCGACGATTTTATCGTAAGCTTCCCGCTCGAAGGCCTCCATCTGAACATGCTTCGTCTTGTATTTGTCGACTCCCTTCTTAAAATGTTCCTCCGTCCAGTACAGAGGGAACTTTGGCTCCAGAACCTCCTCGGAACGACCGTCGACCTCGCGGGTGACTTTCCGGTACAGCGAATAGATAGCCTCGATGGTGACCGGTTTCACGAAGTAATAGCGGAACTTGAAATCCCGGATGTAATCCAAGTAAGTGTGGAACAGTGCCTTGCTCTGCTTGAAAGACACCCAGCCATGTCGTCCACCGGCCGACGACCTTTGGAGATGGAATATGCGGAAGAAGAGGCGAACGGTCGGCACGATTTTCAAATACTTGCATACGAGCTCGAAGGCCCGGATGAAGGCCAACGAGTTCGGGTGAATCTGTGAAGGGGCCAACTTCAACCAGTCGAAGATCCCCTCTTGTAAATCCGTGAAGGGCAGCCTCCACCCCGCCTTCTCGAACATAAACTCGTACAAGGGGATGCGCATTCCCCGGTAAGAGGAGCATATTCGATGGCTCTCCTCGGGACGAAAAACCTTCCAAGACTTGCCAGATCCGATTAATCTGTGCTCGACGGTACAGAAAGCGTCGTCCTCAGCTGGGTAGACGAAGATGGACGACATCTCCAGGGCCTCGTCGCAGACCCACTCCTTGAGCGGGCACTCTTGCGCAAAGGCCATGTGAGCTATGGGAGAGTCGGGCTGGTCGTCGTTTTCTTCGAAATATCCTACGGCCACCTCCGCAGCCAAATCGTCCATTTACCTGAAAAGCAGAAGGAAACGGTGAATTCGATTGGTCGCATCAAATCCACCCCTCCACCGCTGTTCAAGCGAACGGGCGAAGAAGGGGCAAGGCTTTCTCGGATCCCCGACATACTCGGCCAAGGATCAACATGTTCACCAGGGAGTTCATCGCCTCCCCGGAAGGTTCTGCCCCCGTGTTCCCGCGACACTAATGAATATACTATGGAGCCCGAGACATTCAAAGGGTCCTCGACGTGTTCTTCCCTAGTCCCCGAGATATTCATCAAAAGTGAGCAAAGCTCTTCGCACTCTCTCCCTCCACAACTAAAGATTCCCGCCGTATTCGCCAGGAATCCCTTCGTTTCTCATGGGAATATCATCAATTCACCAAGGAAACGTCCTACACTAGTTGAAATTGAAGAAAAATGCAAAAGAAAGGTCTGGTTTGAAGCAAATACCTGGTAAGCGGCGGTGTAGGGTTCCGGCACGGAGTTTTCTGGCGATGGTACGACGGCGAACGACTGTCGTAGAGGAGGAAAGGCTTCCGGCAGAGAGTGCCCGGCGGTTGACGGAAGCGAGCTACGACGGAAGAGGTTAGAGAGAGAAGGAGAGGGATTCTTGAGAGAGAAGCGGAAAAGTGAAAAATGAGCGAGGGGATCCGCTTTTATAAGCGGTTCTCGCGAGACTCGAGGGGCATAGGGCACTCGAGTGCGCTACCCTAGCCAGCCGCCCTAGCCTCCCTAGGTAATAATGGCCGGCGACACGTGGCACGCATGCAGCCGCCCATCTCCCCACGCGTATCGTTTCGGTTGTCCCCAACGCTTCAAATCCGAAACCCTTCATCTCCCCGACCATACGATCTGACACATCTGTCCGACGCCCGACGCTCATCCGACCGAAGGAATTTCTCACAGGAGAACGACCTCCTCGGTTCCTCTCTTAGCGTATCCTCGACATGCCAATAACCCTTAAGTCATTACTCTGCCACCTCAGAGTAACGACTTGGGGGGCTCCTGTTCTGGACTGGGCCGAGGCTGCCCAACAGTCGAGCAGGCCCAACCCATATAGCATGGAGAGGCCCAATAAGACCCCTCCGCGGGGCACTTGACTGCTGCAAGCATACCAACGTTTCCCCCGAGCACTTTACAGTGTCGGACACTTGGACCAACAGAGCAGGAGACCTCGCACCCCGGCGGATAGGTATATCCCCGACATACCAACTTCTCCCCCGCGAGAATACCGCACATCACTCCTCGACAGACATGGCTCCTCCCCGCGAGGCCATGTCCGTCATACGGCTTGAGGGCTCCTCGACACAGAAGGCTCCTCCCCAGCGAGGAGTGTCTAACGGTCCGTACCACGTAGACACGTTCCAAGTAACCACTCCACTCCCGAAGTATTCGGTCTGCCCTAGTCCCAGAAATCTAGGAGCGGTTATCCCAGGGCGAAGACCACGTGCTGGTCTTCACTACGCCACGTAAGCCCTGGCAGTTACTTGGATTGGGCCTGACAATCCAGCCCAGTGCAAGTAACCGTTGGCCCCGCGCTGGGGGCTCTCTATAAATACCCTCTCACTTGAGAGGGTCAGGTTAAGTCACTTTTCTTACTCATCTCTGTACTTGCTTTTCTCTGACAACCACCTTACTTGAGCGTCGGAGTGCCTTGCAGGTACACCCCCCCCCCCCCCCCCCCCCCCCGCCCCCGGCCGCCCTTCAACCTCACCGGAGCCGGAGTTCGACGGACGTGAAATTCACGTAGCAAAAATGTTTTCTTTTAAATAAAAAAACTATAATCGTTTTACGTTTTGATAAATAGGTTTTTAATAATATATTAAAATGAATAATAAAATTAATAAATAAATTGTTTTTTAATAATTTTTAAATGTAAAATTAATAATAAACTGTTTTTTAATAATATATTAGAATGAATAATTAATAAATATAAATAAATGTAAATAAATAAATATAATAAATATAAATAAATACCAAAATTAATATATATATATATATATATATATATATATATATATATATATATATATATATATATTACTAATTTTTTTCTTACTTAATAATAATTTTACATACTAAATATTATTTACTTTAAAAATTATATAATTTCTCAAATTGTATTTATTATTTAAAGTATATATACTTATTCAAATTATATTTAGTTATCTTAAAAATATATATACTTATTTATATACAATTATTACTTAATAAATATATTTACTTGCTTATTATATAATACTTACTTAAAACATTTTATTAAAAAAATCTATACTTGTAAATAAAAACAAGAACATGGCCGGAGCGAAGAGGTCTCGGGGACGTCCAAAAGTTACGGTGTCTCCGATGCCAATTCAACCCTCATCACAGGTGGTTCAACCGGTGGTGGATTCAAAGAAGCAGGACGAAGAAGGAGAATCAGAAAGAAACAAAAATGAAGGTGAGAAGGAAGACGAAAATGTGAAGGGGGAAACCCTAAAACAAGACCAAAATGGGAAACTGGAAAATCAAAAGTTATGGATGGATGTAATCAGCGAGAACATGAATCCGACAAAGGGGAGAGTTATGGAATATGTTGCCCCTAAGGTCATGAATGATGTAATAGAGATTGAAATTAATGATGATGATGTAGCATCAGAACTACAATTTTTGAAAAATGCCCTTATTGTTTATGTTCTTGGTGAAGATATCAGTCTGAATATGATGAAGAATTTTATGGTGAAAACGTGGAATTTTGTCTATCTCCCTGAGCTTTATTATCATGATGAGGGATACTTCATTCTTCGTTTCAAGACTCATGATGATATGGAAGCTGTGTTGATGAAGGGATCTTACACTATACAAAATGTGCCGATGATAATCGTAAAATGGCGACTTGATTTTAATCTCAAGAAATCTCTGTTGAGAACACTTCCAATATGGGTTAAGCTACCTCAGCTCCCCTTGCACCTACGGGGAACAAAAAGCCTTAACAAAATTGGAAGTGCCATAGGATCCCCTCTGGTCACAGATGAATGTACTACGCATAAGCTAAGAGTGTCATATGCAAGGATATTGGTGGAAGTTGATATCACACATAAGCTGCTTGATGAAATTACTATCAGAGATAATGAGGGGAGGAAGAGAAAAACAACCCATTGAGTATGAATGAAGACCAAAGTTCTATGATAAATGCCAGAAAATTGGACATCAATGTGGTATTGTACAAAAAAAAGCTTGGAAGGCCAAACAAAGTGTTCCAGAAAAAGAGAATGTGTCTGGAGCTGCCACACCCAAAGAGAAGAGTGCGCCTGAGGTTACCACACCTTAAGTGCATCCAAAGATCAAAACTGGAGAAGATGAAAGCAAATGGACAACCATCAATAAACCATCAAGAGATAGAGGACAAGGTATTTTATTTACTGAATCATCTAATGTTGTACCTTGTTTGAATGGATTTGAGGCTTTGAGGGATTTGAATGCCCCAAAAGGTCCTTATGACAGGGGTCCATGTTAATCTCCTGGAATGTGAGGGGGCTCAACAAGGCTGGTAAGCTAAGGGAGATCAGCTCTTATCTCCTAAAGTTGCAGCCAACTATAGTTGTTTTAATTGAAACTAGGGTGAAGGAAAACAAAACTGCTAATATTAGAAAGAAACTCTGTTTAAAAAGTAGATACCTTGTCAACTACAACTGTCATGGGAATGAAATAATATGGATAGCCTGGGACGACACTAAGGTGGATATTAGATATGAGGATAGCTCTAGTCAATACATACATTGTGGTGTCTATGAGGTGTCTGGTAAGTTCAAGTTCTGGCTGACAGCTATATATAATCATAACCAACTTGATAAGAGGAAAACTTTATGGATGGATATGGAGAGGTTGCACAATAATCAACAAGGGTCTTGGTGTGCAATTGGGGATTTTAATAATGTAGCCAAAAGTCAGGACAGGATTGGTGGTAAGATTGTGACAGAAGCAGAGTATGCAGATTTGCAGACTATGATGAACAACACTTATTTATGTGAGATGGATAGTTCCAGGGAGTTCTTTACTTGGTCCAATAAAAATGCTGGGAGCCCTATTTATTCTCGCATAGATAGAGTCTTGGCTAATGTGGCTTGGTTCCAAGATCATAGTGAGGCAATCCTGAACATCCTCCCACCTCATGTTTCAGACTATGTTGTCTTATATCTGTCTGAACTTGGAACTGTGAGAAAAAAGAAGCAATTTATATTTAATAATTGCTGGGTGGATGCTATTGGTTTCTATGAGGTCGTGGATAAGAGCTGGTCTAAACATGCTAGAGGCACATCTATGCAAAGGCTTTGGCATAAGTTGAAGAGACTACAACTGTAACGACCCGATTTTAATTATCTCCATTTTGTGCTAATTTGTATTATTTTGTTGAGTCTTTTATTTAATTTGGGTGATAATAATGTTATTGTGAAATTGGTGTTTTAATCTGATATGTTGGCGTGTTATATTATTTTACCGTTTTTGAGAGTTTTCGGGGGAAATTAGATTGGAGGGTATTTTAGATATTTCACATTTAATGATAGTTAGTTAGTTAGTAGATATTTTGAGAAAATATAAAGAAATAGAAAGAAAGAAAAGTATAAGAAAGAAAGAAAAAGAATAGAAATAGAAAGTTAGAAAGAAAAAGAGAGAAAAGAGAGCAAGAGAGAAAAAGAGAAGAGAAAAAGAAGAAAAGCTACAAATCATCAAGATCAAGCTTCCAAGAATCGAGAAATCGGGTAAGGGTGTGAAATATTATTATCTTATCCATGTGTATGATTATGTATGTGTGTGTTTGAATTGTTTGGTTGTTTTAGAGATATTTGTGGTTAGGTTGAATTTGAACATAATCGATAGAAATCAATGTTTTCGCGGATGAAATTCAGAATAGATTGTGTAGATTAGTCGTATGATGTTAGGCCGTGATTATAGAAACTTGTTTGGTTGAAATCGGTTGAGTTTCATAACTTTCGACATTTTGGATATTAGAGGGTTTGAGTTTTCGGGTAAAAATCGAACGTCGTAGAATTATCGTTTTATGGTCCTAAAATGTTGATATATATTTGGTAAGGATTACTGTGTATTTGTTTTGTATCATAGAATTGAATAGGTCGGGTTTCCGGAGGGTTTTGTGTTTGGGCGGCAGCTATTTTTTCTAGTTTTTAACAGGTGCAATCGATTGCAGCAGGATGCCAATCGATTGCACAAATGTAAAGGGCAAAAAATTGTAAGTCTGGGACTGTGCAATCGATTGCATCAGGAGTGCAATCGATTGCACTCTGCTAGTTTTCCGAAAAATGTTTTCTTTAAAAGTCCGTAACTTTTTCGTCGTGTATCCGATTGAGCTGTTCTTTATATCAAACTGAAGCTAAAAATATGTTCTATTTGATGGTGATGAAAAATATTATTTTTAGCTGACTTTTACGGGGAACCGTAAATGGAATTGTTTGGATAATTGTGTATGTTGTTATACAATTGATGTGAATGTATGTGGATTATATGTGATGAATGCATGACGATATTGTGAAATATGTGTGCATTGCATGAGTGTATGTGGTCATTTTGTATGAGAAACATCATGACATGCATTCATGTGTCGCGATTCGTGGAGAATCGGGTGTAATATCGCATCCCTGTTGGGTGTGAGTGATTGATTACACAAATGATCATTTGAGGATCCTCTGAACATTGCGTAGTCAATGGGTGTAATCGTTGCGATGAGTTACACTTGATTCCATGGGAATCTTCAGAATGATTGTGTGCCCTTGTGGGGTTTGAGCAATCGGATTGTGTCTGCGTGAACAATCCAGAAACATCGGATGCCATGATGGTATGAGCGATGGGGAAATATCGTAGGCCCGGCAGGGAGGATATTTCCATTGAGTTCTTCAATTGAGCTCGGGTGATGAGTCGGTACCGCATGCATCTGCATAGAGTCGAGAGTCGGTCTCTATGAGTTGCATTGATCATCTTTGTATTTGTGCATTGATGAATAAACATTGATATATGTATGTTTATGGGAAATGATATAAACTGTATCTTATAATGATGCATTGTTGAATGAACAAGTATGTGTGTGTTCATGTGGAATGATGATAATGGTGAATGTATGCATAATGAATATGCTTGATGATATATCTATATTGTGATATATGATGAGTTGTGGTGAGAATATGTGTTATATGTTTATGTTGTAGTACATAATTATATGCATTGTTATTATGATAATATTTCTCACCCTTCTGCTGTTTTATAATGCTCTACGAGGCATTGCAGAGTAGGCTTGCTGGCGGTCTTTTTGTGAAGCGTGGCTTCATGTCCGTGTTAGTCGGTTGGCTCTGATATGTAGCACCGGGTAGCTAGGATGCTTTTGATTTCCTTTTTGTGATACATTTGCATATGTATCTGGTTGATGACTTTATGTATATACCATGACTGATGTTGATGAATCATACTTGTTGATATATATATATATGTTTGATGTTATCAATGTTTAGATTTTCCGCTTTTATTCTAAATATTGAGATGTGGGTGTAAGGACTGAGTTCCTACGTTGAAAGTTACCCCACTGTTGCATATCATTTGTTGAGCAGGTGTTGTATGTTTTAATTTCAAGCATAATGTGACATGCCTTTTTATGCCGTGTTTACAATTATACTCTGATGAAATTTTCAATACGTGCCTAAATGATTTAATTGATTATTTGGGGGTATAAAAAGGGGGTGTTACAACAACCAGATTTGATGAAGTTGAATAAGCATACTACTAATATTCAGCAAAAAATAGCCACAACCAGGAAAAATCTTGGTCAGGCATATGTAGATCTAAAAACCCATAGGATAGATGCTGTCAAGATTGATAAAGTGAAGCAGTTGACTGAGGAGATCATAAATTGGAATGAGATAGAGGAGAAAATGATGATGCAAAAAAACTTAAATTGATTGGCTTAAAATGGAGGATGGCAATAATGCTTTCTTCCATGCTTACTTGAAGGCTAGGCATAATTCCAAAAGCATAAGGGTGATACAAAGGCTGGATGGCACTATTCTAACTTCTCAAAAAGATATTTCTCAAGAGGTGACTGAGTTCTATGGAAACCTAATGGGACAAAACAGTAATGAGCTCAACCATGTAGATATTAAGGCTCTTAGAAGTGGAAACCAACTCAATATGGAGCAGAAAGAATATCTGGTGAGTCCTATCACTGTTAAAGAAATTGAAGAGGCATTGCAAGGTATAGGTGATTTGAAATTCCTAGGTGGTGATGGCTATGGTTCAAAATTCTTCAAATCTTGCTGGCACATTATTAAGATGGATGTTGTAGATACAGTTATGGAATTTTTTGAGCATGACAGGATTTATATACCTTTTAACCAAACTATTGTTACCTTGGTTCCAAAGACTGATGATGATAAGTTTGTGAGGGATTATAGGCCTATAGAAGGTTGTACTACATTCTACAAGATAATAATATCTAAGGTCCTATCTTCCAGAATGGGAAAGATGCTTCCTAGTATTATCAATATATCCCAGGCTGCCTTTGTTCCAAGATAGATTATTCATAACTATATCATGCTTGCCTATGAACTACTTAAAGGTCATACTAGAAAGGGAGGTACTCCAAGGACTATGATCCAGCTAGATTTGCAGAAGGCCTATGACATGGTGGATTGACATGCTCTGGAGACTGTCCTAAAGGAGATGGGAGTGTCTAGTAGATTCACTCAATGGATTATGAACATGGTAACTACTGTCACATACATCTTTAATGTTAATGGAGAGTCTACTGATGTTTTGCAGACCAAAAGAGGTATCAAGCAGAGGACCCTATATCCCCCTTTCTCTTTGTGGTGATGATGGAATTCTGACTAGGATTTTGGCTAAAATGCAATTGGACTCAAACTTTAATCACCATGCAAAGTGTGAGAGATTAGGGATCACCCATCTCACCTTTGCAGATGATGTTTTACTTTTTTGTAGAGGAGATGTTGTATCAGTGGAAATGATCCTAAAAACTGTCAATAAATTCTCTATGACTACTGGTATGGTTGTGAATCCAAGCAAATGCATGATATATTTTGGTGGAGTGGATAGGGACACAAAGAGTAAGATACATGAAATTACTACTTTTAAAGAAGGCCAATTACCAGTCAGATACCTTGGAGTACCCCTGACTTGTAAAAAGCTTAATGTTAATCATTATCTTCCTCTTATTGACAGGATTAAGGCTAGAATTCGACACTGGACCTCGAAACTCTTAAGTTTGGCTGGGAGAATCCAATTGGTGAAGAGTACGATCAATGCTATCATCCAATACTGGATGCAGTGCCTGCCCATTCCAAAGAGTGTCATAAAAAAGATTGAAGGAATGTGCAGGAGTTTTATTTGGACTGGCAGCCAAGAAACAAGCATGAAAAGTCCAGTTGCATGGAATACTGTGTGCAGTCCTAAAAGACAAGGAGGAATGAACATTTTCAATATGGGAGTGTGGAACAAGGTAACAATGTTGAAATGTATTTGGAATTTGTGTAAGAAAACTAATAACCTATGGGTTAAGTGGGTGCACATGCACTACTTGAAGGGGAAGCCTATCATGGGGGCTGCAATTAGTAAGAGCAGTTCTTGGGTAATGAAGAACATTATGAGCCTTAGGGATCAGATCACTGGAATCCAACCTATCTGGGACAATATGATCAGCAAGAGGAAGTTCAGTATGAAAACTCTTTATGAGGCCTTGATGGATGATAATAGTAGAGTTCATTGGAGGTTCTTGTTCAAGGGAAATAATTCCAGACCTAGAGCCATCCACACAACTTGGCTTATTTGTCATGGAAAAATAGGCACTAAAGATAGACTAGTGAGATTTGGTTTGATTAATGAAACTAGATGCAGCTTGTGCAATGAGGCTGATGAGACATTGGATCATCTGTTATTTGAATGCAAAGTATCCAAGAGCATTTGGCAGTGTATTTTGCAATGGATAGAGATTCAGTATGATCCCCAATGTTGGAATGTTGAGTAGTTTTGGATTTTGGAGCGAGTAGCGAAGAAGGGTTGGAAAGCCAACTTGTTGAAACTTGCCATCACGGAAATAACTTATGGAGAGTGGCAATATAGGAATGGGAAGATTTTTAGAAGGAATACTCACGGGGACACACATACAAATACTTGTGAAGATATTATAGAGAGCATTTTGTATAGAGGTTAGGGGTCAAAAAAGCTACGAAAACACTCTTTTGATTATTTAGTCTATTTTCTAGTCTTTTTGGATGGTTGGATAATTTGATCACCTTGTATTTGATTTGTGTTTTGAGTCAATATATCTCCTTTTTTATTCAAAAAAAAAAAATCTATACTTACTTATTATATAATACTTATTAAAAAAAATATATTCTTTATTAAAAAAAACTATTACTTATTTAAAAAATATATATACTTACTCAAATTTAATTTTTACTTATCTAAAAATAATACTTAATAAATAAAAAAATTATTTTTATTTATAACTTAATATATTCTGTTTAATATATTTTATATTTTTAAAAATACTAAACAAGTCTAACAATATATTTAATACTACATTAAATTCAAAAAAATTATATATACCATTTAATATATTCTATTTATTTTTCTAGAACTAATATATATATATATATATATATATATATATATATATATATTATGTTTATTCTTTTTAAAATAATATATTAATGTTTTTTAAAAACATATTAATAACTTAAATCTGTTTATTTATTCTGTTTATAAAAAATAAAAAATACATTAACATATTTTATTTATTCTTTCTCAAAATATTAATAACCTAAATCTAACTATGAATTAAGCAAACATACAAGAAAACATTACAAGAATACATATATATATATATATATATATATATATATATATATATATATATATATATATATATATATATATATATATATATATATATATATATATATATATATATATATATATATATATATATAACAAACATACAAGAAAACATCTATGAAAAAAATATAAATGTAAAAATACCTCAATGAAATAACAAAATATATTTTGTGGAGTAACTTCTTCTTTTAATAACCTAAATTAAAAATGAAAAATAAAAACAATATTAATAACAAAATAAAATTCAATTGACATAAAATTAATTAAATAAATAAAATAAATAACTATTTACATTATTAAATTTGTAGAGATAACATATGAATAAATTAAGGTTGGATGAGGAAAGAAGAGGAAAGAAGAAAATACGAGTATGGGTTGAAGAGGAAAGAAGAAATTCGAGGGGTGTTGTTCTATGTGTGAGAGTGGAAAGAGGTTAAAAATGAGATTGAGTGTGGTGTGGTATGGGTGAGAACGGATAAGTGAAATAAATATGAAATCTTGCGTCATGAATTTCACGTCACAACTTGCGACATGTTATTCACATGGCAAAAAAATACAACCGTTACCTTGCGACGTGATTTCCACGTCACTAAGGTTGACCCGACACAACGGTCATTTGAATCTGACCAAGCCATCAACTCAGTCAGACAAAATTCTCACGTTATGTTTGCTTTTTCCAAAAACTTAGTTGCGACTTAATTTTCACGTCACAACGTTACTTTTTTAAAATTCAAATCTCCTCCCATGTGCAATGTCTGACTAATTATTTTATTTATTTGGAAACAAAAGTTGTGACGTGTTTAACACTTGGCATTTTTAAAAAAAAATATAAAAATGTTTTTCAATCTGAGAGCATATTTAATTATTAAAACCTGTTGTGACGTGTAATTCACATCAGAATTCTCTTTTTTTGCCACGTGATTATCACGTCACTATATCACGTGGCTGGAGAGATGCTTTGTTGTAGTGAATAATTTTGGATAAATAAAAATAAGAAAGAGGACATCTATTTCGAGACGGATAAAGTATTTTTAAAGTAAAAAGTAGGGGTAAAATTAAAAAGAATATAAGATTTAAATGTATTTAGATATTTTTCTTAAAGGGTGAATTTTTTTGTAAAGTTGCTTATACATGACACCGGAGGGAGGATTTCACTTATTCACATTTTTGCATTGTTTATACTGATAGAATTAAATGGAATACAACGTAGTGTAATGATATATGATGGAATTAGTATAATAAAATTCTATTATTTGGATTATAATAAAATTGGATGGAGTAGAACAAAATGGCGTGATATTCATATTCCATTATATTTCATCATTTGCTACCATTTTTATTCTCCTCTGATTTGAACAGAGTAAAAAAATTATTTTATTTCATTCTAAAATATACAAACATTTTTTATTCAAGTGTGAGTTAAGTCTCATATCGATTATGAATGAATGAAATGTTAAATTTATAAGAGAGAATACCCACATACATAATACCTTAAGATTTTTGGTGGAGATGTGGCATCTAACTCTCTTATGATCATAGTATTGGACTCGTTGTTACTCCCAACTTTCCTGGACTCCCCAATAAGTGGTATTAGAGCCATATTTTGGATTGGTGGGGGAATGCGAGTTGGATTCTGTTATAAGATGTAGGGAACTCACAATTGTGACAAAGATTTTTGGGTGAAAGTGCAAATGGCTTAGCTCCACATCGTCTATGAATGAGTAAAATATTGGATTTATAAGATGGGTGACTCATATAATCAATGCAATGAGGATTTGAGTGGAGATGTAGAGTCTCCCTCTCTCGTGGTCCGAGATCATTGCTCTCGTTGGTGTTTCCGACTTCCCATAACTCTATAACAAGTTTCACACATTCATAGTCGATGTGAGACTTAACCACTAACACTTGCACATAAAAATCTCCTCTACAAATGTGAGTCTCACACATCCTATAACAGAGTCCAACACATGATCCATCCTGCTCTTCCATTAAGTCGAACTATGGCTCTTATATCACTTATTAGGGAGTTTGGGGAACTCGAGAGAAACAACGAAACCAATGCTCGAGGATCACTAGAGAGAGATGTCACGCCACACTTGTGGAAGGATAGTAAGGTGCAAGTGTGTGTGGTCAAAATTCAATATTGCTTATGAATGGTTGAATATTGGTTTTATAATAGAGATGACTCATATCCTTGATACCTTAATTCTTTAAAAGGAGATGCGGGGTATCTATCATTTGTGGTCTTTGAGCATTGGGCCTATTATTGCTCCCGACTTCTGCGAACTTCCTAACAAAATGTATTAGATCCATGGTTTGGCTTGATGGGAGAGAAAGAGTTGGATCATGTATTAGATCCTATTATAAGATGTGTGGGGGCTCATACTTGTTGAGGAAGTTGTTGGGTGTAAGTGTGAGTGGTTAAATCTCGCATCCTTTATGAGTGGATGAACTGTTGGGTTTATAAGAGAGAATAATCATATCTAATACCTTAAGATTTTGGATGGATCGAGATGTGGCGTCTCCCTCTCCTCTGATCCTGATACATTGGTCTTGTTGTTGTTAGGCTTCTCCGTACTCCCCAACAACTGATATTAGAGTCATGGTTTGATTTGGTGGAGGAGCATGAACATAATCTTGTATTTGACTGTCTTATAGAATGGAGTGGACTCACACTTATAGGAGACGTTATGGGATGCAAGTGTGAGTGATTTAGTCGCACATCATTTATAAATAAGTTAAATATTAAATTTTTAAGAGACATGATTCATTTATCAATTCCTTAAATTATAGCGACTAACCAATTCTTTTTTATAAAAAAATCTTATTATTATGTCATCGTGATCTATAGTTTCTAGAAAGTTAATAATGTACAAATTAAATCACAATGATATTACCCAATTCATGTTTCGTATTCTTATTGTCTTCACTCTTCTATATAGAAGATTCTTTTCTTGTTTTAAATGTCTTCATCAACAACAATAAGGGGGAATACTTGTTATAGTTCTTCTAATTTCAACCCCATAACGACAATTTATTTCTAAAGTGCGTAAAGCGCCAATAAACCTTATGTCTGATAAAGTTGTATGCGACTTTGAGTGGCATAAGAAAGGGATGGAAGAGAATGAAAAGATGTAAAATAGAAGATATGATGAAAACAAAAAAACACAATTCAAAAGAATATTAAAAGGAAAAATAATAAGAAGTATGAGAAAATCAAAATTCAACCACAAACTACGTCTACAATACAATGCTCATTTTCTAAGTGGATTGTAGGTGTGGAGTTATTTTATTGTTTTGAAAAATATATGCATGGAGTTATATATGGACCCAAATGTGCCAACATAAAAGTAAAATAAAAATGTTTATATTAACTTTTGGAGATAGTTAAGTATGTAACGACAAAGATACCTTTTTAGCACTAAAATGTCAATGATAAACTTTAAATTATATACGACAGCTCTCTATTGCTGTGTTTTGACGACAAACGTTACATAAAGTTCAAACTAACTTTGTGTGGGCGGTAATGGAAACAAAGAAGATACGAAAAGGATAAGAAGAAGATGAAAACTAGCAATCATTATAAAATTAATTTAATTAAAGACAGTGGGAAAGGTGTGTGATTGCTTCAATTTCTTGGTCCATGTGTCATCTTCTACTATGTACACCCTCCGGTCACTATTATAAACAACAAAAATCTTTTTAGATTCATTAAATAAATAATGTATCTGAACATTATTATATATCAGATACATCAATTATTTAATGAATCTAAAAAGTTTTTGTTGCTTATAATAATGATCAGAGGATGTACAGGTTGATGTTTAAACTTCACCTTTCACCAATTTGGCACAAGCTATATATGGACATTATGATATTTAGTGAAAAAGAATAACTACATCACAATTTCTGCAGTTTTTATTTGAAAACATAACTCCAATTTTTCTAATGCGTGATACATATTATTGGGAAAAACCCAAGTCCCACATTGGTTAAAGATACCATCTACAAAGGATTTATATAGAGTGGCACCTCTCACCTTACAAGCCGGTTTGATAAGGATGAGTTAGGCCAAACTTTAATTCTATCATGGTATCACGAGCCTATAGATTTGGGTCACCCACCATTTATATATGCGCACCAAGCCCAAAAAGTGTTGAGCGCAAGGGGGTGTATTGGAAAAACTAAGTCTCATATATCGATAATTCGGGCCACCCACCATTTATATTCACGCACCAAGCCCAATAGTGTTGGGCGTGAGGGGGTGTATTGGGAAAAACCCAAGTCCCACATTGGTTAAAGATACCATCTACAAAGAGTTTATATAGAGTGGCACCCCTCACCTTACAAGCCGGTTTGATAGGGATGAGTTAGGCCAAACTCTAATTCTATCACATACTATGATTTTTTTAATAGTTAAAGAATGTAGTATAAGGAGTATAACCTTTGGTGTGATATTGTCAAAATTATTTTATGTCGGCTCTCTCTAGACTCTCTTCTTCCAATGTAATCATTAATTTCAGGAAGCCTGAGAGAGGGTTAATGTATCGTTTTTTTTTGTAAGCCAGAATTATATTAAAAATTCAAGCTATTAGAGGTACCCAAACTACAATACAATCATCAAGCTAGGTGCTTAACCAACATTTACAAAAAAAATCTATAAGGTGTTTATGTCAATCATAAAAATTACAAGATAATTTATCCTTAGCTAGAATTAGTATTCAAGACCAAAAAAAGTACTTAATTCTTAGAACTATTGAATCCAAATCGAAGATCTCATCATTGAAAAGAATTTAATTTTGCGTTCAGCATATGCTCCAACACACCGCCATCCACAAACTACAAACTATCATTGAGGAACACTTTCCTCTAAAATTCCAAATCCAAATCAACAAATGTCTTGCTATCCTATTTTCATGTATCATTCTTATTTGAAGCCAATCACAAATCCTAAGCCATACCAAGAAAGACTTAGAACAAGAGATGAATAAATGACTTGCTTCCTCCAATTCGCCAAAGCAATAAACGCAATCGATATCGTGTGGATTTGTTAGTATACGACGACGAAATAAATTTCCCCTTGTGGGCAGCCTATCTAACAACAGACGCCAACCAAACAAATTTACATTCGAAGGAATGTGTGATTCCCATAAACAGAATAAAGTTGCCTTCAAACTTTCCTCCAGCAATCCACCTCCCGCATTCGACAACATACTATTATAGAAAGATTTATCCGATAATTGGTTTAGATTTCTCAGTGGCCAAAGTATACAATCTGAGCAATCCTTGATAGGCAAAATTTCGCGCAACAGAGTTGATAAATCATGAAATTCTGCTGCTTGATCAGAGGATAGTAACTGGTTTTGAAATTGTAAGTTCCAAGCCCAGCTGTTTTCGTTCCAACCGACCATGTCCAGCACAGTTGTTGACGCAGCAGCCAGAGAAAACAAGCCCGGGAATAGCACTTTCAGCGGCACATTTCCTACCCATCTTGCTGTCCAAAACAGGATTAATGCACCGTCGCCCAATCTAAACGAAATCAGATCCCCTAAAGAAACTTGAGTAGAGTTTGAGTTAATTCTCATGATGTCCCTCCACGATTGTGAATTTGAACATTTTGAGACATATTCCTCTCTTGACAAAATAAAGTTTGCATAATCCCCGTATTTGGCTAGCAACACATCACACCATAATGCATTCGTTTATGTGGTAAACCGTCAAAGCCACTTTGCCAACAAAGCTAGATTAAATAGCCTTAAATCCTTCACCCCAAGAGCTTCTTCCTCCTTTATCTTGCATATTACTTTCCAACTCACCCATGCCATACGTTTACTAACGTCTGAACCATGCCATAAAAGATTCCTTTGAATTGATATAAGCTCCTCCAATACTTTCCGAGGTGCCCTGAAAAACGAAAAATGATGAATTGGCAGATTTATCATGACAAAGTTGATCAATGTCACCCTACCGCCAATTGATAATAATCTCCCTTTCCATGGAGATAACCTATTTTTGAAGCAATCTAGCACAGACTTCCAATATTCCCCCTTCTATGGTTGTCTCATATCCTTAAGACCAAGAATTTGAAAGGTATTTGACCACTCTTGCAGGCGAGAAATTACGTGGCTGCTCTCATAAAATAATCCTCCACACTAATACCATACAAGCAACTCTTACTTGTATTAACTGTCAATCCCGATGTTAATGAAATTATGGCATATGCAGACAACAGATGTCCTAACATATGTCAATACAGAAATCTGTAAAGCTTTCTAGATAAACAAGCTAACTTGGATTTACTTAAAAGCTTTATCCAAGAACAATACACAATCCAATACCTCAAGGCTTATGGATCTGTGCAACACCTATATCTGCCACAATGCATCAACTGATACAAAAGGGGACTTACAACCTAGAGAGCCAGCGACTCTCAAAACCCTAAACCCTTAATTTTACACAAGAGAACTAGGTTACAAAAGGCATTTAAAATCCTAGGTCTAAGCCTTCTTAAATAGGCTTCAGTTTCCTTGGGCTTCAAATCTTCTGTTTGCGGATTCCTTGATCCATGTTCTGATTGCATCCTTAATTCTTGGACCCGACTTAAAAGCAGCCTGCTATATTAGTTTAAGATGTCAGGACATTCTTTAGGACATCATGTCTTCTACATGTTGGAACACTTCATTCAACGCCTTGTTTTACCAAAAATTTGCTCAAATCTACAGAGCCTTCAGTTAATTCGAATTCCTTCAATATAGACTTGAAAACCCATAGATTTGACCAATCTCCATCACTCAAAATAACATTATCGTCTACAAATTGTAATAGATTGTAACTATTAACATTACTCACTTTGAATCCCTTCAGCAACCCCATGCTTGAAGCCCTATCCACGAATTTTGAGAAACCTTCAACCACCATAGCAAAAAGAAAAGGAGACAATGGATCTCCTTGTACGGCATTAAACTTTATCTTCACAGGGTCAATTTGATAAGAAATTTTGTAGACATATGACACACGAACTCCCTTTGTCAGATGAAAATTCGTGAAAAGTTAAAGTTGGCCATGGTTGACGTAATTATCAACGGAAAAAATTTGTTGGATATCCCTTATACTCTTTTTTTGTCTCTAAATCCTAGAATGGATTATTTTAGAGTTTTCGTTGTTTGAACAAAATTGGTTTGTACCATATCTTTAAGATTTTGATGATAGCAAAGTATTTAAAGAATCATAAGATATACTAACAAATGTTCAAGTGTGCAGGACCAGAGACTAAAATTTCTGAAGAAAACCTAATATTGGTACTGATGATGGACATTTAAAGAGAAGTTAAAGATCCAGATTCTGGAAGATCAGAAGTTGAAAATCATACTCTAAATGACATCAACCTCTGAATGACGTCAGGCTTTTAAGATCCAGACTTTAAAGTGTCAACCTCTGGAGATTCAGACTCTGACGATCCCGTCAACGCAAGGATCGAGGAGATTATGATAGGTCACTATTAAACTCTAAGGACATTTTTGTTTTCTTCTGTTCACGTTAAGACTTAAGCAAAAATATGGATAAGACACCTAAGATGCAACGTATAACTCATTTTGTAGCAATGAGATTTCAAATGACCTTTCAACGGTATTAACCATATCAAAAAAGATCTCAACGTCTCTGAATCAAGTTTCTCAAAGATTCTCTTGTGCAAACTCTTCAACAACTCTTTTTTTTATCTCTATATAATGAGATGAATACTTGAAGAAAAATAATGAACCATTGACAATAAAAGAGATGTTACTTTATCAAAGAAAAAACACAAGTTTAACTTTGAATTTCTTAACAGTTGTATATTCTAGAAATTCTGAAGTCTCAAATAGTTTTTCGGTGTTGTATTTTGTCTACACCTCTGATTGTATATCAAGTGTAGTTTTTCACAATCTCTTAACGATAAGTTATAGTTTAAGAAGTCTCTTACTAAGTGCTTGAGTATTTGAAGTTTCTTGCTTGAGTGCTCTAGCATTAGAAGTGTATTACCTGTGTGGTTGAGAATTAGAAGTCTCTTGCCTATGTGCTTGAGTATTTGAAGTCTCTTACTTATATGTTTGAGCATTGAAAGTCTCTTGATTTGTGATTAAGCTATTGTAATCAATTTTGGTTATAGAGAAAATCCCTTGGAAGTGCAAGGGGACTGGACTACTCTTGATTTGTGGGAGAAACCTGGATAACTGCTTGTGTCTCTCTTGCATTCCCTTCCATACATGAATTTCTTTATTCCACTACAAAACTCTTTACACTAATTCAGATTTGAAATTTTCTGGCACATGCAACACATGATGGTGATTATGATGTCTCAACATCAGAGTACAAAGTCAAGACAGATGTTTTGACATCTTGAGTCTGACATAACAATATTACCAATCGTTAATTATGCAGAAACTGTAAAGTGTAGAATGGAAAATAACATGGTTAATTGTTAACCCATTTCGGTGTAACATCACCAACATCTAGGGGCATCCAAGCCTGGAAAGAAATTCACTATGATAGCATTAGTTCAAAGCTAAACTCCACCTTTTACAACATCTCACCTAATCACTACCTTGTGCTACTTCTACCTAGAAATCGCCATCTAGATATGAGATCCCCCTCTCACTTCCTAACAAGTAGTCATAATCTCAATGACTATGCCTCGAGAAACCAAAAAGAAAGATGTACCCTCTTTCTACTACAATACTAGGTCGATACTCTTGACCAAGAATAATACTCGGTTTTGCTTCAAAGCTTCAACCAAGAATAATACTCAACTCATTTGCTTAAAAGCTCTAGAGAGAGAACAATATACAACAAACAATATGTCTACCACAATGTATCAAAAGATACAGAGGGTGACTTACAAAGCCACACACAAGAGACTCTCAAAACCTATGTTTCTAAAACTTCCCCTATGTTTTACAAAAGTGAAAGGCGTAAAATACATTAGGTTTAGGCCTTCTTTAAATACTCCTCAGCAGTCCATGGGCTTCGAAATCTTCACGCAAATCTAGCTTGATCTACACACTGAGAGCTGCATCAATTATGCATAAAAAATCTCCTTAAATCTTGGAACAAACACAACGTTTCCTAAATTGTCTCATCATCCAATTGTGGCAACTTGTGTACAACTGGAGATACAAAAACCTGTTTCAGATAAAATCTTCTTGACATGCGAAAATCACTAAGATAATTCCGAAAGGAATATCACAGAATAAAAATCAATCTGTCAAGAATTAAAACAGCCAGAACTGATGTTCTGGTACAACATGTTACAACATTTGTCAGGACATCTGCTCACAAGGTGATCTGATCAGCATGTTAAAACATCACACACAGCAGCCTGCTGTGAACTATGTTTTAGCAAAAATGTTGCCAATCCTAAAACAATTGAACCTTCAATCTCCCCCTTTTACAAATTTTGGCTAAAACACCTTTTGCACAATAAACTCGGAGAGAGGAATAAGACCACAAACACACAACACAAGTTACATGTAAAAAAACATGTAAACTGTGTACATGAGGTAGAAGATAACCTACATCTTCAAGAATATCCAAGTTACCCCCCTTAAACCACAGAACCGGTCCTTGTCACAGAGGAAAAAATCTTTTTTCCTCTTAACACAAGAAAACCAACCTGGCCATAAACTTCAACTAATAGAGTTCAAGACATTAGAAACACATACGGAAGAAGCCACACACATTAGAAACACATACAACAGAAGTTTCACATGTAGAACACAAGACACATAAACACGTAACCCAAAACACAGACAAAATGATAGAAAAGCTGGTAAGACATCCTGCAAACAACTAAAACAGAAGTAGCAGTAGAAGGAAGAGACAGGACAAACACCCAAGCTCAATGTTGCATACATTCAGCAATAAGACTAGACCACACCCCAAGACTAGACTATTTTCTCCCCCTTTTTAACCAAAAATTGACAGAAAAACAAAAGAGAAAAAGAACAAACAAAGGAAGACACAAAAAAAACACGGAGACAGAGACTAAGACACAAACCACAACACAATGTTAGGCCTTTCTAGTAGCATCATTTTGGAAGATTTACTCATATTGATACCTTGCTTGAGAGGATGGTGAGATAGCAAGGCCTTTAAATACAATGAGAGTTACCTAGATTATAACAACCCTTGCTAGTAACAACACTCTAGTTAAAGAGAGCGTTTATGGAAGAACATAAAATCATCCTTACAAATCGTGCACATATTCTAGGTTCCTCTTTCTCTACTTCAAAGCTTTGACTATGAAATTCCTATGTCATTGAAACTCCTATCCTTGAATACGCATGCACAAAGAAAACGTGTTTCATGTATCCTAAATTGAAGATGCTATAACTCTTCATTAATACAACCTTCCAAAACACCCCAGATAGAATGTTGACCCATCATATCACTGTTGTCCAGCTGTACACAAAAAGAATTCTTGAAAATACTGATTGTGATCAGCTTGCCACAGTACAATGTCATGACACCACGTTTGACATTGGAATCTTTAAACATCCAGCTCATTCTGGGCAACAGCTTCCTCGGCAATATGCTTAGGCCAATAAGTATTCTTACTTATCCAAAAGACAAGATTGTTTCTTAAGGAGAAACATCCTTAACACCCAGAGGCACACATGCTAGAAAAAGAACAGGAATCACGACCCTCAAGAGCCACAATGGTGTAAAAAAATACCTGAATTCCATGGCTAATGAATTAAGCAAGACTCAGCAGAACCCGAACACAATGTCAAGACACTAGGTCTGACATCACAAAACAACAAAAGCTACATGAGAATATGTAATCTTTGTACAAACTGTGATCTTGCAGCAGCAAAACAAATAGGTACACCACTCCCCCTGTCACACATAATCAGTCCTCCCCTGAAGAAGAAAACCAAAAACAAAAAAAAACTTGAACAATTCAAGTTCCCATAAAGTGCAGTAAAAGCCACTGCCACCTCTGCCTCACTCCCCCTGAAGACTACAACTTATTGCAGAGAATAACTTCTCCCAGACACAATAGATAATTCCACATCTTTTTAGCAGCAGCAAGCAAGCATGACAGAGTATCATGCTCCCCCTAAATAGTTGCACAAGTTCAGCAACAAAAACACAACTACTCCTTATAAGCAGTAGTACACACATGACATAAAGTCATGACATATGATCTAACATCAAAAACAACAATCAAAACAACACTTTACTCCCACCAGAGACACACAGCAAAAACAAAACTGAAACACCAATCCTCAGGTCAAGCACATGAACATCTTCATGCTCACACAATCCCCACAACAACTTCACACCTACTTAAGAGACAACATAAATCCCTTAACACTTCGGGTAGGCAGGATGTCATGCACAACATGCACCCAAATCACAACAGTAAAGGAACATTCTTTTCAAGCTCCTTCCTTCACAAATAACAAACTAAAACAACCTCCCCTAGGGGTACATGCAGCAGAAGAGGCCACAATCTCACAGATAGTCAGAGCATCACAAAGATCATAACATTTGGTTTGACATCATTCTTTTGTAAACCACAACATGAACTAGCACAAGTGGATCCTTCACCATGGCAGGCAGTTATGACAGACATTCATACCAGATTTGGCCATTAGCTTAACTTCATACTCTACCAAGGTTAGATAATTCAACTTTGAATCAACTGGTGAGCAACAAACTTCACACCATGAAATCCAAATTGGCTTCCATGGATAAACAACTTTCCTTTTTTGGAGATATAATCAACTGAGATGATGTTCCGACATCAGTTCAGACATCATTCTTAATCATAAGGATTAAACCAATTACTTTTGTTCTGGAGTCAATAAACATAGGAGTTACTATTTGCATAGTAATCCATATACATCCCTTGCAAGGGACACATGAGAACCACAATAGGCCACAACAACATCTGATCAACCTCCAAGGACATATCATAGACACAAATAGCAACCACCACAACACACAGAGAAATAAACTCTCACACACCTCAAGAAGCTTCTATTCATAAGCACAATGTCCAGACATCTTGTCTGACATTAAAGTGTCAGCAACCACCCTTATGCACCCAAAGAGGAGATTCCCTCTAATATCCCCACTTGGGCTGACTAGAAAAACCAGGGTACTGACTGAGCATCATACCATAAATAAGATTTTCAACATAAGTTTGTCTCTCCTCTGCCCTTCAGTCCTCTATCCTTCAAGGCTCCACTCTTTGGTCAAAATGCTTGAGCAAGCAGTTCCTTGGGCACACACAAATAAGAACTGTTATTTGACACATATTCTCCAAAATGACCAAGCAGAATCCCTTACACAAGGCCCTTGATCATGTGGAAGCAACATCAAGATTGGTACTTCCAGTTCTAAAACTCCCTTACTCCCGATAGGAGTCTAGAACACTCATACCAAATATCTTAGATGAGACTCCAAGAAGATATGAAAGAAACAAGCAATCAGCACCACTCTTGAGCTTTATCCATTGCATGGTTCACAAAGGTTGAGATAGACCTTAGAGACCACCATACAAATTGAGAGCACATAAGCCTAAAGAGAGCAGCCTTTACCATGAAGAGACAACTTCGGTGCATGCATTCTCTTCAGCATGAACATTCTGATGATGTTAGGACATTTGAACAACATCAATGACTTTGTTAGCCAATTGATGAAACCTCACAGAGTTTTACCTGTCCTGATACAGTCTTGAAGATCCATCCCTTTTAGGTTTTTTGACAAAACCTCACCTTGCAGAGCTCCTTCATAACAAAGGTTCCATATTCTCATAGGATTGATTATGATATCAAGCTTGAGAAATAACAGAAACAGCTTCCATCCTGTAGGATATAGATGGAAAGCAGCCGGTCCTTTTTTTGGAGAAGAGAACAGTTACCTTAATGGCAACCTACTTCAAGCACAATTCTTCAAGAGAAGCATCCATCTTTCCTTGAGCAGAAGAGACCTCAAGATGACAGGGTGAATGTCCTAGGCATTTATCCTTGACTATCAATCCAAATATGCGATTCCTGGTTGAGATGCCTTCACAATCTTTCAGCAGAAATCAGACCACAAGCTTCTTTAGTGAAGAGACAAAAGCCGAGCTCTTGAACTCCTATTCAAGAAGATCATAAATAAACTGACCTAGTGAATATTCACCTAAGGTGATGGTGTCTTGATCTTCACCTTCATCATCAGACAAAACAAGACAGGTTTCTTTGAAAAAGACCACAAAATCCTACAGACCAGGTGTCCCTTCAAGAAACTTCTTGAGAGTGTCCCAAACACTTTTGGTCATAACACGTGTATTTAGCAATCTGAACACATGCCACACAGCTCCTTATGCTAGGAATTTCACACCTTAGAATAACAAGAGTCAAAGAAAAACTCTGTCTTCCAAGAACATGACCACAAACTCTTTGGTGACAAATATCCAAGGGCTACTGTCCTTCCAAATATCAAACAGTACCAGAAAAAAAGCTCCCTGAAGCTCACCCAAAACTGACTAGAGTGCCAGCTCTGAGGCCAATTGAAATTTTCTTGCACATGCAACACATGATGGTGATTTTGATGTCTCAACATCAGAGTACAAAGTCAAGACAGATGTTTTGACATCTCGAGTCAGACAGAACAATATTACCAATTGTTAATTATGCAGAAACTGTAAAGTGCATAATGGTAAATAACACAGTTAATTGTTAACCCAGTTCGGTGCAACATCACCTACATCTCGGGGCATCCAAGCCAGGAAGGAAATCCACTATGATAACATTAGTTCAAAGCTAAACTCCCACATTTACAATTTCTCTCCTAATCACTACCTTGTGCTACTTCTACCTAGAAATCGCCATCTAGATATGAGATCCCCCTCTCACTTCCTAACAAGTAGTCATAATCTCAATGAACATGCCTTGAGAAACCAAAAAGTAAGATGTACCATCTTTCTACTACAATACTAGATCAAGACTCTTAATCAAGAACAACACTCGGTTTTGCTTGAAAGCTTCAACCAAGAACAATACTCAACTCCTTTGCTTAAAAGCTCTAGCGAGAGAGAACAACACACAACAAACAATATGTCTACCATAATGTATCAAAAGATACAGAGGGTGACTAACAAAGTCACACTCAAGAGACTCTCAAAACCTAAGTTTCTAAAACTTCCCCTAGTTTTTACAAAAGTGAAAGCCGTAAAATACATTAGGTTTAGGTCTTCTTTAAATACTCCTCAGCAGTCCATAGGCATCAAAATCTTCACCGAAATCTAGCTTGATCCACACGCTGAGAGCTGCATCAATTTTGCAGAAAAAATCTCCTTAAATCTTGGAACAAACACAACGTTTCCTAAATTGTCTCATCATCCAATTTTGGAAACTTGTGTACAACTAGAGATACAAAAACCTGTTTCAGATAAAATCTTCTTGACCAGCGAAAATCACTGAGATAATTCTGAAAGGAATATCACAGAATCAAAACCAATATGTCAAGAATTAAAACAGATATAACTGATGTTCTGGTTCAACATGTTACAACATCTGTCAGGACATCTGCTCACAAGGTGAACTAATCAACATGTTACAACATCACACACAACAACCTGCTGTGAACCATGTTTTAGCAAAAATGTTGCCAATCCTAAAACCCTGGAACCTTCAAGATTCCTGATCAAAAAAGTAAAAGAAAGTTAACACAATTAAATCCCCTCCCCCTTTTGTATTTTTCTCATCTTCAGTTGGCATCAGACCACAGTCCGTACTTTTAACACTTAATAGTGGTACATAAAAAGATCCTAAGAGAAAAACATGTATGATGAATATGGAACCTCTGGTCCTAAAAACACTACTATTGTAAAATATACTTCTAAAGCCATCCTTGATTCCTTGGTTGCTACCTATGAAGGAAATCATCAAATAAAATAAATTACGTTTAACCTTCTAGTTCAACAGTATAAGCTGTTCAGAATGAATGAAGATGAAGACACTGAAACCATTTTCTTAAGGTTTCAAGTTATTATATATAAACTTCAAGTTTTGAACAAGAGCTATACAACTTCTGATCATATCAAGAATATTCTTAGGAGTCTTCATGTCAGATACAGACCAAAGGTGACAGCTATTCAGGAAGCCTAATAAGCAATCTCCAAAGTCATGAGATGGAGGTCAATGGAGATGAACCTGCCAAGAAATTAAAGTCTATTTCTTTGAAATTTGCTGCTCAACTACCAAGTCTTCTAAAATCTGGGAATCTGAAGAAGTAGCTCATGCAGGAATTTCTGAAGAAGATTCTGATGATGAAGAAATGGCCTTCATAATCAAAATATTTTAGTATTTAGTCAATAAGAACAAAATAGTATCTGACAGAAGCAAAACTTTCATCACTACGAGAAATATATTTTCCTTGGAGAATGATTGACCATCTCCCCGATATGTCCAAAGGGTGGGTCATTCAAATAGAAAACTTGTTTTGCTTGAGAAGCCATGATGAATGGTTCGGTCATATAAATTGCCTTGCCAAAGTCAACCCGGTGTACCCTAAGTCATCTGTTTGTACACTATTATTATTAGGAACCCACATGAATTTAAATAAATGAACTTTTAAAATAACATAATATATATCCCAAATCTACTCAATGACACCATAGAATTCTCTAGACGGAAATATATGATTCTTATCTTTTGAACTAGAGAAATACATGGATTCGGCCTTAACCATAACCCCACTATTTTGCATTGTACTACAATCATATTTTGATTTTTTATAAAAGGAAAAATGACCAATGTCGTATGCAGTCCAAGTTATCACATTAAATATTGGCATGTACGACAACCATTTAATTGTCTCTGATGCATTATCATCATTAGATATTTCTTAGTTAAACCAATCTATGAATTTCTTATTATGCTCGATCAAAAACAACTTGTCACTTATTAGGGGATATTGCATATCCAAACCTAAAGCATATTCATAATAATAATATAACACTAAACGTAAAGCATATGCATATCCATTACAACATAATATTAAACAACAAAAAACGATATGAACTCTGAACCAGGAACAATATGAACACCGCAATAGTTATGTCCATTGTTACTATACTATTCTTACGGAGTTGAAGGAGTTTTGAAAAACGCAGTGAAATCACTAAAAATCAGGCATGAAATGTAACGATACAATCAATAAAAAATGAATAAAAACAATGAACATCAACCATGAAACGTAACGTTCTATACTTAGAAGTGGAAGAAGAGACCAAATGAATGAAGATGGTGAACACAAAATAAAGATGGTGAATATTTTTGTCCCAAATGAATGACGGCGTTGAAGATGAAAAGGTCCCTATCGTTGTCGTCTGGTTTGGTTAAGGCATGTTATGAAGGAAATAAATAATTTGTTTTATTTTAATTGGCAGTAAAGTCTTTAAACATAATTGATAAGTACAACCGTAGTGAAATACAGAACATGTTACCAGGGTGGATAAATAGAACCGTAGTTAAACATTTTTCATTTTTTGTTTAACTTATGAATTAAAGGGATGCACGCTTTTTTTAATAGGAAAAATGGAAAATTGTTGCTGCTGGGATTCGAAGTTTGTAACATTTAATTTATCACCACGGTTGTTTCACACAATCGTAATGATATGTCTTCTAATAAAATTAAAAAAAATTAGGTGCTTCCAATTTGAGATATTACAACGGTGGACTGAATGACCGTAGTAAAATAATATTACCAAAGGTATATTTTGTAGTAGTGAATGAATATCAGAGAGAATGATCTCAACCTGATTGTGGAACAAATCATTGATTTCAAAACTTTTGAGGAAAATGGGTAATATGAATAGCATCAAGAAGAAGGATATGGTGAAGCCTAAAGCAAGCCTTTACATCAGAAGTGGCAAGACTATTTATATTGATGATTTTCCATATATTTCCAAGATGGACAACCTTGAAGTGATTCAAGAGTTTATCAAAATGAAAAAAGAAGATACTGGAATCACTCTGACTTTGGATGACATTCCAGACGTTCTTGAAAATGCTTACAAGCCTTCAAGGAAGAGGAAATAGGCTGCTTCTGAAACTCAAAAGGAGGTTCAAAAGTCACCAAAGAAAAAAGATTTTTCATCCATTCAGAAAGAAGTAAAGAAAGTGGTTTATTCTACTGTCTTGATGCCTAACAAGACCAGAAGTGGAGCCACTGGAAAACTCCTCAGAAGTCAACTTCATCTTATGTCAAACACGTGTTAGAACAAGATTTGTTCATGACATATATTCCTTGGGTTTTGATGATAACAAAGTATTTAAAGAATAATGGTTATATTTGATGTGTGTTTCTTGTATGCATGTTCCAATACTTGTAAATATTTATATACAAAACCTGATATACAAAGGCACACTTGAGAGAAACTAAATTGCTCGCTTTTGGTGGTGCAAAATTTGAAGAATACTTGCTAAGTGATGTCTGGCATAGACTCTGAAGCTGAAGGCCTCAACATCAGAAGAAGCAACATAATTGTCTCTACACTTGGTGAATGTAAATTGGCTTCTGGTATTATTCAGAGTTGGTGATAAAGTTGAACTTATCGGTACTGCATAAAGCAAGTTGCGTTGTCAAATCAGTTTGTCAGCTAAAGTCTGAGTTCATAAGGCTCAAAAAAGGTTGACATGCTTTATGAATATCTACTCTCAACGGCTCTATATTACAGGATCTTTTTGAAGACTCAATGGTTAAACATGTTAGTCAATAGATCAAGATCTTTTGGTGTATCTATCTTCAACGACTCTTATACTATGGAGTAAAGCAAAGACACTTGATCAAATTATCTCTTCCAATGGCTAGTCTGCTACAACTGTTATATAAGTGGCTGAAGGTTCAAACTGAATCTTTAATAAGGATTAACTAGATGAAGGAGTAACAAGATCAACAATTATCAACTCTATCGTGTATGCAGATTTTTTGTTGTAGGTTGTAATTTTAAAAGCCTTAAGATTTCTTACACATTAAATATATTAGAAATCTTAAGAACTTTAGGTCTTTGTTATGGTGATTTCCCGTACCTGTGATATTAGTATCAAGTACACATTGTTCTCTATTCTGCTGAACTTTTTTAGCAGTTTAGATTAAGTCTCTCTCCAAGATGCTTGAGCCATGTAAGTCTCATGCTATGTGCTTGAGCAATGAAAGTCTTAATCAAGTAGATTGATTGAACAGAAGTCTTATATCATTGGGACTTAAGCAAGTAAGTCTCTCGCCAAGATTCTTGAGCCTTGTAAGTCTCATGTTATGTGCTTGAGCAATGAAATTCTTAATCAAGTAGATTGATTGAGCAGGATGGATCGGTTTGTGGAACTTGGAGCACAAGTCTTGAACCTAAGGGATTTGAGCTGGAAGGCTCGTTTCATGGAACCTGGAGCAGAAGCCTTGGGCCGGTATGGCTTGATCAGGATGGCTCTATTTGTGGAACTTGGAGCAGAAGTCTTGAACCTGAGGGGTTTGAGCAGGAAGGCTCATTTCATGGAACCTAGAGCAGAAGTCTTAAGGCAGTAAAACTTGAGCAAAAGGTCTTTGACCTAGGGTCTGAGCTGTGTAAAAGACTTATGCAGAATGCATAAGCGATTGTAATCATGATTTGGTTATAGTGAAAATCTCTTGTGAAGCAAGGGGGCTGGACTACTCTCAGTTGGGAGGAACTAGTATAAGTCTTTGTGTCTTCTGCTATTACTTATTTGCTTCTGTTAACATCCGCTGTTAAGTATAATCAGAATATAAACACCAATTTAGTTTGTGAACTCAGATCAGACGCAAATTAAGAAAACGGAAAACACAATTCAACCCCCTTTCTTGTGTACTTTTCTCACCTTCAGCACACACCTGCAAAGTGAGTAAGGAAGTTGATTCTTCCTGTAGAAGAAGAAGAAGAAGAATAAGAATAAGAAGGTGTATAATAAGAGGAAAAGGATGATAATTCTCCTTAAATTAGGAAGATAGAGGAAATAAAAAAGTTAGCTCAGGGCTTGATGAAGGAGTATGTTGTAGAAGGAGTAAAGCTGAAAACATCTACTCTGAAGGACAAAAATTTGGAAAATCCTTAAAAAAGTTAAAGTTCTAATGGAGCAAGATCTGCAAGTAGAGGCTACTATAAATGCTATTTTGAAGAATGCATAGCGGGTTCATGATGCTTCAGAATCTTATACTCTTGAAGTGGTTATGGAAGAAGACACCCTTACTGAAGCTACAATTGGTGCAAAAGCTTCATAGGCTATAGAAACTACAACCATATGTATGATTTTTGATCCTATCTCTGAGTCAAGTTTAAATTTTTCCATTCCTCAACCCCAAACCAAAACACCAACCCCTCATAATTCTCCTACCCAATCCTGTGAACACACTCCCTCACAAGAACATGACATGGTTTTACCTTTAGGACCTGTCATGTCTTCCCCTAAACCTTTTTATGATTCAAATTCCTACATAATTTCTCAAATTATATGCACTTTCTAGAGATCATCTGTTATAGATGTACTGTCAAGGAACCTAGATGGTGAGTTATCTTTAAAACATCCATCCGAAAATAACCAACTAATGTGTCTCTCTGAATCTGAACAACCTACCCCATAAACACCATTATTGAACATGATCAACCCATAAGCATAGTAGATAATTATGAAAAAAAAATCATTTATCTCAATATCAAGCTCTGATTTTGAAGAATCATACTTTAACCCTATATATGTCACACCCATTCAAGTCATACCCCTTAAAACCATACCTTCTGACCCAGAATCAGAAGACCAAAATAATCTTCAACAACCTGAACATCAATCCCAAATTGACTCTGAACCACAACCAAACTTGTTCAGCAATAACCAAAACTTAAAGCTCAAACTAAACCCAAACCTAAACAAGAAATCTCTAACCCACAATCCCCTCGCCCTCAACCATCTGATGCAGATAATTTTCCAAGTTTTGTCAAAATACTTATTTCTTTCTCAGAAGAAATAACCTCACCTATCCTTTCACCCCATCCACAAACCTTCAATCTAAACCCTCCACCAAATATCTAAACCTACATGGAAGAGTTTGGAATTATTTCCTATGATAGGATACATGAATTGGTTATTGAGAGACTCATTGCATCTGACCTAGTTGTTTATGTTGTTATGTGGGATTATCTTAGAACCTCTGTGGATTTAGTTCTGCAAAACCTGAAGTCATTCACTTCTGAGACGGATGCTTCTACTAGTTTGAGGCAGGAGCAATTAGAGGAGAAACTAGTTGCAGTAGTTGATAAGAAAGAAAAGATTGATACTCAGCTGTAGTATGTGGTTCCAAATCAAAAAGCTACGGGGTCTAACATCAGAGCCATTTTTGAGATTTTAAAGAAAATACCGTAGACTTTAGGCTTAGTACCCTTTGTTGTCCTTTATTGCTAACTTCCTTGAAAAAATTTCTATGCAATATAACAACTCTTTTATTTGGTTTTAAATTACTTTTGTTCAGTATCTTTTCTGCTTCTTTAGTCTTTGTTCATTTTGTTGATGACAAAATAAGGAGTAGATATATAAGTATTTAAGCCTCCGAATCTGATAGTTAATAACAATTTTTTTGCTTAAATTATGAAGATTATTCTATTAAGTCTTAATGATAAAATTTAATTAACCTGGATAGAACTTAGGGTGAGCTTACAAACCTCACCTTTTGGACTATAAGACTTATGGGGAGCTTACAAACCTCAGACACTGAAGTCAACTAGTTAATTAAATTAAGAACCATTTTTCTTAAATACTTATGTTTGTCATCATCAAAAAGGGGGAGATTGTTGGAACAAAATTGGTTTGTACCATATCTCTAAGATTTTGATGATAACAAAGTGTTTAAAGAACAATATGATATTCAAATAAATGTTTAAGTGTGCAGGACCAGAGACTAATTTTTTTTGAAGAAAACCTAGTATTGGTACTGAGAATGGACATTAAAATAGAAGCTAAAGATCCATATTCTGAAAGAATAAAAGCTGGAGACCATAATCTAAATGACGTCAGCCTCTGAATGACGTCAGCCCCTGAAACTCTAAAGATCCAGACTCTGAAGCGTCAACCTCTGGAGATTCATACTCGGAAGATCCAATCAATGCAAGGATCAAAGATATTATGATATGCCATTATCAAACTCAAAGGACATTTTTGTCTTCTTCTATTCACTTGAAGACTTAAGAAAAAATCTGGATAAGACTTCTGAGATGAAACATATAATTGATTATGTACCAAAGGGATTTCAAATGAGCTTTAAACAATATTAACCATATCAAGAAACACCTCAACTTCTCTGAATCAAGCTTCTCAAAGACTCTCTTGTGAAAACTCTTCAACACATATTTTCTTTATCTCTATATAAAGAGTTGAAGACTTGAAGAAAAATAAGGAGCCATTGTCAATAAAAGAGTTGTTACTCTATTAAACAAAAAACACAAGTTTAGCTTAGAATTTCTTAAAATTTTTATATTATAGAAATTCTTAAGTCTCAAAGAGTTTATTTTGTGTTCTATTTTGTCTACACCTTTGATTGTATATCAAGTGTAGTTTTTCACAATCTTTTAACTATAAGTTAGAGTTTGAGAAGTCTCTTTCTAAGTGCTTGAGCATTTGAATTCTATTTCTTGTGTGCTTGCGCATTATAAGTCTCTTACCTGTTTTTGAGCATTGAAAGTCGCTTGAATGTGTGCTTGAGCCTTTGAAGTCTCGTACTTGTAAGTTTGAGCATTGGAAGTCTCTTGCTTTGTGCTTAAGCAATTGTAATCAGTTTTGGTTATTTGGAAATCCCTTGGAAGTGCAAGGGCACTAGACTACTCTCGATTTGTAGGAGGAACCAAGATAACTACTTGTGTCTCTCTTGTTTTCCTTTCTATTTATGAATTGATTTATTTCACTGCTAAACACTTTATTATGATTCACATTCCAGACCTTGTGTTTAGAATCTGATAAGAGATTTTGAAAAAAGGTCAAATAAAGCTAACACAATCCAACCCCCCTTCTTGTGTGTTTTCTTACCTTCTCTTATTTGACACGAGTTTTTTATTCTATTTGACAAACATCATTTCAACGACTTTCCTCTTGAGATTTCGTTTGGAAGACTTCTCTAGGGTCAGAAATCCTCCTGTGAATAATGAAATAAAATGAAGGCCTCTCGAGATTGAGACTGTAAACAGCTCATTCTCTCTTATGTGGTTTTCCTCTTTGTTGTTTTCTCGTACATTGATGGTTCCTTTAACTTTAATTGCTTATATGGTCTTTCTAGGCAGTGTATATCCTCAGAAGAGGGATCAATTGATGTTACAAATAATATATTTTAAGACAATAATTTCCCATCACGTATCTAAAAACTGAGGTGTAATTCCAAGACGCGCCATGTTTTGTTTTCTTTTAAAAATATTCAATCTATTCCGTCAATTTTCGTTGAAAAGAAAGGCGTAAACGAATTCAGAGGACATGCTTTAAATCCCAAAAAAATCTTTTTTTTTTATTTCATTAAAAGTGGCGTCTTCCTGAATATTTTATTTTTAATAAAAAAACGAGCCACTTTTCACCTCGGTTATTTTTCCAACCGAGGTGAATTTTTTCATATATATATATATATATATATATATACTGCACTGTATGTGAAAAACCCCAACGTTTCCCCCCTATTTAGATTCTCTCAAAACTCCATCCTAACTTCACAAAAACTCCTACATAACTTCTCAAACTATTATGAATCAATGGAAGGAGTTACAAAACTCCAACATAACTTCAACATATCTTTGTTTTCATTTTCCACAAATAGTTTCAAGTAAAGGTACATATGTTAACCGTTTCTTTTCAAAACTCCATTCTTTGTAAGATGAGGTAGCCTGATAAATGTGTTGTGTAATGTTAAGGTTAGTTTATGATTTTGTAGATAAACGTTGTTGTTTGTGTTGTTTGTATATAAGCTTATGATTTGGTTCACATATTATTTTTTGGAGTATGTTGATGATTTAGTTAGATATGTTGATAAATGTTGTTGTTGAGGTATGTTTGATAAATATAATGTGTTAATGTTAAGGGTATTTTATGATTTTGTAGATAAATAATGTTGTTTGTGTTATTTGTTGATAAATAATTTCGTTCTATTTATAAGCTTATGATTTGGTTCACATATTTTTGTTAGAGTATGTTGATGATTTAGTTAGATATGTTGATAAATGTTGTTGTTGAGGTATGTTTGATAAATGTGTTGTGTTAATCTTAAACGTAGTTTATAATTTTCTAGATAAATGAAGTTGTTTATGTTGTTTGTTGATAAATGATTTTGTTTTGCTTAAAAGCTTATGATTTGGTTCACATATTTTTTGTTGGAGTATATTAATGATTTAGTTAGATATGTCGGTAAATATTGTTGTTGAGGTATGTTTGATTAATGTATTGTGTTAATATTAAGGGTAGTTTATTTGTAGATAAATGATATTGTTTGTGTTCTTTGTTAATATATGATTTTGTTTTGTTCATAAGCTTATGATTTGGTTCACATATTATTTTCAGAGTATGTTGATGATTTAGTTAGATATGTTGATAAAAGTTGTTGTTGTTGTATGTTTGATAAATGTGTTGTGTTAATACTAATGGTAGTGTGAGATATTGGATCGAACTCTAGTATGATCGAAGGTAGCTTCTTGGTTCTACAGTTCGACAGACGTTTAGCATGCAGTCAAAGGTCGATCACATGTTGTTGTCGAAGTTGTGTATGCTATAGTCGAAGTAGGGTAAAGCATGTCGTTGTCAGAAATGCTAGATTTGTTAGCATGTCGAATTGGACTTGTTTCTTATGTCCAATTGTTTAAGTTAGGTTGTACCCAAAGTTAGTTTGTAATGGGTAATTGTTAAAAAGCCCATTAGTTTAGTATGTTAGGTTTTATTATAAATAGCATACTAGTCTCTCATCATAAGTGTGGCAAATCCTAATTAGGGTGAGAGGGTTATTTGTTATTCTTTAGTATTTGTAATCTGATATAAAGAGAAAGTAAAGAATAGAAGTTATAACCAATTTCTTCGTGTTCTTGTTGTTTTTCCCGTTATAACCCAAATCGTTGGTCAATCGCCTCTACCTGAAGCAAGCTCTATATTCATTCAAGATGAGTGAAGACAAAGTTTTGGCTGAGCGGTTGGATATGTTCAACAAGCTGATTCTTGATCTTGAAAATATTGATGTCAAGATTGATGATGAAGATCAAGCGGTGTTGCTGCTGTGTGCTTTTCCCGGATCACATGCTCACTTCAAAGAAACTCTCTTATATGGAAGAGAGTCTCTGACCTTTGAAGAAGTTCAGTCAGCACTATATTCGAAGGATTTGAACGAACGAAAGGAACACAAGCCATCTTCGAATGGTGAAGGCCTGTCGGTCAAGGCGAAATTCACAAAGAGAGATGGCAAGTTCGACAAGAAGAACTGTAAAAATCAGCAGAAGTCTTATAGTGGTGATGCATCTAACATTCAATGTTATCGCTGTAAGAAGGAGGGTCATACAAGAAAAGTATGCCCTAAGCGTCTGAATAATCATGGAGGTAAGGACAATGGAAATGAAACTATTGTGCAAGATGATTATGAATCATCTAATGTC
This sequence comes from Lathyrus tuberosus, assembly GCA_022829125.1. NCBI lineage: Eukaryota > Viridiplantae > Streptophyta > Magnoliopsida > Fabales > Fabaceae > Lathyrus > Lathyrus tuberosus. Next base: position 3,245,353 of record JALAZF010000481.1, on the reverse strand, counting down.
CTTATGGTTTCGAGCAGCAACTCTTGTAAAGAGTGGATTATGGATTCAGGATGTACTTGACATATGACTCCAAACAAGAATATATTTGAAGAATTATGTGATAAAGATAGTGGATCAGTGTTGTTAGGAAATAATAAAGCTTGCAAGATTGCACGTATTGGATCTATAAGATTGAAGCTCCATGATGAGTTAATAAGGCTATTGACTGGGATTAGGTATGTACCTGACCTTAAGAGGAATTTAATTTCTCTTGGTGAATTCTATAAGGAAGAATATGTTTTCAAAGGAGAGCAAGGTATCCTGAAAGTCATGAAGGGGTCGAAGGAAGTCTTGAGAGGCGTACAAAAAAAAGGCTTGTATACCCTTGAGGCTGAAGTTGTAAGTGGTTCGACAAATGTTGCATCCACGAAACCTTTGTCAAAGACAGAAATTTGGCACATGAGATTGGGCCATGTCAGTGAAAGGGATCTGTTCGAATTGGGGAAACAAAATCTGCTTGGTGGAGACAAAGTCGAAAAACTAAAATTTTGTGAACCATGTGTACTTCGAAAATTTTATAGAGTGAAGTTCAATAAAGGCATCCAAAGAACACATGGATCCCTTGATCATATCCATGCTGATCTTTTGGGGCCTGCGAGGTGTCCATCACATTCAGGCGCAAGGTATTTTCTATCCATAGTTGATGATTATTCCAGAAAGTTATGGATATTCATCCAGAAGACAAAGGATGAAACATTTGAGAATTTTAAATGTTGTAAGACTCTGGTCGAAAATCAGTCTGGCAAAAAGGTCAAGAGGTTGAAAACCGACAATGGCCTTGAATTTTGCAATGAAACGTTCGACAATTTTTGTGTTGCCTCAGGTATTGCAAGGCACAAAACTACTACAGGTACTCCACAACAAAATGGTTCGGCGAAAAGGTTTAATCGAACTATTTTGGAAAGAGTTAGATGCATATTGACTAGTGTTAGGTTAAAGAAGGTGTTTTGGGCTGAGGCTGTTTCGACAACAACATATCTGATAAACAGATGTCCTTCGACTACGTTAGATATATAGACACCTGAAGAAGATTAGTCAAGACTTCCAAATGATCTCGACAAATTGAGAGTATTTGGTTGCATGGCCTATGCTCACATTAGGCAAGACAAGGTCGAACCTAGAGCTCTGAAATGCATTTTAATGGGATACCCTGAAAGAGTCAAAGCTTATAGGCTATGGTGCCTGGAGCCAGGTCACAGGAGGTGTATCACCATTCGAGATGTAGTTTTCAATGAAGCTGAGATGGCCTTCAAGAAAATTGATGATGCTGACGAAGAACTGGAACATGGAGAGATTCCTGTTGAGGTGGATCATGTTGATGTTGAATTGCATATCCTAGATGAAGTCGAAGAAGAAGCAGAAGATACTGAGGAAGTTAATGAAACTGTCGATGACTACCTATTTTCAAGAGATAGGTCGAGAAGAGTCATCAAGCCACCTCAGAGACTTGGGTATGTAGATCTTATAGCTTATGCCTTAATATTTGCAAGTGAGGTTCTAGATGAAGACCTAGAGACTATAAGGAAGTTATGAGGAGTCAAAATAAGACTGAATGGCTAAAGGCCATGGATGATGAGATGAAATCTCTTCATGATAACAACACCTAGGAACTGATCAAGAAACCTGCTGGAGCCAGGTTAGTCAGCTGTAAGTGGATTTTCAAAGTTAAGGATAAAATCAAAGGAGTTGCATCAAAGAGATACAAGGAAAGGTCGGTCGCTAGGGGTTTCACTCAAAATGAAGGTGTCGACCTCAATGATGTGTTCTCTCCTGTTGTGAAGCACATGTCCATTCGAATGTTTCTTGCCACAGTGGCACAATTCGACCTTGAATTAGAATAGATGGATATGAAGAATGCGTTCTTGTATGGTGATCTAGATGAAACAATCCTGATGTGAAAACCTGAAGAGTATGTCGAAGGGGGAAATAAGATTATGTGTGCAAGCTAAAGAGATCTTTAGATGGACTGAAACAATCTCCTCGACAGTGGAATATGAGATTCGACAAGTTCATGGCACACATAAGTTTCATTAGAATTCAGTTTAACCACTGTGTTTACTTCAGATTCCGACCTGGTAATTCATTTGTTATTTTATTTCTTAATGTGGATGATATTCTAATAGCAAACAACAATGTCGAAGATGTAATAAGGGTGGAGGCTGAACTCAATAAGGAGTTCGACATGAAGGATCTGGGAGCTGCGTCCAGGATTCTTGGGATTAACATTCGAAGAGATAGTAAGCAGTCGAAATTATGCTTATCTCAAGAGGCATACCTATGGAAGATTCTCGAAAAGTTTGGTATGTCGAATTCAAAGACTTTTGTGACTCCGACAAACCCACAATTCAAGTTGAGTATAGATCAGTGTCCAAGTACTGATGTCGAAAGAGCCTATATGAATAACATTCCATATGCTAATATAATGGGTTCTTTGATATATGTTATGGTCTGTACTAGACCCGACATAGCATATGCAGTAAGTCTTGTAAGCAGGTACATGCCAAATCCTGGAAAGGCTCACTGGCAAGCATTGAAGTGGATTCTAAGGTACATAAATGAGTCTCTAAACATAGTCCTAATTTGTGGTGGAACCTTAGGTGAAGATAATAAAGCAGCAATCGAAGGATATATTAACTCTGATTATGCAGGTTGTATGGATTCCAGAAAATCTTTTTTTGGATATGTGTTCACTGTGTTTGCCACAACAATCAGTTGGAAAACAACACTTTAGAAGGTTGTTGCCTTATAAACCACTGAAGAGGAATATATCGCCCTAACTGAAGCTGTGAAGGAAGCATGGTGGCTTGAAGGTTTTGCAAAGGAGCTGAAACTTCAAGGTCGAGTTATCACTGTTAAATGTGATAGTCAAAGTGCAATACACATGTCAAAGAATTCAGCATATCATGAGCGAACCAAGCACATCGAGTGAGTTTGCATTTCTTCAAAGGGGTAATTGAGCATGGAGAAGTCCAAGTGCTGAAGGTTTTGACAGATCATAATGCTGCTGATATGATCACCAAAACATTGCCCAGATCCAAGTTTTTTCACTGTATGCAGTTGATAATGCTACATGAAGAAAGCTAGTTTATTTCTTGATGTTATAGGGTTTGTTCCAAGGTGGGGATTTGTGAGATATTGGATCAATCTCTAGTATGATCGAAGGTAGCTTCTTAGTTCAATGGACGTTTAGCATGCAGTCGAAGGTCGTTCACATGTTGTTGTCGAAGTAATGTATGCTGTAGTCAAAGTTAGGTCAAGCATGCAGTTGTCGGAAATGCTAGCTTTGTTAGCATGTCGATTTGGACTTGTTTGTTATGTCCAATTGTTTAAGTTAGCTTGTACCCTAAGTTAGCTTGTAATGGGTAATTGTTAAAAAGCCCATTAGTTTAGTATGTTAGGTTTTATTATAAATAGCATATTAGTCTCTCATCATAAGTGTGGAAAATCCTAATTAGGGTGAGAAGGTTATTTGTTATTTTTGAGTACTTGTAATCTGATTTGAAGAGAAAGTAAAGAATAGCAGTTATAACCAATTTCTTCGCGTTCTTATTGTTTTTTCCGTTAACCCTAACCCTTGTGTGTTTCTTGTCAATAAAGAAACCGGTTATACTTTTGTTTTCAAGGCATCATTTTCACAACAGGTAGTTTATGATTTTAAAGATAATTGATGTTGTTTCTGTTGTTTGTTGATAAATGATTTTGTTTTATTCATAAGCTTATGATTTGGTTTAGATATTTTTTGTTGGAGTATGTTTATGATTTGGTTAGATAAGTTGATAAATATTGTTGTTGTGGTATGTTTGATAAATGTGTTGTGTTAATGTTAAGGGTAGTTTATTATTTTCTAGATAAATAATGTTATTTGGATTGTTTGTTGATAAATTATTTTGTTTTGTTAAAAAGCTTATGATTTGGTTCACATATTTTTTGTTGGAGTATGTGGATAATTTATTTATATATGTTGGTAAATGTTGTTGTTGAGGTATATTTGATAAATATATTATGTTAATGTTAAGAGTAATTTATGATTTTATAAATAAATGATGTTGTTTGTTGATAAATGATTTTATTTTTTTTCCGGAGCTTATAATTTGGTTCACATATTTTTTTGTTGCGGTATGTTGATAATTTATTTAGATAGGTTGATAAATGCTTTTCTTGAGTTATGTTTGATAAATGTGTTGAGTTAATGTTAAGTTAGTTTATGATTTTGAATATCAATGATTTTGTTTGTATTGTTTATTAATAAATGATTTTATTTTTTTCAAAACTTATGATTTGGTTCAATTTTTCTTTGTTGGAGTATGGTGATGATTTAGTTAGATATGTTGATAAATATTGTTGTTGAGGTATGTTTAATAAATGTGTTGTGTTAATTTTAAGGCTAGTTTATGATTTTGAAGATAAATAATGCTGTTTGTGTTGCTTCTTGATAAATTATTTTATTTTGTTCATAAACTTATGATTTGGTTCACATTATTTTGTTGGAGTATGCTGATGATTTAGTTAGATATGTTCATAAATGTTGTTGTTGTGATATGTTTGATAAATGTGTTATGTTAATGTTAAGGGTAGTTTATGATTTTGAAGATAAATAATCTTGTTTGTATTATTTGTTGATGATTTAGTTACATATGATGTGTTTGTATCAATATGTTAATGTTTATGTTATTAATTATGATATTAATAATGTTATTGCTCGGACATTGTATATATCATGTTGTTCATTCAACATTTTCTAAAAGACGAGTTTATTATATCGTATGTGGTTTGAATATTTTACTAACTCCTCATTTAATATATATTTTTGAATTGAATTAGAAAATAATATTAAAATTTTAGTTATGTTAGAAAATAACAACTTAGATTTATCAATGTTTTACGACCTTTCTGTAGTCTATTATCTACATCTCACTCTTTGACGATTAACATTCAGTTCATTACTTCTAATTGTTTAATCAATGCTTCCTTTTTTATTAGTTCATTTTGCAAAGTCACTAGTACTTTGCATAATGAGCTAGTAGTGAAATAAGTTTTTGTTGAAGAGTTAAAAGTATTGAACTAAATTCTAACTGTTAAAGAGAGAGATGCAGATAATGGGTTGTATAAAGCTCGAAAAACATTGATTAATGTAACTTATTCTTCTAATATAACTCAAATTTTCATATTATTAATTTTTAAGTCAGATTGAAATGTTATATGTTTATTGATTAGTTGATGAAATAAGTATTCCACATAAGTTATAAAAACGCTAATATACTTATCACAACGGTTTATAGTAATAACTCTGATGAAATATTGTACGCTAAGGCATTCAATATGGTTGTAATTTTCAACTGTGGTGAAATATCATAAAATTATCAAATTATGACACTAGGTATCGAACCACTGACCTCCACAGTTTATTATGGCTGTTCTTAACAATCTTAGTGATATGTAATGCGTTACTGAGTTTTTACTATGGTTTAAAGATAGTGGTGGTAAAGCTGGCACATACTACCACACCTTACCTTACCATGACTTATCAACCATGATAGTATCCATTTTATAACTGTGGTGATATGGTCTTTCCGTAGTAGTGACATATTCATTTTGATCGATATCGTAATCTTCGTATCCAAGTCGATCGGGTCTTTTGTTTCGTAATGGTTAAATGCATTCCACATAAGCCTTAAATTTGCATCCTTCTCCGGTTATAATTTTTTGAACTGAATCTCCCCTTCATTGTCAATCAAGGGTGAACGGTACTCGAACTTCATAAATTTTCAATGATCTGAGTATTGTAGAAGATTTTCTAGTAAGAATTTTAGATCTACAAGAGGGATGCACTCATTGAACTTCAATTCAATTTAGGGTTTTGCACCTTTGATGTAGACATATGCGACATGTCAAATGATGTTCATTTTGTTTTATGTGATTTGGTAAAAAAAATTGAGATGAGAGACTCATATTTATACAAGTTCTAGGCCAATATGGATCTTAGAAATTATATCATGTACCAGGGGAAATTCTGGAAATTCATTTCTAAAACCACCATATCTTGATATTACAAAAACGTATTTCCATAATCACCCAACACATAATCAATTTCAGTAATAGTCAGAAACAAAGTCTATTATAGAATGGAAAATGGAGAAATATTTTGGAAACTTAAACATGTATTGAATTCTTTGAAAATGTATATATTCAACATCATTATTAAGACAAGATTACATACAAAACATGTCTAACCACATAAATACATCCTTGAATAAAAACTAAAATGAGTCAAAACATGTGTCACCGTTTAAATCTATATCTATTGTGGTTGCACCTTTGACTTTTGTTTATTTGTTTCTCTTTCAATCTTGCTCAACTTGATGAATTATTGTATCATATGCAAAAAAATGACCCTCAAGTTTTAGCTTCTCTTGTTGAATGAGTTATCCACTCGGTGATGTCAGTTGTATAGGGAATCCCAATTTCAAATAAACTTGAACAAAGTGTCGCATTTTTGAAATCCATCCAATACACATAATACGGTCATTTAGATTTTGAGGTGGTGGAGTGCACAGTGGAATTTTTTTCTTATAAACTGTATCTTGTCAGATTAATATACACTCTTTCATACGCATTTGCTATAAGATGACCCATTTCAGGGAAGCACATCCATTTTTCCTCCGGTACCGGTCCACTAATGCAAGGAACAAGAGATTCATGAATTTAATCAAGATTTTCTTTTTTCCCGTATAACCATGTGTATGGTTCTTTATGGCCCTAAAACTGTTTGATAAGATATTGGTGTACAAATGGATGATTATCCTTTCCTTTATTGAGCAAAACAGAAACAGCTCAAAAACCTAAAGTACCGTCACCCTCAATATTGATGATTTGTTCAATGTATTTGCGCATAAAAACTAGAATCCCATTAATGAATTGAATTTTTGGTAGAGGCGGTGAAAGACGTGGTTTACTAATGCGAGTTTCTTTGAAAGAACTTTTTTGAGATTTTGAAGTTGGATTATCTGGTAAAAGTTTGTCAACATGTTCAAAATAGGAAGGAAGCCACATCGTTGAATTGCACTCAGTGTTGGTTTGACCTTCTTGGGAGCACCATTTTTTTATCAATTAAGATAATTGTTTTAAATTTATGGTTTTTGGATAAGAAATCTTCTTCATTTGCTCTTCGACATGTCATATTGTCATCGACTTTTTAAAATCTCTCTTATATGACTTCCCAATTGGTCAAGATAGAGATATATGATTTACTGTTCTTCATCACACCATCATCATCGAACCCGAGCCTTTTCCAGTGACTACAAACGTCATCCATTTGTATCAGGATATCATGCTTCGCCTTCTTTAAAATTAGACAAGCACATGAGAGATCATATGTTTTCATAAGTGTGCAACCATACTTTGAGCTATCAGAACCTAGAATCTCAACTCGTTTAGCTTCGTGAAAAATAAAATTCAATGTTGCTCGAGCTATGTTGTTGACCAATTGAGAATAAATATTGTTGTCTTTAAATCTATGTTCCAACACTGTGTTGTTGCGACTAAATGATATTTGCATCTGATTATGGTGTTTTTGGATCATTTAGTTCACAGAGTCTTAATCTCTACACAAATCACTCTTACTATTTCCCAACCAATTTTGTATTTTGGCATAGGCAGACTCAACTCGGTTAGTTATTGAATTATCAATGCGTCTAACCTGATCGATCCAAGCATAAACAAATTTCTCCTTTACCTGGTCCAAAATTATACTTTCAACAAATCTAAATATTTCTCACACACCTTATTGAAAAATATAATAACATCGGCATACAATTCCCCTATAGCATAATTTATTATAATATTCCAAGCATTCATTATTCTTTCCATCATCATGCTAGCTTTGACCAGTTTTCCGTCTTTGCCCTTAATTTGTTTGGTCCATATTGCATGTTTAACTCGACTCCTACATTCTTTGTGATATGATAGCTACAAAGGAATATGTATGAATTAGGAAAGAGTTTTGCAACAGAATTCATCAATATGGTATCGTGGTCGGTGACAATAACTTTCAGTGTGTCTTCTTTGTCCTTCAACATTTTCTAGCACACTTTTAAAGTCCAAGTAACTTTTTCCTCTTTATTTCGCACTCTAGAAATGAAAACGCGACAGAATAATTCTTCTTTGTAGAGGTAACCCCAATAATTTCTAATTATGGAAGCATGTACTTGTTGGTCATATAGGTTGAATCAATGATGAGTACAGGGGAAAACATATTGAAAAACTTTATGGAGTCGGGATGAGTCCAAAATATATCTTGAACGGTTACTGCATCCTCGCATGTTCAATACCTAGATAAATAATTGTTATCATCCAGAAATTTCAACAAGTGTTTCATTTCAGTTCAATCCCCTTTAACGCCTTGTTGTTAATGACGCAAATATTGTATACTTACTTGATGTTTGAAATATTTTCGGGTCTTTTACGTTTCATAGTTGCAAGTATGTTTTTGGGCTGCACCATATTCAATGCCATTTACGAAGCAATTTCCTTCTCTTCTAGCATAAGGCAACATGCAATAGGATGTCCGGCTAACTTGTCACACATGTATTGGTTAAGTAAACCACATATCACATTAATTCTCAATATGTTATTTTCCAAAAGATAACCACGCAACTTACACATTTTCTTGAACTAGTGTCATCTCGTTTGAATTTTTGCAGAGGAGTTATGTATGTCCCACTTCTTTCACATCTCATTGTCACAAATGCAACTCTTATATTTAAACCATTATTGGACCTTCCGATTACAACACCAAACCCTAATTTGGATGCCTCAATGCGAATCCATTAGAGCATATGATCATGAAACTCAAACTCTAGTTTATTTATAAATTGGTCGCCAACATCTACCTATTTCACATCGACACGTTTAGAATCCGTAGGCACAATAGGTTTGAGATAAACATCAGGGTGCACCATATCTAATGCAAACAATAACATAAAATATTTAAAAACCGTCTAAAATAAACACTGGACGGTTTCACAAATGCACTTCCGTAGGAATTCATACAGAATCTTGAAATGCATTTTCGGACGCAACGTAATTTTTTTCAGCTCAAAAACCAAATTAATGTGAGAAATCAAGAATGAAATAAATGATCGTTACCTTGAACTTCAGATTCTTTTGCTACTTTTGATGTGATGAAACACAAGAATGAAGTTTTGGAGTGAAAATCTTTATTGAGAATAAAAGATTTTTTTGTAAGGATTTAGGGACAAAATGTTAATGGTGTTTGATCATGATAAAGGAGAGTGAGCAATGTTTTATTTTATTAAAAATAACGTTTGAGAGTTTCGGAAATGTACATCTGAAATTGGCTTGACATACAAAGGTGGCAGGTTTTCAAATTTCTGTTTCACAACTTCGAAAATGCATTTTCGAATTTGTCACTGAATTGTTAAAATATAAATAAATTGATAAGTTGAGTCTAGAGATGCAACTTCGAACTAAAATTTGAAGAAAAAATATTGAATGAGATCAATTGAGGCATGTTTCATAACGCTGAAGGTGGATTCAGAAATATATTTCTGAAATCATACGAATTATTTTTTTTATTTTTATATAGTGTTTTTCCACAAATTAGTGGAATAAGCAATTCACAATTTTAAAGGATATAAAGGCCTATGTTGGAACAACCGCAAATTGCAACTTTAAATGGTAGAAGAATAAGTGACGTTATTCTAGCGTATTTGATGCATCATGGACCATAAAGAGAAAAGCTTCAGCAGCCTAATTTTCTTAAATACAAAAAGCACTTTACTCAAAGGTTTAAGACTTTCTCTATCTCAAATTATTCATTTCTAAAAAAAAGTTTGGTCTACAAATATTTTATCTAAATAATTGTCAGTTTTAAATGTTCAATACATTATTAACGATTTTGTTTAATTGTTTGATCTAATTAATTGTTTTTTATAAATCAATAATATTATAAAAGGAAAAAGATAATGCAACCCATATTCCTTAAGTTATTATCACATTCAAGTTTGCCATCAACGAGTCTCTAAACTGTGAGTGATAAAGTAGCATTTCCTCTTATTCACATAAATTAGATAGCTTATTTATTATGACAAAATTATAATAAGACACGCCAAAGTGGAGTGTCTGTCATGCACTTAGTGCCTCAAGCTACCACTGGTCATGGAGTTCAGGTACTTAGTCCCTAAGAAAAGAAAAAAAAAAATTATCGCAATTCCATGCACCTTTAAGGTCACAAGTCTCTTTAATTACATTTTCTTGATTGATATGTGCCGCGACTTTTTGCTTTTTATGTTCTAATTGTCAATTTTATCAACACCAAAAAAGTTTTAAGTCAATATGTATGATTGATTATGTATAGTGATTAACTCTAGTGTCATGTATGATGCCGTCCCCAAAAGTTTCTAGAAAAACAATCCAAATCAAAGTGAGTATACTTAATTCATGTGTTTCCTATGCGTATTGACTCCACCCTTCCAATTGGAACAAAAATTTTGTATTTTAAATTGTCTCTAACTTCAATTTCAATCGCATATGTTTTTTTTTTCACACTCTAATTTCTAGGAAAAAATGATCATAGTAATCCATAATTCAATCTCAAAAATACGTGATCTGGTTAACCATTATTTTTTATTAAGAATCAAATTTAGTATTCATCAAACCATTCAAATACGTGGTCGGGTAAAACATTATTTTTATCAAGAATCGAATTTGGTATTTCTCGAATCGTTCGTTTCTTAGCATAATTATTAAAAAAGTTTGAAAAAAAAATATAGATAAAAATATGAGAAAATCAAATTTCAACCAGTATAATGTATAAGTATAAATGAGGATTGTTGTGGAATATTAAAGATCAAAGATACTAGAAAAATATAATGTAGAATAAATAACAGAAACATGCTATATAGTTTTAAATAAAAATTAATCTAATATATATATATATATATATATATATATATATATATATAAAAGACCGTCTAATATAAAATTTATCCAATAAAAATTAAGACTATTAGAATGGGATGATGAAAGTTTTTTCCGACTTAATCCAATGTCCTGACATAGAAGATATCTGATTTATATATAAAAAAAATTATTCAAAAGATATTTTATTAGTTTTAGTACAATATTTTTATTTAATTAATTTTAAGATTTTTTTTTTTGTTTTCTATTTTTATTAATTTAAAAAAATTAATAAAAACGATAAGAGTCTATAAACATACCTTGAAACAAATATGTCAACAAAAAATGAAATAGCAGGGTTTAATAAACTTATAGACATAACTGAGCATGTAACGACAAAGATACACTTTTTAGCAGCATTAAAATTGTCAAACATAAACTTTAAAATCATTACGACAGCTCTCCATTGTTGTGTTAAAAAGTTGAAACCAAATTTGCGTGGACGGTAATGGAAACAAAGGATAAGCATTGAGGAACATGAAAACTAGTAGCAATCATATATAAATTTAATTTGATTAAAGACAGTGGAAAAGGTGTATGATTGCTTCAATTTCATGGTCCAAGTGTCATGTTATACTACTATGTACAACTTGATGTTTGAATCTCAGTTTTCACCAATTTGGCACGAGCTATATATGGAAAATAAGAAATCTAGTGAAAAGAAACAACTCCAACACAATTTCTGCGGTCATTGTTTGTGGCTATTACTCCTATTTTTCCTAATGCGTGTTACATGTTATGAATTTTTTAATGAATTTAAAATCTTAATATAAAGAGTATAAGTATCAAATTTTAAATACGTCTATAGAATTCTTCTATAAATTCGGTGTGTTTTATGTTAGAAGACATTACTTATCTTATAATTGTGCTATAATAGATATATTAAATTTTGATAAATAAGCGATAGTAAAAAAATTATTTAAAATAGGGTTACCAACTATTATAGGATAAGATCTCCAGTTATAATTAATTCTAACCCTCTTTGAAGTATAAATATCATATGCACCAAACTTTTTATAATGATATTCAACCCAAGACCCTCTAAGAGATTTAGTAAGTACGTTAGTTAATTTATCATTTGAACCAGCACAATCAATTATGATTTCTTCTAAAAGAACATCGTCTTTTACAAAGTTGCAGTCGATCTCTATGAGCTTAGCTCTTTCATGAAATATTAGATTAGAGGGATATGAAGAGCCACTTGGTTGTCGCAAATTAGTTTCATTACTTTGACGTCTCCTAATTTGAATTGTGTGAGTAATTATTTCAGCTACATGAGTTCACATGTTGTTGTTGTTGTCATATTATGGCATTCCGTTTTTACAATAGATCTTACAACTATGTTATGTTTTTTTCTCCATCATGAGATCAAATTTTCTTTAAAGAGAATACAATAACTTAAAGTGGAACTTCTATCTTATCAGAATAACTCACAACTAGGGTGTTATCCGACACACTCTATATACTGAAGAATATGAATCATAACATTTCAATGGTCATCACATGGAGCATTTAGAATTAAATTGGCTAACCATGCTGACAACTAATGTAATGTTTGATCTAGTCATTATGAGGTAATTAAGTTTTTCAACTAGATGTCGATATCTATCAAAGTCTTTTAGTGGCTCGTCATGGCCTGGTAGTAGCTTGATGTTAGGATCCATAGGAGTGCCACTAGGTCGGCAATCAAGCAATCTAATTTCCTCGAGTATATTAAGAGCGTATTTTTTTTAGTAATAGCCACACCAATCTTGAATTAAGCGACTTCAATCCCCTAAAAATATTTTAGTGGCCCCAAATCTCTAGTCTGGAAGTGGAAAGACAAATATTGTTTCAATCAGTGAATGTTAGCCTTAGCATTACTAGTGATGATAATGTCAACGACATACATCAACAAGCATAGACAAATGGTTGGTGAATAACGCCAAAAAAAGATAGAGCAATCATCTTCACATCTAGTCATACCATACTCTTGGAGCACAACACTAAACTCGCCAAAACAAGAACTGGGAAATTGTTTCAAGCCGTAAAGAGATTAACAAAGCCAACAAATGAGGTGAGGAGCATGGTACGATCCATTTCAACTAAATGTCGATTCTTTGTTTGAGTAACACATTTTGTATATGAGTATGAGAAAATGATGTCTGATGGAGTATTCCCTGTGAAGCCAAAACAAATTGAAAAGACATAGACAAATATTCACGAGTCTTATCACTTTGAAATAATTTAATGTCGGTACCAAGCTATGTGTTTATTTTTAGAGAAAAGTTTGAAAGATTGAGAAAACATTTGAGCGTTTTTTCACTAAAATATCCAAGTGCATTTAAAAAAATCATCAATAAACGCAACAAAATATTGATACCCAAACATGTAACAACACAACTAGGACCCCAAATATCAAAATAAACCAAAGAAAATTGTGACATAACTCTTTTATTGACTCTGTCGGGAAAGAAACTCTTAGTATATTTTCAAAATTGACACGACTCACAGGCTAAGGTAGAAAGTTTTCACATATTGGAAACCATATGATGCGATTTTTAAAGGCTGAGATGTCCCAAATTTTAATAAAAAATACATAGAGACTCGATAAATAAACAAGAAATAGGCGTTATTGGTGCTAAAAGGTATTATAGACCTTGAGACTCATGCCTTACTCCATTTTTTTATCCTAGTACTCTGATCCTGCACAAAAACATAATCATTAAAAAATGTACAAATTAAGGTAGTGTACGAGTGAGTTTGCTGATATATATTAAATTAAATGGACAAACGGGGACATAAAACACATACTCCTAGGAAAATTTAGGTATTAGATAAGTTTGACCAATGCCTTGATATTTTGTTTGTGATCCATTAGGCAAAGTAATACTTGTTACTATGTCTATATAAGTCAAATACGAGAAAAGAAATTTGTTACAAAAAAATATGGTTAGAAGTGTCTGAGTCAAAAATCTAAGGTCCAAGTGAAGAAGACTTTGTAACAAAGGCAGTATGATTACCATTTTGAGCAATAAAGACAATAGGTGATGTAGTTTTCATTTGTGCCTTCAGCTGGTGGTACTCATTATTATACTCAGTGGTAGAAAGGGACAATTAAGCACTTGTGATAAAAGTTTCACTTTGAGGAACATTCGCGACTTTTGGTAGCAATCGATTGGATTTTGTTCTGCATTATGCCTCAAATTGGCCATAATAATTGCAAACACGACAATGAGGTCGCGTCCTATTATTTCCATGTCATCCACCTCTACCATCTTGTTAATAAGAATTTGAGATTGTGGAAGTAGAGCCATTTAGATCATTGAGAGAAGCATGGATTGGAGTAGAAGTTTAAGGAGCAGAGAGGCGAGTAACTACTCACAAACAATATCATTTGAAGATACACATGCACTAGACAAAATTTGGTTTTGGATTGAGCCAAGGTTCAGTGTAAGACTGACAAGTGCAATAACCATAAATAATTTTCCACATTGTTCAGCATGATTGTCAACACTGTCAATAAAATGAATAATTTCATCAAAATCAGCGATTGAAATATCAAGTTTCTCTACATAGCTTTGCATATCCATGTCATCTTTCTTCATGGAAATAAGATTATATAAAACTTTGTATAAAAGATTAACATCATTGTAATAGGTTTTTTTGCCTTTGCACAAACTTCATAACTTTTCTTAAAAGAACGAAATTGAAATTGAAGTTTGAGATCAACAGAATACCAAAAAATACTACGGAGAGACACATCAAATCGTTTCCAATTTCTTGATCCTTGGCTGCAATATCCTTATGTTGTTTGGGAAAAAGATTTTCACGACCTTGTCCTTCAAACTAAAGTTCAATAGCAACAGTGTAGTCTACATAATTCTTGTGTTGTTTGAGCAAAGAATCTTAAACAATTATTAAAATTAAAGGAAATAAGAGATATATCCAAAACATTTCCAGCAGCAAGGTTTAAACTAGGGACAATTTAGTTGTTAAATGCTTTGTTTCCCCATTTATTAATATATTTGTGCATGAAAATGGGCCGAGGTAAGAGTGAGTTTAAGCATTACCAATTCCTTCCCGCCTCCTTGTACCATCCCCGTCCCCGCTCCCAAACTCAATCGGGAGTAACAAATAAATATAAATTATAATAAATTTGTTATCTTAAAATTAAAAAGGGTACTTGGATAATAAAATAAATTTAACTGGGTGGGAGGGAAAAGGGTGGGGAGGGGTGGGAATAAGCATCATCTACCCCCACCTTCGTAGATAAAACATTAATTTTCCGCGTACCCGATCTTAGTTAAATTGGTTTTCTCCATTATATTAAAGGCGGAGGTGGCTGCTTCTGATCGGGTTTGAATGTTTTTACCATGTATAAATATATTATTTTATTCTTTTTGACATAATTAGAGACAAGGCCAAAACTTTGTCAATGTTTGTCACCATTTATCAATATTTGTCTTTCAGTACAATTTTCCTTACAGGTTCAGTGGGAATCAAAATTCCTTTAGTCCAATCCAACTATTAAGAACTTTGGAATAGGTACAAACCTTTAGAGAGAGAAATATGCAAAATATGTTTGTAATAGGGGTGTTCGCGGTGCATTTTGGGTGATTTTGATGCTAAGAGTCATCCAAATCGCAAGAGAAAAATGTGTGGTTCGGTTGACTTTTAGAAATCAAACCAAACCAAACCAATGCGGTTTGGGTTATTTCGATTGGTTTGGTTTTTACAAGATTTTTATTGAGCCATGTATACACATATAGAAGACAACACAATTTTGTATTTAGTCATTTATGCATTACTATAAAATAAATTTATAATTGTCAAAATAAGTTTATAACTTGATGCATCAATATGAATTGTGTCTTACAATTTTATCTTATGTTTAAAGGAAAATATAGATAAAATTGCATTCTTAAATAAATTTGAAATACTCTATTGTGTAGTTATAACCAAGTGCATGCATGTGACTATGCTAGTCTGGTAACACTATAAAACATGATATAACAAAAATCTACCTCTTCTGATTCAAACTATATGGTTTTCCTAACTCGAATCAAATTGGTCAGAAGGGGTTTCTCCATAAATTTAAACTATGATTCAAATCATGTTGAAACCCGAATTCAAATCAAACCAGGCAAAAGCATTTTTTACTAAATTTTGACCTCAGATTTGAATAATGTTGAAACCGTGATTTGAATCAAACCAGGTTGAAGCGTTTTCTGCTATCTTTTTCTAGAAAATTTCACTCCTAGACCTAACTTCTTCAACCTAGACTTATTCCAATCAAGTTTTGAACATGAATGATCATACCTAATTATTTATATAGAATTTTAAATTATAAGGATGCAATTATCATTATCATTATCATCAATCATCAACAACAATTCACATCAATTTGAAAGCATTACTAAATCAACAATGATATCCAATTTTAAGCATCAACTAAATATATTTAAACACAAGACTAACACAACAAATACCCACAAATCTCACGGTATAATCACGGCATCACATAGCAACATACATGGTCCACAATCATGAAGGTTTTGTACAAAATTCTTAGCATCCAAGATCAACAAAAACTGATAAGGGGTTAAGAGAAACCTCATTATCCCAATGTTGAAACACCAAAATATGGAATAATCCCCCTTACCTCAATTATGCCAAAAATCTTGAGTTATTTGTTATGAACGATCCTACTCTTGCACTTCTTACTGCTAAGGTTGCCTATTTTTCTCCTTTTTCTCAAGAATAAATACATGTTTCTAAAACTCCCTTTCTCATTCCCTCTCCCTTATATAATAACCCTAATTTATTTATTTATTCCTCAATAATAAAAATTCAGCTTTAATTCCTATA
This sequence comes from Lathyrus tuberosus, assembly GCA_022829125.1. Lineage (NCBI taxonomy): Eukaryota > Viridiplantae > Streptophyta > Magnoliopsida > Fabales > Fabaceae > Lathyrus > Lathyrus tuberosus. The sequence continues at coordinate 3,228,487 of JALAZF010000481.1, read as the reverse complement.
AACATTTTTTTCTAATTTCCTTTTTCTCACTAAACTTCCAATAATTCAATTAAATTTCTAATTTAATAATAATTCCCATAAATCATATTAATAATATAAATTTCCAATAATTCATTATAATAATAATCATATTAATAACATAACAATAATATATTTTTAAATAATAATAATAATCCCAATAATTATAAAATCATAAAAGCACAAAAAAATACATTATCCATTAAATAAATATTAGAATAAAATTCGGGGTGTTACAACTCTCTTCCGCTTACTTAATTTTCATCCTAAAATATTTACCCGAACGAACAAGTCTGAATAAGATTCCTTCATTTGAATTTCTAGCTCCCAAATCATTGTACCTGCTAAGATGTTCTATCTTGTATACACGAGCTATCCAACTTCCTTCTTCACGTTTGGCCACCAAAATATTCTTTTAATGTTTTGATACATCATTGTAACCTCCGAATGAATATTTAAACCATTCATATGACATTCTTACAGAATAATCTTCTTAAGTCTGGATATATCTGGCACACAAATTCAAACCTGATATCTCGTAATTACATCATCAGTTACTCGGAAATCCATTTCTTTTCCTTGATTGATTAGCACCAATTTATCTAACAAATGTAGAACCAACTTTTGATATCCTTTAATTTTTCCTAGCACATTGTTAGTTATTTTCAACATACCAATTTCACGCTTTTCGGTGTTAGTTCACACCCTAAGCTTAGATCTCTAAACCATCAAATCAAATCCCTTCCGTTAACCACCAAGGCAATTATATGCAATAAACCCCTACTCAAAGCATCTACAACTACATTAGTTTTATCTAGATGATGACTCAATTTGAAATCATAATCCTTCAAAAAATACAGCCATCTTCTCTCCCTCAAGTTCAATTATTTATGATCAAACTAGTACTGTAAAATCTTCTGATGATTGAGAACTTCAAACCTTGAACCGTAAGGGTAATATCTCCCAAAACTCAAGCACAAAAACCACTGTTGCTAAATCCTAATCATGGGTAGGGTAATTTCTTTCACGAGTGTTGAGTTTTCTAGAAGCATAAGACATAACTTGAACTTTCTGCGTAAGTACACCACCTAGTCCCAATTTAGATGCATCAAAATATACCATAGAATATTTACTTGGATTAGGTAGAATAAAGATTGGTGCTGATGTCAATATCTTCTTGACCTCTTGGAAACTTTCTTCACACTGAACATCATAAACATAAGCTTGACCCTTCCGGGTCTACTAAGTAAAAGGAAAATCCAACTTTGAGAAACCTTCTATGTACCTCATATGGTAACTAGCCAAACCCAGAAAAGTCCCGGTCTCGGTCACAGACTTAGGCGTCTCCCACTGAAACACTGTGTATACTTTAGATAGATCCACTGATATTCCACCCTAAAGATTACATGTCTGAGGAAACTTATTACCTATCTTAACCAAAATTCACACTTGGACAATTTTTCATACAATTTCTTTTCCTTTAAGGTTGTAACACGACTCTCAGATGCTCTGTATTCTCTTCATCTGACTTGGAATATAATAAGATATTATCAATGAACACCACGATAAACTGATCCAAACAAAGGTGAAAGATCATATTTATATACTCCATGAATACTCATGGTGCATTAGATACGCCGAAAGGCATAACTGAATACTTGTAATGACCATAATGGATTCTAAACGCACTCTTAGGGATATCTCCCAACTTTACCCTGATCTGATGGTATCCTAACCTCAAGTCAATCTTGCTAAACACATGAGCTTCTATCACTTGATCAATACGATCATCAATCCTTGGAAAAGGATACCTATATTTAAAAGTAATCTTGTTCAACTGTTGGTAATCCACACACAATCTCATGGTCTCATCTTTCTTCTTAAACAGTAACTTAGACATACCCCACAGTGATACAATAGGCTTTAAAAACTGTTTCACCAAAAGTTCCTCCATCTGTTTCTTAAGATCACTCAGCTCCACTACAAACCTTCTATACAGTTCCATGGATATAGGTCCACTACCATGTACTAAGCTTATAGAAAACTCAACTTCACACTCAGGTGGAAACCTGTAGGTGTACTTCGAAAATACTTCCAGAATATTGAGCTAACATCTTATACACTTGAGTATCATCCTTCAAAGATACTTCCACTTGGTTGGTTTGCTTGAGGATTATGACCACTATTTTGTTTCTTCTTTGGATTCTGACAAAACCTGCTTATGTGACCTTGCGTGTCATAGTTAAAATCAGTTGGAGCTGCCTCCTTACATTAAAAAGTATGATGACTCATCTTTCTACATTTCCCACAACTCTGAGAAGTAGAAGCACATCCCCTACTATTCCCATTCTATTACCATTACATTGGCCACTCTCAGTTGCGTGCTTCTGATTTCCTTTGGCACTTAGGTTTTCATAAAGCTTGCCACAATTCTGATTACCAAATTTCTCCCATTCACACTCTCATAGTGAGTAGATTTTATTCTACTATCTTCATTATAAGTTCTGCACTTGTTCATCAACACTAAAAAAATGGAAAATCTCCTAATAGCTAATAAATTGCTTGATTTTGGGACGCATACTATCTTGAACGTCACACACTTGGAAACCTCAGCGTCAACACCATTATAGTTGGGACAAAACCTATACAGTTCTTCAAACTTGGCTGTATAGTCAACTACACACATGTTACCCTGCTTCAGCTCTAAGAATTCCATCTCGTTACGGTTACAAACATCTGTTGGAAAATACTTGTCCAAAAATTATTTCTTAAAATTATCCTAAGTAAAAGTAGTACAAGCGGTCTCAATTCTTTGGCGGGTATTCTCTCCTCAATACTCAACTCCTTCAGATAAAATATGAGGCCCAACCCTGAAAATTTTCTCAATCCACGGAACTTATTAGCTCATCCATTCTGATTACCTTATAGAGCTTTACTAGCATGAGACCTGACATGAGTTGTCTCAATGGCATCAACTATTGCACAACCATTATTTCTAGTTGCCATTCCTTCTTGCACAACCTGACAAAAAACTGGTTGTACATAATAAAGTAAATATCACTTAAGGGAACATAATACTTACAATGTTACCTTACATGTCGCACACAAGGTATTATAAAATCTTAACACCTAAGGCTGGATGGACCGACCTGGTTCTGGTACCAACTATGTAACACCCTAAACCTATGGTAAAATATTTCTTTTTATTTATAAAACATTGCGAAATATAATAGAATGCGATAAGGGCGTCACATAACAAAGTACTAAACTTTTATTTTAAAATGGAAATTTAAAATAGTGATTAAAATCCAAAATGTAATAATAAGACATAATAATTTAGTTTAACCAAAGTAGAGAAAATGGAAAGGATCCTAGTCCGACGTTACAATATCAGAGCTACTATTCAGAAAGAAACTACTAGCCAAATTAAGGTCTGACAAAACATAAATTAGAAAGCAAAGCAATTGAAGAGGCCATCTACGCCTTCTTCCATAAATAATAAGTCGCTATCATTCCTCAGGCTCAATATGAGAGGTTCACATATATAGCAACATAGAAACAATGAAAAGGTGATAAGATATTCTATAAATTAAATAGCGTTATAACAGTAAGGATAATATACAACACACATTTACAAGTTATACACAAACAACACAATCACACAATACCACAAAACATGAATAAATAGCTATGTAATGCTCATCTCCCCTACTCCCATGCATATGTTACCATTACCAGATTTCAGAGTTTTTTTTTACTGAAAATCCTAAAACGACTGACTGAATTCCTAAACACCGAATCAAATTCTTAAAGACCAGACCAAATTCCTAAGACCAGACCAAAGTCCTAACCTAACTTCGATATATGTGATGCATGAACGTTTTCAAACGAATGCAGCTCCTCCATCTGAACCTCCAACACCAAATTTTAACATTGTCGGTTAAGGGTAACACTAATTCTTGAGAACATAATAACCCAACCAATTAGGCTAAAAAACAGATCCTTGCGAATCTTATAACACCGCCAATTAAGCTAAACATCGGTTCTCTCGAGCCTAAACACAAGTAAAACCAATTTATATTAAACCTCAGGGTATCAACAAAACCACTTGCAAAACACTATGATATCGTATTAACACCGTCATAACTTTAACCAATTAACTCGTATACACATTATCAAGACATAGACCATTATACCATATCAACATCGGACTTGCATCCTAACCTTAACAACTAAAATTGCATAACCCTTTATAATGACATAACATATATCTCACAACACCCACAACTTAGGTTACACGTGTATTCATCGAAACACTAGACTTATGTCCCCAATATTATGTCACTTACTCAATTATTCTTTTCCTACATCATTTATCCTATAAACATCATAAGTAAATCATTATATTCACAACCTCATTTATACATTTAATTTTCTTGGGACATTACCAAAAAGTAGCCCTATGCACTAGCTTTCCAAGCTTCCAACTGCGCCTCAATCGGAGTAACAGAACACAATTACGATATGAACTAAATTTGCCTCTTCTGATTCGAATCGTGTTGTTATCATGACTAGAATAAAATCAGTCAGAAGCTTTTTTTTTGGGCAAAATTTTGACTTATGATTCAAATCATGTTGAAACCCTTTTTCGAATCAAACCATGCAGAAGCATTTTCAGCTAAATTTTGACCTTAGATCCAAAACAAGTTGAAACCATGATTCTAATCAAATCAAGCTAAAGTGTTTTCTGCTAAATGTTTCACTGAAATTTCACTCCTAAACCCAATTTCTTAAATCTACACCTATTCCAATCAAGTTTTGAACATGAATGATCATACCTAATCATCTATATACATTATTTAACTTATATGGTTGCAATTATCATTATCATCCATCATCAACAATAATTCACATTAACTTGACAACATTACTAAAAAACAATGGCATCCAATTTTCAGCATTAATCACATGTATTTCAACACAAACACAACAATTGCCCACAAATCCCACAACAAAATCATGACATCATAAAACAATATACATGGTTCACAATCATGAAGGTTATGTACAAAACCTTAACATCCAAGATCAACAAAACCTAATAAGGGGTTAAGAGAAACCCCACTATCCCAATGCTAAAACACCAAAATATGGAATAATCTCTCCTATGTACCTCGATTATGCAGAAATCTTGAGTTTTTGGTGATGGGATATCCTACTCTTGCACTTCTTACTGCTATGGTTGCCTTCTTTTTTCCCTTTTTATCAAGAACAAATATGTGTTTCTAAAACTTTATTCATCATTCTCTTTCCCTTATATAATAACTCTAATTTATTTATTTTATTCATTAATAATAAAAATTCAGGCTTAATTCCCTTATTCTTACTATTACTATAAGAATTATGAGAATTATTATTAAATTAGAAATTTAATGGAATTATTGGAAGTTTAGTGAGAGAAATGAAATAAAAAACGGTTTAATAATAATAATAATATTAATAATAATAAAATCTTAAAAACACACAAAAAATCATACTATCTATTAAATAAAGATTCGAATAAATTCGGGGTGTTATGTCGACACCTTTGTCCAATGCAATTCTGCTGGACAATAATTATTTACCTATAACCAACTAGTAAACTATCTTCCACTAAAATCATTGAATGCAATGAGTAATGACGAGTCACCCAATGTGTAGAAAGTTACAAATAGGAAGTTGGTAGTTTCTGTAATTCAAGTTGCTGGTGAATAGAATCATGAGTTAACTTCACAAAATCCTGCTCCATCTACAAAATTGTAAATTAAATTAGAAAAATCTATCAATTTTGTATAAAGAATAGAAAACTCTAACAAATAACATGCACATAATGTATTCCTAAATCATAACAGAGTAATTAGAATTTAGAGCAATAATAAGTAAATGTATACAAACAAACGAACCATGGAATAATCATGACATGTAATCAGTGAATGCTGCTAAATTGGAACACTTACATGACTATAATAATAGATAAATTCAAGACAAATCCTAATTTCCGTACACATTCCATAAGGATCCTAATTTCTATAAGAACTTCAAAATTTCTTGCACTGAATACGATTAATGTTTACGGAATGTAGAAAACTCATTGAAAATGCATTTGCAGGGTTTTTAATCGCATCAAGAAGGAACTTGTCAACTTGATTGATGGACTCATAAAAAGATTGGAGGATGGAGGAGCATCATCGACATGTTTGTTAGAAGAGTGGTTCAATTTCAATTAGCTTATGGTTTTATTCAAATCAGTAACCTCTAACGACGATGAGGCTCCCAAATTGCAGTAGAAGCAATGGAAAAAATTGTAAGTGAGAAATGAAATCTTCTGGGGTTAGAGAATAAAAAAAAACAGTATAACCATCAAGCCAACCATCCATATAGAAATCTACACACAACACAAGTATGTACAAAAATAAATAAAAGTGAAGAGATTAAATGGGTTCAGAAGAGAACAACAATAATGTGAAGAGATTAAATGGGTCTAGAAAAGAAAACCTTGAGATATAAAGCTTAAAAGCAGTATTCTTTTTCTATTTAAGGCGACAATCCAATCGATTCAGTAGAGATGTCTTGTGATGGTGAGAACGAAAGTAAAGTTTGTTTATATGTTTAGTGTTGTGGTGGTGGAAGAAGGAGAAGAAAGAAGAAGGTGACGACTAAGGTTTTGAGGAAGGGAGAAGAGAGAGGGGAATGTGTATGTTTCACGCTGAAAAAAAATGAAGGAAGCGTATGTAGAAGTTAATCACTATGTAGAAAAAGAAGTGATGATATAAACATAAAGGCACATAATAAATTCAACTAGATTGTCATGTATGTAGAAGCTAAGGGATTAAGGGTGTGTTTGGTTTAGGATATATGAAGGGGAAGGGAGGAGAAATTTCTAATTAAATATGTTTGGTTTAAATTTTAAGGAAGGGGGGGGGGGGGGAGAGGGGGGAGCAAAATCACACTTTTTGCGTCCTTTTGAATTGGACGGATTTGGAAGGGAGGGGAGGGAATATGAGTTTTAATTTTTTAAAATTACTATATTCACTAAAATTACCTCAGTCTAGTTTTAGTATTTCAAAATTATTCTTTTTCTTTTGTGTTACCGTTTCTTTACTATGTGATTTTTCTCGATGGCTTCCATCAATTAATTATAATTATTTTCACCTTCAAATTATTTTTGAATATTTGTACTTAATATAAAACATAATCGTTGCAGTTTTTTTTAGTATTTTTTTTATATATTTTTTTTTATGTTTATGTATGTTATTTATTTTCTTCTAATTTTGTTATGTATCTTATCATATTTCTTTTATATTTATTTTATTTTTTATTAAAAACTTTAAGCCATTAATATTTAATAATAATTTATTTTATGTATTTGTATTGTTAGATGATTCATCAAGACTTAAAAGTTGTTATTACATATAATTTATTTTCTGTCGGAGAGTTATTGATCGTACCTGGATCAGACAGTATTTGGCGGCCAGCAACGTCGTATGGACTTCAGCTCTGGTGCGGTTGAAAGACGGCGGGGGGTGTACCTGCAAGGTACTCCGACTGTTGCGGTGAAAATCGGATAACAAGCTATTAATTAACTTGCATCATATTTCTTTTACAACCGACTTTGATTTATCCAAAGGAAAGGTTCAAGATCGTTAAAAAACCTAAAGGGGGAGATCTAAGGTTCGGGGGTTGGTTACGTCTAGGGAAGGTATTAGCACCCTAAACGTCTGTAGTACTCTACAGGAACCTCTTGTTAGTATTGTGTTATGTTATGTTTGCTTGCTAAGAGAAACGTGCTAAGGTAAATAAAGACCTAAGGTATATACACTAAGTATGGTATAAGGGTGTAAAAAGAAAATGTGGAATCCGAGAAGGCATCAGATGTAAAGAAAAAAAGATGGAAAAAGAAAAAGGTAGCTCGCTAGGATCTCGCAATCCTATGCCTACGTATTCTCAAGGTGAACTTGAGAAATCAGAGCAATCGTAAAAGGGGAAAGAGATTAATGGTTATCTCTTGAAAAGATTGTGAAAGTTTAAAAGTTGGTGAATGAGAGGAGATTAATGGCTATCTCTTATGTAGGTTAAAGGAGGGTTTAAAAGTTATAAGGGATTAATGGCTATCTCTTAGGAGGGCTAGTTTTAAAAGGGTAATGAATGGTTACCTATGACTATGGGTCAAAGAAGGGTAATGAGCTTTCTATGATCTTGAAATCAATAGAAAAACTTTTCCTTTGGAAGGAAGGGGGAAATAACATCTTATAAATAAGAGTTATAGAAGAGTTGAAATATGTGTAATATATAGGAGTTCAATAAAGCAGTAAGCAAATGATCATGAAATGTACTAAAAAGAACACAGCAAACAGTGAGTGAGTAATCAGAAGTGAACATAAATGTGGACACAGCAAGTGGTAAGCAAGTGGTCAATGAAGCGAACATAAATGAGAACATAGCGAGCAATGGACAAGTGATCAATGAAGTGTAGCATAAAGATGAACATAGCAAATAGTGTGCATTTAACCAGACAGTGAGTGCAAGTGGTCATGCAGTGAACATATAAGGAAGATAAGCATTCACAGTTGGAAACAAAGCATTTGAAAACATGTCGTTCATTATCGGGTAGAAAAGTAACACAAACTTGCATGCAATAGTTATGATAAAGCCAGAGACACAACTTCACAAACTAAATGCATTCATATAAGCATGGCAATCATGGCATGGAGAGCAAACAGAGACGAAAGAATCTACTCATGTGATTTCAAACAGAAAGCAAACACATTTTCATGGCAAGGGTTTCATGAATCACAGCATAGTTAAAAAAACAGTGACACATTTTAGAAACAGTGAGCACATGATTACATTTAGGCATGGCAGAAAAAGACATTCTCACAGTTGAAGACAAATGTATTGAAATCATATAACATAGCAAACAGAAGCCATAAAGTAGAAAACATTCAAGGTAAAGCTCATGCAGTAATTGCAAACACTTATCATAGCATGCTCAAGGAAATGTATTTGATATTCAGGAACACGATTGAAAGGAATAAGAAATGAGAAGCAAAATTTATATTGTTTTGAAATTATTTAAAAAAAAAATATAGAAAAGAAATGGAAAAGAAATGGAAAATAAAAGAAAGAAAAAAACAAAATAAGAAAAAGATGTGGTGGCCACAGGAAGGGTGGCTTGCGCCACCTTTTCCAAGGGTGGCTTGCGCCATATCCAAGGGTGGCTTGTGCCACATCCATGAAGGTGGCTTGCGCCATGATGTAGCATAGCTGGCGCCATGGTTTTCATTTTTCTTTTTATATTATTTTTGGTGAGTGTGAGTGTGATTATATTATTAAAAAGTGGTGATTCAATATTATTTATAAAATGCTATGTGGCGGGAGCCACCAAACCAAATGTGGCGAGCGCCACCAAGTTCTCATACATTTCATTTTTATTTCACGAACACAAACAAAACCAGACGAATCTGAAACACGATTAAATCACACAAAATGAAAGCCAGCATGATGATTATTTTACAGCAATAAACGATAATCAAGCAGAGATACATACAACATCGTGATAATCAAACTTGAAGCAAAATAACAGCAATGATAACATCATGGTGCATATACGTGTGATCATCATCATAATGCATAATAATAGAAAGAGATTAGGTGGTACCTAGTGGAGCAAGTCCATTGTTCCCTCGCCTTGTGATGAACTTTTCGAGCTTGAACCAGAATGTTGAAATCACCCTCCCTCTCTCTTGCTCGTGCACCAGAAGCTTTGATAACTTAAGATGTTTTGTGAGAAGTGTTTGTGTGAAAATTGTTGATGAAATGTTGATGATTTGAGAGCTGCAGACGAGCTCCTTTTATAGGCTGCTTGATGGGCCGGGTTACATTTCAAAACTTGGTGGGCAAGGTTGGAGCTAGGGTTTACAATTTGAATTTAAACATTCTTCAGCTCTTGGAGACAGACGCTCCCATGCCGTGCCAAAATAAGCAGATGCTGCAAGAGCAGCTTCACCATTTCATGCATGTCCTTAGAACCCTCCCTCTGGTGTCACTGAGAGGCTATCAAATAAGGCAAGGTTTTGGGATTGAGAAAGCATCTTGCAGGTGGTGTCAGGATGGATGCCAAGACAAGCAAATCTTCAGAATCAATATTATTGAGGAAAACCGTTGAGAGCTCAAAAAGGGAATTGTCTTTGGAGCGTTCAAAATAGTTTTGTGCCAAGGATTGAATGGTTTTGTGAACATATGGATTTCAAATATTGCTGAGTTCTTCCTTTCCAATTTGGCATATTTCCATTGGCTGATACTTGGGTTGAAAAGTCAACATATTCATTCTTGCTTCCTATTGGCCACTTGGCAATGAAAATGATTCTGATAATTTGTAACACCTTTTCTCCTTTCCTTTTGGTCACGATGGGTTATGAACATAGGCTTAGGAAATAAAAATGGTCTTGCACAAGCAAAGGTGATTAGGAAAAATAAACAATAATGGATTTGGCAATGATTAGGATTAAATGAGGTTTAGGAGAATTATATTGAACAATTGGACAAAAGTTGATAAAATGAAAAGGTTGATGAAATAGGTTTAGAAAATGAGTAGAAATTTGGTCATGGTAGGTTTAGGGTTATGGAGACATCTCTTGCTTGATTTAATGCTCCATCCAAAAGATCTTGACCAATTACTCCTTGAATTCCCTCGACGCAAACCTGATAAAAAAAACAACAAAAGCAAGAACCTGATAAAACGGGTTAGCTATGCGGCATGATTGACCTAATATGATATGCAAAAATCAATAGATCTAAGGGAAAAATTTGGGGTACAACAGTTGCCCCTATTTAAATATCTTCACCGAATGGCACGAGGAACGATGTTCCTCGGGACGTCCGGGTGAAAGGTATTTAAATATAACAAACCGAAAATTTTGCCCTTAGATACAAAGACGTGCAATGCTGCTAATATGATGATATGATGCCATGCAAGATGCAGACAAAACCGGACACCAAAGAAGGGCAGCCAAACACAAGATCACTGGGGAAATGAAAGAAACACTATTTACTGGGCATAGAACCAGAAAGAAAACATGATCTCCACTGGGGATCAGTTTGAAATAAAGGATAGGCATCGCTAAAAGATTTTCTGGGGATTTCTTATACTGAAGAGTTCAAACGGGATCTTCGAGAAAGCCAGCAAAAAAGAGAAAGGCACATCCGAAAAAAATATCAGATGGCAGAAGAAACCAGTCATCCGATAACGGCTTTGAATGAAAGGTACAAGTCATAATATCTAATAATGGCTTTAGATAAAGGTGAGTAAACAAGACTATATGGCATTGAATAAAAGGACACCAGGCATTCAATAATGGCTTTGAATGGAAGGTACAAGTCATAATGGCTGAGAATGGCATCAGATGAATGTGAACAGAGACTACATTTAAGAATGGCTTTGAATACAAAGAAACCAGTCACCCAATAATGGCTTTGAATGAAAGGTAAGACTCACCATATCTAATAACGGCTTTAGATAGAATTGAACAGAAACTCGATCTGAAAAACATCAGAAAGAGAGACACATCCGGATAGGCATCGGATGATGAGAAACCGAACATCCAATAACGGCTTTGAATGAAAGGTATAAATCACAATATCTAATAACGGATTTAGATAAAGTGAACAAAGACTCAATCCGAAAAAACATCAGAAGGAGATACACATCCGGATAGGCATCAGACAGTAAAGAAACCAGACATCCAATAACGGCTTTGAATGAAAGGTATAAATCACAATATCTAATAACGGCTTTAGATAAAGTGAACAAAGACTCGATCTGAAAAATCATCAGAAAGAGAGACACATCCAGATAGGCATCAGACGGTAAAAACAATGAAATTCTGGAAAAGCATCAGAATAAGAAAAGGGCTATCCGGGAAAACATCAGATAGGTTCTAGAAGAACATCAGAACAAAAGACTCGATCTGAAAAAACATCAGAAAGAGAAACACATCCGGAAAAGCATCAGATGATGAAAGCAAAGTCATTCCGGAAAAGCATCAGAATAAACAAAGTGACTATCTAGAAAAACATCAGAACAAAAGACTCAATCTGAAAAACATCAGAAAGAGAGACAAATCTGGAAAGGCATCAGACGGTAAAGAAACCAGACATCCAATAACGGCTTTGAATGAAAGGTATAAATCACATTATCTAATAACGGCTTTAGATAAAGTAAACAGAGACTCGATCTGAAAAACATCAGAAAGAGAGACACATCTGGATAGGCATCAGACGGTAAAGAAACCAGACATCCAATAACGGCTTTGAATGAAAGGTATAAATCACAATGGCATCGAATTATAGCGAGAAAGACATCCAGGAATGGCACCGAATGCAAAGGAGAAAACTTATCCAGGAATGACACTGAATGGACAAATAAGACTTCAGGAATGGCACTGAATGAAAATGACAGGTAACGTTTTGGTAAGGTAAGACGTGGACAACGACACGACCTCGGGAGAAATGCAAATGAGGATGAAACACTCATGCTATGCATATGTATATGATATATGATCAAATGCAAATGCAGATGTCGACGACATGGCTCGACAAGACTGGAAGACTGATTCCTCAACACGGAGATCATTGTCACTCTGCTTGGGAACTAGAGATGCTACTGTTGAACACATCTCTGCCACACTGGTAAATTGTATTCAAATTGATGATCCTTGTAGGAAGGATAAAGCATTGCCTGGGGATCCTTCAAGTAAACTGCCCCAGACTAGCTGACTGTTGTAGAGGAATTGATCATTATTTCAGTTTCTGGAAATGACAGTTTCATGGTACTCGTGGAAAGCTTGCCCCAATCTAAGTCTTGGAAGATGATTGTTTTTGCTGTACACTGGGATTGCTTGCCCCAGTATGAGTCTTGAAGTATCTTCTGAATAAACCAATTCTGAGAAGTCGCCATTAAACCACAAATCTTGAAATTATTCTCAACAGGAAATGGAAGGAACTTGCCCCTGATTGGATCACCGACCAAGTTTCTCAAATGTTTGAAAATTCCTTAAGAAGAAAGCTAGTTTGCAAACAAAAGTACTTGTACAAACATGGTAAATGCAAAGTTCATGCAACTTTTGAAATCAAAATCATTTTGAAAGAGGTGCAAAGTATATGGGTCATTAGTCAGAACACAGGGGTTCAAGACATTTAAAAGTGAAAGGTAAGGCACAAGGCGTGATGCCAAAACAGATGATCCGCAAAGATCTTTTGGAGTCAGGTTACGTAACCTCGCTGTAGTATACTTTCAAAATAACCTTGCTTCAATTAGGTCTTTTGAGGGTTGTAACGTGGCCTGGTTCACGGTTAAAAAAAACAAAGATAAAGGCTCAAAGTATATTTGTGCCCACCCAATCTTCGTGATGAACTCCAATCTTATGCTCAGTTAACTCAAACTATGCACTCAAATTCCCATGAGTTAGGAATTGCACTGATGATAGTAATGATGATGGTTCAAAATTCAATGGACTTGAGATGGCAGTCACTGCTTCTCACAATATTTTGTTGTTTTTTTTTGTGAGGACCTCAGTCAACTCGTTTCATCTTTGAGGATTTTGGTAACCTCCTGAATGATTTTTTATTATCCCTAACTTTTGCCTGAACTGTGTCATTTGAGCTTACAGCCAGCGGGATGCCCCAATTTTTGCCTAAGTCTCCTTCATAGGTTTTGACTTAGCGGGCTTTTATTTTGATTCTTTTTTCAGTCTTTTTTTTAGTGACTGCCTGGCTTAAAGATTACAGTAAATCATCATTGGCGTTTGACTTGAAAGACATCTTCGACACTTGCTCGTTGTGTGCGAAGGAACATTTGTGAACTTTGTTGAAAGGTGTCTTGAATGAAACTCTGTATTTGAATGCACAATCAAGTTAACTGAGAACTACCCTGCCCCAAGGTTAAGATTGCGGGTTTTTATTTGTAAAGAAAGGAAACTCCTACTTCAAGGCTCAAAGGGGTTAAAGAGGGGTTATCTTCCTTATGTCTCCGGTGTTTGGGGAGTTGAAACAATGCCTTACATCGTCAGCAAAGTTTTGATTTGAAAGCATACCAACAGAAATTATGGGTATAACGTTTTCATCATCCTCCTTCCAATCTTTGCATGATCAAAAGGAAAGTGGAAAAGAGATAAAGTATTTTGTAAAAGAAAGCATAAAGATATAAATAGCAAACACAAATGAATTGAATAAAAAATTGCAATGCTCATTTCATTAAACTTGAAGGTACAAACATAATTTGAAAGCAAATAGCTATTACAAAATAAAGAAAATGCAAGCAACAAGAAACAAAGGCCTAGTGACTAATCAATACAAGGATGAACTGTCCTGTCTGAAACACTGGCTTTTAGGAGGATAGCATTCTGAAGTCGACTGAAGCTTCACTTGGCGTGCCCTGGAAGAGGATTGCTCTGAACATTGGGATTGTCCTTGAAGGAGAGGATTTTGTTCCTCATCAGCTCTTGTACTCTAGCCTTCAATGCAAAGCAACTTTCCAGGTTATGGCCTGCACCACCTTGATGGTAATCACAATGAAGATCAGCCCTATAGCGGGCCGTAAGAGGATTTGGAGGAGGAGGCAAAGGCCTTGTGGTAATCAAACCTTGTTCAACCAAACAAGGATAAAGTTCAGTGTAAGTCATGGGAATAGGATCAAATTGACCCCTATTACGATACTGGCTCTGTCCTGCAGCCGGACGTTGGAGAGCTTGAGCTGGTCGTGGTGCAGCAACCACAGGGGTAACAGCAGCAACAGTAGGGTGAACAACATACTAAGGTTGAGGACGAGGCCTTCTCACCTCAACCGTTATAGCATTAGTCTGATCTTCCTTCTTTTTCTGAAAGTTCCCGTAGGATTTCTTCACAGCATTAGAAGACTCAGCAGCCTTGGATACTTTTCCTTTCTTAAGACCTTCCTCTAATCTTTGGCCAATAGTAACCAAATCAGTGAAATTAGAGGAAACACTTCCAACCATTTTCTCCCAATAGAATGGGGACAGGGTATCCATGAACATTCCAGTTAATTCTTTCTCAGCCAAAGGAGGTTCAACCTGGGAAGCCAACTCTCTCCAACGCTGAGCATACTCCTTGAGGGACTCTTTATCGTTCTGAGACATGTTTTGCAGTTGACGGCGATCAGGAGCCATGTCGAGGTTGTACTTGTACTGCTTCATGAAGGCATTGGTGAGGGCTTGGAAGCTGTGGATAGAGTTTTGCTCGAGACCCATGTACCATTTGAGCAATGCCCCACTTAAGCTATCCTGAAAACAATGGATAAGCAGCTTCTGATCTTTGGCATGAGCAGTCATCCTGCGAAGATACATGACCAAGTGAGCTCTTGGGCAAGAGTGACCTTTGTACTTCACAAAATCTGAAGTTGTAAACTTAGGAGGTATAACAAGGTCAGACACTAAGCACAGGTTGTCTGCATCCACGTTGAAGAAATCAGTACCCTCAACAACTTTGAGTCTCTTCTCTATGCTCTGAAACTGCTCTCGAACAACTTCAGGTTCAACAAAGTCTTCATGGTCTTCACCTTGAGCATTGGCAGCATTGTACTCATAGTGAGGGTCTTCAAAGGGAGCTCGAGTTGTCTGAACTAAAGGTTGAGGCTCGGTAAAAACAGGAGCTTGAAACACTGGCCTAGCAGCTTGACCAATCATAGCATTAGATGCAAGAGGTGGAGAATAGTTGTGTGGCAAACCAAACTCTGGCCAAGTTGAAGGCGGCACTTGAACTGGTGGAGGATCAGCGCTTGAGACTTCCTGGATAACTGTCCTTTGGGGAGGCTCTCCTCTAGTAAGCAAAACTTGAAGCATCTCAGTGAGTTTAGTCATACTTGATTTGAGGTCATCGATCTCCATTCGGACCTCAACATTGTGTACCTCTTGCTCTGACATCCTTCGTCTGTAATTAGCTCTAGTCTGATATCGGTGTCGAGGAATCAGCTTGACGACCCAAAGACGACTCTGGAAGATAGAGACAACTGGAGATGAATAACTAGAGAGACAGACGCATGCAGTGCAAATGATATGCAATGCGATGCAAACAGGATGCAAAAACACATGCAACAGGATCAAGGGTTTGAGATCACAGCATGGAGTCTGGGTAAAGCACCAACCACAAGGTGTGTACTAGGGTTCTTGTATCTGTAAAACAGGGTTCTAAAAGTTCCCAGAGTCTACGTAAATCCTTCGGATATTATCGGCCCATGTGACTACTAACACGGGTTAACAATATTCTCAAGATAAACTCGTCTGAGTGTAGTATCGCGTGACAACTACTCGGGACTGGCTCCCTCATAGTCACCGCACTACGCTATAAAGGCCAGGTGAGGTGAAGGTAACTACGGTCCTCAGAATCCCTGGCACTCAATTGAAAAAGTAATATCAATGTGACTGCTCACATCAGACATCAACAATCTCAAAGGGCCTCATCTGAGTGTGGTCATCATATGCCATAAGTTGTTGGTACTACTGCCAACAACCGACTATTGATTACACCACGATCCTATAATATGTGCTCTCAAGTCTGGGTTAGGACTTATCTCACCACTCAATAGTACCATGCCCACAAGAGATCTCAAACAAAGCATATATACAAGGGATATGTACAAATATAACAAACAAAGCATGAATAACATAAGCAAAAGCAAGGTGGGTTTAACCCTCAAAAAGGATGCCCAGTGAAGTCGCCATTTCTGTTGCGGTGAAAATTGGATAACAAGCTATTAATTAACTTGCATCATATTTCTTTTAGAACCAACTTTGATTTATCCAAAGGAAAGGTTCAAGATCGTTAAAAAACCTAAAGGGGGAGATCTAAGGTTCGGGGGTTGGTTACGTCTAGGGAAGGTATTAGAACCCTAAACGTCTGTAGTACTCTACAGGAACCTCTTGTCAGTATTGTGTTATGTTATGTTTGCTTGCTAAGAGAAACGTGCTAAGGTAAATAAAGACCTAAGGTATATACACTAAGTATGGTCTAAGGGTGTAAAAAGAAAATGTGGAATCCGAGAAGGCATCGGATGTAAAGAAAAAAAGAAGGAAAAAGAAAAAGGTAGCTCGCTAGAATCTCGCAATCCTATGCCTACGTATTCTCAAGGTGAACTTGAGAAATCAGAGCAATCGTAGTTCCCCGGATGGGGTAAAAGGGGAAAGAGATTAATGGCTATCTCTTGAAAAGATTGTGAAAGTTTAAAAGTTGGTGAATGAGAGGAGATTAATGGCTATCTCTTATGTAGGTTAAAGGAGGGTTTAAAAGTTATAAGAGATTAATGGCTATCTCTTAGGAGGGCTAGTTTTAAAAGGGTAATGAATGGTTACCTATGACTATGGGTCAAAGAAGGGTAATGAGCTTTCTATGATCTTGAAATCAATAGAAAAACTTTTCCTTGGGAAGGAAGGGGGAAATAACATCTTATAAATAAGAGTTATAGAAGAGTTAAAATATGTGTAATATATAGGAGTTCAATAAAGCAGTAAGCAAATGATCATGAAATGTACTAAAAAGAACACAGCAAACAGTGAGTGAGTAATCAGAAGTGAACATAAATGTGGACACAGCAAGTGGTAAGCAAGTGGTCAATGAAGCGAACATAAATGAGAACATAGAGAGCAATGAACAAGTGATCAATGAAGTGTAGCATAAAGATGAACATAGCAAATAGTGTGCATTTAACCAGACAGTGAGTGCAAGTGGTCATGCAGTGAACATATAAGGTAGAGAAGCATTCACGGTTGGAAACAAAGCATTTGAAAACATGTCGTTCATTATCGGGTAGAAAAGCAACACAAACTTGCATGGCAAGAGTTATGATAAAGCCAGAGACACAACTTCACAAACTAAATGCATTCATATAAGCATGGCAATCATGGCATGGAGAGCAAACAGAGACGAAAGAATCTACTCATGTGATTTCAAACAGAAAGCAAACACATTTTCATGGCAAGGGTTTCATGAATCACAGCATAGTTAAAAAAACAGTGACACATTTTAGAAACAGTGAGCACATGATTACATTTAGGCATGGCAGAAAAAGACATTCTCACAGTTGAAGACAAATGTATTGAAATCATATAACATAGCAAACAGAAGCCATAAAGTAGACAACATTCAAGGTAAAGCTCATGCAGTAATTGCAAACATTTATCATAGCATGCTCAAGGAAATGTATTTGATATTCAGGAACACGATTGAAAGGAATAAGAAATGAGAAGCAAAATTTACATTGTTTTGAAATTATTTTTAAAAAAAACATATAGAAAAGAAATGGAAAAGAAATGGAAAATAAAAGAAAGAAAAAAACAAAATAAGAAAAAGATGTGGTGGCCACAAGAAGGGTGGCTTGCGCCACCTTTTCCAAGGGTGGCTTGCGCCACATCCAAGGGTGGCTTGCGCCATGATGTATTAAAAAGTGGTGATTAAATATTATTTATAAAATGCTATGTGGCGGGAGCCACCAAACCAAATGTGGCGAGCGCCACCAAGTTCTCATACATTTCATTTTTATTTCACGAACACAAACAAAACCAGACGAATCCGAAACACGATTAAATCACACAAAATGAAAGCCAGCATGATGATTATTTTACAACAATAAACGATAATCAAGCAGAGATACATACAACATCATGATAATCAAACTTGAAGCAAAATAACAGCAATGATAACATCATGGTGCATATACGTGTGATCATCAACATAATGCATAATAATAGAAAGAGATTAGGTGGTACCTAGTGGAGCAAGTCCACTGTTCCCTCGCCTTGTGATGAACTTTCCGAGCTTGAACCAGAATGTTGAAATCACCCTCCCTCTCTCTTGCTCGTGCACCAGAAGCTTTGATAACTTAAGATGTTTTGTGAGAAGTGTTTGTGTGAAAATTGTTGATGAAATGTTGATGATTTGAGAGCTGCAGACGAGCTCCTTTTATAGGCTGCTTGATGGGCCGGGTTACATTTCAAAACTTGGTGGGCAAGGTTGGAGCTAGGTTTTACAATTTGAATTCAAACGTTCTTCAGCTCTTGGAGACAGACGCTCCCATGCCGTGCCAAAATAAGCAGATGCTGCAAGAGCAGCTTCACCATTTCATGCATGTCATCAGAACCCTCCCTCTGGTGTCACTGAGAGGCTATCAAATAAGGCAAGGTTTTGGGATTGAGAAAGCATCTCGCAGGTGGTGTCAGGATGGATGCCAAGACAAGCAAATCTTCAGAATCAATATTATTGAGGAAAACCGTTGAGAGCTCAAAAAGGGAATTGTCTTTGGAGCGTTCAAAATAGTTTTGTGCCAAGGATTGAATGGTTTTGTGAACATATGGATTTCAAATAATGTTGAGTTCTTCCTTTCTAATTTGGCACATTTCCATTGGCTGATACTTGGGTTGAAAAGTCAACATATTCATTCTTGCTTCCTATTGGCCACTTGGCAATGAAAATGATTCTGATAATTTGTAACACCTTTTCTCCTTTCCTTTTGGTCACGATGGGTTATGAACATAGGCTTAGGAAATAAAAATGGTCTTGCACAAGCAAAGGTGATTAGGAAAAATAAACAATAATGGATTTGGCAATGATTAGGATTAAATGAGGTTTAGGAGAATTATATTGAACAATTGGACAAAAGTTGATAAAATGAAAAGGTTGATGAAATAGGTTTAGAAAATGAGTAGAAATTTGGTCATGGTAGGTTTAGGGTTATGGAGACATCTCTTGCTTGATTTAATGCTTCATCCAAAAGATCTTGACCAATTACTCCTTGAATTCCCTCGAGGCAAACCTAATAAAAAAAACAACAAAAGCAAGAACCTGATAAAATGGGTTAGCTATGCGGCATGATTGACCTAATATGATATGCAAAAATCAATAGATCTAAGGGAAAAATTTAGGGTACAACACCGACGCTCAAGTAAGGCAAAGGTCACAAGTAAAAGCAAGTACAAGGTTAGAGAGTAAAAAAGTGTGTGTAACTCGACCCTCTCAAGTGAGAGGGTATTTATAGAGAGCCCCCAGCGTGGGGCCAACGGTCACTAGCACTGGGATGGATCGCCGGGCCCAATCCAAGTAACTGCTAGGGCTTACGTGGCATAGTGAAGACCAGCACGTGGTTTTTGCCCTGGGGTAACCGCTCCTAGATCTCCAGAATTAGGGCAGACCGATTCCATCGGGAGTGGGCGGTTACATGAGAACGTGTCCTCGCGGGGAGGAGCCTTGCGTGTCGGGGAGAGACATGTCCTCACGGGAAGGACTCTTATGTGCAGAAGGAGATGACTCCTTGTAGGAAGGAGCACCTGAGTGTCGAGGAGGGGCGAGCTCAGAAAGGCTTAGCGCCTCTGCCCGACGCTCTATGCTGCGTGTGCTCGAACACCGCCGAGGTGTGGTATGTGCCCGACACTGTTGAAGTGGGCCTGTGCTCGACGTTGGTTGTGATAAGAGACCTTTGTTGGGCCACCCCAGTACGTGTGGGTTAGGCCTGCTTGATTGAGAGGCAGACCCCTGCCCAGTTAAGAACAGGACCCCCCCAAGTCGTTGCTCTGAGGTGTCGGAGTAATGACTTAAGGGCCAGCTATGTCGAGGACTTATCTAGTCGGGGAAGGGACTCTAAACGAGGAACAGTTGGTAACCGGGCAAAAACGAGTCGGCCTGCTCGTGCTAGACTGGCCGTGGATGGGTGACATCACGGGGATACTGGAAGTCTGAAATGAGGTGAATGAAAAGACGCGTGTTGGGGAATGAAACGACACGTTTTGGAGAGTGTGCGCCACGTGTCGCAGCTCATCATTATCTAGGGCGGCTACGCCAGGGTAGCGTAATCGATTGCCTAGGAGCCCTCGAAACTTGTGAGAGCCCTATAAATAAGGGTCATCTCGTCCCATTTGCACTTTTGGCTCCCCCTTTGCTCAGATTCACTCTTTCTTCCTTCTCTTGTTTTGCCATCGTACGCCGCCGCCAACTGCCGTGCCGGAAACCTACCGAAAGTTATTTCAAGTAAGTTTCTTTCTTTTTTCTCCTTTCATTTGCCTTTTTAGGGTGGTTTCATGGTGAACTGGTGAAGTTCTCATGGAAATCATGAAATATCTGGCGAAAACGACAGAATTTCATAGTTTAGTTGTTGAATCTCGCGGGGAGAGACGATGAAATCCCCGAGGACACGAAAAATATCTCGGGGTCATGAGATGAACGTTTCTTAATTCTTTTGTTGAACATTCTGGGGATCAAGGACGGAATCTCCGGGGAGCCGACGCTTATCTCGGGGATATGGGTCGAATACCCGGGGTCCCGCCCAACTTCGCTCCCCGCGGACCTGAGGATGGTCGCGGGTTCGCGTTCCCCGACTTTCCCTCCTCGCCCTTTCACTTGATCAGCGGTGGAAGGGGTATATTTGATATGGGTCATCGAATTCACCATTTCCTTTTGTTTTTCAGGTAAATTGACGTATTTCCCATGGCCGAGGGATCTTTGGATATTTACGACGGGCCCAATTCACCTATGGCGGAGACAACCAGCGTCGGGGAGCAGTTTCTCGACGAGTGGGCCTGCGAAGAGGCAGTGAACATGATCTCCGAGTTTGTCGACCTGAACTAGGCCGACATATTTTGTACCGTCGAGCACCGCCTAATAGGTTCACATAAGTCATGGAACGTGTTTAGGCCTTTGCCACATCATCGAATATGCTCGACATATAGCGGGATGCGGTTTCCCGTATATGAGTTTATGTTCAACGAGGCGGGGTGGCATTTGCCCTTCACGGATTTTCAACAGTCAGTGTTTGCCCACCTGCGTTTGGCCCCTTCTCAACTCCACCCCAACTCTCTCGCTTTCATTAGGGCTTTCGAGCTCGTGTGCAAATACCTGAAGATTGGGGCGACGGTGCCCCTATTTTTTTGCATTTTCCATCTTCAACGGCAGGCTGTCGACGGCAAGCATGGCTGGTGTCCTTCAAGCAAGTGAGCAGTCTGTTTCACACTTATCTGGACTCCGTGCGAGACTTCAAGTATCGGTACTTCCTCGTGAGGCCGGTCACACATGAGGCCATAAATACAGTGTATCGTCGGGTCGTCGAGGAAGTGGATGGGCGGCGAGAGGAGGCCCTTGTGCCCAGGTTTCTGTTGTTCTGGACTGAAGAACACTGCAAGAGGGGAACAGACAACTATATCGTCAGCCCTGGTAAACTCTGTGAAGGGGATCACTTAGCTCACGAGGCCATAGTCGAGTTCGTTAGTGGGTTTAACAAAGCAAAGTTCGTGACGCCAAACGGGGACTTCCTTCTGGGCGACGATGGGGAAGTCTTAACGAAGCGTCGATTGATCAACACTAGGGCTCTCCTCGAGACGTTTTCTGACGAGGAGGCTCTCGAGCTGTTAGGTGGGGTGGTCTCCCCGACCTGCCTTTCCCTTCGTCCTTCTTTTTGAATTACTGACCTCTTTATTTTCTGTGCAGGTAAGATGTCGTCTGCTGAGGAGCGCCTCAAAAAGCTGAAGGCTAACCGCACTACGAAGAAGGGAGGCAAAAGTCGTGTCGAGCAGATCCGAGCCCAGGAATCCGTTCCCACTCAGATAACCGGGGGTTCTTCTGGATCTCACCAGGATAGTGACTCTCCTAGCCCCCATGTCTCCCCGAAGAGGCAGCGGATTGTGGACACAGTGGCAATCGACCATACCGAGAACGAGAGTCCCCCTGCTGTAAAATTTGTGCTCCCTCCTTGTCACTCGAGGCCGAACTTTTTCATGGGGAATAATTCCCTATGCGTGGGTGGCCCCGAAGCTCAGGCCATCTTGGGCGTCGACAAGGTCTCTCGGAGAAAGGCGCTGGTGGAGGATGTATCCGCTGTGATGCGGGTTTGTGCGGCTGCCCTAGTTCTGAACGACGAGGCGTGCCCAGAAGGCGAGCTGAACAGGTTGCGCGAGAGTTTCCAGTCCATCTCAGCTAAAATGGAGAAGGTGGGCAAGGAGCTGGCTGACTGCAAAAGCCAGAACCAGACCCAGGTCGAGCTTCAAGGGAAGTTGGAGGAAAAGTTGAAGAATGTTGAGGAAGAGCGGAGACGTCTCGTCGGGATTGAAGAGGAGAGGGATCGTCTCTTGGCGAGGAATGCTGAGTTGGAGGAGGTTGTCCGCCCAACTGATGAGGAAACTGAGGAAGACAGGTTGCTGACCTCGTGGGCGGCGCTGATAGCGAAGCTTCGGGAATCCGAGGAGGACAACCTCGTATCGGCTGACATAGGTTTCAGGAACGCCGTGCAGCAGCTTCGGGTTCTCAACCCCGACCTCATAACCAAAGGGATTGACCCCGACTCCGAGGTGGTCGACGGTCAGATCGTGCAGCCGATGCGGGTGGACGAGGTTCATGAACGCGAGGAGCCCGAAGGTACTGTCGCCGAGTAGGCTTTTCTTCTTCGTTTTGTTCGGCCTGCGAGCCGTTTTATTTATTTTTCAATACGTACGCCCGGCCTGCGTGCCATGGGCTTTTGATACTTGTTTGTAATATCTGTACAATGGGCTTCTGTCCGCTTCAATGCATTTTTGCTTATCTGCTCATGTGTTGTTTGTATGGTTTATACTGTGTGTGATGTTATAGCATTTGTTATACTTTGTTTGTTTCTACCCAAGTAATAGAGATTTCTACACTTTGTTTTTGTCTAAGTAACAAAGACTTTGGGATTCGCTCGACCTTGATAGTCCCTGACCGTGTGGAGAGCTGGTCGGGTGGTCGGAGACGTATTCCGACCTTCAACGAGGCTAAGAGCTCAGGCGAGGTCTTAGCTTCGTGGCGTGAACTTCCCATCGTGAGCTGGGTGTTCTTCCTAATTGGTACAATGACGGCAGAGCTCGATCGAGGTATCCCTGTCGGATCAAAAGTTCTCGCGCACACACAATGCAGCCTTCGATCATCGTGTTCTGTATAGGGGTGTCGCACTCGTACCTTAGTGCGTCCCCGTAATCGCGGTGTAGACCCTCCCAGTTCGCGGCAAGTTTTCCCTCTCGCGAGTCTTTCTGGTTCCTTCGTAGGACGAGGGTGCCCACCTGAAAATCACGTTTGATAACTTTGTCGTTATAATGCAGTGTTATTTTCTATTTTAGTGAGGCTTCTCAAAGAGAAGCGCCCGAACGTGTCTCCTCGACGAAATCGAGATCTTCCCTCAGGGCTTCGTTGTTCGCGTCCCCGTCGAGGGGGGTTTCCGTCCTCCTCGAGGGTTCCCTGATTTCCACAGGGATCACCGCTTCCGTTCCGTAGGTCAGACGAAAAGGGGTCTCCCCGGTCGTGGAATGTGGGGTCGTTCGGTAGGCCCAGAGGACGTTGTGTAGCTCCTTGACCCACCGTTGCTTGGCGTCTCCTAATCGACGTTTCAATCCTCGTAGGATTACTCTGTTCACCGCCTCAGCCTGTCCGTTCGTTTGCGGGTGCTCGACCGACGTGAAGTGCTGCTTCGTGCCTAGCTTGGAAACGAAGTCTTGGAAGTTCTTGTCGATGAACTGTGTTCCGTTGTCGGTGACAATAGCTTGAGGCACGCCTAATCGGGCGAGGATGTTCCTTTTGTAAAAATGCAGTATGTTGAAGACCGTGATTTTGGCCAATGCTTCCGCCTCAATCCACTTCGTGAAGTAGTCCACCCCGACGATGAGGTATTTGTTTTAATACGACCCCCAGATGAAAGGTCCGAGGATATCCATCCCCCACCATGCGAACGGCCACGAGGAGGACAGTGTTTTGAGCTCGTTAGGAGGAGCGAGGTGCATGTCCCCGTGTTGTTGGCATCTATCGTACTTCTTGACGTGTTCCTTGACGTCATGTTGCATGGTGGGCCAGTAATACCCTGCCCGAAGTGCTTTGTGGGCTAACGATTGTCCGCCTAGGTGCTGTGCATTGATTCCCTCGTGGATTTCCTGGAGGATGTCAGGGACCTTGGTCTCCTCGACGCACCTGAGGAGGGGGATAGAGAACCCTCGCCAGTATAGCTTGTCCTCGACTATCGTGTATGAGCATGCCCGCCGTTTGACCATTCCTGCTTCCTTGGGATCGTCGGGCAGGTTGCCCGTCGTGAGGTATTCGTACACAGGGGTCATCCAGCAATTGCTGTCACCAATGGCGTTTAAGTCCGCCACTGGAGCAGGTTTGACGATGCTCGGCCGGGAAAGCACTTCTTGTATGAAGGATTTGTTCCCGCCTTTCTTCTTTGTGCTTGCCAATTTGGACAAGACATCTGCTCAGGCATTGTGCTCGCGGGGGATGTGGGTTACTTCCGCGGAGGTGAACTTTTTCATCTTTTCTTTCACCAAGGTCAAGTATTCGATGAGATTGTCGTTCTTGGCCTGGTACTCTCCTCGAACTTGCGAGGCCACGAGCTGGGAGTCGGTGAAGATTTTGACCTCCTTGGCTCCGAGGTCCTCGGCCAGTCGAAGTCCGGCGAGGAAAGCCTCGTACTCCGCTTGGTTGTTCCAAGTCGGGAAGGATAGTTCGAGGGTTACCTCGATCAGGATGCCTTCCTCGTTTTCGAGGATGATGCCCGCCCCGCTTCCCTTCGGGCTGAATGCTCCATTGACGTAGATTGTCCATTTTTGGGATCCGTTGGTCGAAGGGTCCGGGACGGTTATCTCTACTACGAAGTCGACCAATACCTGAGCCTTCAGGGCTTTCCTTGCCTCGTATTGGATGTCAAACTCGACGAGTTCAAGCGACCATCTGAGCATCCTCCCCGCCATATCTGGTCGTCCAAGCAGTTTCCTTATAGGCTTTTCGGCTCTTACGACGACAGTGTGGGCGAGGAAGTAGTGGCGTAGCCTCCTGGCCGCGGTAACGAGGGCCAGGGCGACTTTCTCTATCTGCTGATACTTGAGCTCGGGGCCTTGGGGGGCTTTGATCGTGAAGTAAATTGGTTTCTGTCCGTCTGGGGTTTCTCGAATGAGGATGGCGCTGACTGCTTCACTCGTGATCGCGAGATACAAGAAAAGTGTTTCCCCGCTCTCAGGCCGTGAGAGGACCGGGGGTTGTGATAAGACTTGTTTTAGGTGGAAGAGCGCCTGCTCGCATTCTTCACTCCATTCAAACTCCGCTTTTTGTCGAAGAAGTTTGAAAAATGGGAGTGCGTACTACGCCGACTTGGCGACGAAGCGGGAGAGGGCGGTGAGCATCCCGTTCAATGATTGTATTGACTTCTTTGAGTCTTGAGTAGGGATCTCGGAAAAAGCTCTACACTTGTCGGGGTTAGCTTCGATTCCTCGGTCTGTGAGGTAGTAACCGAGGAACTTACCGGCCCGAACGCCGAAGGTACATTTGTCAGGATTGAACCTCATGCGGCACCTCCTCGCTGTGCCGAACACTTTCTTGAGGTGTGCGACATGGTCGACTTCTTCCGCCGATTTGACGATCATGTCGTCCATGTAGACCTCGAGCATGTCGTCGATTTCAGCCCAGAAAACCTTGTTCATCATCCGTTGGTAGGTCGCACCGGCGTTCTTCAGGCCGAAAGGCATTACGCTGTAGTAGTAATTGCCCAACTCGGTCATGAAAGCCGTGTGCTATTTGTCGACCTTGTCCATGGGAATTTGGTTGTATCCCGAGTATGCGTCCATGAAGGATAATATTTTGTAACCTGCAGAATTATCGACCAGCTGGTCGATGTTAGGCAAAGGATAGCAGTCTTTCGGGCAAGCCCGGTTAAGATCAGTATAATCAACACACATCCTCCATTTTCCATTATTCTTTTTGACGAGTACAGCGTTGGACAGCCAGGTTGTGTACCTGGCTTCCGAAATAAAATTTGCCTCTAGGAGGTCTTTTACAGCTTTTTCAGCAGCCTCCGCTTTTTCGGGAGACTGCTTACGCATACGTTGAGCTATGGCCCTAGCGGCCAGATCTACTGCGAGCTGATAGCAAGCCACCTCGGGGTCGAGGCCAGGCATCTCGGAGGCACTCCATGCGAAGAGATCAGCGTTCTCCCTTAGACATGCCTTCAGCTGCTCCTTCGCCAGGTCGGGGATTCCGGTGCCAATCTTCACGTTACGGTCTAGATCGTCCCCGAGTACCACGAGCTCAAAGTCTCCGTCGGGGATGGGGCGCGTTGGGTGGAGAGGCCTCCCGTTGTTTTCCGCCTGGAGGTCGAGGTCTTCTGCCCCGTCTTCATCGGGTTCGCCCGGGAACCTGCTGTCGAGTTCGACCGCGTTGACGCGCGGGAGAGGTACCTATTTGGCGTCCGGGGGTGGCTTGGCCACGGTCTTGGGTTTAGTACCGATGGAACTCATGCCTTTGATGGCGGCATCGAAGCATCTTCTGGCTGCGTCTATGTCCCCGTGCATCGTCACTACTCGTCCCCTGGCCGTGTAGTACTTCATTTTGAGGTAGACCGTTGATGGTACCGCCGTAAGCTCGGCCAGGGTGGTCCTCTCGAGGATGCAGTTGTAAAGGGATGGACATTCGACCACCAGGAAGCGGGTCTTCACCTGTTGGACTGTGTCTTCGGCCTTGAATGTGACCATCAGCTCAACGTAGCCCCATGGTCGGGTGGTGGTTCCGTTGAATCCCTGCAGGTCTGAGCCAACGTATGGGGTCAGATGTCTCTCGTCGAGTTGGAGAGTCCCGAAAAGGTGGGCGTACATGATGTCGACCGAGCTGCCCTGGTCGACAAGGATCCTTCGAACGTCAAAATTCGCCATCTGGGCCCTGACTAGGAGGGGAATAGTGGCGTTGGGCGCTCCTCCGGGGAGCTCCTCGAGATAGAAGGTGATAGGGTTTAAGTTCCCTCTCACCTTCTCGAGAGTGGTTGTCTTCGCCGACGTTGCTGATTCCAGTTCATCAAACTTCCTCTTGATCGACCCGATGGACAACTTCTCGTAACCACCCCCGGAGATGACCATTGCCTTGAGAAAGCCTTCCCAGGTGCTACGGGCAGCGACGAGGTCCTAGTGGGGGAAGGTTGCCCACATGTTGCGAATTGCTTCTTGGCCTTCAATGATTATGGGGACAAAGAAATCTTCGGGTCGAGTGACACTGAGGGCGACCTGAAACCGACTCTCGTCGGGGGGAGGTGTCGTCTCCTCGACGTTCTGGGCTTCCTGGGAGCTGGGACGAGGAGTATCATTCTTCTGGGTGTATTTCTTCAAGTGCCCCTCCTTGATGAGGATTTCAATTGCATCCTTGAGATAGATGCAGTCTTCTGTGACATGCCCGTGGCTCCGGTGGAACCTGCAGTACTTTGACTTGTCAGTGTTTGACTTAGGAGTAGTCGGCTTCAGAAAACGGACGCCTCCTTTCAGAAATTCCGAGTTCTGGCACTCGGAGAGGATTCGCGCGGGGGGAACGTTGAGCAGGGTGTATTCCGTGAACCGGCCAGCTGGTCCGCGCGGTTCCCGAGGATCACGGCGGCGATTTTCTTTCTTTCTCCTCCTCGTCGGGGAGGAGAGTCTTCATCTTTGTGGCCGCGGGGGCCTTCTTTGCGTCTCGACTCAAGGGCGATCTGCGCTGCCTCCGACTCCTCGAGCTCGATATACGACTGAGCTCGTGGGAGGAGGTCCTCGAGACGGCGGGGTCTGCGGAGGCCCACGGACTTGGCAAAATCAGATCCAAAACGTAGTCCATGGATGATCAGATACTTCTTCATGTCGTCGATCGTATGAACCTCGACAACCTCTCTGTTGAATCTCTCAATGTAATTCCAGAGAGATTCGTTCTTCCCCTAGAAGATGCTTTCTAGGGCATCCTCCGTCTTCGGGTGTCGACGAGACGCAGTAAAGTGATTGGTGAAGCGTTGTCTTAGTTGCTTCCAGGATGTGATCGAGCCGGGTGCCAGACCCTTATACCATGTCATGACGCCCTTCCGCAAAGTGGTGGGGAAAAGCCTGCACTTAATGGCTCCCCTGACGTTTCTGAAGTCGAGCATGGCTTCGAAACTTTCAACGTGATCGTCGGGGTCGGCCATACCGTCGTAGGTCCCCAGTGGCGGGGGTTTCTCCATGCCCGCAGGAATTGGGGCGTTTATGATCTCCCACGACAGAGGGGTCCTCTGGTCGTCGTCGTCGCTTCCGGCCGGGGATCTAGAAGGGGATCGGTGATGTCGTGGAGGGGAATTCCTCGAACGGTTCCTCGGTCTCTCCCCGGTGGTTTTGGACTTCTTGGTAGTTGCGGAGGGCCTGGGTTCCTTCTGAGGCGGGGAACGATGGCGCTTCTAGGAGACCACCGACTAGGGGCGTTCAAGGCGTGGCCGACGGCCCTCGCGCACTGGCGAGGGGGTTCGAGATTCTTCAGAAGTAGTCCTTCGCGGGGAAGGAGAATGGCGGGGTGAGGGTGGACGACGATGTCTTCGCGGGGAAGATCGTTGTGTCCTCCCTCACTCCAGTGCTTCAATTCTGGTGTGCTATCAGCTGATTGGTCTGATTGATCAAGGCAAACAGGGCCACGGTGCTCGAATCTGCATTGGGCGGAGGAGCAACTGGCTGAAAGACGGCTTGCTGGTCGTCCTGCTGGGCAGCGTCGTAAGCCGCGTCTTGGGAGTCTGGGGAGGTGGTATGCCCGTCTCTCACGTCGCCTTCTTCGACGTGAAGGGCAGCAGCGTCTTCGCGGTGGTTCCCGTTCTCGAGTTGCGCAAGGACGGTGTCCAGAGCTTTGTTAGCAGACGGGTTGCCGACCATGATGGTGATGAACGAGAGGATTGCTTTGGTTTATCGGAGGAAAAACGGGGAAGCAAAGGGTTCCCACAGACGGCGCCACTGATCATACCTGGATCAGACAGTATTTGGCGGCCAGCAACGTCGTATGGACTTCAGCTCCGGTGCGGTTGAAAGACGGCCCGGGGGGGTACCTGCAAGGTACTCCGACGCTCAAGTAAGGCAAGGGTCACAGGTAAAAGCAAGTACATGGTTAGAGAGTAAAAAAGTGTGTGTAACCTGACCCTCTCAAGTGAGAGGGTATTTATAGAGAGCCCTCAGCGCGGGGGCAACGGTCACTAGCACTGGGCTGGATCGCCAGGCCTAATCCAAGTAACTTCCAGGGCTTACGTGGCGTAGTGAAGACCAGCACGTGGTCTTCGCCCTTGGGTAACCGCTCCTAGATCTCCGGAATTAGGGCAGACTGATTCCATCGGGAGTGGGCGGTTACATGAGAACGTGTCCTCGCGGGGATGAGCCTTGCGTTTCGGGGAGAGACGTGTCCTCGCGGGGAGGACTCTTATGTGCAGAAGGAGATGGCTCCTCGCGGGAAGGAGCACCTGAGTGTCGAGGAGGGGCAAGCTCGGAGAGGCTTAGCGCCTCTGCCCGACGCTCTATACTGCGTGTGCCCGAACACCTGCGAGGTGTGGCATATGCCCGACACTGTTGAAGTGGGCCTGTGCTCGACGTTGGTTGTGATAAGAGACCTTTGTTGGGCCACCCCAGGACATGTGGGTTCGGCCTGCTCGATTGAGGGGCAGACCCCGGCCCAGTCCAGAACAGTTATAATTCAAATCAAGTGTACTCAATTTTTTAACATTATGTGGTAAATTATAACATTTTTAGTCACTAAATATTAGAAATTTTATTACCAAAAAATATCTCCATCGCTCCTTAATCAAACATATTTTTATTTAAAATCTTTCTCTTTTCCTCCTCTCTCCTCTTTTGAAACAAACACTTATCTCATTAAAAAAAATCTCTCATCTCTCCTTTCATTTCCTTCCCTCCATTAAAATATCTCATTTCTCCTCCCTCTCATTTCAACCAAACACATCCTAATATGTAACTTTTCCTAGATAGGGATCTAAAGTGAAATATTAAATTAAGTTAAAGAAAAAAAATACATTAAGTAAAAAAAAATCTTTAGATGTCAAACTTAATAGTAAAGTTTATATTCCGTTTCTAATTAATTTTTATTGTAGTCTAAAACTTTTAGTGATGTTCCATCTGTTTTTTTCTTGTCTAGCCATTTGTATCCTTTTTTATATTTTTTTTAAATTAATATATTTTATTATTATTTATAATTATTATTGTTGCAAAGAAAAGAAAGTGAGGGTAATAAGAAAAAGAATGAGGCTGTGCCTTTATGAATAAGACAACAAGTTTCTTTTATAAGTAAAGTATTTTCTTGTAAAGATTATTGAACTCATGACCTTTGAGTTATAAGAGAAGAGATCCTTACCATAAATAATTCTTTGAAAAACAACAAATTTATTTTATTTTTTCTTATTTATAAAATTCTTAAAACCATAATTAAAATAAATAATAATATTAAAAAAAGTAATAACCCATATAATTTGTAGTTATTCCATAGTTTTTATATAGAAAACATATGCTTCACTCAAACAAACATTTCAAGAGTACCCCACTACAAAAACTTTGGTAATTTGCTGCGGAATTACATGCAATCTTAAAAACATAGTATATCCATTCAGATAAAAAAATATCACACCAGTAAAATTATACAACAAATAGTATTATTATCAACCAAAAATTAATTAAAAAAACCACAACAAATTATTCTGAGTAACCCAAAAAATTAAATAACACAAGAATTAATAACCAATGCAAACTAACTAACTATAGTAATCACTGTTTGAACCTAAACAGAATCATATGTACAAATATTTACAAGAAATCATTAATATCCAAACTACTCTCTGGAATTTCAAACTTGAATATGTCACTGCAATATGTATCCCTTTCCTCCTCTGTGCAGCTATTCACATAAGTTGATGATGAATTCAACGGTGTTGGTGTTGGTGTTGTCGATAACGGTGTTGACAATATAACCGACTCATATCCCGTATTGTTATCGTTGCCATCTTTAAGACAATGAAACAGTTCTGAATATTGTTTAGAAATCAAATCTTCCCCAAAATAACAAGGACTTGAATTTTCAACTGAATTTGAAGTACTTATTATATTGTTGTGAGTTTGAGTTGGTATTTGAAACTGTTCTTGTAGAGAAACTTGATTTTGTTCTTGTTGTTGGGTAGCATAATTAGCAACATTATTGAACTGTTGTTGATTCTGTGAAACCAAATTCATGTTGTTGTTGTTGTTGTTTAATAGTGTTACAGTTGCAGCTAGTTTTAACAACTCTGGATTCATCAAAGCTTGAGCACCACCTAATAGATTCAGAAATGATGGGTTGGATCCTAATAAAGCTGATCTGAGGATATTAATGGAGGAAATGTCGAAAAGATGATCAAGACGCGGTGTATGAGTGACCGGGTCAATTCCACTTCGAAGTAGTCTTTTCCTAATATGTGTGTTCCAGTAGTTCTTTATTTCATTGTCTGTTCTTCCGGGTAATCTAGCCGCTATAGCAGACCATCTACAGCAAACAATAAAATATAAAAATTGAGTGAAATTTTTTTTAAACTTCTAAGAAGTTTATTGTAAATTTGGTATGTAGCAGTGCAAATTTTTTAAATTTATAAAAAAATTATTATTATTTTTTTAAATTTAAAAATTACACGGCTGCTACTACAGAGAATCAAATCCAACTTCAAGTTAGATACTTCATTTTTATTTAAAGGCAAAATAATTTTTTTGGTCCTTTAACTTTATCTCGGAGTTTATTTTGATCCCTTACTTTTAAAAAGTGTTATTTTGGTCCTTTAACTCTTCAAAACGTTCCATATTAGTCCTTTTGCCTTATTAGCGACGAATTTAGCGACTGATTTTTGAATTTTTCCGTTCCTAATAAAACGAAAAGGACTAATATGGAACGTTTTGAAGAGTTAAGGGACCACTATAACACTTTTTAAAGTTAAGGGACCAAAATGAACCTCGAGGTAAAGTTAAAGGACCAAAAATGATATTTTACCTTATTTAAATAAAGAAACAAGTAAAACAACAAACATACTTGTTTCCCAAGACACTATGAAGTTGAATGATGGCTTCTTCTTCCTCAAACGAAAATCTTCCTCTCTTGATATCAGGTCTCAAGTAATTTGTCCAACGAAGCCGACAACTCTTGCCACATCTTTGAAGACCTATAACATTTGTTCAACAAAAAAACTTCATTAGAAACTAATTAGAGTATATTAGAGAATGTTAAAAAGTAATAAAATTTACCAGCATTTTTGGGGAGGTTGCGCCAATTTCCAGCTCCATGAATATTAATATAGTTGATAAGCAAAAGATCTTCTTCATGTGTCCATGGACCTTTTTTGAGTCCAGTTTTATCACAACAAGGTGATCTTCCCATATTTCACAAAGCTAGCTAGAAGATGAAATTATATTATGATTTTGAATAGTTGAAAAGTGCACCAAAAAATAGGAAGAGGAAAGTAAAAAAGTTTTGTATGTTCTAAAGTAAAGCATAATGAAGTTTGTTTTTATAGTAGAAGAAATGAAGGTTACATGTTTGAAGTCAAAAGGATTTGGTGCCGTCCAAATGCAACGTATTTCAACAATCTATACATGATATGACCTTGTGTATTACATTATCAATTATATGCACTTTTTTGTATTTATTGGATAGAATATATATACATGCTATACGTATGCACTACTTACATACAGTATCTCATATATTTAATGATCTCATACAGCATAAAAACTGAATAATAAAGCTTTTGTTGATATTTTTTTTAAGTGAATAATATAAGTTTAGTTACTTTTTATATCTGGAAATATTAAATATTCCTTGTGATAATTCCAAAAGCCTTGAAATATTTAAAACCACAATAAGGGCTTTTTCACTTACTCTGTTTGAATTTAAACATATAATTTACGCTAAAGGGGAAACAGGTTAATTAATAATTTTTGTGGTGCATCATGGTTTACCTATATGATTGTGGTACATTTTGAAAGCCACCATGATATGGTTCGAAAAAATAATAATAAGATTGATGATGATAAATTACAAGATTGATTGAGAAGGATATACAAAGAAATTAAGAGCATCATGAATAAATGGATGAAGAGTTACTGTATAGGTTGAGCATGTTGAGAATACCAAGTGTGAGATGAAAATATTGAGAAATAAAGTGTGGCGAAGTTTTATATTGATTAAAAAGTGAAGACATGAACATTTATAAGTGAGATAATTCATACAGCTATCACCTAAAGGTGTTGGGTGAGTATGTGATGTCGCTCACAGTGTGTATTGCTCATAAAGAAAGACCGCAACGTAAACAATGCTCCCTCGTGTTGACTCCCTAATTGATGACCTAAACGTGGTACTCCCCACGTAGTGGTGGGTAGGAGGTGTCCCGTTAAAAAGTGTCAACGTCGATACAAGTGTATGTGGATGAAAGAGCTTTCGCTTGAGCGGAGTATTATGGATATACTCACACTCGTTATTCTTAAACAAAGTGTGGGAAAGTTCCACGTGGATTAGAAAAGTGGAGACTTGAGCATTTATAAGTGAGTGAACTCATACACCTATCACTTTAAGATGTTGGGTGAGTATGTGGCGTGTCTCTCACAAGATGTGTTGCTAAAAAACAAAAACCCCAACGTAAACATTAATGTTCCCTCGTATTGACCCCCTAATTGATTACCTAACAGAGCACACTAGTTTTGATAACTCTACAAGTGATAAAGTTACTAGGAGTGCAGTGTTTTGTATAAGCGTGAATGGAATGAGAAGCCTGTCTTGAATGTGTGACGATTTTTAATTTTTATAAGATCTCTCAGGCTTTAAGTTCTTTATGACCCATTCATTTCTCATTATTGTGCATGTATTCTTATCAAGTTAGGGACAATGTATGGACATAAAATTCATTGTTTTTTTTAGACCGGTCATTTATGATCGTTAATATGCTCTTAAAGTTATGTTTGTGTATTGATATGTTTTATTTCATCAACTGGATATGTCTATCTTGGGTCAGCCTGCTTGTTTTAGTCCAATGATCAATTCGAGTTCAAGTTCCTACTAGACCCACTCGTTGTTGGCAAGAATACAAGAATGCAACGGTCTAGAAGGGGGAGGTGAATAGACCTCCCAAAAAGATTTGACCGATTTAAAAATTAGTTTAGTTTGAAAACCTTACTAGAGTTTTAAAAAATAGTTTGTGTGGCAGAAGCAATGTGCGTATACGATTGATTTTGCTTATTGGATGGTATGTACACAAACACCTTAATCGATATACAAAGATACAAAACTGGATCAAACAACTAACCGAATTAATCAAAATGGTGAATTGAATTAAGATCAATTTACACTAGAAGTGTAAATATATAGTACCAATACAATTAGAATTCTAAGACCACAGTTTTGAGTCTTAATCAACAACAAGATAATTTGTAGCACCGATCTAACAAAACCTACACTTAAATGATAAATCTCTTTCAAGGCAATAAACCTAACATCATACGATTCTATGAAAACGATAAAAACAACCTAAACATACAATTCTACGAAATTAAGAGAGAGAGAGAGAGAGAGAGAGAGAGAGAGAGAGAGAGAGTATGTCGGATATATAATGGTATGACTATCGTCCTCCTAAGCCTACTCCACTCTCCAAGGCTTTCCCATTGAAAGCTTTGATCTTCCACTCTAGTTTTTTACAAATAACAAGATGTTCAATATAATCACAATCTAAATAATGTTGAATAAATAAAATATTTAATTTGGACCCTAGTTGACTTGTTCACAATATCCAAAACACAATCCTCATGAAATCTTTACTTAAAATCTTCTTGAATCTTATAACACCCTGAATGTTGCTCCAAAGTCTCCATTCTACGACGATCTTTACTCAATCCTATGGGTATCTCGAGCCTTGGCACGTCAGAAGATTGAGAAGAAATCACACCTTGTCTATAGGCTTCCACACAACAATACCAAAGTAATTCTAAAGAGAAGAACTTCCTTATTTTTTGTTAGACTTGTCAAAACCACCCACTACCACACACACTTTGCAAACCTCTGAAAACTCAAAAAATATTCAAAGAAACGTTAACCATAATAATATAATATCCTCACGAATCACACACCTCAAAATATGAGATTTAGATCCACACGAAAACAGAAAAAGAATGAGGAAAAAGATGAAAGAACTTATTTGCTAAACTCTCAAAACATATTCAAAACTCTTTTGAAAATGAGAGCCAAGTGTGTTGTGAAATTTCAAATCAATAGTAGAAATGTATGTTTTCCAACATTGTGAAAGGCTTTGAGTGAATATGATTTTACATGTGTTGGAGATCTAACACAAAAAAGAGTGGAAATGGGGTTTGATTCAAGTCATAAGCAAGGATTGTCATTCTATTCCAAGGATCAAGTGATTTGAATCAAGAGCTAAAAACATATGAGAAACCCATTTGCGTGATTCGAGTAATGAAAAAAAAGTGATCCAAATCAAGATTACATAAGCTAATCCAAAGAAAATGAAGTCTTGTCTGATTTGATTCAGGTAGTCTGTTATTCGAATCAAGCAATTCTTGGACACTCGATGATCCTGATTCGAGTCAAGTAATAATGTGATTCAAATCACACTTCCAAAATCTCAATTTTTGTAAAATGAATTGAACCATTCTCAAATATAGTTCTTGATTAAAAACTTCACAAATGCAATTGAAGCATATTTCTTAAACTATAACATAACACTTTGATTTATGCATGCGTAAAAATGAATTTAAAATTCAACCCTAAGACGTGAAATCACTGAGGAGGCTCAATAACCATATAAACAAAACCAGAAGGTAAAAGACATGCAATCAAAACATAAACCCAGGAGGTAGAGGCAATGCAACTTCAATCGCCCCATGCCCCGATATATACCGGCCCAGAGTAAGACCATAGTCCCTCAAGCATGAGTCCCAAAGGTGTGGAGTGCTTTGGATAGAGAGAATAGAATTTACACAATCCATTAATCATGAGGCCTAAAAGGAAGAAGTTCTTGGGATAGGAGAGTGATACCATAATGTGCCCAATCCCTCAAGCATAAGACCCAAAGGGGGGGGGGGGGGGGTGCTTCGTAAAAAGAACAGAACATCATGGGAGTATCGACAATAGGACTGTTCTTGTAATGAAGAGTGGAAAATATACATTAGGTTAAAAAATTGTCCTCAAATCCCTAAGAAATTATAAAACGGAAGTTGTCTATCATTGGTATAAATTACTTTTTTTCCAAGGAAATCTAGAATCAAATACTATGATATGTTGACTTAGGTTGGAGTTTAGTCCCTAAAGCCTGAGGATCAAACGGGCATTTATCTCCTCGTCATTGATATAAGACGTTTCATCCTATTCCATATGGATTTTTATTTCAGAATCTTGATCTTCCAATTTTTATCAAGGCTTTAGTTTTAATCATCACTTATTATCTTGGAACTCACATAGAAGTCAGGTTATCATTACCTGTATATCAATAGGCTACTAGTCTTAAATGCACCCACTTTGTTTTCTACCACTCACGACCTTAAATATGCATTTCCTTCCTTATTCCAAATTGGTTCAAGCTTCTTTTATTCATCATCCTTTTGTAATTCTGATTCAACTTCATTTATCCTCTCTTGTTTGTCATTAGCTAACCAT
Source organism: Lathyrus tuberosus (assembly GCA_022829125.1). Taxonomy (NCBI): domain Eukaryota; kingdom Viridiplantae; phylum Streptophyta; class Magnoliopsida; order Fabales; family Fabaceae; genus Lathyrus; species Lathyrus tuberosus. The sequence continues at coordinate 3,190,978 of JALAZF010000481.1, read as the reverse complement.
CAGATGTAACATCTTGACTATTTCTTATTTCATTCATAGTCATGGTTTTTATTCGTGAGTGTGACAAATTTGGGAGATATGTTAGGTTCTTATGAGTGTTTGTCTAGCAATAATGACATTTATTTAGTCACTTCTTCCACAAGATATGTTGAATTCATCATGGAGATTTCAGCCACTCCCCAGAGCTCCTTTTGTGAAGAAGTTTTAAGTTTGTATTCCATCTTTCTATGATATGATTGGATTTAATCCTTTCGAGTCATCCTAGAGTTTCAAACACTAAAAGTGAAGCTGGTGTTTTTTTTAGCCATATGTTTGAGGTGAAAGGGTGTGCGTGTGGCGACCTCCAGGGCTAGAAAAAGAAATTTTCAATTTCTATACTAGCCCCTTTGAAGATTTTGGAGTTAGTGTCCCCTTCACCATCTTCGATTCCGATATCCTCAAGGTGCTCAATGTCTCCCATTCTTAATTACATCTGAACAACTAGGCGTTTGTCCGAGGATTCCAGATCCTCTACTAGGATATGGATATTACTCTTACTTCCATAAATTTTTCCTTTTATAAAACAAAAGGAGTATCCCTGGGTTGGGGGTATCTATTAACGCCATCTCAGGGCAGACTTTTATTTCTCCATCTTGGGTTTGGAGTAGTAGTTGATGCACATATGCTATATTTTAGGAGGATATGTCTTATAAGTTTCCTATATACTTGATGGGTGAGCCTCTCTTCATCACATGCTTGCTTCCACCCAAAGTTAGTGATATGAAGAGGGAATTGGTGGATTATTTGGAGCAATTTTATACTATGTGGAATAATTATTTGTTTAGATACGAAATATATTATCCTATGTTGTTGAGCTTCATGGATAAGGTGTTATCCATATGAAATTCTTTACTGTTGATTGTTTTTAACTGGTGCTTATTGATTTATCTTTTTTCTTTGGCTTAATATCCATTTTGATCCTGTATCTTAATTAACCTCGGGGTTCATTTTGGTTCCTTAACTTTAAAAAGGCCAATATTGGTCCCTTAACTCTTCAAAACGTTCTATATTAGTCCTTTTTGTCTAATTAGCGACTGATTTTTGAATTTTTCTGTCGCTAGTAGGACAAAAAGGACTAATATGGAACATTTTAAAGACTTAAGGGACCAATATGAACCTTTTTAAAGTTAAGGGACCAAAATGAACTCTGAGGTTAAGATACAAGACCAAAAAGGGTATTAAGCCTTTTTTCTTTTTATAGAGAAGATGACTCATATTTTAGTTGCTGAGAAAAAGTCCACGGTGGCATGGGCCAAGGTTCCTCGGGGTGAGACTCTGGTCGTTCATCACAACAATCATGCCGACTTCCAAACTCATATAACCAAAAAAAGGGAAATATTGCTAAGGAGAAAGTAGTGAATATCATTCTCATGTCTAAGATCGCATGAAACTTGTTCAGGTTTGCTTAAGTTCCCTGTTGTCAGAATAAAACCTAAGAACTTCCTATATTGCACTTAGAATTAACATTTGCTCGAATTTAATCGCATGTTATACTTTCTTAGTGGTGTCAATGTCATTTTATATTATTTTTTGTGTTGTCCTTATCTCGTGGTCTTAAAGACCATGTCGTCTATGTATACTTCAAAGTTCTTACTTATATATTAATTAAAAACGGATTCGTCAGCCTCTAGCATGTATCCCCCACATTCTTTAGTCCACAGGGTATGATTTCATAATAAAAATTGATGTGGTTTATCATGAATGTCACCTTTGATGGGTAATTTGTTGGACATGTGACTCCATATATAAGAGTGGGATGAATTGTAGAGGTTTGAAAAATGAAAGTTAAAGTCAAAATCATTCAGAAGACCAGAGTTTAAAAACATTTTTTTAACAAACAAGTAAATATGCAACGAAAAACAGAAATAGATGGAAAACCAAAGGAAAAAAATAAAGTAAAATAGATAAGGGAGAGAGAAACAACCGTAGAGATTTATACAGGTTCAACATAATAATTTGACCTACTTCATGAGAGTATCCAATAACTTGAGAGATTTTAGAAGGATAAGTCCACGATTCTACTTATACAAGGATGTGAAGTTTAAAGGATAACTTCCAAAAAAATAATGAACATAGTTTAGAATGGATATTCTCCAAACCCAATATAGATTTTCCAAAGGGCTGATCTTGAACCAAGATGGAGTTTTATAATGGCTATCCTCCGTACCGAGATGGATTTTTATATTGGATATCCTCCGAGCCGAGATGGACTTTTTATAATGGATATCCTTCAAACCAAACACGAGTTTTACACGAGCTGACCTCCGAATTGAGATGGGATTTTATATATACTAATCTCAAACCATTTAATCTTTTAAACTAGGGTAAACTCTGGAACCAATCAAGTTTTACATGGGCTGAGCTAAGGAACCATTGTGGACATTTTAATGGTTGATATTCACTAAACAAAATTGAGCTTTTCTTCTAGGAAAAACTCATTAACCAAACGAAGATTTCCTAAGACAATCCCCCAAAACAAACAATAACTTTTACTAGTTTAGCTCTCAACCAAACAACTTCTTGTAGAAGACTATTTTACACAAGAGATATATACTCTTAGTAAATTACAATTAATCACTTTACCATAAAAATGATCCTCACTTAAATACAAGAATACTCTCTAAGCACTAATGACAAAATGCACTTATGAAAACAAGAGATTTATAGAAAATGAAGAGTGGGTGACAAAGTACGATGAACAACCTTTTTATGGATGAAATAAAAAGATAGAGAAACTCTTTATTTATAGGTTAAAATTTGGTTTAAAATGGGAAGCAATGAATTTTGAGAAATTAATGCCATAATTGATTAGGCCAATCGATTATTGAACCTAAATAATCGATTGTTCAAACCACAAATAGAAGATTTTGATATTTATCCGTTACAAATCATTAAGAGATTGTCCCAATCGATTTTAGGCTCACCCAAGTGAAAATAATTTATTAAAAGATTAGGGTTAATCAATTATCCCGTTGTAAAAAGTCCTTTAATTGAACTAATAATCCCTTGATCGGTTAGCTAGGGCTTAAAAATATTTTAAGTTGTTTTTTACAAATAAAAAAGGCTTTAAAAAGGTTTTTAGTGTGTGTGTGTGTGTGTGTGTGTGTGTGTGTGTGTGATTTTTATATGGTATTTTGAGAAGTATCATCGTGTCTTTACAAGACAATGATCTCTTAGACGGGCACAATCAAGAGAGCTTTCACACTTCCTCTCTTTTACAATTTAAAGCTTCAAGTTTTGCCATCATTATCTTTGAGTTTATATTCACACAATAACCTTGAGTCTTCTATCTTTATGGGGCTTGATATATCTTCAAGTTGATTGCCATCATCTGAGAGCTGAGAGGTCAAACTATTGGCGAACCTTTAAACAAAATTCTTCACTTGAATTTTGTTTGACAATCACAGTGTTGACTTTAAAGAAATGACTTGATCTTCAAGAACATCTTCAAAAGGGTAGCTTAATTCAAGAGGATCGATTGATAAACTAACTTAAGCATTTTCGACTGCTTGAGTTATCTTCAATAGATAAGGACTTTGCTAGATGTTTTTTACACCAGGTGTTGTCATCGTCAAAACTAAATAACCATTTATTTGATTGCAACTTTGTTATCAATAGACTTCACCACCTTTGATAACTTTGAAATTACATGCAAACACATAGATTCACATTATTGGAACCCATCCTTATTTTATTGTAAGCCGGATGCATATCCATAAAAATCAATATTCATAATCTAGAGGCGTCATCTATCAACTCGTCACTGCTGGACAACATGTATGGGTCTTTAAGACATGCCTTATTTAGGTCAGTAAAATACTAACATATCCGCCAATTTCCTGATTTTTTTGTACCATCACAATGTTATCCGACCATGTGATAAGTGCAGATTGTACCTATTTTTGTATATAAGTTTTGTTGCACTTATCATTACTTTTTGTCTATATCGGTTCAAATAAACCCCACTTTGTTTATAAATACGCTTACTTTACGTTTTAGTGTATATATTGCGTATTGTTTAAATATTACTTAGTTTAATTGATTTTTATCTCAATTTTGTAGGTAGTCAATAAAGGCTGTCTTGCCATATTCTTGAAGAGCATTGAATAAGCTTTCCAACGCTTCCGACCGTGCGTAAATCGGAGTTTCGGTGAAGAAGTTGTGGCAAAAATAAGGACTGGTTTTCTGTCATGTTCGCACTGCGAACTGGCAGCGAGCATTCGCTTTGCAAACACCAGCGAAGGCCACATCGAAGGAGGCTAGAAACAGGCAGAGGAGAAACAAGCCAAAGTTTGCACTGCGAACCTGTCAGTGAGCATTCGAATTGCGAATGATTCGTTCGCACTGCTAACCAACGAAGGAAAGCAAAGGCGGTTTAGCAATCAGAGGCACTTAAAGTGCCATTTTTTGAGTCATTCGCACTGCGAATGATCGTTCACACTGCGAACTGTGCAGAATTTGCAATGTATATAGTTTATTTCAGTCATTATTTTTAGGGATGGTTTTGGGGATTCTTGCTCTAACTCCATCAAACTTCATTTTTCATTGGATTAGCTTAGAAAACAACTGCGGAGCATGCATACGGATGAACCGGGGTGGATTGATCGTCGACCGGCTCTGACAATCTGCGAGATGTTTGGTTTATTTCTCTTTTTCTTTGTGTTTTTCTTTATGGTTGGGTTGTGTATATGTATTGACTATGATCTCATGTATATTTGTCGCCCATGGCGTTGTATAAAACTTGCTTTACAAATCTTTATTGGTAATTGTCTCTGATTTTTGCTTTATGCGCGGGGTTTGAGTTGCGTTAGACATAACCTTCACGAACTTCGATTAGGGATGATTGTCTGTTAGTTTCTGGACTCTAGAGATAGATTTAGGAGCTAACAATCTTCAATAGGCGTCGAATCTTAATGCCTTCCGTGTTTCGAGGCTTCGCTCGTGAGAGTGACGAAGAGAGTGACACGGTTGTTCTCTCAACTTTGCGTTAGAAATAACCTGTGTTGTGAGCGATGCTGGGTGATATTGAGGAGTATTGTAGGTGGAGTATAACTGGTCGGTAAGTTTAAGTTTGTGAGGAGTCGATTATGTGCATTGCCGGACGAGTTTTTCTCTCTGAAGAATGATTTCTTTTTGTTTTAATATTTACTTTTATGTTTTCTTATTTTAAACCATTTTAATCCAAAGTCATAAACGCAAGAGACTGTCGAACGACATTCTTTCCCTCGAACCGATCTCTGTGGACACGACATAAATCCCGGAGGGAATTCTTCCGAAAATAAATATTTTTGCTGCTTGCCCTATTCTGCATTCAACAAAATGGCGCCGTTGCCGGGGATTGGTTTTGATATTGAATCGCATTGCGATAGTTTCTTTGTTTTTGAGTTTTGTATATATCGTATATATTGTCTGTTTCCATTATGTTTGTTTAAGCGTTGTATACATTTTGTTCCCGTAACGTTTGTTTAAGTGTTTGGTTAGGACGCTTGCTTTTGGTTGCGCGGTGAGACATCACCATGGCATGAGGAGAGGAAGTTTCTAATTAATCATCGTAAATGTGTCGAGCTTACGACGTAAAACAAGCATGTTTTATAGTTTTTCTTTTCTAATGTTTTGGTTGTTGTTTGCTCACAAGTCTTGGTCGACTTACTTGAGGATGCTTTTGTGATTTTCCAAGTTGGTTCGTTTCAACTTGCAGATGTTTGGTAATGATTTTGTTAAGTTTTGTACACGTCCGAGGTATGTGTTTATCGCTTTCTATACTTTAGCATATTCATGATACTTAGGCTTTTACAAACTTCCATGTCATTCATTCTTTTGTATACTTGTTCTATTGTGAATGACTTTAGTTCCCAACCTTTTTGTGAGGTGGCTTTCCATTGTTCATATATGCGCGGAGAACTAACATTCTTGTTCTAACTGGATTTTATTATGTTGAATCTTTTGTTTGTGTTGATTATATGAATGCATGAAAAGGATCAAGGCAATTGTTTCATTTTGAGCACAACCACCTTAGCCAAATAGTCAATTCACCTTGTGAGCGTGTGATCATTTGTAACCCCTTTGAGCTTTTTGATCCATGTTTTTATTTGAACTTAATGCTTGTCTATGAGTATTTAGTTCACTTATTTTTGAATGGATTTTGTTTTTTCTTGGACCTTAACTTTGTGTTGTTGTATGGATTTTTTCCTTTCCTTAGAAAGTAGGGAGTATTCACATGATGGTGCGGTTGAATTCAAGTTGGGGAGAGAATGATTGTGTACTCATTGCTTGGATTCTATGCGGATTGAAAAAGAAAAGAAAAAAGAGAAAAATTTGTGAAAGAGAAAAAGAAAGAAAAAAGAAGAAAAAGAAAAATCCTTGAGAAAGGAAACAAAAAGAGTTCAATAATTGTGCTAAATAAGTATTGTGTGTTGTGTAGTACTTGGGATTTTGGAAGAAGTTGGTTGAAATTTTGTGTGTGAATCTTTGTGAGTTTTCACTCCCTTAGGTTTAGGCAAGTTTTTGTTTCAATTACCTTTAGAAATTGCCCCTTGTTTGTTTACCCAACCACGTTAAAACCTTGAAAAGCCCTTGTGATTCTTGCCTTTGTATTTTCAATGTGAATTTGTGGATGTATGCATAATTTAGTCTTTTGTTTGCATGAATGTTGTGTGAGTGTAAAGTACCTTATTGTGTATTTTTCATCTACCGATGATTGTTCTTACTAGGTGTGATTCACTTTGGAACTTGTGTTGTTTTAGAATTTTTGGCATGATTTTTGTATTTTGCATTTGTTTCGTGACTATGTTGTTGTCGTAGTTTAGTCGTAAGTATTTACTTTTTGTGTGTACCATTTTCATTTGAACCATTCATTTGTTCCGTTTTTCAAAACCTGTTGATTCGTCATTCTTTGGATATTGCTTGTGCATTTTCAAGTTTGTTTGATTCTTGTTTGTGGACAAACAATTAGGTAAGTTGGGGAGAGTTTGATAAGTGCAGATTGTACCTATTTTTGTATATAAGTTTTGTTGCACTTATCATTACTTTTTGTCTATATCGGTTCAAATAAACCCCACTTTGTTTATAAATACGTTTACTTTACGTTTTAGTGTATATATTGTGTATTGTTTAAATATTACTTAGTTTAATTGATTTTTATCTCAATTTTATAGGTAGTTAATAAAGGTTATCTTGCCATATTATTGAAGAGCATTGAATAAGCTTTCCAATGCTCCTGACCGTGCGTAAATCGGAGTTTCGGTGAAGAAGTTGTGACAAAAATAAGGACTGGTTTTCTGTCATGTTCACACTGCGAACTGGCAGCGAGCATTCGATTTGCGAAGACCAGCGAAGGCCACAGCGAAGGAGGCCAGAAAGAGGCAGAGGAGAAACAAGCCAAAGTTCGCACTGCGAACTTGTCAGCGAGCATTCGCATTGCGAATGATTCGTTCGCATTGCGAACCAACGAAGGAAACCAAAGGCGGTTTAGCAATCAGAGGCACTTAAAGTGCCATTTTTTGAGTCATTCGCACTGCGAATGATCGTTCGCACTAAGAACTGTGCAGAATTTGCAATGTATATAGTTTATTTCAGTCATTATTTTTAGGGATGGTTTTGGGGATTCTTGCTCCAACTCCATCAAACTTCATTTTTCATTGGATTAGCTTAGAAAACAACTGCGGAGCTTGCATACGGATGAACCGGGGTGGATTGATCATCGACCGGCTCTGACAATCTGCGAGATGTTTGGTTCATTTCTCTTTTTCTTTGTGTTTTTCTTTATGGTTGGGTTGTGTATATGTATTGACTATGATCTCATGTATATTTGTTGCCCATGGCGTTGTATAAAACTTGCTTTACAAATCTTTATTGGTAATTGTCTCTGATTTTTACTTTATGCGCGGGGTTTGGGTTGCGTTAGACATAACCTTCACGAACTTCGATTAGGGATGATTGTCTGTTAGTTTCTGGACTCTAGAGATAGATTTAGGAGCTAACAATCTTCAATAGGCGTCAAATCTTAATGCCTTCCGTGTTTCGAGGCTTCGCTCGCGAGAGTGACGAAGAGAGTGACAGGGTTGTTCTCTCAACTTTGCGTTAGACATAACCTGTATTGTGAACGATGCTGGGTGATATTGAGGAGTATTGTAGGTGGAGTATAACTGGTCGGTAAGTTTAAGTTTGTGAGGAGTCGATTATGTGCATTGTCGGACGAGTTTTTCTCTCTGAAGAATGATTTCTTTTTGTTTTAATATTTATTTTTCTGTTTTCTTGTTTTAAACCATTTTAATCCAAACTCATAAATGCAAGAGACTGTCGAACGACATTCTTTCCCTCGAACCGATCTCTATGGACACGACAAAAATCCCGGAGGGAATTCTTCCGAAAATAAATATTTTTGCTGCTTGCCCTTTTCTGCATTCAACACCATGTCAAATATTTAATCTCTTGAATGAACCCGATCTCTTTCAACTTTGTCACCACTTCTGAGATGGATAATTTCTTATGCTTTCGTAGTTTACGTTTCCTATAAGAGACAGGTTTGAATCCGGTCATAATTCATAAAAGGTGATACATCACACTCAAATCTTTTGGGATATCTACTGGAGCCTAAGTGAACAAATTTACATTTTCTTGTAGTAGTTGTACAATCTTGGTTTTCTTATCTCTCGGCAACGAGGTTCTGACTTGCTTAGCTTTTTTTCGAAAGGAAAAATATAATATGTAGATATATAAAAGGGGAAAAGTCCTAAAAATAGCGAGTATGATACAAGGCACACGAAGTGCCAAAGAAGCAATAATGTCCTAAGAATCAAAGAAAAAACAACAACAAAAAAACACCCAGGAGCAACCAAACAGAGATACTTCAAAAGAGATCGTTGTTACAACTCCGCTAAACACTTAACCAGGCTAGAACTCAAACCAACTTCTTGAACATGAGCATAACAAGGAACAAAAGGCAATGACCAGAGCCACTACAAACCTCAAGAGAGGGACCAATAAATAGAACCATTATTGGTTTAAACACAAGATATGGTTCTGAAGTCAATTCGAGGAGAGGAAAGATTTCAGTAGTAACCTAGGAAAAAAAACCAACTCCAAGCAAAAAAAAAATACTCTTATCCTCCACCTCTTTCACATTTGTTGAAATACCGGAGAAATTCTTATCATTATGCACAAACAAAATGGTTTCATGACATATTATGGAAAACCTAATCTAACCATAACATATCTCATAGCGCACCATGGAACTAAAAAAGAGAACTAGGACCCCTAGGAAGAACTAACTAGAAGCCCAACCATTTATAAATCCTATACCAAACACTGGAAGTTAAGCTATAAGTAACAAATATGTGGGAAGCCGACTAAAACAAATCTCCGCACATAATGCAATAAGTGGCCTCTAGATCAACCAAGACCTTCCTCTTAAAAAGATTTTCTCTAGGCATGAATCTATCTTGTGAAACCTATCAAGAGAATACATTCACCTTAGAGAGGCCCCAACTATCCTAGATAAGGGAAAGGTTTGGAAACTGCATCCCAACTTGGATAATAGAGGGAGACACAACAAGAAGGTTGAGATGATAGACAAATGCCACCAAAAATATACCATCCCTATTATGCCTCAAAATCCAATTATCTCTTTCCTCACTAAGTTGATGTCTCAGAGAATAGAAAAAGAAGTCAGCCACCAAAGGTTCCTCATGGACAAAAAAGGAGTACGCGCCATCTAAGATCCCAAGAAAAACTATGCTCCACCCACTTACCAATCTCCCCCATAGACCTATCTTATATTTGAGAAATTGTTAAAAAACAGCTCGTATAACCTAATCATAAGAGGAATAATTTAATACAAGGATCATCCCAATTGAAAGAGATTTGAATGCCTAACCTCATCTTTATAACAAGATCATTCTCAAACCATTTAGGAGGATCGTCCTTCTTGGACCCAAGAAGAGACACACCTTTCCACCAAGTCGAGACAAAGCACAACTCATAAATCCTTCCTCCAGTTAAGTAAGAAACATTAGGGACACTATAATAGGCAGACATAATATCACACCAGAGATCCGACTTTCTTAGTTTGATGGCTTTTAGAGCCTATTTGAATAGTTTCACATCTGTAAGTGTCGATATATCCTCCAAATGATTAGAATGGGGATCCAGGTCCACATAGTTAACTATAAGTAGTTTTAAATCTTCTGTAAGTGCCACAGAAAAGTTTACACAATTGTTCAATAAAAAACCTCTAATTTACTAAATTATTCAAGTCGTCTTAAAATATTAATATAATTTGTTGGAATACACGTTGTTTATTGCATGACAATATTTCTTTTCATTTATTTACATATAAAATAAGAGAAGAATAAGACAAATATACATGTGAAGAGTTATTAAAATTTTAAATAGATGGTGGAAAATGATCAAAGCGTAACGAAGCAAATACAAACTATTGATAATATGCAATTCAAGAGACAGACACCCAATACAAGTATACAATTCATAAAGTGGAGCTTTTTTTTTTTTTTTGATAAGCAAATATATTAAAGGAGAATAAGAAAATCTCCGAAACGAAAAGTTACAATAAGGATTCGTCCAAAACAACACAACCAAAATAAAAAAACCTCACAAACCCTCCTACGCCGACACCTTAAAAAAATTCCTAAGAGACCTTAAACCAATCGTACATCCTACATTTCATCCTACCTTTTACATCAAAAGCCAACAAGGACCACGAAGTAGTCACAATTCTATGAAATATGGAATGCATATCGTAAATGTCATTGTTGAAAAGGATGTCATTTCTACTCAACCAAATGACCCAACACGAAATAAATCAAATAACCGAGAAATTTGCTATAGTACCTCTTCTATTTTTCCGCCTCATCAAGTGGAGCCTCTTTTTATAAAAGAAAACGAATCATAAAGTAGAGGGAAAATGATTTGTTAGGTGACATATTTTTATTTTACAGTAATTAATACTCATGTTCAATAAATTGTATCCGAGATATAGTGGGGTTGACTTTATTCCCAAAAAAACTAAAAATGATATTTGAGCTAGTTTGACCTTAGTTTAAGATAACTATCTCTGGCAAGGATGGTAAAAGTTGTTCGGTTCTCATATCAAACATTTGACAAAAATGGGACACGTGCATGTTTTTCTATATGGTAGTCACTAAGATGGCATCATTTATCTTGAGTAAAAAAAATATTTTTCAGTTTAAATATGATTGTGGTTATTTATAATAATTTTATTGAGAGCAAAACATTTTACAGAAGTTTGAGTATAAATTCTATAAAAAAATAAATAAATGTGAATATATTTGATTTATTTAAGGGATTTTTTGTTTACATTTTTATCCAAAAAGACTTTTTTCTTCGATTTTAAAATGAGTGTTGTTTTATCAAATAAAATTTGTTTTTATATATATATATATATATATATATATATATATATATATATATATATATATATATATATATATATATATATATATATATTATGTTTTAGAATAAAAATAATTGTTATTTTTATATATGCTCTTTAATTATTCATGAATATGATTGTATGTACCAAGGTAGAATCAATCATTAAAATGCACATCTTTAAAATCTCAAGTGAGGCTAAAAAAAAGAAGTATTCATCAATGAAGAATACACATTCAAATTTTAATCCCTTTATTAGAGTTTTTTTAACGAATTATTATTGGTGTTTTGGATCGGTTTGGCCTAGTTTTTTATTAAAAAGTTGTTTAAATCGTTGATATCTCAATCGGCTTGGTTTGATTTTTAGTGTTTTTTATTAATTGGTTTGATTCTGTTTGGTTCGTTTGATTGGTTTATAACACTTTTTTTAAACATTATATTTATCTATGTATTATTTTCTATCATGTTTTTCAATATATTTTATGTTATTATTTTTTTCAAATAATACACTTCATATAATATATTATATGTTCTATTTTTCAAACAACATACAAGTTGTTCTTAATTCATATATATAATATGTTGGTATGATTTTCATTGCATCATAAAATAAGTTCATTATCGAATACAAAAGTTGACATTTGGCATGAGAAGGCTGGGAAGGGATTCAAAAACTTAACAAATAAAACACAACAATAATAACAAAAAGTTTCAATATACATAAATTAACATGTTTCACACCTCAAACACACATAAAAACTATTTTTTAACAAGATTAGAAGATATATCGTTGAAGAAGAAGAAACAAAAAAGGTAAAAAAAATGAAACTAACGAAAAGAACTTGAACACGAATAAGACAATCCTAACATATAAGAATGACGATGGCGAGAGAAACAGTGGTGGCAGGCAGTCAAAGCAGCAGTTTGGTGAGAACAAATTTTGTGACTTGTGATTTCTATTTTTTATGTGTGGAGTATGGTTTTAACTACATGCTTTGTTGATAGGAATGAAGTGTACATAAAGATTGAGAAGATTTGAATCGGTACAAAATTTGAACTTAATAATAAACTAAATAAAAAATTAATTGGATATTTATAATCATTTATTCCATTTGTTGATTTAACTGTTCTTAAAAATTAAAGATGAGAATCAAACCAAACCACCTCGATTTTATTAAATCAAACTAAAAATAATAATCAATTTTTGTGGTAAAGTGGTCTTGATACTTCTCTTAGAGGACTATTCTTTTTTGTTCATGGTAGTTAAAATAGGTTCAAATCTAGCCGATATTCATTTTTGTTGGTGGTGGTTTTCATTACTGATTTTTGTGTAGTTTTTGAGTTTTTTCTCCCTTTTTTATTGTATAGTCACAATTCTTTGTAGATCAATGAACCAGTGTTTAAAAACTGGACCGGACCGGTCGGTCAGATCGGTTGGACCGGGAACCGGCCAGATAACCGGTCGGGTTCACTTGTTCGATCGGCTAAGTCTTCGAACCGGTAGGAACCGGTGGGAACCGGTGTGAACCGGTGGGAACCGGAAAAATCGGCAGATTTCGCAAACCGGTGGTTCAACTGCTTATTTTAAAAAAAAAAAATTTATTTTTTTTTAAAATTTTTTTTTAGTTTTCTTTTTAAAATTTTTTTAAAATTTTTTTTTAAAATTTTTTTTTACTTAAATACATAGGAACTTTTCTCCAAGAATAATAGTGATCACTCATTTGATTCAAGGATACACAAATTAAGTTTCGTAATATCCACAAAACTATTTTTGCTATTTTGTATTTATATTGATTGAAAAACCATCATACAAATATTTGTATAGAAATTTAAGAACACATATTAAAAAACTAAATATAATATAATTTTAGACTTAACTGATTTCCATTATATATATATAGACTTGGAAAATTTATTATTTAGAATAATGTTAATATTTGTATTGTTTTAATTATTAACATTAAAACTGATTTTCTATTAACATTAAAATTATGAATTTAAATTAAACTCTGTTTAATTTAGACTCTATTTAAAATTTACAATTAGATTCTGTTTAAAATTTAAATTTAAATTATGAACCTGTGAATTTATGATATGATATTTTAAAAAAATTTAAGTGCTAGTTATAGTTTTTAGAGACTGAATCATCCGGTTCGACCGGTTTTACCGATTTTATACCTATTATAATGACAGGTTTATTCAACCGAGTTATCCGATTTAATCTGGTTTATTCCGGTTTGGTCATGCGGTTCGACCAATGACCCAGTGGTTCGACCGATAAACCAGTGACCCAGTACACTGCAATGAACTACTTCAACTCCTTATATATATATATATATATATATATATATATATATATATATATATATATATATATATATATATATATATATATATATATATATATATATATATATATATATATATATATAATTTTTTATTTAAAAATTAGACCATAAAATAACTTGTAATATATTAATATGATTCAATTATTTTTAAATTCATATATCCTATAATATTATCATTTAAATATAATTATAAATGAAAAAGTAATTATAATTAATTAATATTACAATTTTAAGAATTATTTAAAGTATTCCAAATATAAGAGATATATTAATATAATTGAAAGACTAAATTGAGTAATTACTCCTTCATTTCAGATTATTATACTCTCTTTGATTAATGTTTATGTTTCAATGAACTATTTGGCTTTTAAGACTTTACCCATATTTAAATTATTAAAAATAAATTACACATTAAATTATATCCTTTATAAAAAAATTCTAAAACTCAAACTCACTTACAAGAAGATTGAGGTCGATGATGTGTCAACCATAACTTCACATTCTTGGACACATGTGGAGAGGGATTGGGTGCCTTTGAAATCCCATGCCTTTGTAACTTTCACCCTATAATTCTCTTAACATTCTTTCTCTCTCATCTAAGTACTTTTTATAATCATTTATTTATCTTCCAAAATACTTCTTCCGTCTTAAAATAAAAGTCGTTTAAAATTATTTTACATAAATTAAGAAAAATAATAATTAATTAATTAAATATAATAATTTTACGAAATTATCTTTAATAATTATTGGTTGTCATAAAAGTGTAATGTGATGTATTGTCTTAACAGTTATATAGATAATATTTATTAGGGGTAAAGTTGGTAAAAATTAATAATTGTTGCATTGAAAACGTAAAAAGACTTTTATTTTGAGACAAAATTTTTTGACTAAAAAGACTTTTATTTTGAGACAGAGGGAGTACACTAAAGGTACAAAGACACCTAACAGTAAAGGTAGCTAATCCTACCCCGACACATGTCTACTTACAACCGGACAAATTCTCTTAGAAGAAAACACATTATAAAAGTTTAAACTATCTTATACGACATGTGTTCCATTCTTATTCCACAAAAGAAGTCAACGATTCCCTATACACTATTTAGTGTCCACATATAAACTTTGCTTGCATAGAACAATCCTCACGTTGCTTCCTCTATATTACTAGCATCCATTTAAGGCAATATATTCAAAAGCCATTGAAAATCAGGTGGCAAAATTCATCAACTATTTATCTAACATTGTGAGATTTATAAGTCAAATGCTTCTTTAAGTTGATTATCTCTTCTTAGTTCTTGCTTTTTTCTTAGAAAAATAATATTATATTGCATTTGAGATCTCTTACGATTATTGTTCTTGTTTTGTAAGTTACAATTCACTTTGATGTCATCATTTTCAAGTTGCTTGTTAAATGTGAAGTCCTTGTAGTAACTCACTGTAGACATGCTGGTTTTTTTTTTGCCACGTATGTATACAAAGAGAATAGTCCAGAAAAAGAATATAGTTTAATATATGGACTGAGATCTTGTTTGATATAAAATAGTTTAATTATGACATTGCAAATCTATTAAATCTTCTAATTTGTTGGCAAAAATTGCAAATTTAGTGTTTAATTTTAGGTATTATAAAATTTAATTTGATTTCTCTCATTTTTAATCTTTTAAGTTTAATCAATTCTTTTTTTATATTTTTTTAAAAAAGCATTTTTTTATTGTACTCCTTGTGTTTTTTAGGGATCATGTAAAATTTCAAAAATATTTTAAATTATAAGAGATATACATACAAACGCACTTTAATATACACATTTCATTATTTTTAAATCAGACTTCAATTTTATAAATACTTTATTTCAAAAATATATTTCCAAAAAAATTCCAAAAATATATTTTCAAAAACAACGATTCTATACCTGCTACCTCGATACTACTATAGACAATATAAAATTCAATGAATTTTTTCAATTACTAACTCATACTTATACTTAACCCGTGATTTTTTTCCAAATATTCCAAAAGTCATGGAACCTTAGATAACATAAACTAAAAGTTTGAATTTTAGAGATAAAAATCCAATAAAATTGTGTTACAATTATTAAACCAAAATTATCTACCACAGACACAATTAAATTTGAACTTAAAAGGATAAAATTTAAAAATGAAAAAGTTAAAGTATCCAAAATGTCTATCAATATCTAGAATTAGTACATACTTAACTTAATTATTTTAATAAGCTACATATATTGAGCATGCAAACTGTATAATAACATAAATGAAATTGTTTTTAATTGCGTGGCAGGTGAAAAAGAACCAGGTAGTGAGAGCAGGTATAGAATTGTTATTTCTAGGAATATATTTTTGGAATATTTTCAGACATATATTTTTAGAATAAATATATTTATAAAATTGGAGTCTAACTCAAAAACGAATGAAATGCGTGTATTATAATGCGTATGAAAATTAAAGATATTTTTGAAATTTCCCAATGATTTCTAAGAAACATATGGGTGAAAAAAAATCATCTTTTTAAAATTGTCCCCAACAACTATAACTTTAATATTGTGACAAATATAGTCGTTATAATGTGGCAAATTAATTGATGTAACAATAATGAATTAATGTTTAGTTAAGGCAGTCCAGTTACGACTGTGTAGAGAAATAAGACGTAGGAGCTTTGATTTGAGAACCTGCGACATCCCACTTAACCAAATTTAAAATCGTTGAATTTTAGTCACTAAATTATTTAAAAAAAACAATAATGAATTAATGTTACGGATGTCGCATCGCTATATTAGTAATTCATTCTATATACATATTTTAAAGTTGCCTTAAATGCAATTTTAGTTTCTCAAGTTTTCCAATTGTTAGATTTTGACCCCTCAAGTTTCAATTGTTTGGTTTTAACCCCTTAATTTTGTTCCCTTTTGCATTTTATAGTCCCAAATGACATGTATACTAAATTTTGCCTATGTGGAATCGAGAAAATCAAGTCAACACCGTTGTGACATAAAAAATGGATGATGTGAAAAAAAAATTACCGATGTAAAAGGAAGTGTTTTTGCAATATTTGATTACTTAAAAAATTTTTTAAATAAAATAAACCACTAATAATTTTTATAATATTTGATTAAAAAAATGTATGGACTTGAATTGAAAAATTATTGAGCATCACTCCCAACCTAGTTTTAGGTTTGTCTTGCAATGCCCCAAGTTTCATGTTTGATATGTGCCTCAAAAGATTAATAAAGTTTTTTTTGTCAACAATTTAAGCCATAGGACTGTTTGGAATAGTCTTTGCTTGTCTACTCTAAGCAGTCCTATGACATGTATAAGTAGCCTCTAAACTAAAAATTTGGTAATAATTGTTGTTTTTAAATTTACTCACTCTCATATTAAACGAATATCCTTCCTTAAATTTACCAATAATTATATTTCTCACTTTTTCTCTCTTTCAAAAACACATTTTTCTTTACAAACAAGGCATAATCCTTGATATCATTTCTAACAAACTAATGGTAGAAAAAGTTATGGTAATTTCTTAATACACCACCCAAGTTTCTTAGGCACCACGTGAAATTTCTTTTTTGCCCCCAGTTTCCGGATGTGCACATCCGGACGCACCAATTTTTTAAAAAACGTTGATGTGTTCCGGATATGCATATCCAGAAACATTTCTGATGTGCACTTCCGGAAGGATTTCTTATTAATTCGCGACAGACCTTCTTCCTCCCCCTCATTCTTCACTTTTTCATTTTCCAAACTCTCTCAAACTTTCTCAAATGCTCAAATTTTCAATCCAACAAATCTCGATTTTTTCCACTCGAATTCGGCGCTGAGCAACTTCTACAACGATCAAGACACTCCAAATTCTCCGTATCTCATTTTAATCGGTAAGTTTTCAAATTTTAGAGTTTCGGAGTTATTTTCGAGTAATCGATTTAGAGTAGACATTTAGATGTAGAAATTATTAGGTTGTATGAATCACATAGGTTAGAGACAATGTAGGTCTTGTTTTCTGCTTCAAACAGACGATTAGGGCATTAAAATGCCCTTTTGCATGGTACAGTAGCCATGACTGCCGTTTTGAGCTTCAAAATACTCCGGAAAGATTGTAACGTTAAATATTCTGAGTGCTTCCGGATGTGCACATCCGGAAATACCCAACGTTAAAAATTATGTGTCCTTCCGGATGTGCACATCCGGGAGACACCCAACGTTAAATATTTTGCATATTTCCGAATGTGCACATCCGGAAGACACTTGATTTTTTTTTTTAGTTTGTTTGTTTGTTTTTATTTAATTATTTTAAAAAAATTCTCATTTATTTATTATGCTTTGCAGATTAGATGGCTGGCAGAGACGATCGTATCATGCATGGACGGACAGCTCAGCACGCATCTGTCCGACGTGAGCGGATGCAGTCTACAGCCGAGGCTTCCGGCGCAGAGGGAGTTGGGGTAGCCCCTACAGCTGAGGGACATCCTACACCACATCCTACGCCACAGCCATCCACATCACAGATTCAGGCCACTTCTACATCACAGGTACAGGCCACTCCCCCTTCAGCCGCTGATTCTGCATCTTGGAGGCGTCGCGTTTCTACTGGTAGTTCATCAGGGTCCCATCCCGCAGCAGGCGTCGTCGGGAGACTCCAGCTCCATCAGATGCTCCTACTCGTTCCCCTGTTCCTGTTCCTGTTCCATAGGGTGATCACCCAGCACATGAGGGTGTTGACGCCGATGACGATTTCGATGAGCTGGGCGGTTACCCCGGGGGACCGTCTGATATGTCCCTACTCGTGGGGTACTCTGAGCATACTGCCAGATATGTCTGGCTAGGAGAGGTAACCTTTCTAGGGTTATTTATAGAATTGTTTACGTTGAAAATATTTTCATTTGTAACATTGTTTTATTTGAAAAATTTTCAAGAGAAGGATTCCCAGAAGTTCTATAACCATGGGGGCAAGGTTATAGACATGCTTGAGATGCTGCCAGGGGATCAGTGGTTCACGTCTGCACTTGCTACCTCTGGTCTTGGAGGTCTGTCTGGGATTGGGTATTCCCAGATCCTGTACGGTATGCTGATGGCTTTGTTGAGAGATGGCACCCTGAGACATCCTCATTCTATCTACCGTACGACGAGATCACGATCACACTCGACGACATCTCGTACCTTTTACATCTACGGATCACGGGTACCCTTCTCCATCACGGTAGTATGTCGAAGGTGGACGCGATGGAGATGCTGATGGCAGAGCTTAGGGCTAGCCCAGATGAGACACTTGCGGAGGTGACCCAGTTGAGGGGCGCACACGTCCGGTTCTCCTTTCTGATATGCAGATTTGGTGAGGAGCTTGACGAGGCAGGACAGGCATAAGGGGATGCGGCTAAGGTGGAGATCCACAGGCAGCGTTCCCTGAGATGCTACTACTTATTTTTGCTCGGCACGCAGGTGTTTGTGGACACCAGCGCCTATTATGTTGATGTCGTCTACCTCAGGTACCTTTTGGATCAGACAGAGATCCATAGGTACAACTGGGGGGCGGCTGCGCTGGCATACACCTATGCTAGGCTCTCCGATGGTTGCCTCTGGGCATCCAAGACTGTGGCAGGCAGCTGTAAGCTATACGTGGTAACAATCTAATATTCTAAGTGATTTTTTCATTTCTTTTCTTTCTATATTCATTATAATGTTTGACACCCATGTTATGTTTTCCATTTCAGGCATGGATTTTACAGCACTTTCCCAACATTACTGGTTGGGGGAGTGTCGACGGGTACATTGAGGATATGCCACGTGCTGCTGCATTTCTCCTGCTCAGAGGGAACCAGGTGTCTGACCCCTACAGAGTGTATCTTGATCGGATGGCTGCTGAGGACGTTTTGTATCACCCATATGCCGATCACCGTGTGACGCGCCCGCTCGATGAGGTTTCGCTGTTCTCAGGATGGTTGGCATGCAATTCGACCATTACTGCTCGATACCTGCCGGAGCGTGTCTTGCGTCAGTTTGGTTACACGCAGACGATCCCCAGGATGCCTCATGAGTCTGCTCCTCTAGGCTTAACCTGCAGGCAGCTAGATGAGATATATGCTGACTTCTAGTCCCACTTGGTACCGGAAGAGGCTCGGCCGACCAGAGCGGAGAGAGACTGGAGCGTTGCTGCCGGGTACATCATGTGGTTCTACACCATCTCACACTCATGCATGGTGCCCACTGCTGGGGGATCGCCACCCAGACCTGCTTATCAGGAGATATTAGAGGAGCGACAGTCTCAGTTGGACCATACTCAGGATGTCCTACCTCGCTGTCATCAGATAGAGCAGATAGTGCGGAAGGCCATTGCGGACGATCACCTCCCTGAGGGCTCTGGTGCCAGACTTGCCGTGGGTAGGATTATTGAGATTGCTCGGGGGGCACTTCAGTACCGTAAACATCGAGCCAGGATTGCGGTAGGGGCAGAGGAGCAAGGGAGCCAGGAGAGATGCTTCGCCATAAGCAGTAGTTTTTTGTTTGATGTATTCTATTTATATTACATGTATGTACTGTATTTTGACAGAGGTTTATTATGTATATATCATTTTATTTTATATATGGATGTTGTCGAATGTATATTAAGTTGCGACGATATATTAACATATGCGACCAACCAACAAAAACGATTTTTTTAAAAAAAATAAAGTTCTGCTGTTTTTCGGATCTACATATCAGAAATGTTTCCGGATGTGCACTTCCGGAACGCATCAGCGTTTTTTAAAAAATTGGTGCGTCCGGATGTGCACATCCGAAATCAGGGGCAAAATCGGAAATTTAGGTGGTGCCTAAGAAACATGGATGGTGTGATAAGAAATTCTCAAAATTATACTTAACTCAAATGTGAAATTCTCACTACTTTCTCTAAATTTGGGATATTTAGACTTGCTACATTCTTTCTCGCTGTTTTCATGCGGGGTATTTAATTCCCCATTGTCTCCATCTTCATTTTCAATTGTAAGAGAAAATTATAAAAAGAAAGTTGTAATAAAATCAATTATTACCGACATGCCATGAGTGCATGTTATGAGTACGTAGATTCAAAGATTTGAAAAAATATAAATTTATGATATATAGAATTATGTGTGGAAGTTTAACAAATATGTGTATGCACGTTAAATGTGAAAAGAATGATTGAAGGTAAAAGAGTGATTAAAACTAACAATAGGGAAATCTCTAATGCAAATGAAAAAAATGTATTATATATATATATATATATATATATATATATATATATATATATATATATATATATATTTGTAACGATCCATATAATATATATCTAGAATAATATCATACAAGTGTTATTATTTGGTACTGACACCATCACAAGTGCATACTGGCAACTTGATCATTTCTAAAATAATGAAACAACCTATAGTACAAAATATGGAAAGTGGCAAAACAATAAAATCTAAGATATAAGTACAATATCCTTCATTGTACAATATACACAGAACACAACAGAATAATCATAATCTAAGTTGCCCTTAAAACATCCATGCATAGCTCCAATCGCAAACTAAACCTACAAACAATACTTGAAAAATAACAACAATAATGGGGTGAGATAATAATCTCAGTGAGTTCGCTTATCTTATGGTTCACTCGGCTCTACAAGGTTCTAATCTAATCCTAACTCAAGTCGAGGGAAAAAGGGATACAAGACTTGAGCTCACAAACTCGCAATGTATGGAAACATGTCTTTTGAGTTCACCAACTCAAACAATCACTAATCGAAAACTATACCAAGGTAAACTTCCCCGCCGCCTTACCTACGTCTAGGACTTTTAGCGTGGGTCACGGGTCTTGTGTCTTACAAAATGGATTCAGATTCAAGGTGCTTCCTGCATGAATTGTCGCTTCCCATGGGATCACCCCCATCTCAAGCCTTTTATCCGTAGGCACCATTCGTACACACGAGACTTAGACGAATGGATTCAGATTCTAAGGGACATATAACCAACCTTACGAATCGTTGCTTCTCATGGGACCGCCCCCATCTCAAGCCTTTTAGGCGTAGGCTCTATTCGCTTAAGGGAACTCCTGCCAAAGTATTAGTGTGTACATCCCAAAGGAGCTCTACATAAGCATTAACTCTCGGGATGGAACATCTCAAGAGTTTGTTTCCGACTCGTGATAAAATACAACCTAATGTGATCGTACTCGACAATTACAAGGTGACCACATTCACCTTAATTACATAACAATAACACATGTCCCATACAATGCATCTCACTCACAACTATGGTAACCATTCATCCATTACACACACCTAGGCATCATAGGATGAATGTCACCCTCTAGTGTTATCTAAATCATACTTGCAACCTATTTCTCTTTTTAATCCATTTTCCTCGTTTTAAGCCTAGATTTCCTCACTTGTCTTCATATTATTTTAAGCATGTTATCACACAACCAAACATATGAACATACACATATATCACACATAAAACACGTATAGTGACATGACAAGTCAAGTATAAATAATGCACATAAGGCATATGATCATCATAATAAATAGGACTTTCGGAGTCAAGCCCCTCACCAAAATAAGACTTTTAGGACAAGGGTCCCTCATAAACTATCAAACCATTTCATATGGTGCTCATTACAATACTAGGTGTTCATCTTCACTCATTCACATATTACTCCACATTCATTTCAATTCAACACTATTCAATTAATCAAACATCTATCTGAGTTACGGTTACAGTTCATAAGATATGAAGAAAATAAGAAACTGGAAAACTACACCCTGTCATGGTCGCATAGCGACCGCAAAGTGAGGGACAGGCAAAAATGAAATTGGGTAATGGTCGCACAGCGACCAAGCGGCGAGTAGCTTGCACAGTGACCATAGCAAAATAGTTGGTCACTTTGGGCTCGCCTAAGGTTGCACGACGACCCAAGCGAAATACAGTTTTCCAGCAGCGCGAGTTTAAGGCACCAATGGATAAATTCCTCAACCCACACGTTCATTCAACAACCAAACTCAAATAAACATGTTATGTCATGATTAAGCATGAAATTCATCAAATCATCATGTATCAAAATCAAATTTCACATTTAAACATATTTTTCACACAAAATCTAACCCACCAATTTCTCATATTTTCCCCCAATGTTACACTATCTAATGGAACTCATTTTGATGAAGAAAATTGGATGAATTGAAGATGAAACCATGGACTTGATGATGATTATGAACTTCCTCTTTTCTTTCCCATTTCTCTTCTTTCTTTTCTTCTTTATATCTTTCTTACTAACTTTCTTCTTTCCTTTTTTCATAAATATATAATAACACACACACACACACACACACACACACACACACACACACACACACACATATATATATATATAATGGTATAAAAATATCTCCATCTGATATTTTTTCATCTGACACCAATTGACTAATTATTAACGTTACGAAAATGTCCTCTCTTACACTTATTAATATTGGTTTGTCCCTTGTATTAATAATTGATCTCTTCAAAGTTTACTAGTTGCTCTACCGGTCCCAACTGATAACATTTAGAACACTTAAGAGTTTCAATTATTTCAAGTACATAGGAACTCAATTGATTTCAACTGGCACCAAATTGAGCATTTAAGAGAATATGAGATATTACACTATTTGAGAAAAGACTCTGCTGACTGACCATCTTCCATCACCATGAATAGGCTCATCGTCGATCAACCATTTGATTGTCTCTTATTCTTTATTCTTTGTCATTTTTTGTTCTCTTAAAACGAAACCGTAAACTCTATTTTTATTTCAGTGGCAATGTAATATTTTAATTCAAATCCATAAGTTTTTTAATCATATATTATAAAAATCATTACTAATTAATTTTATTATTTTTAATTTTTTTTCTAAGTAATCAAATATTACAAAAACATCTTTGCACTGATAACATTTTTTTGCCACATCAGTCATTTTTATGCCGCATAAGCGTTGACTTAATTTCATTATGCCACGTAAGTAAGTTTAGTCTACATGTCACTAGAGGACTATCAAATGCAAAAGGGAACAAATTTGATGGGCTAAAACCAAACAATGCAAACTTAAGGGGCCAAAATCTAATAGTTGAAAAACATGGGGGACCAAAACTGCATTTAAGCCTTTAAAGTTTTTATAGAATATTTCAATAATTTTATTTATAGGTTATAATATAAACGAGCAATTAATTTTTAAAGTTTTCAATTTTTTTTTTATTATTTTGTGATTTTTATTTAGATCGGTTCATATTTGAACACCTCTAAGTTATATTAATAAATAATTATTTTTTTTTTAAGTTTCTTATTCCTGTTCTACATACCACTCCTAAATCATGTTTCAATCTGTCAAAGTCTATCTAAACTTAGTTCACTTATTTTTTTTTTAGATAAAGTTTATTTGCATTAATTAATAAGAACAATCAAATAATTTTTTTTATTATAGAATACTATCATTATGGAAATATGTTCTTTTTCATATTTCTTCTTATGCCAACTCGTTTCGAATGCCCATCGCCACCATATTTAGACGATAATTATTACCATATTGTGTCTTTCCTTGAATCTTTAGAAGTGTTTCAATCAAACTATCATACATGTTTTTCTATATATGCATCAGATCAACACAATATCTTACATCGAGGATAGACCGATATAGAAGATTAAAGAACACTGACCTATTTTTCCATATATTTTTCTTAGCAAGTCCTTTTTGGTTCTTTCCATAGACAACATTAATGTGTTTGTCATTTATAAACTTCCTCACCGATTAAAGGCTTAGGTGGGATATAAAACTCGTTCTCTCTATTAAAAGTCTTCTGCAATCTACAATATGGACGATAGGGTTTTAGAAAATTTTAATACCCAATGTAAACAGTATTTTTTCCATAATAATGTTGGTGGGAACACACAATATGGATGATTGGATGATTAGATTCACATATAGGACACACTTTATGTCTTTTATCATTGTATCACGACAAATTACCATATGCAGGAAAGTTGTTGATTGTGCAAAATAACATGGCACACATCTTAAACTTTTCACACGAATACACTTTTTAAACATCAATGTCTTCCTCCCATAAAACTATTAAATCTTAAAGTAATGTACATAGATAAACATCTACGTCTTATCTAGGTAGTCTTGGACCCGAAATCATTATAGATAACAACATATATTTGTGATTCATGCACAACCACAAATTTAGGTTGTTAGTCATAAGAAGAACATGCCACAAAGTATGGTTAGTACTCGGATTACTAAAGGGGTTCATTTCATCAATGTCAAATCCAAGTCTAAGATTTATTGGGTCATGGCCAAAATCTAGAAATAACGAATCAATTTTTTTCCCTTGCAAAGAGTCAACTATATGTTAAATTTTTCCATCACATTTTCTTTCATCTGCATGTCATACAATGTTCTTTGTATCATTAACATTAACAAACAATCTCTAGAACCTTGGAATTATTGGCAGGTACCATAACACTTTGGCAGAAAGACACTCTTTGCTTACATCGTCATCATTATCACCAGTATTGTCCTTCACCGTGTAATGCGACTCCCCACACTTCAGGTATTGATTAAGTTTTTCATAGTCTTTTTTGTATAATTTACAATCATTATTTCCTGCAAGTATTTTGATATAATCTAAACTCATCGGACACAATATCTTCTTGGCCTCATAACTATGGTTAGACAACTTGTTACCTTCTGGAAGCATTTATTTTAGCAATTCAAGCAATTATGTGAAACTTTTATCAGTCCACCCACTTATTATTTTCAGATTAAACAATTTTAACACCATAAAAAATCGTGTAAAATTTGTGAACCCCTGATATAACGACTCATCCCTATCACTACATAAAGTATCATACATATGGACAATCCTAAAAGAATCTTCTCGGTTATCACATATCATATTTTCTAGTCGATCATCCATATCTACATCAACTTCATGTCTTTGTGACGTTGTAGTCTAGTTTTTATCTACATCACAATGCCATATCCATATTGTATAATTTTGACTAATTCCATCATAATATATGCGATTCTTTATTAATTTCTTTTCAATTTTTTTGATATTCCCGAATATAACACAAGGATGATAAAATATTTCATGTTTGTTGTAACACCCCAATTTTAGTAATTATTTATTTATATTAATTAATTGAGTGATTTTATGAATTAATTGATTTATGTGATTTATTCGATTTATTTGAATTATTTGATTTAAATGAATTATTTGATTTATTGAATTTATATGAATTGTTTGATTTCACTACTACAAAACACTAAATCAACAACGCCATGCTTACAACGCATCCTTTTACGCCGTTGTAATAGGTTAAAAATTTTGCGCCCAGGCAAAAGCTGAGTCATTTAATGACGGTTGACTTAAACCACCGTAGTGATAAATAAAATGTAGCAAGCTTCGATTACCTGCAACTACATTTTTTTCCATTTTTTAGAGTTCATTTAGCGTGTATCACTTAAGTCCATTATTTAAAAAATAATTTGTAAATGATTTTACAATGGTTAAGATGAACAACCGTAGTAATAAATGAAATGTAACAAGCTTCGATTCCCTGCAACACATTTTTTCCAGCTTTTAGGATACATTAAGCGTGTGTCACTTAAGATTCCACTACGGTTTGTTTCTCCAACCGAGATTAAAAGCTTTACTGATAAATTAAAACAAAACTTATTCTATATTTTTTTCATAAGACGCCCTAATCGAACAAGTGAGCCAGAGACGCCCTAACCTTTACCCTCTTCGTATCCATTCATTTGGAGCTCAAATAT
Organism: Lathyrus tuberosus; assembly: GCA_022829125.1. Taxonomy (NCBI): domain Eukaryota; kingdom Viridiplantae; phylum Streptophyta; class Magnoliopsida; order Fabales; family Fabaceae; genus Lathyrus; species Lathyrus tuberosus. The sequence continues at coordinate 3,164,348 of JALAZF010000481.1, read as the reverse complement.
TGACCGTCTTCATTCATTTGCTTATTCAGCTTCGAAGTAAGGTACTCTTCAACATCTTCATTCCTTTTTTCTTGGTTTATGCTCAAATATTGTTTGTCTTCATTCATTTGCTTCTTCAGCTTCGAAGTAAGGTACTCTTCAATATCTTCATTCCTTTTTTCTTGGTTTATGCTCAAATATTGACCGTCTTCGTTCATTTGATTCTTCAGCTTCGACGTACGATACTCTTCAACATCTTCATTCCTTACGTTCATTTGATTACAGCTTCGAAGAATGGTATTCTTCAATATCTTCATTCCTTTTTTCTTTGTTCATATTGTATATGCTCAAGTCAGAATGAGATGTTTCATATGCTTTACGTTTAGTATGAGAGTACTTCTTCATTGCTTTTTTCTTTGTTCATATTGTATACGCATATGCTTGAGTTTTTGGATTAGATTTTGGTGTGTCATTCACATTATTATACATGTATAAATTTCAAAAGTTGTAATGGATTGTAGTTGGATGAAAGCCAATAGATTAGGTTCAGTTTAAGAGAACGGAGTTCGTGAATTCCTTGAATATGCTGATAAACATCTTCCCGACAATAATGGTATCTTTTATTGTCCTTGTGTTGTTTGCGTGAATATCAAAAAGGCTACAAAGAAAGAAATATACAATCACCTTTGTTGTGATGGTATATGTCAAAATTATATAATATGGACGTGGCATGGTGAGGTGGATAATAAGTAAAGTCGGGCATCACAAAGTCAAAGAGTGGAGGAAGATGAATATATGGAAGATCAACTAGAGGATATGTTCCATGATATTGGGGAATCTTCTTTTATGAATGCTCATATTTATGATAATTTATGTAGTGATAAAGACACCCCTTTATATAAGGGATGCATAGAGTTCACACAATTGTCGGCAGTGTTAAAGTTGTTTAATCTGAAGGCAAAAAATGGATGGTCGGATAAAAGTTTCACATAATTACTTGAATTGCTACAGCAAATGTTACCAGAATATAACAAATTTCCGGATCGTTGCTATGAGGCCAAGAAGATATTGTGTCCACTGGGTCTGGAGTATATCAAGATACATGCTTGCCCTAATGATTGCATATTATATCGGAAAGAGTATGAAGACTTGTTTCAATGTCCAAAATATGGTGTGTCGCGTTACAAGATGAAGGCTAACAATGGTGATGACAATGATCACTATGTAGTTATTCAATCACATTTCTATATATTGAATAATATAGATGAGGTTCACCTTTCATAGATACTCACAAAAGACTTATGAAGAAAAAATATCCCTGAATGAGTGACAAGTTGTTGTTGATAGAGGATAATAATAGATTCATGGATTGGTTTAATAAAAGTGTATCTAATGATTGTAGTGCATCCGAGATGCTTAAATAGTTGTCGTACGAGCCAAAATTTTGTGTCATTACCTGGAGTGCATATGACATTGGTCATTATACCTTTTATACAATATCAAAAGATGATCATAGTACAATGCCAAATAGTGGGGTTATGGTTGAAGCCGAGTTGATGTATTTCTCTAGTTCGAAAGATAAGAACCCGGTATTGGCAACTACCGCGTTTTAGGGTGTCATTGATGAGATTTGGAAGATTGATTATGTTATTTTCAAAGTGGCTTTATTTAAATGCAAGTGGGTTCCCAATAATAGTAATGGTGTAGACATTGATGACTTAGGATTCACCCGGGTCGACCTTGGCAAGGCATCTTTTAATACAGAACCATTCATCATGGCTTCTCAAGCAAAACAAGTTTTTTATGTTACCGATCCATCAGATAAATCGGGGAAATGATCAATCGTTCTCCAAGGAAAATACATTCCTCTTAGTGATGAAAGTCTTGATATTCCGTCCACACCTTCTTACATAACACAAGTTCCTACCTCATATGATGAAGTTGATGGAGATGTCGTGCACGCTATATGACTCGATCATGAAGAAGGCATATGGGAAAACTAACAAGTACGTAATTTATTATTTATTCATAATATATTAATTGTATGTTATAGTTTAGAGGTATTTTTACTAACAAGTATAATTATTTGAAATCATAGGTATTTTGAGTCCAGACACCAGGCCAAGAGACAAGACACCAAGAGACAAGATACCAATACAACAAGTTACAATTATGTGAAGTTATGTAATGTGTGTAAACTGTAATATGGTATATGTGATATTTTATTTATGTAGGTTGTTTGTTCTGATAAACTGTAATGTGGTATATGTGATATTATGAATATGATATGATTAATATTATTATGAAAACTTTATCACAAAATGTGAATTGTATTTTTCTGCTGTGCTGTGATATGGAGAACAATAATACAGGTAAAAAAATGGGATTAATTATAAAAGCAGGATCATATTTGTTAATTTTGCAGAACCTTTAACGACGGTTATATTTCATTACCGTTATAATATCTGGCGCGCTGTCCAGGAAAAAATAAATATCAAAACTGCGCTGCTGGGAATTGAACCGAGGACAATTATTTTTATTACAATGGTGTATTGTAAAATCCGTTGTGATAGTTAGCGTGCTTTCCAGTTTATTACAATGCCTATAAGGTCGTGGTTGTAAGGATCATATATACAACGACAATCTACATAACAACGCCCTCGCCCGCGTCATTATATGTCATTCCCAACCGTTGTTAAATGGGTTTTTCGTTGTAGTGTTTATATGAATTATGGATTTTGAAAGCTCCAAGGGTTTGACTAAATTTTGGTAAAACATAATGTTGGGAAAGATGTTCCAACATGAAGATTTATGCCCCAGACCAAAGATGTCGAATGAAATGTTACAACATGAAAACTCGACATCATGACTCTCACAGCAGGTTTTGTTTTTAAATCTTAAATTTGTTCCAAGATTCAAGGCACGATTGGCAGTGGATCAAGGAAAGAAGATTTGAAGCCCAACGCAGCAGAAGGCTATAAAAGAAGACCAAGACCTAGGGCAGAAAGGGAGAGAGAACGACATAGACTTAGGAATCCTATTTTGTAAAGTAGGGTTTAGGTTTTGAGAGTCGTAGGTTTCTCTTGTAAGTCTCCATCTATATCAATTTGATACATTGTGGAAGACATATGTACTTGTACAGATTCAGAAACCCATAGGTAATGAATCGTGTATTGTTCTTGGATGAAGTTTTTAAGCAAATCCAAGCTAACTTGTTAGTCAAGAATGCTTGACTGAACTTTGTATTGAAAGGGGTGTCTTTCAAGTAGAATGATACAGTTATTGTGACTATAACTGTTAGATAATCACAGGTTGTGGTTTAGGGAGTGAGATGGGTTTCTCTTATCTAGGATGGAGTTCTTAGATAAAGTTTTCATTGGGTAGTGATAGGTAAACCAGAGGTTGCTTACTGTAAACCAGCAGTTGTTTACATAAAACTATACTACTGATAGTGGATTCTTCTTCCTGGCTTGGTATGCCCCCAGATGTAGGTGATTTGCACCGAACTGGGTTATCATATTCTGTGCTGTTTTATCATTCTGCAATTTACAGTTCAGTTTTGATTAACATGTTGTAACAGATGTCGAAACATCTGTCCTGTTGCTGCTGCTGATATTCTGAATATCAGTTTGTTGTTCTGTTCTTGTTTTAAGGTTGTGCAGAGAACAATGTCTTGACATGTGTTAGGACATCTACTATCTGCTATGCCAGAATTACAATTGGTATCAGAGCAGGAATCCTGTCTGTTTCTGGATGAGATCTAGGGAGATACTTTCTGGCACTTTAAACAAGGAGGAGATTTGGAGATCGGATCATTCCCTCAGACATACTCAAGGGTATTAATGGATGGGATGGTAGTTTTGGATCGCAGGTAACAGCTACGGGTGGTTGTTCATGTTTTCTGAGGAGTTTCTACAATAACTGCAGGAGAAGTGGCTAGTTCTCTTGTTGGGGTGTCTTATAAGATGTTCTGACATCTTATTAGGGCATGTTGAAGATGTTCCTTGGTGGTTCTGCTACATATGTTTCTGATAGGAGAACTCTGGTATTTATGGGATTCTGGAGTTGTGACTGAAGACATATGGTGGAAGATCTCAATTGTCTGCTTCTTCTTTTGAAGATATCGACATTTTTTCATTCCAATGTTGGGAGCGATGGAATAGAGAGAGTTGTTGGTTGATGTCTGTCATGGTGACTTGGTACCTGGAAGGTTGGTTCCATCTTGTATCCTGAAGTCAGTTTGAAGATAAGGTGTGTTGAGATTGGATTTATCAAGTTCATGCTCTAGGAATTCGGTAAATTATTTTTTGGCTAAGTTGTCAAAGATACTTGAGATTTCTCTCAAGTCCACTCATAAAGGCATCTCAGTCGTGCATCTGGAGACTTCTAGTTACTATTCTGACTAGAGGGTGCTTCTGTGAAACATAAATCTGAAGAAAGTGGAGGTGATTTATTTTCAGCATCCAAAATTTGCAAGGAAGCATTCTTCTTTCTTAATCCTAAGAATGAATCCAATCTGAAAGGAGATTTCAGATCTGTTGGGGTAAATAAGGTTTATTCAGAGAAAATCTTAGTTACTTGAGTCAAGGGTGGCAGCCTTGATATCTCAACACTTTGTTTGTCAAGAAAGATACTTGCATGAAGTGATCTGTTGGAGTTTATCTACAACAGTATGATAGAGTTACTAAACAAGAATTTAAGATCAATTGCTAGTTATGGAATTCACAAGTATCTAATTGATTATCATTGTATGTTGTAGTACAAGATCACTAATGTCAAGTGGTACATCAGGAAGTACAACATCTCTTGTTGCAGCTGCTCAAAGATTTGTTCTCTGGTGAATGAGTACAGTCAAGATAAGGAACTGATGTTCTATCCAATGTTGAAACATATTGATAATGGAGTATGTGTAGAAGTCTGTTAATTCAAGGAGTGAATCTCTCAAGCAAATGAGTTGTAGCTGATGATCTTGGGACTTTACTGTCGCTCCCGGGATTTTCATCCAAGTACAAACGCGAAAGTGGAATTGAAACAGAGTCGCCAGCAATGTGTATTTATCCTAAGAGGGGGAAAGGAAACACTGCGTAAACCTGAGGGAAAGGAAAAAGCATGGTCTCGCGACCAAGAGAAATGGGTAAGGGAGTCGGTTACGCGAGGGGAAGGTATTAACACCCCCACGCATCCATCATACTCGATGGGATCCATGCTGGTTGTCTCGATCAAAGGGTGTCGTCGTCTGGGGCATCGCTGCTACTGGAAAGGAAGAAGGAACGGGAACGGAAAAGAAAGGAGAAACGAGGGAGAGAAGAAAAAGAAGTGACTCGATAGGACATCGTCGGAGTCCTAGGCCTACGTATTCCCTCGTGCAATGGGAAAGTCAGAGTCAACGTAGTTTGGATATGAACTAAGGGAAAAGGTTGCTCGCCAAGACATCGCCGTCTTGTGCCTACGTACCCTCAATCTAACCAGAGAGAGGAAGTCAGAGCAGTCGTAGTTCGACTTAACCAAGGATGGATTTGCTTTGTTTGTGCTTTTTAACGGAAGATGCCAAGGTTCGCGTTCCAGCAGTTAGGTGTCGCAACTCGTTGTACGGAGTCTTAGGCATTTACCTGTTTACGGTAGAACGAAAGTGACTGATAAGTGCAAATTGTAACTATTTTTGTATATAAGTTTTGTTGCACTTATCCTTACTTTGTGTTAAAATTGGTCGAATAAACCCCACTTTATGTGTAAATATGTTTACTTTACGTTTTCGGTGTATAGTGCGTTACCGTGTAAATATCATTGAGTTTAATCGATTTTCATTTATTTTTGTAGGTGTTCCAGCAATGGTATTTTTCCATATTCATAAAGAGCATTGAATAATCTTTCCAACGCTTCAAACCGTGCATCAATCGGAGTTACGGTTCAAGAGTTATGATCAAAATAAGTTCTGGTTTTCTGTCATGTTCGCTAGGCGAACCCCCGTGGTGAGCACTCGCTAGCGAGTTCGCTAGGCGAACCGGGGCAAACAAAAAGTTCCAGAATCGTGAAAAAACTCAACTTTAAGGCGGTTTACGTTCGCCTAGCGAACGGGGACTCGCTAGGCGAACCTGGGCAGCAACATTTGCCTATTTTAGCCATTTTTCATCATTTTTTAGGTTATGTTTTTGGGGGAACTTTCTCCCAACTTCATCAAACTTCATTCTTTTCAGTAGATTAGCTTAGAAAACATCATGGAAGCTTGCATGCGGATGATCCGGAGTCGAATCCTTCATCAATCGGAGCTGACAACTCAAGAAATGTTTGGTTTTTCTCCATTTCTTCTCTATGTATTTCTCTATTTTTTGGGTTATGTTTGTATTGTTACTCTAAACCTATGTACATGTATTGATCATGGTTGTATAATATAGATGCTTTACAAATCATTATCGATGTCGTCCTTGATCTTTTTGCATTTATGTTTGGATTTGTGTTGTGTTAGAGATAAACATCATGAATCTTGATTAAGGATGGATATCTATTGTCTAGACTCTAGAGATAGATTTAGATAATAATCTTTATGGTGTTGGAACTTAATGTCTTCCGTGTTTCGAGGCGTCGTGCGCGAGAGCGTCGACGAGAGTAATACAGTTGCTCTCTCAACTGTGCGTTAGACATAACCTTTGTTGTGAGCGATACGTGATGATTTTGATGAGTATTGTATGTTGAATGCGACCGAACCCCCGTGGCGAGCACTCGCTAGCGAGTTCGCTAGGCGAACCGGGGCGAACAAATAGTTCCAGAATCGTGAAAAAACTCAACTTTAAGGCGGTTTACGTTCGCCTAGCGAACGGGGACTCGCTAGGCGAACCTGTGCAGCAACATTTGCCTATTTTAGCCATTTTTCATCATTTTTTAGGTTATGTTTTTGGGGGAACTTTCTCCCAACTTCATCAAACTTCATTCTTTTCAGTAGATTAGCTTAGAAAACATCATGGAAGCTTGCATGCGGATGATCTGAGGTGGATTTCTCATCGATCGGCGCCGACAAACCGCGAGATGTTTGGTTCATTTCTGATTTTCTTCATGTCTTTCTTCTTTGTTGGGTTGTGTATATGTATTTTCTATGATCTCATGTATATTTGTCGCCCATGGCGTTGTATAAAACTTGCTTTACAAATCTTTATTGGTGATTGTCTTTAATTTTTGCTTTATGCGCGGGGTTTGGGGTGCGTTAGAGATAACCGTCGCAAACTTCGATTAGGGATGATTGTCTGTTAGTTTCTGGATTCTAGAGATAGATTTAGGGCTAACAATCTTCAATAGGCGTCGAAGCTAAATGTCTTCCGTGTTTCGAGGCTTCGCTCGCGAGAGTGACGAAGAGAGTAACACGGTTATTTTCTCAACTTTGCGTTAGACATAACCTGTGTTGTGAGCGATGCTGGGTGATATTGAGGAGTATTGTAGGTGGAGTATAACTGGTCGGTAAGTTTAAGTTTGTGAGGAGTGATTTATATGCATTGCCGAACGATTTTTTCTCTCTGAAGAATGATTTCTTTTTGTTTTAATATTTACTTTTATGTTTTCTTGTTTAAAACTATTTAAACCCAAACTCATTAACGCGAGAGATTGTCGAACGTCATTCTTTCCCTCGAACCGATCTCTGTGGACACGACATAAATCCCGGAGGGAATTCTTTCCGAAAATAAATATTTTTGCTTGCTTGCCCTATTCTGCATCCAACAAAATGGCGCCGTTGCCGGGGATTGGTTTTGATATTGAATCGCATTGCGATAGTTTCTTTGTTTTTGAGTTTTGTAGATATCGTACATGTTGTATATTTTCACTTGTTTATTATGATACTTGTACATTTTTGACGTTTGTTCAAGTGTTTGGTTAGGACGCTTGCTTTTGGTTGCGCGGTGAGACATCACCATGGCATGAATGAAGGAAGTTGCTAGCTAAGCATTGTAAAGGCGTCGAGCTTACGACGTAAAACAAGCATGTTTTATAGTTTTTCTTTTCTAAAGTTTTGTTTGTTGTTTGGTTGCAACTCTTGGTCGACTTATTTGAGGATGCTTTTGTGATTTTCCCAAGTTGGTACGTTTCAACTTGTGGATGTATGGTAATGATTTTGTTAAGTTTTGTACACGTCTGAGGTATGTATTTATCTCTTTTTATATTTTAGCATATTCATGATACTTAGGCATTTTACAAACTTCCATGTCATCCATTCTTTTGTATACTTGTTCAATTGTGAATTACTTTAGTTCCCAACCTTTTTGTGAGGTGGCTTTCCATTGTTCATATATGCGCGGAGAACCAACATTCTTTTTATAACTGGATTTTATTATGTTGAATCTTTTGTTTGTGTTGATTATATGAATGCATGACAGGATCAAGGCAATTGTTTCATTTTGAGCACAACTACCTTAGCCAAATAGTCAATTCACCTTGTGAGTGTGTGAGAATTCGTAACCCCTTTGAGCTTTTTGATCCATATTTTTATTTGAACTTAATGCTTGTCTATAAGTATTTAGTTCACTTATTTTTTAATGGATTTTGTTTTTTCTTGGACCTCAACTATGTGTTGTTGTATGTATTTTTTCCTTGCCTTAGAAAGTATGGAGTATTCACATGATGATGTGGTTGAATTCAAGTTGGGGAGAGAATGGTTGTTTACTCATTGGTTGGATTCTATGAGGATTGAAAAAGAAAAGAAAAAAGAGAAAAATATGACAAAGAAACGAAAAGAAAAAAGTGAAAAAGAAAGAAAAAAGAAAAATCCTTGAAAAAGGAAACAAAAAGAGTTGCAATAATTGTGCTAAATAAGTATTGTGTGTTGTGTAGCACTTGGGATTTTGGAAGAAGTTGGTTTAAATTTTGTGTGTGAATCTTTGTGAGTTTTCACTCCCTTAGGTTTAGGCAAGTTTTTGTTTCAATTACCTTTAGAAATTGCCCCTTGTTTGTTTACCCGACCACGCTACAACCTTGAAAAGCCCTTGTGATTCTTGCCTTTGTATTTTCAATGTGAATTTGTGGATGTATGCATAATTTAGTCTTTTGTTTGCAAGATTGTTATGTGAGTGAAAGAACCTCATTTTGTGCTTTTCATCTACCGATGATTGTTTTTGCTAGGTGTGATTCACATTTGAACTTGTGTTGTTTTAGAATTTTTGGCATGACTTTTGTACTTTGCTTTTGTTTCGTGACTATGTTATCATTGTAGTTTAGTGGTAAGTATTTACTTTTTGTGTGTACCGTTTTCATTTGAACCATTCATTCGTTTCCGTTTTTCAAAACCTGTTGATTCGTCATTCTTTGGATATTTCTTGCGCATTTTCAAGTTTGTTTGATTCTTGTTTGTGGACAAACAATTATGTAAGTTGGGGAGAGTTTGATAAGTGCAAATTGTACCTATTTTTGTATATAAGTTTTGTTGCACTTATCCTTACTTTGTGTTAAAATTGGTTGAATAAACCCCACTTTATGTGTAAATACGTTTACTTTACGTTTTCGGTGTATAGTGCGTTACCGTGTAAATATCATTGAGTTTAATCGATATTCATTTATTTTTGTAGGTGTTCCAGCAATGGGATTTTTCCATATTCATAAAGAGCATTGAATAAGCTTTCCAACGCTTCAAACCCTGCGTCAATCGGAGTTACGGTTCAAGAGTTATGATCAAAATAAGTTCTGGTTTTTTGTCATGTTCGCTAGGCGAACCCCCGTGGCGAGCACTCGCTAGCGAGTTCGCTAGGCGAACCGGGGCGAACAAAAAGTTCCAGAATCGTGAAAAAACTCAACTTTAATGCAGTTTACGTTCGCCTAGCGAACGGGGACTCGCTAGGCGAACCTGGGCAGCAACATTTGCCTATTTTAGCCATTTTTCATCATTTTTTAGGTTATGTTTTTGGGGGAACTTTCTCCCAACTTCATCAAACTTCATTATTTTCAGTAGATTAGCTTAGAAAACATCATGGAAGCTTGCATGCGGATGATCCGAGGTGGATTTCTCATCGATCGGCGCCGACAAACCGCAAGATGTTTGGTTCATTTCTAATTTTCTTCATGTCTTTCTTCTTTGTTGGGTTGTGTATATGTATTTGCTATGATCTCATGTATATTTGTCGCCCATGGCGTTGTATAAAACTTGCTTTACAAATCTTTATTGGTGATTGCCTTTAATTTTTGCTTTATGCGCGGGGTTTGGGGTGCGTTAGAGATAACCGTCGCAAACTTCGATTAGGGATGATTGTCTGTTAGTTTCTGGATTCTAGAGATAGATTTAGGGCTAACAATCTTCAATAGGCGTCGAAGCTAAATGTCTTCCGTGTTTCGAGGCTTCGCTCGCGAGAGTGACGAAGAGAGTAACACGGTTGTTTTCTCAACTTTGCGTTAGACATAACCTGTGTTGTGAGCGATGCTGGGTGATATTGAGGAGTATTGTAGGTGGAGTATAACTGGTCGGTAAGTTTAAGTTTGTGAGGAGTGATTTATATGCATTGCCGAATGAGTTTTTCTCTCTGAAGAATGATTTCTTTTTGTTTTAATATTTACTTTTATGTTTTCTTGTTTAAAACTATTTAAACCCAAACTCATTAACGCGAGAGATTGTCGAACGACATTCTTTCCCTCGAACCGATCTCTGTGGACACGACATAAATCCCGGAGGGAATTCTTTCCGAAAATAAATATTTTTGCTTGCTTGCCCTATTCTGCATCCAACAGTGACGCATCCTTTATAAACGGAATGAGGAAGAAGAGAATTGTTTGTTTTTTTCTTTTAGGAAGAATTGTTTTGTTTATTTTGTCTTTGTAACACATATTGCATTAAATTCTATGACATAGGATCGAATGCTTCGCATATCGACCCAAGACGGGACGTACGCTAAACACTCTAAGAAAGTGAAAGAAGATCTTCCACTATCTTATTTCCCACATGCAAGGCTCATGTACAATACATGTTAATCTGTTATTATATATTTTTGCTTTTTGTTTTGAGATGAGGAATGAGAAACTCAAAGGAAGAAAGGAAAAAAGTCTAAGTGGGAGACTAGTTATGCTAATGTTGTCATGCATGGAAGTCCTATGGTTGTGTGGAGTATAAGAACCACCTAAGTCTAAAGGAAAGAGGGGGATAGCACTATCTAATGCTTATCCTACCTCACCTTAATCAAAAATTAAGGATGAGCTAGGATCCCTAAGGGATGTGAGAAAGTTCTACACAATCAAGCATTATATCATGCTATTCACAAAAGAGAAACAGTAAGTAAAAGAGATGAGAGATGAAAGAAGAGATGAGTATGGATTAACATCCACATACTCAAATGCCTTACCTCTGCCCCTACACAAAAGGTAAGTGCATAATCATCACAAGTAATGAAGATAAGTGCAAGAAACTAAACGACACAAAACCACTTGCTTTAAGAATGCAAATTATGAAGAAAATAAAGTTCAAACCAAAAGGGAAAGGTCCTAATGGTTAAGGGACATGCCAAGTCAGTATGTACATGTTAAAGGATCCTTACTAATGTAAACATGCCACAATAAAGCAAACAAAATCAAACTATACACCCAATGTTCATACAATTGCAAATGAAACATTAATAATGCAATATGAATGCAAATGAATCATGAATATGGATGAATGCACATGTAAGCATCAAAGTAAGAATTGAATGACATTTAAGGATGCATCAAGATGTCATTAATGTATCATATGATTCATGAATGCAAGCATTGAACAAGTATGAAAAAGTGTGAGCAAACATCATTCAAATTTTAACAATGAAGCATACTTGTAATGCAAGTAAGAAATGAAAATGGAAAGTGAATAATCATGCAATATGAATGCAAGTCAGTAGCTCAAGACACCTAACATGATGTTTAAAAGTCAAGAATGGAAGCACAAAGTCCAAACAAGTATCATATTGAGGCACATTGATGCTTAAGGCAAACTAAGTTCAAACAAGTTCAAGTAAACATCCAAAGATTTATGAACTTAAGAAACATGTAAGGTGCAATTAAGGATCATGGAATATGGTTGAGGATGATTACAAATAAAAGTGAATCATGTTGGAGTGAGTGTGCAAGATCATGCAAGTTATGATACAAACAAGTCATCAAAGAAAGACAAGTGAAGATGCATAAGTTCCACAACACATTTCAAGTCCAAACATGTACACATAAATCAAAACAAAGATGCATCAAGAATGACTTGTAACATGAGAAAAGTGACCTATAATATTGACATAACATGTACCAATAGGTCTCAATAGGGGTTAAAGAAGAATGGCAAACAATCAATCAATAAACCCTGAGCATAAGTCTTCTAACATTTACACAAAACAAACATGCTTTCAAACAATCCAAGGAGTCATGCTTAGATGATGAGGAAATTAAGAAAAGGCAAATGAATTAAGGTTCAATCAGAGAGCAAACATACTTCAAAAGAATGGCTCAAAAACCATTACCAAACATGCACAAACATGCCTCATAATGCCATACAAAACACACAAACAATTGGCTCAAAGACCTCACTCAAAATTCAACAAGAAAATACCTAAAAAATCCATAAAAAATGTATACCATGCCTCAACATATCACAAATGCATGTACCAATTATTAGATAGAAATTCAGTGCACAACTATGTCAAAAAATTCCACAATGAAGCATAGGTCTTGATTAAATGCACAAACAAAAGAGAATAAAAGAAAATTCATGAAAATATAACAAAATATGGTAAAATCTTAAAATAAAATGTGTACAAAATATTTAAATATCTTTTAATGCATCATGAATTTTTATAGAATTTTATCATGTTTCTAAGTAATTTTAAAAATCAAAAAGCAAACATGTATTAAAATAAAATGAAAAAAAAACAAGCAAATAAAGAGGGAGGTGCAACGAAAGTAAAGTTTCAGTTCAAAGAGGCACTGGGCTCAAGGAGAGGGGTGCGCGTAGCAAACATAGCCCAATCCAATAACACGTGATCAGAAGAGGTGCATATGATGGAATTCAGTCAATTCTTTGACTCATTCTCTGCCCTTGGATGGAGTCAGCACATGATGATCATAAAAGTACACCAATCAGGCAAATCAGAATACACGTGCATGGTAACAATGATGAGACACACACATCTAAGCACAAAATTCAAACTAATTCATAAAAATGAATCACGTGCCAAGGAGGTGGTTCATTAATGCGTTGGCACGTTTTGGTACGCTGGATCAAAGTAATCACACGGTCACGATTAGATCTGGCAAAATATTAGGGTTTAAGACTGAAGAACATACCTCCGGCCATAGAAGACTCCGGTCATCTTCTCCGGCCACTCTCCACCGTGCCAAAATCTTCAGGTCATCAGAAATGGACAAATCGCATATCAAAATGATCCTTAAGTTATGTAGATCATGGATCCAGCATCAAAAATCACAAATAACACGCACACCGAGCAAATCGAAGGCCACAAGTTTGCCTTACGATTTTCAACTAAGCACCTAAAGTGCCTGTCAACTAGCCGGTGATCACATTGTCCCTAGAGGACTCCAAAACAAGCAAAATCAAGTTCAAATCAATTTAAAGTGAGAGCACAAAGTTAGAACTAAAACCTGTTCTCTTGATGAATTCTTTGAAAAACCAGAGGTGAAATGTTTGATCCTTATAGTGATTACTGGCCAAATAAAGGCAATGTGAAGCTTGACGTGCTTGCAACTCAGTGAAGAAGATGAATGAATCTCGTGCAATGTGATGCTTCAATGCTTCTTCTCCTTTGGTGTTTCTTGAGGAAAATCAAAGAGAACCTTGCCGTGGAATTGATGAAGATGAAAACTCGTGAGAGAGGAAACTCAGAGAGAGAGAGAGAGAGAGAGAGAGTGAGAAATTTCAGAGGAGTGAAGAGTGTAGAATGAAAAAGTTCCTTTCAATTCAGTTATGATATGTTTTTATATCCATGGTTAGATCTTAACTAAAGGAGTTTACAGTTAGAACTTAGGTTGAGTTAACTGAGGGTGAAGTGAGAAAAAATAGGAGGTGAAGTGAGTGAAGTGAAGTTAAAAATGGAGAGTGAGAGTGTGAAGTGAAGGCATGGGTTCATTGTTCATAATGGTGAGGGAACATGAACACTTATAGTGAGGATTATGATGAAGGGTGGTGATGTAATATGGTACAATGCAGCAACACGACTTGTACACCAAGCTTTCCTTCTCTTGTGTTTGTGCAAATAAGGCAAAAAGTGTGCATGATCATGTATGTGTTAGGTTTTCCATGGCTTTATGTAGTAATGTAATGGTGCATGGCTGTGATGAGATAACATACACAAACAATGTAGCATGTTTCTTATCTTGGTAACAATAACAACAAGGTTATGGTGATGACTTTGATGAAGAATATCTCATTGACCAATGGATGAAATAACAAGGTCTTTAGCTTTTTGGAAAGAAGGAATGAAGAAGAACAAGATTGGTGTCAATGATAATTGCAATAGGATCCTTTAAAGTGCCTAAAAATGATCATGAAATTGTCTGGTCATGACTGACTTGAACGACCAACATGCCTTGGTCGTGCCCTCCCCATGTGCATGTGAATGAATTAATTTGAGACTCCCACTTTAAGCTACTATATCTCTCCAATGGTTGATCAAATGAAAATTTGTTCAACATAAAAGTTGAAGAGGGGATCAAGTGGAACAAAATTGATGTTGACCACTTTTCCATTTGAAGTCTCTATCATGGAGATAATTGACCATGAACTTGGGCACAACATGCACACCAAGTGTTTGTGAAAATTATGGCACGCTGACACGCCCATGACCTGCCTAGTTGCCCAAAATGCCATGATTTGTCCCAACTTTGAAACACCATATCTCTCTTGATTTTGATCCAATGGGCATGTTCTTGGTATGGATTTGAAGCTTGAAATGTGAACTTTTAATAGGACTCCCTAACCTTTCCAATTGGTTCTCAGAGCATGGGGAAAGAAAGCTCTAAAGTTGACCCTTCAGCTTGTCAAAACTTGCCATAAATGGCAACTCTACATTGCTATTTTTGGCAACTTTGTATATTTCTTGATTTTTGATGAATCTTCCATTATTTCTTGATCAAAACCTCATCAATGATCATATTTGACATGAGGAGAATGAATTTGACCTCAAAAAGTCAAGAGTTGACTTTTTCCTCTGCACAGATGACTTTTCCCCAATTCTCTTGATTCTCAATCAATTGTTCAATTGAAACCCTTCCAAATCAAATTAATGGACAATTCTTCATCCTTAGTCCCTTGAGGCCATGTAGAATACCATAGAATCAAGTCTTGCCCAAAAAATCAGAAATAAACTGATTTTATAGCAAACCCTAATTTTGACCCCTCAGTCTAGGAGAAATCACCACATCCTCCAAATCCAAATTCCTCTGAGTATGATGTGTATCCTCTTAAACAAAGATGAGATATGCAATTTGGAAATGATAAAAGCTCAAAGATCTTGCCATTGAAGTGTTATACTCAAGAATTCCAAAACCCTTGTTTGCACTGGTTAGGAGAATATGACTTCCTTCAATCTTCTATTGAATTCTCATCTTGTGATACCTTGAGGACTCAAATGAGATAAATTGAGATATGAGGAGCCCTTGTGACTTGTTTGGAAAGTCTTTTTACTCTTGTCCTTTGGCTTTGAACTGTCCACACCTTGATGTACTTGATACCATGCCTTGCAACCAATGATGTGTATGATTATTAGTATGACCTAGTATGAAATGTAAATGAATGAAACATAAGCCAATTATTGGAGAGAGATAAGAGGGCAAATTTTGAGGTATTACAGCTGCCCCTATTCAATCAACTGTGGACCTGAAGGGATGAGAGCAACGGCTATCAGATAGTCAAAGTGCATTGGGATTTAATACAAAAATAACCAGAAAATTTGCGTTGTGTGGGTAAAAAGAATGAATATATGACAAACACAGCAGTCGTGGTGATGGATGTTGGTGGAAAAGAGTCTGAAACAAATGAAATTCAAAGGTCGCCTGTCGGGAATGGCTAAGGTCTAAAGCTTATAGTATGCCTGTCGGGAACGGCTAAAGGTCGCCTGTTGGGAACGACTAAAGTTGAAAACCTATGGCTTACCTGTCGGGAACGGTAAATGAGCCTGTCGGGAACGGCTAGGTTTAAAACTCAAAGGGTGCCTGTCGGGAACGACTAAAGTTGAAAACCTATGACTTACCTGTCGGGAACGGTAAATGGGCCTGTCGGGAACGACTAGGTTTGAAACTCAAAGGTCGCCTGTCGGGAACGGCTAAAGTTGAAAACCTATGGCTTACTTGTCAGGAACGGTAAATGGGCCTGTCGGGAACGGCTAGGTTTAAAACTTAAAGGGTCGCCTGTCGGGAACGGCTAAAGTTGAAAACCTATGGCTTACCTGTCGGGATCGGTAAATGGGCCTGTCGGGAATGGCTAGGTTTAAAACTCAAAGGGTCACCTGTCGGGAACGGCTAAAGTTGAAAACCTATGGCTTACCTGTCGGGAACGGTAAATGGGCCTGTCGGGAACGACTAGGTTTAAGACTCAAAGGGTCGCCTGTCGGGAACGGCTAAAGTTGAAAACCTATGGCTTACCTGTCGGGAACGATAAATGGGCCTGTCGGGAACGGCTAGGTTTAAAACTCAAAGGGTCGCCTGTCGGGAACGGCTAAAGTTGAAAACCTTTGGCTTACCTGTCGGGAACGGTAAATACGCCTGTCGGGAACGGCTAGGTTTAAAACTCAAAGGGTTCCTGTCGGGAACGGCTAAAGGAGTCCTATCGGGAATGGTTCCAGGAAAACACAGTTAAGATGTAAGACCAAAAGATCTACCAACCGAGAAACTGTGACTCTGGTGAGGAGAAAATAGGTGAAACCCTGGTACTGCTTTGAAATGTCTGTTGAGGAATGAAAGAGGCGTTTGTTTTGGTTTTGTCAATTATGATAGAAGAGAAACAATTTTGGGCTCTCGCACGAGGTACCAAAACTGGCTTATGCTTCGCATGCATATGTTTGAATTTTTCCATGGCGTAATGCTCCATCTCGAATGGAAATGCTACACATTTTTGAGGATGCAATGATTACTATATGCAACATGCAAGGAGGTTCCTTCGCAAAATAAATGCTGAGGAAAAGAAGGCAACTCCGCTAGGGAAAATAAACTAAATTGTCCTCGTGCTAGCCACTCATGCTGGGGAAAACAAAATAACCTGATCTCCTAATCAGGGCTCTGAACTGACGAACCCGTTGAGATTACTGTAAGGAATAATGACCTTGCAGGGGAGGCATCATCTGAATCAATCTGTTTGGGGAAGAACCATATCCATAGAACTCCGTTGGGAAAACGACAACTTTCTGACCTGGCTGCTAGGGAGTTGAGATCAAACGAACTCTTGTTGAGGAAGAAAATACCTGCTGAGGGACTGAGATCAACCATGTTCCTGCTGGGGATGACATCCTCAAGGAAGAGATTCCTGTTGAGGTAACCGCTTCTGCTTGGGGAGAACTATTATTTGAGTCCTGCTGGAAAAGACACTGAAGACATCACATGATATTGATGGGCCAACCAGCGAACATTAACACCTGCAAACAAAAGGGTGTGCACACATGCCCCAGGGTATCAATGAATTTTGAATTCATCACCCAAGAACACCTGGCATTTAAAGCAATTGTAATTGTTTTCTTTTGCACGAATGTCATTGTAAAACCTCGATGTTTTCAAATGCAATGTTTATCAAAAACTCGGACGTTTTTTGCAATCAAAACAAACTGTAAAAGAAAACACAAGAAATGGATATTATGAATAAAGAAAATTTTATTGATTGAAAAGCCCGAAAATAGGCGTTTACATCAGGAGGCAATTCCTGGAAAGAGGTAATTGCTTAAAAGATAAAGGAAACTATCCTAATGGCAATGTGGAAAATGGAAATCCATTGAGTTTCAATCCTGCTATAGTTCATATGTCTTCAAGACTCTCCAAGTGCTTCTCTTTCCGAGGGGGATGATTGGACCGATTACTATCCTTCGGAATGCCTCTTATTGAAACGAGACGGGATACAGGTTACTCGGATCGCAGACTTTCGCTAAATCCCTCTTTTTCCTGGATCGCCCTTTGCGGGTTTTCAATCCACCTGGATACCAAATTTTGCCTAAGTTGCCCTTTCGGGTTTTCAACTTACCGGGTGTACTCATTTTTTTTTATTTTATCCCTAATATTTTCCCGAACCTTTTTCCTTTTTTATGGTTCGCCGGAATGCCCTTTTTTGTCTGGACTCTCTTTTTACTGTCCAGCGGGTCCATTTATGCGAAGTATTTTTTGACTGCGTCTGAGTTCACAGGCGACGGAAAATCCTCACCATCCATAGTTGTAAGCATCAAGGCTCCGCCCGAGAAAACCTTCTTGACAACATATGGACCTTCATAATTCGGAGTCCATTTGCCCCTGTGGTCTATATTAGGAGGAAGAATCCTTTTCAACACCAAGTCACCTATCTAATAATTTCGAGGACACACTTTCTGATCAAATGCCCATTTCATCCTTCTCTGATACAGTTGCCCATGGCATACTGCTGCCAACCTCCTCTTTTCTATGAGACTCAACTCATTAAACCTCGTTCGAACCCATTCAGCCTCATCAAGCTTGACATCCATCATGACTCTCAGAGAAGGAATCTCAACTTCAACCGGTAAGACCACTTCCATACCATACATAAGAGAAAATGGGGTTGCCCCAGTAGACGTACGTACTGATGTACGGTACCCATGCAAAGCGAAAGGCAACATCTCATGCCAATCCTTGTACATCACTACCATCTTTTGCACAATCTTCTTGATATTTTTATTGGCTGCCTCGACGACACCATTCATCTTTGGGCGGTACAGAGAAGAATTGTGATGTTCAATCTTGAAGCTCTGGCACATCTCTTGCATCATCTTATTATTAAGATTAGAACCATTGTCAGTGATGATCCTTTCGGGCACCACGTATCAACAAATAATCTCTTTCTTGATAAACCGGGCAACCACCTGCTTGGTGACATTTGCAAACGAAGCAGCTTCCACCCACTTGGTGAAGTAATCAATGGCCACCAGGATAAAACGATGTCCATTAGAGGCAGTGGGCTCAATCTTCCCAATCATATCAATGCCCCACATGGCAAAGGGCCAAGGGGAACTAATCACATTTAAAGGATTCGGTGGCACATACACTTTATCAGTATAAATCTGGCACTTGTGGCATTTTTGAGCATATTTAAAACAATCAGCCTCCATGGTCATCCAGTAATAACCAGCTCGCAACAATTTATTTGCCATGGCATGTCCACCAGCATGGGTACCAAAAGAACCTTCGTGCACTTCTTGCATTAACATGTCTGCTTCATGTCTATCCACGCATCTGAGCAAGACCATGTCAAAATTTCTTTTGTATAATACGCCATCTTCATTCAAGAAGAAACTGCCCGCTAACCTTCTCAGAGTCTTTTTGTCATTATTGGATGCCCCAGCCGGATACTCTTGACTCTCCAAGAAACGCTTGATATCATGATACCAAGGTTTATCATCGGTCGTTGTATCGGCTGCAAACACATGAGCAGACCTATCAAGCCGCATCACATCAATTTTGGGTATATGATTCCACCAATTCACTTGAATCATTGAAGATAACGTTGCCAAAGCGTGTGCCATCTGATTCTCATCACGAGGTACATGATACAGCTTTACTGTTTTGAAGAAAGTCTGCAGTCTTCTTGTATAATCTCTATAAGGGATCAAGTTGGGTTGATAGGTGTGCCAATCTCCGTTGACCTGATTGATCACTAGAGCAGAGTCCCCAAATACATCAAGAGTCTTGACCCTTAAATCAATGGCTTCTTCAATACCCATAATGCAGGCTTCATATTCGGCTTCATTGTTGGTGACATCAAAAGTCAGTCTGGCAGTGAAAGGTATATGGGAACCTTTCGGAGTTATGAGAATTGCCCCAACGCCACTACCATTCACATTAACAGCCCTATCAAACATCAATTTCCACTTTTCGTTAGGATCTGGTCCTTCATCAACTAGTGGCTCGTTGCAATCTTTCATTTTCAAGTACATGATGTCTTCATCAGGGAACTCAAACTTCATTGGCTGATAATCATCAATTGGTTGCTCAGCGAGATAATCAGATAAAATACTACCCTTTATGGCCTTTTGGGAAGTATATTGTATGTCATACTCTGTCAACACCATCTGCCAACGGGCAACCCTTCCGGTGAGAGCTGGCTTCTCAAAAATGTACTTGACTGAATCCATCTTTGATATTAATAGAGTTGTGTGAGTCAGCATATATTATCTCAAACGCTTAGCAGCCCATGCAAGTGCACAACATGTCTTCTCAAGCATTGAGTATCTAGACTCGCAATCTGTGAATTTCTTGCTCAGGTAGTATATGGCATGTTCTTTCCTTCCTGTCTCATCGTGTTGACCGAGAACACAACCCATTGAGTTTTCACGTACCGACAAATACATTATCAGTGGTCTCCCTGGAACTGGAGGCATAAGAATCGGAGGTTTCTGCAAATACTCTTTTATTTTGTCAAATGCCCTTTGGCAATCATTATTCCAACGAATCGATTGATCTTTTCTCAACAATTTGAATATTGGCTCGCAAGTGGCTGTAAGATGAGATATGAATCTAGCAATGTAGTTCAACCTCCCTAAGAAACCACGAACTTTCTTTTCTGCTCTTGGCTCGGGCATATCTTGTATTGCTTTTACTTTTGCTGGATCAACCTCGATTCCTCTTTCACTGACAATAAAGCCCAATAGCTTACCAGATCTCACCCCGAAAGTACACTTATTCGGGTTCAGCATCAGTCTGAATTGTCTTAATCATTTAAAAAGCTTTTTCAGATTCACCAAGTGCTCTTCCTCAGTCTGCGACTTAGCAATTATATCATCAGCATAAACCTCAATCTCTTTATGAATCATGTCATGAAAGAGTGTCACCATAGCACGCTGATAAGTTGCCCCTGCGTTTTTCAAACAAAAAGGCATCACTTTATAGCAGAACGTGCCCCATGGGGTAATAAACGTTGTTTTCTCCATGTCTTCCGGTGCCATTTTTATCTGATTATACCCGGAAAAGCCATCCATGAAGGAAAATACTGAGAATTGAGCTGTATTATCTACCAACACATCAATGTGAGGTAATGGAAAATCATCTTTCGGACTTGCTCGATTTAAATCACGGTAGTCAACACACATCCGGACCTTACCATCTTTCTTAGGTACCGAGACAATATTCACAACCCATGGTGGATAGCTGGTGACGGCCAAGAAATCCGCATCCAACTGTTTTTGTACCTCCTCTTTGATCTTAATGGCCATTTCCGGTTTAGTTCTTCTGAGCTTCTATTTGACGGGGGAACAACCTTCTTTGAGGGGAAACCTGTGCACAACAATATCTGTATCCAACCCCGGCATATCTTGATAGGATCAGGAAAAGATATCGACATATTCACGCAACATCTCAATCAGCTCTTTCTTCACATTCTCTGCTAGGCTTGCCCCTATCTTGACTTTTTTCTTCACATCCTCGGTGCCAAGGTTGATGACTTTTAGTGACTCTTGATGAGGCTGAATAGCTCTTTCCTCCTGTTTCAATAATCTGGCCAATTCCTCGGGAAGTTCACAGTCTTCCTCACCCCCCTCTTCAGCTTGGTAAAGTGGATTATCAAAGTCATATCGAGCCATAGAAAAACGGTTATCAACTAGATCCATAGGATCGTTTCTGCATGAATGATGTTTCATGCTTTATTTTAGAAAAAGCTTTTTGAAAAGAAAGAAAACAAACTATGGAGAAAAAAACATTGCCATTTTTATTTGAAATAAAATGAAAAGTGTAAAATGAAAGACAGGGAACACAATTTTTGAATACAAAAACGTCCTTTTATTGGTGATAAACTTGCATATGAAACAAATGTGGCCCTACAATGAAACCACTAAGCCTTGGGCAAGGGCATAGGATTTTACATGCAACATGAAAAAACAAAGAAAATTACTCTTTCTGCAGGGTGACTTGGATGAGGTCTTCAGAGAACCAATTATTCAGCTTCTGCCCTGGGACACATGGGCACACCCAATTGTCCATATACATATATTGTCAAGAGAAATTCTTTGAGAAGAAACGTGTTGTGATAAAGTGTTGTGATAATGTGCCGGTGAACAGAACACTGCTAAGGAACCATTTCTGAGTAAACCAATCATTTGAATTAACGGAGAGCCAAAAAGTGTTGAAGCATTCTACAACGAGTTTGCAAACTGGAAATACATCAAGAAAGTGGCTCCATCAACAAGCCTGATGGTAACCACAGTACATCAACAAAAACTACACTAGGAAACTATTAATCATTCAGCTCCAAATCTTTCAGCTTCTCACTAGAATACTTGATTTCTTCAAAGAGTATTCTGGTGCGCTGATGGTTTGGCCTTTCAATCATTTCTTTAATCAAAATGTCCCTCTTCTTCAGAGCTTCGGCTAATGAATCCATGTGCATCAAGAGAGATTCGTCATCACTCACCTGCTTAGGTTTTTTCACACCAACTCACATTTTGAGTTCCCCTAATTTTGCCATAGAATCTTCAAGTTCCTTCTTGGAAGCTTTCAACTCATCTTTAACCTTTTCCAGCTACTCTTGGCTTTTACCGGAGTCTTCACGATGCTTTCTTCGTTTTTCATGTGCTCTCTGGAGTTCATCGTCTCTGTTTTTTAGTTGCTCTCGCAGCTCTGCATTCTCAATTCTAACTTCGTCCCATGCTTGCTGAAGTTTGGTGAGCTTGGCTCTTGTTTGGGCCAAAGATTGTTTAGTCTGCTTATAAGTTAGAGCAGAAGTTTCAACAGCCATACTGACTTTCTGGTAATGCCGGGCCCTTTCGGCAAAATCTTTTTCTCTTGCTGTTAAGATCTTTTCTGCATCTTGAGCTTTGTGTTCCAATTCCTTATTGGTATGTAAAGCGTCTTGAAGACGACTTCTCATATCAGAATTCTCCCCTCTAAGCTCTTTCACCAAATTCTGCAATTTGTTGAATTCCTCCATGGCCACTGTGGTAGGTTGTTCTTACGTTACTGGATACAAAGGTGGCTCACGTGAAAAAGGCAAGAGAACTTCTTCAACCTTCCTCTGGATCCACTCTGTATACTACGGATAAGCTCTACAATCACCTTTTCCAAAAACAATCTTCCCCATCTTATGGATGTGCCCCCAAGCGTGCACAACCTTCCTTAACACCTCTGTATCTTCACTCCCGTTAAAGAACAAGGACTCTTCAATATGTTGGTCTTCAGAAGGGTTCCTTGGGGCATATCCAAATTGCCTGATAGCCAGGATAGGGTTATAATTAATTCCCCCCTTCCTGCCGATCAAAGGCACATTCTAAAAATTCCCACAACTGGTAATGATTTCTATTCCTTGCAATTGATGGTCAAACCAAACAATATTTTCAGCAGCTAACCCCATTATCCGTTTAGACCACTTTAGAGAATCCTTCGTGTCTACAAAGGCGCCCTTCTGAGGTAAATGCTTCAAAAACCAATTGAATAAGAGTGGAGTACAACAGTTGACTTGTCCTTCCCTTCTCTTCTCATTCTTGAAATGTACGGAGTGGTAAAAATCACCCAACAGAGTAGGAACCAGATTTTTCAAGACAAAAACCCTTACTGCGTGCATATCCATAAAGTAGTGTTGGTTAGGAAACAAGACGATACCGTAGATACACAAGTCCAGGATAGAATTGTAGACTGTCCAATTCTTGGCGTTGGCACACTCTTGAGCTTGGTTGGCAAGAAATTCCAAGTGAAAACCCTTAATTTCATTCTTATTAGCAACATTTCTCTTCAGCACTGATTGTTCCACCTGTAAGGCAGTTGCAATTTCTTCTATGCTAGGGTGATCTCCTGAAAAGAATGGTACTGTTGATTTGACTGAGATATCTAGGATGAACAAAAACTCCTCCAACGTAGGCATCAAGATATACTCCGGAAAGACAAAGCATCTCAACGACGGCTCATAGAACTGCAGAAATGTGTGGAGAGCATCATGCTCATACTTTGTAATGTTACAGACCATTTTCACCAATCTCCCATATTTCCTTTGAAAGGTGATAAGAACACCTGGGTCAGCCATGGCTATCATCTTGTGAAGTAGGTCTAACGTTGGCTCTGGAAATCTGTAAGCCACATTATTCTTCCTCGTAGCATTCGTCTCCGTTGAGCCCATTGACTGGAATCAGAGGTAAAATGAGCACCTGGAAACGATAAACATGAATGTTATGATATGATAATGTAATGCAAAAGGCATGGTATCAGAGTGTCGCGTGTCTGTGCTGGACTGTGAATAGTGTCAGTGTAGATCTGAGAACAACATAGAACTGTGAACAAGAACCGTCTAACTATAGTAGGATGAATATTTCCTTTTTGTGTGATAATACCAGAAAACCGGGTAAGTGGGAGGTTATGGTTACCTGCAAACCTGTAAACACCCGCCCCTTTTCACATGTGGGTACTAGAAAGGCGAGGATCTTCAATATCACAGACTCTCAGGTCGAGAAATGATGATACGTTCACCATTTCTGGTTTGGCATCATCATCAATCGAGGAGGCCTCAACTGATTCCCCTCAAAAAGGACATCCTATAGCAAGTTCCCAGCATTGGGTCCTCGGATCAAGAATACGTAATGGGTTTGCCATTTTTGATCTACCATTATCACATCTCGGGAGGAGTGCCGCAACTGAGTCCTCGGGAATGGTCACCAGAGTGGACAACTTCCTAGGTTAACACCCCGAAATGCATAAGATACGCAAATCAGAACATCTCCCAAAAAAACCTCGTCTGGGTGTGGATTTCGTGTAAACCATACGTACCAAAATGCTACGTAGGCCACACTAATTTCCACTCTAATCCTACATGTGCTCTCAAGCCTGTGTAATGGGCTTATCTCTCAGAACACCCTTCCCACCAAACAGAAAACAACAGCACAGTCTAGCACAAACAATATATATGGCAACAGTAAATGAAAAGCAAGTAAATGTAATAAAACAATAAACATGCAATAATGCCATAAATAAAGCGAGTAAAGCAAACAGATAAAACACCCTATAATCGAAATCAAGCAAGCGCTAGGATTGACTCGCTTAGGAAACCAGTTCCCAAGCAGAGTCGCCAGCTGTCGCTCCCAGGATTTTCATCCAAGTACAAATGCAAAAGTAGCGCTGAAACAGAGTCGCCAGCAATGTGTATTTATCCCAAGAGAGGGAAAGGAAACACTGCGTAAACCTGAGGGAAAGGAAAAAGCATGGTCTCGTGACCAAGAGAAACGGGTAAGGGAGTCGGTTACGCGAGCGGAAGGTATTAACACCCCCACGCGTCCGTCGTACTCGATGGTATCCACGCTGGTTATCTCGATCAAAGGGTGTTGTCGTCTGGGGCTTCACTGCTAGTGGAAAGGAAAAAGGAACGGAAACGGAAAAGAAAGGAGAAATGAGGGAGAGAAGAAAAAGAAGTGACTCGATGGGACATCATCGGAGTCCTAGGCCTACGTATTCCCTAGTGCAATGGGAAAGTCAGAGTCAACGTAGTCCGGACACAAACTAAGGGGAAAGTTTGCTCGCCAAGACATCGTCGTCTTGTGCCTACGTACCCTCAATCTAACCAGAGAGAGGAATTCAGAGCAGTCGTAGTTTGACTTAACCAAGGAAGGATTTGCTTTGTTTGTGTTTTTTAATGGAAGACGCCAAGGTTCGCGTTCAGCAGTTAGGTGTCGCAGCTCGTTGTATAGAGTCTTAGGCATTTACCTGTTTGCGGTAGAACGGAAGTGACGCATCCTTTATGAACGGAATGAGGAAGAAGAGAATAGTTTGTTTTTGTCTTTTAGGAAGAAGTGTTTTGATTATTTTTTTCTTTATAACACATATTGCATTAAAGTCTATGACATAGGATCGAATGCTTCGAATATCGACCCAAGACGGGACGTACGCTAAACACTCTAAGAAAGTGAAAGAAGATCTTCCACTATCTTATTTCCCACATGCAAGGCTCATGTGCAATACATGTTAATCCATTATTAGATATTTTTGCTTTTTGTTTTGAGATGAGGAATGATAAACTCAAAGGAAGAAAGGAAAAAGTCTAAGTGGGAGACTAGTTATGCTAATGTTGTCATGCATGGAAGTCCTATGGTTGTGTGGAGTATAAGAACCACCTAAGTCTAAAGGAAAGACGGGGATAGCACTATCTAATGCTTATCCTACCTCACCTTAATCAAAAATTAAGGATGAGCTAGGATCCCTAAGGGATGTGAGAAAGTTCTACACAATCAAGCATTATATCATGCTATTCACAAAAGAGAAATAATAAGTAAAAGAGATGAGAGATGAAAAAAGAGATGAGTATGGATTAACATCCACATACTCAAATGCCTTACCTCTGCCCTACACAAAAGGTGAGTGCATAATCATCACAAGTAATGAAGATAAGTGCAAGAAACTAAACCAAACAAAACCACTTGCTTTAAGAAGGCAAATTAAGAAGAAAATAAAGTTCAAACCAAAAGGGAAAGGTCCTAATGGTTAAGGGACATGCCAAGTCAGTATGTACATGTTAAAGGATCCTTACTAATGTAAACATGCCACAAGAAAGCAAACAAAATCAAACTATACACCCAATGTTCATACAATTGTAAATGAAACATTAATAATGCAATATGAATGCAAATGAATCATGAATATGGATGAATGCACATGTAAGCATCAAATTCAGAATTGAATGACATTTAAGGATGCATCAAGATGTCATTAATATAGCATATGATTCATGAATGCAAGCATTGAACAATTATGAAAAAGTGTGAGCAAACATCATTCAAATTTTAACAATGAAGCATACTTGTAATGCAAGTAAGAAATGAAAATGGAAAGTGAATAATCATGCAATATGAATGCAAGTCAGTAGCTCAAGACACCTAACATGATGTTTAAAAGTCAATAATGGAAGCACAAAGTCCAAACAAGTATCATATTGAGGCACATTGATGCTTAAGGCAAACTAAGTTCAAACAAGTTCAAGTAAACATCCAAAGATTTATGAACTTAAGAAACATGTAAGGTGCAATTAAGGATCATGGAATATGGTTGAGGATGATTACAAACAGAAGTGAATCATGTTGGAGTGAGTGTGCAAGATCATGCAAGTTATGATACAAACAAGTCATCAAAGAAAGACAAGTGAAGATGTATAAGTTCCACAACACATTTCAAGTCCAAACATGTACACATAAATTAAAACAAAGATGCATCAAGAATGACTTGTAACATGAGCAAAGTGACCTATAATATTGATATAACATGTACCAATAGGTCTCAATAGGGGTTAAAGAAGAATGGCAAACAATCAATCAATAAACCCTAAGCATAAGTCTTCTAACATTTACACAAAACAAACATGCTTTCAAACAATCCAAGGAGTCATGCTTAGATGATGAGGAATTTAAGAAAAGGAAAATGAATTAAGGTGCAATCAGATAGCAAACATACTTCAAAAGAATGGCTCAAAAACTATTACCAAACATGCACAAACATGCCTCATAATTCCATACAAAACACACAAACAATTGGCTCAAAGACCTCACTCAAAAGTCAACAAGAAAAGACCTAAAAAAGCCATAAAAAATTCATACCATGCCTCAATATATCACAAATGTATGTACCAATTATTAGGAAGAAATTCAGTGCACAACTATGTCAAAATATTCCACAATGAAGCATAGGTCATGATTAAATGCACAAACAAAAGAGAATAAAAGAAAATTCATGAAAATATGACAAAATATTCTAAAATTAGAAAATAAAATGTTTGAAAAATATTTAAATGTCTTTTAATGCATCATGAATTTTTATAGAATTTTATCATGTTTCCAAGTAATTTTAAAAATCAAAAAGCAAACATGTATTAAAATAAAATGAAAAAAAACAAGCAAATAGAGAGGAAGGTGCAACGAAAGTAAAGTTTCAGTTCAAAGAGGCACTGGGCTCAAGGAGAGGGGTGCGCGTAGCAAACATGGCCCAATCCAATAACACGTGATCAGAAGAGGTTCATATGATGGAATTCAGTCAATTCTTTGACTCATTCTCAACCCTTGGATGGAGTCAGCACATGATGATCATAAAAGTACACCAATCAGGTAAATCAGAATACACGTGCATGGTAACAATGATGAGACACACACATCTAAGCACAAAATTCAAACTAATTCAGAAAAATGAATCACGTGCCAAGGAGGTGGTTTATTAATGCGTTGGCACGTTTTGGTGCGCTGGATCAAAGTAATCACACTGTCACGACTAGATCTGGCAAAATATTAGGTTTTAAGACTGAAGAACATACCACCGGACGAAGAAGACTCCGGTCATCTTCTCCGGCCACTCTGCACCGTGCCAAAATCTTCAGGTCATCAGGAATGGATAAATCGCATATCAAAATGATCCTTAAGTTATGTAGATTATGGATCCAGCATCAAAAATCACAAATAACACGCACACAGAGCAAATCGAAGGCTTCAAGTTTTCCCTAGGATTTTCAACTAAGCACCTAAAGTGCCTATCAACAAGCCGATGATCACATTGTCCCAAGAGGACTCCAAAACAAGAAAAATCAAGTTCAAATCAATTTAAAGTGAGAGCACAAAGTTAGAACTAAAACCTGTTCTCTTGATGAATTCTTTGAAAAACCAGAGGTGAAATGTTTGATCCTTATAGTGATTACTGGCCAAATAAAGGCAATGTGAAGCTTGATGTGCTTGCAACTCAGTGAAGAAGATGAATGAATCTCGTGCAACGTGATGCTTCAATGCTTCTTCTCCTTTGGTGTTTCTTGAGGAAAATCAAAGAGAACCTTGCCGTGGAATTGATGAAGATGAAAACTCGTGAGTGAGGAAACTCAGAGAGAGAGAGTGAGAAATTTCAGAGGAGTGAAGAGTGTAGAATGAAAAAGTTCCTTTCAATTCAGTTATGATATGTTTTTATATCCATGGTTAGATCTTAACTAAAGGAGTTTACATTTAGAACTCAGGTTGAGTTAACTGAGGGTGAAGTGAGAAAAAATAGGAGGTGAAGTGAAGTTAAAAATGGAGAGTGAGAGTGTGAAGTGAAGGCATGGGTTCATGGTTCATGACGGGGAGGGAACATGAACTCTTATAGTGAGGATCATGATGAAGGGTGGTGATGTAATATGGTACAATGCAACAACACGACTTGTACACCCGGCTTTCCTTCTCTTGTGTTTGTGCAAATAAGGCAAAAAGTGTGCACGATCATGTATGTGTAAGGTTTTGCATGGCTTTATATAGTAATGTAATGGTGCATGGCTGTGATGAGATAACATACACAAATAATGTAGCATGTTTCTTATCTTGGTAACAATAACAACAAGGTTATGGTGATGACTTTGATGAAGAATATCTCATTGACCAATGGATGAAATAACAAGGTCTTTAGCTTTTTGGAAAGAAGGAATGAAGAAGAACAAGATTGGTGTCAATGACAATTGCAATATGATCCTTTAAAGTGCCTAAAAATGATCATGAAATTGTCTGGTCATGACTGACTTAAAGACCAACTTGCCTTGGTTGTGCCCTCTCCATGTGAATGTGAATGAATCAGTTTGAGACTCCCAGTTTAAGCTTCTATATCTCTCCAATGGTTGATCAAATGAAAATTTGTTCAACATAAAAGTTGAAGAGGGGATCAAGAGGAACAAAATTGATGTTGACCACTTTACCATTTGAAGTCTATATCATGGAGATAATTGGCCATGAACTTGGGCACATCATGCACACCAAGTGTTTGTGAAAATTATCGCACGCTGACACGCCCATGACCTGCCTAGTTGCCCAAAATGCCATGATTTGTCCCAACTTTGAAACACCATATCTCTCTTGATTTTGATCCAATGGGCATGTTCTTGGTATGGATTTGAAGCTTGAAATGTGAAATTTTGATAGGCCGCCCTAACCTTTCCAATTGGTTCTTGGAGCATGGAGAAAGAAAGCTCTAAAGTTGACCTTTCAGCTTGTCAAAACTTGCCATAAATGGCAACCCTACATTGCTATTTTTGGCAACTTTGTATATTTCTTGATTTTTGATGAATCTTCCATTATTTCTTGATCAAATCCTCATCAATGATCATATTTGACACGAGGAACATGAATTTGACCTCAAAAAGTCAAGAGTTAACTTTTTCCTCTGCACAGTTGGCTTTTCCCCAATTCTCCTGATTCTCAATCAATTGATCAATTGAAACCCTTCCAAATCAAATTGATGGACAATTCTTCATCCTTAGTCCCTTGAGGCCATGTAGAATACCATAGAATCAAGTCTTGCCCAAAAAATCAGAAATAAACTGTTTTTATGGCAACCCCTAATTTTGACCCCTCAGTCTAGGAGAAATCAGCACATCCTCCAAATCCAAATTGCTCTGAGTATTATGTGTATCCTCTTAAACAAAGATGAGATATGCCATTTGGAAATGATAAAAGCTCAAAGATCTGCCCATTGAAGTGTTATACTCAAGAATTCCAAAACCCTAGTTTGCACTGGTTAAGAGAATATGACTTCCTTCAATCTTCTATTGAATTCTCATCTTGTGATACCTTGAGGACTCAAATAAGATGAGTTGAGATATGAGGAGCCCTTGTGACTTGTTTGGAAAAGCTTTTTACTCTTGTCCTTTGGCTTTGAACTGTCCACACCTTGATGTACTTGATACCATGCCTTGCAACTAATGATGTGTATGATTATTAGTATGACCTAGTATGAAATGCAAATGAATGAAACATAAGCCAATTATTGGAGAGAGATAAGAGGGCAAATTTTGAGGTATTATACTTACACGTCTGTGTGGTAGAATCATTCTTTATTACAAGGCATGTATTCAGACTAGGAAGTTTCGTGGCAGAAAACTTGACCAGAATGTAGTGCTGTTGGAAGTGAAGATGAAGATAATTCTCTTGGTTTAGTTTATTTATAACCTAGGAGTATTGGAGTGCAGTAGGTGTTATCCAGTTGATACTAGAAGCATCTGATGGTTCCCTTGAGATCACTTGAGATTACCCTTATTCTCAATAAAGGGACCCTTCTGTGGAAGGTGAGATATGAACCATCGGTACAGCAGAGGAGCACAACAGACAATGGTTCCCTTCTTCTTTTCATTCCTCGAATGAATAGTATGATAGGTATCAGCAAGAAGTGTCGGAACAGGGTTCTTGGACAAGAAAATACTGATGGCAGCCTGATCTAAGAAATCCTCCATGTTCGGAAACAAGACAATCCCATATATCAGCAAAGCAAGAACGGCGTTGAAAGCCTTCCAGTTTCCATCCGTAGCAAAGGAAGTAGCCTTGTCAACTAGAAACTTTGAAGCAAACCCTCAAATACCCTTCCCTTTGGTCTTGAGGTTATCTTCCACATCCTTCTTACTAATGCAAAGAGCATCAGCAATAAGGGGAAACTTCGGACAACCGCTAGTGTAAACAAAAGGAACCTGCCTCTTGATCTCTACCCCCAAGATAAAAGCATACTCCTCGAGTGTAGGCTCTAGCTGATAATCCTGAAATGTGAAGCACCTAAGTGGTGGGTCATAGAACTAAACTAGAGTATGAATGGCGGTGATGTTTACTTCAGTATTGAGGATGGACAACAGATTACCATAAGTATCCTTGAAAACCCCTTTGTTATCTTCGACCACACGAGATGCTAAACCTCTCAAAGTAACCAACTTAGGCTCCACAAACTTGTAGCTAAAGATGCCTCGACAACCAGTACTCATCTCTATGATAATGTCAACAAAGAATAAGTCTTTGAATAACCTGGAAATGCACATGCAAAAAATTAATTTACAAGATGAAATGATATGCAACACAAGAACAAGAAACCCGCACTGTCTGAATAATCAAATCTGAACAATCTGGATATCTGCATATAACTCTGTGTCGGTGCAACATAATCTGATGTGCGTGAGAGAACAAAGGTATGAAGTGGCTTAGTTTCCTGCAAAAACCCATCCCCTCATAGGTGTGATCTAGACACAACAAGGTGGTCCCTAGAAAAGGTCGCCCAAACCATAGGAATTAGAATGAAAACCCCCCGTCGTAGCGAATTCTCGCAGGACAGAAGTATTCTCAAGAGAATCACGATCTGGGATGTGGCTCTCGTGGTAACCCAACGCGCGAAACGCATGCCTCACGACTATCCACGTTCTAGCCTATGTATATGTTAAGCCTGGTGTTAGGAATTTTCTCTCCAATAATATCTATCCATCCCAACAACAGCAGAATATAGCAGACATCCAGAATATACAACATATGAATATTCAAAGCAGTAAAGAAACGCAGTAAATAAACATAAAGCTAAAGTAAGTAAAATAAAGTGAGTAAAGCGCAAAAGTTAAACACCCAAACAAGCAAGAAAGCAAACAAAACTAGGCGAAAACCCAACTTGCAAGAGCAAGGACTCCCCAGCAGAGTCGCCAGCTGAAGATGGCTGGTTTATACCTGAGTGAATCGCACACTCAAAGATACAATAGAGTCGCCACCGTACTTTATTTAGTCCCAAAGGACAGGGAAAATATCGATAAAATCCAAGGGGAAGAGAAATGGGAACGGGGGTCGGTTATGCGAAAGGAAGGTACGAGCACCTTACGCATCCGTCGTACTCGACGGGAACCATTTCGCTTGCTTCTAGGCTTGGATGGGTTATCGATCTAAAGGCTTCTAGCTAAAAGAAGAGGGGAGAGAAGAAGAAGAAAGAAAGAAAAGTGCTCGTGGAGGATTAGGGCCCTCGTGCTTACGTACCTTCATAGTGCAATGAGGAAATCAAAGCTCCGTAGTTCAGAGGAACCAGGCAAAAGAAAGGAAGAATGGAAGAAGATGGAAGTGTGCTCGCCAAGATCATTGCGACCTCATGCGTACGTATCATACATTCGAAAGAATGCAGAATCAGAGCTTCCGTAGTTCGGAAGTAAGACGGAAAAGGAAAAGGAATGGAAAGAGGTGTCAAAACCAAGAGCAAAAGAAGGAAGGAAATTCTGCTAGGGATTCCCAAGAAAATGGTGTCAAAACCAAGAACAAGAGAAAGAAGGAAACTCCGCTGGGGATTCCCAAGAAAATGGTGTCAAAACCAAGAAAGAAACACAAAACGAAAGACAATAGCTATACTGAGAATAACATGCAAGAGTGGTGTAAAAACCAAGAAGAAATAGAAAGGACTCCATTGGGGAGTAAGTGAATAAAGAATTGTGCTGGGGACCAGAGGGTAAGTGACCCTAATAGGGAACAAACAAAGGGATGGTGTCAAAACCAAGAGAATAAGGAACCTCAGTATGTTAACTAACTGGCAGTGGTTAATCAAAGGGAAAGAGATAATGACTCTGGTGGTGATAAAGGTTTTAACAGATAGACTATGATCAACCAGGAGGAAGGGTGTAGGACCAAGCGAAGGTCGTGACACAAAGGACGAGTGTAGGACCGAGCGAAGGTCGTGACCCAAAGAATGGGTGTGGGACCAAGCAAAATTCGTGACCCAAAAGGACGGGTGTGGGACCGAGCGAAGGTTGTGATCCAAAGAATGGGTGTGGGACCAAGCGAAGGTCGTGACCCAAAAGGATGGGTGTGGGACCGAGCGAAGGTCGTGACCCAAAGAACGGGTGTGGGACCAAGCGAAGGTCGTGACCCAAAGAACGGGTGTGGGACCTAGCGAAGGTCGTGACCCAAAAAACGAGTGTGGGAACGAGCGAAGGTCGTGACCCAAAGAATGGGTGTGGGACCGAACGAAGGTCGTGACCCAAAGAACGGGTGTGGGACCGAGCGATGGTCGTGACCCATACGGGATGTTGGTACTAAGTGAACAAATAATACTTGACCAACAAAAAAGGGTATTGAAACAAAAGAGGTTGCTAACCGCTGAGGATTCGGTGTTAATAGAGAAACTGTGATTAACTAAAAAGAAACGAGTGATTAACCAAGAGAAGGTGATTAACTCGAAAAAGGCTCAGTGTTTTAACATGCAGGCTGTGGTTAACTGAAAAATGGGTTATTACCCAAGGAAAGGTGATTAACCCAAGGGGAACTCAGTGTGTTAACAGATAGACTGTGGTTAACTGAGGATAAGTGCAAATTGGTGTTTTAACTGACAACAGTGGTTAACCAATCAATGGGAGAAGAACCAAGAGAAGGTCACGCACTCCGCAAGGGTTTCGGTGTTTAATAAGAAAATTGTGCTTAATGAAAGAACCAGGAATGGAGACTCTTCCAGGGAATCAAAAGAAGTAATGATTGACCATAAGAAAAGGAGTAGGGTATTGATCAAAAGAGAGACAGAGAGAGGCAAGAGAGCTAAGAGTGATCAAGGATCGACTCGACTGGGGAAAGAAGTACGCTACCGCCTAGAGATAGAGGTGACTAAGCCAGGCACAGGGTCATTCATCCCCTACCTGAAGTAGCCAGAATGAGAGTAGGAATTCTCCATTCTTATTCCTTCTCTAACACTCAGGGTGTAATGCAGAAGTTGAAACAGACAGCGTAACAGCTCCAAGTTATACAGTGATCCAGCGTTGCGCGAAGCTCCGACTCCACGGGGGAAAGAGAGAGAAAGTTCTAAAGGAAACCAAAAGAGAAGCGCCAACAAGAAGATTAACAATCGAAACGCGGTTTCGATTAGCTAATCAAAGGGAGGAATATGCTAATGACTTCCCAAAATGAATTGGAAAATTATTAAAGCAAAATGGTGCATTATTGATTATACAAGATTAAGATTATCCTTTTGAAGAACAAACCTAATTCAACATGCATGGGAAGTGCAAAACAGTACCAAATGACACTCAAAATGAAACACAAAATCATGTAATTGTATGAACAAAAATATGCAAGAATAAGCATGTGCATGCAATGTCAAGAATAAGCATAATTACGAAATCGAAAAATCACGAAAAAATACAATCATGCTTTAAACTGAAGTGAAACAGCACCCAAAACATCCATAAAAATCAAATGTGTTAATCCATGGAAGTTAGAGGAAGAAAGCATGGTGAACAAGCTTGAAAAACATCAAAAATGGCACTCTGTTACAGTGGTAACCGGTTACTCTAAAGTGAGTAATTGGTTACTTGCTTGAAAACAGCAAAACTGGTGAAATTTTGGAAGAGTAACAGGTTACCCTATATTGAGTAACCGGTTACTCAGTTAAAAAAAACAGCATTGGTGCAGAATTTGTGAAGAGTAACCGGTTATCCTGTATTGTGTAACCAGTTACCACTGTAATAGAGTGCCATTTAAAGCTTTTGAAATAGCTTTTGAAAAAGCACTTAAAGCATCGAAATCACTTGTTCAAATTACTACATGCTAGGGTATGAATTTGTGTACAAAAATTAAGCTTAAAAACAGCAAATAAGCAGTGATGGCATCAATTAACACACCAAGATCATGGATCATGTAATGGCATAATCAATTCACACACAAAAAAGCATCGAAACTACATCGCGAATGATACGAAAACGTTCGAAACAGAAAGATGAGTGAGATCTACCAACCTACAAGCTGGAGACTTGGCTTGGTGATTGTTGCAAAGTGATCTTGAAGAAAATAATCAAAGAAAACCAGAGGAATCTTCAATTATAGCTGAATCGTACCGAAACCGAGCAAATTGCGACGAAACTATGAAATACGAATTCGAACCGTTGAATCTTGGAGCAAACACTTGAGATGAATCCAAAAGTTAATAAAACTCCAGAAAACCAAGTATAATTGCAAGATGATGCAGGTTAAGCTTAAGAAATAATCACTTTCAATATGAAAAGTGATTATTCTTCAATGGTGAAGAGCTATGGTGAGGTTTGGGAAGAAAATGTAGATGAAGATGAAAAAGTTGCAGAAAAATTCAGAGAGAATGTGAGAAAATTGAGAGTGAAGTGTGTGAAATGTTCAAGGGTTTGTGGTTAGAGCCTTGAAAATTATTGAACGTTTGTTTATATAGAGTTTTGGTTTGGAGTGTGAGAGGTTTGGAATTAGGCTAGGAGCTAGCTTTGGGTGGTATGGAATTAGGCTAGAAGTTAGTTACACTTGACTCACTGAGTCAAGCGATTAACTCGGTTAGTTAGGAAGTTAACTTGGTAGCAACCCCAATGTAAGCTTCAAATAAAAGGTTGACATGCTTGGAAATCAAGGAACATGGTGCACTTAATTTCAAGTGATGCATTGAAGTAAATGTAAGTGGAGTGTCTTGAATGGTCTTGAATTATCTAGAATGTTCCACATGCAGCTAGAACTATGTAGAATCTAAGAGCAAAGAGAGTGCAGAGTTGCTGTCCCAAAAATGCAATAGAAATTGAAAATCTGTACTGAGTAACCGGTTACCCTATATTGAGTAACCGGTTACTCTATGGAAAATTTGCCCAGATCACTCAAAAACAAGTGCTGAGGTCCCGGTTTCGATTTTCCACCTCTTGTTTTGATGAATAGGCATGGAAAACCTAGTTTTGAGCTTGTTTTGATGATGGGATAATCTTGAGAGGATGTGATTAATCGGGCTTGAAGAACCTGAATATTCCTGCAACAAGAAACATACAGAGAAAAAGTACGAATGCGTATGCCAGTAATGCGAATGCACATGCTTATGCAAAAGGCAAAAGAGAGGTCAAATTTCGGGTTACGATAGCTTCCCCTATTTAATCCTCTTGGACCTGAATGTACGAATTGCGCTAGCTTTCGATGATTCAAGGTAAAAGGGGATTAAATAAAAAAGTAGCTCGAAAATTTGGCCGACGGCGACAAAAGAGAGGTGCAAGTATAGAGAGCTGGTAGGTGCGAAGTTTGGCTGAATATCTGTTGGGGAGATGAATCAGACCAAAAGAAAGGGAGTATGCTTGATGCATATGTCATGTATGTGTTCTACATGATGCTTGATATCATGCAATGCAATGGTGTGAGTCGAGGTATTGGGCGGTGGTTAGGCAGGGATTGTAGCAAAACGAACCTGACATCCTCAATTAGGGAAAGGACCCACAGATGAAGACAACCTGCTGGAGACAAAGTCCATGATATGTGACAACTCTGCTGAGGAAGAAACCGAGAAATATCAAATTTCTAGATTATCACTGTTGACACTGTTGGGGATGAGAAGATCAGGTCAATCTCTTCATCATAACTGCCTCTGCCCGAGGAATGAACCCAGAAAACTACCACTGACTCTGCTGCAGGGAATTTACCAAGATCCGGAGAATCTCCTCTGCTTGGGGGGAGAAGGAGGAACCAAGTCATACCGCTGCTGGGGCGTGACAGTTTCGACATGCTGGAAATGACACACGACCTATGTCGGGAAAAAGAACAACCGTTTCCTCTTGGGGTACATCATGATAAATTTGCTGGAGACCTTATGGATCTGTTGGGGAAATGGAAAATAACCAACCTTTCCGGAGAACCATAACGGCGATTGTTGGGGAAATGACGGCTCTGCTGAGGAACTAAGAACCTCTTCAAAGAACCAACACTGTGCTGGTCGGGCATTAAGCTTGCCAATGGATATTACCGATTATCCTGTAGGAATTACCAGTAAAATATACGATGCATAATGCTTTCTCCATAGATTTAGCTTTTTATTGTTCTCAACGCTTTATAGTATTATGTGATCACAAAGAGTCGTTTATTTTGCAAACAAAATACTAAAAAGAAAACAATTGAGAAAACAAATGATGCATTTTATTGAATATGAAAAATATTTGTACATAAGATGTGTACAAGAATGCAAAAATCCTTGATGAGGAAATTTGCAATAAAAATTGAAAAAAAATGTAAATGGCAAAGGGAAATCATGCTTTGCATTGATTACAACATTACTACCATCCAATGTAAGTCTAGGTTCCAACGCCTTGCACCAGTTGATGATGATTTGACTACTTTGTTACCGTCTGAGGTTTAGCTATGATGAAGAGAGACTCAAGTGTTCACAGTCAAATGCTTTTATCCCTAATTTTTGCCTGGACATGTTTCTATTTTTTTTCGTCCACCGGGATATCCATTTTTGCCTTAGTCGCTCTTTCGGGTTTTCAACTTAGCGGGCTGTTATTATTTTTTTCATTGTCCCTAACTTTTGCATGGACATTTCTTTTTTTGGTCCATCGGGACGCCCATTTTTGCCTAGATTGTCCTTGCGGATGTCAATCTAGCGGGTACTTTTAAAATTTTTTTTCAGGCATAATATTTTTTAACTGCATCGGAGTTCACGGGCGATGGCAACTCCTCCCCATCCATGGTGGTGAGGATCAGGGCTACGCCTGAGAAGGCATTCTTGATGACGAAAAGTCCTTTGTAATTGGGAGTCCACTTGCCGCATGGATTCGAGTGAACAGGTGAACATCTCTTGAGCACGAGCCCGCCTTCGCGGAACACTCGAGGGAGAACTTTCTTGTCAAAAAATCATTTGAGGCGTCTCTGATACAATTGACCATGACAAACGGCTGTAAGGCGCTTCTCTTCGATGAGATTCAGCTGGTCATATATGGATTGAACCCATTCGACTTCATCAAGATTTGCTTCCATGATGACTCTGAGCGAAAGGATCTCGACTTCAATGGGTAAAATAGCCTCCATACCATACACAAGCGAATACGGAGTTTCCCCAGTAGAAGTGCGAACTGAAGTTCTGTAGCCATGTAGCGCAAATGGAAGCATTTCATGCCAATATTTGTAAGTCTTGACCATTTTCTGGATAATCCTCTTGCTGTTTTTGTTTGCTGCTTCGGCGGTGTCGTTCATCTTGGGCCGATATGGTGAAGAGTTGTGGTGCTCGATCTAGAATTCTTCACACAACTCCTTCATCATCTTATTATTTAGGTTGCTTGCATTGTCAGTGATAATGTTGCTAGGAATGCCATAGCTACAAATTATCTCTTGATAAATCTGGCGACCACTTGACGTGTAACATATGCGTAAGAAGCAGCTTCAACCCACTTGGTAAAGTAATCGATAGCGACTAAAATGAATCGATGACCGTAGGAAGCCTTCGGCTCGATCATTCCAATCATATCTATACCCCACATGGAGAATGGCCAAGGTGAAGTCAAAACATTCAATGGAGTTGGAGGCACATGGATCTTGTCTCCGTAGATTTGGCACTTGTGACATCTTTTGGCAAAGTGTTAACAATCTACCTCCATTGTTGTCCAATAATACCCAGCTCGAAGGATCTTTTTGTCCATAGCAGGACCTTTAGCATGTACACCCTCACAACCCTCATGTATGGACCTTATGATCGTGTTTGCTTTGTGTCTATCCACGCATCTGAGCAACACGGAATCATAATTCCTCTTGTAAAGTACACCACCACTTAAGAAGAATTTAGTGCAAAGCCGTCTGAGAGATTTCTTGTCAGTGATAGTAATACCCTTGGGATATTCCTGTTTCTCCAGATATCTCTTAATGTCGTAGAACCAAGGCTTGTCATCTGACTCATCCTCGATTGCTAAACAGTGAGCTGGTTCGTTCAAATGATCAATGCGGATAGAAGGAGCTTTATTCTTCCACTTGACTTTGAACATGGATGTTAAAGTGGCAAGAGCATCAGCTAGTTGATTTTCCTCTCTAGGAATATGATGAAAGGAGATCTCATCAAAGTAAGGAATCAACTTTGCAATGTGTTGTTGGTACAGAACCAGCTTGGAATCTCGAGTCACAAAGTTCCCTCTGACTTGGCCAATGACCAAAGCAGAATCTTCATAGACCTCAAGAATCTTGATTCTCATGTCAATTGTCGCTTCAATGCCGTAGATACATGCTTCATATTCAGCCATATTGTTGGTGCATGCAAAGCATAATCTGGCAGTGAAGGGAAGGTGAAAACCAGTTGGAGAGATGAGGATAACACAAATTCCACGACCTTTGGCATTGGAGGCACCGTCGAACACGAGCGTCAATTGCGCCCCTGGTTCGGGTTCTATGTCCGGATCTGGAGTCTCATAATCTCTGATAAACAGAACATCCTCATTGGGAAAGTCAAACTTCATTTGTTGATAACCCTCCAAAGGCTGATAAGCAAGATAGTCAGACAAGACACTCCCTTTTATTGCTTTCTGGGTAACATGTTGGATATCATACTCAGTTAACAACATCTTCCACCGAGCAATCCTTCTAGAGACAGCAGGATTTTCAAAAATGTACTTTATCGGATCCATTTTGGATATCAACAAAGTAGTATGGCAAATCATGTATTGTCTTAGGCGTCGAGTAGCCCAGACAAGAGAATAACAAGTTTTCTCCAACAATGAGTATCTGGTCTCACAATCAGTGAACTTCTTGCTCAGATAGTAAATTGTATGTTCTTTTCTGCTAGTGTCATCATGTTGACCCAATACACATCCCATTGATTCATCGAGAACGGTGAGATACATGATTAATGGCCTACCAGGAACCGGTGGTACTAAGATCGGTGGTGCGAGAGCAAGAATTGTCTCTACAAGTCAATCTATGTTTTGATGATAACAATAAGTATTTGTGAAAGAACCATTTTATGGTCTAACGTGTGTTGTGTGCAGATCATAAGAACTAAATACATCAGAACCAACATACACCAGCCAGATGTACTATGATTGAATATATGTATATGCAAAGTTACTATGTGTGACTAAAGTCGCAAGAAGCAAGAACGCTTGTTTATCTAGTCATAATCAGCCAGATCCAAGGATGACGAGATTGCTGTTGCAATGCTCTTGTGTATGCTCTCTGAGAGTGATCAAGATTCTGAAGATGGCGTAGCTTCTGAAGAAGTACACTAAAAAAGAACCAAAGTTCTGAAGACTCCTATGACTTAAAGTTCTGATGGCTGAAGGCGCTAAAGACCAAGTGCAGAAAGATTCTGAAGACTAACGAGTTCTGAAGATCAAGGTTTCAAACAAGAAGTTCTGAAGATTCTGAAGACAAGTTCTGAAGATTTGGAAGACCTGAAGCAGAAAAGAATAACGCTCTTAAAGACCAAGTGCTGAAGTCCTGAAGACTGATTCCTAATGGACTTCTTCAATTAACGGAAGACTTGAAGCATCAGATATTCTGCTACAAAGACTCAACTCATGCTTCATCAAATCAACATTAGAAGCCACTGAAGTTTCAAAGTCTAAATATTACAGTTGTGAGTTAAATATACACACTGCCCAAGAAAAGATCTCCTCTGCAAAAAACGATGTGTCAGTACAACTCATTATTTCACAACGTCTCTTTTCCAAACAGCCAACAATATTCTCTGACGGCTATATTTCTACTGGTTATTTAATGGAAAGAGTTTTTGCTTCTGATGTGTCGATCACTTGTAGAATTATGAACTGGATTTTCATCTACAAAATTGACCAAGTCATTATGTGAAGATAGCAACAACGATGAGTTCTCGTTGTAACACTTAGAATATTCAAAGCTGTCATCAATTCACTCATGGAAATTATTGTTGAAACTCCAAATAACAAATTAATACAACAACAATAATCAAACAGAAGTTGTTGATGAAGAAGACAACAATTGAAGATCAGTCAAGTCATCAACCTACCTTCTCGTCAAAGCCACAATGAAGATCTGAAGCAAGGAGTTGCTGCTCAAAGCTTGCTCAACCAGAAGACGAAGAAGAAGAAGATCTACAAGATGTCAACAATCATAATATCTAAATACATCTTTGTAGTTTCTTAGGAAAGCAAGGAGCTGATTGCTCAAAACTTGCTTGAACACATGTGTGTGTTCTTTGTGCTTAAACCTAGGAGAAACTTGCTTATTAAGAAGCACAATTTGTAATCTCCAGTTTGCCAATTCAACTAGATGAATTGAGACTCCTCAAGTGAACGTTATATCCTGATGGATCCCTAAACGGTTCAGCTGTGAGTTAAGGCCCTTGAGTAGATCACGTGGTGATTAGATACTTGAGATGACATTGGCTGAGGGTCATTGTGGAAAATCCTGAAATATGGTCAGTAGCATTATATTCATTGAGTTGAATCCCTGAATGGCTAGTTGTGAAATCCCAGTAGTGGGTCTGCTCGGTCAATGAAAGTTATATCCTGTTGGATCCCTAAACGGTTCATTGTGTTGTTAGTCACAGTGCGGCTGTGCAAGTGGTTAGTCACCGACCATGGCCCGTTCAAGTGTAATCATGATTTGGTTATAGTGGATTAAGTCCTTGTGCTCAAGGCGAAATAACCTGAGAAGGGTGGACTGGATTAGCCCGTGTGGTGAACCAGGATATATCGTGTGTCCTTTACTCTCTTGCTTAGTATCTCTATTTATGTTTTAGCATTGAATATCAGAACCTCATATTAAGCAAAGTCAGAACCTTGCAGCCTATCTCTGATAAGCTTCTGCACTGCAAGTTCTGAGTATCATATCTTATGATCAGAACCTATACAGTTCTTATACTCTATAGTTAATAGATCAGAATCTCTCAACAAACA
The DNA here is from genome assembly GCA_022829125.1 of Lathyrus tuberosus. Lineage (NCBI taxonomy): Eukaryota > Viridiplantae > Streptophyta > Magnoliopsida > Fabales > Fabaceae > Lathyrus > Lathyrus tuberosus. The sequence goes on along the minus strand of JALAZF010000481.1, from coordinate 3,121,894 downwards.
TTGAAGGTTCTTAAGCATCAAATTAACAAGATGCGAAAAGTTACAAAAAGAGTAAATACACAATTCAAACCCCCATTTCTTGTGTCTTTCTCGCACCTTCAGGTGGTTCTTGCAAATATTGTTTTATTTTGTCAAATGTTTCTTGACATATCAGCTGGGGACATCTTGATCTGATTGTATCCTGAGAAATCATCCATAAACAAAAAGACAGAGAACTGTGCTGTGTTGTCGACCATGACATCAATATGAGGCCAAGGAAAATCATCTTTCGGGCTTGCCTTGTTGAGATCACGATAATCCACACACATCCTGACCTTCCCGTCTTTCTTCGGAACCGGGACGATGTTTGGAATCCATTCAGGATACTCGGAAGTGGCCAAGAACCCAGCATCGAGCTGTTTCTTCATCTCTTCTCTGATTTTAAGTGTCATGTCGGGTCTAGTCTTCCTTAATTTCTGCTTGACAGGATGACATCCGGGCTTGAGTGGCAAGTGATGTTCAACGATGTTGGTATCCAACCCAGGCATATCTTGATAAGACCAGGCGAATATATTAACATACTCTTTCAATAGCTTAACCAAGTCGGAGTGTACATGCTTTGCGAGGGATGCGCCAACCTTAACTTCTCTTCTGACCTCATCAGTACCAAGATTGACAACTTCCACTGGCTCTTTGTGTGGCTGAATCTCTTTATGCTCGTACTCAAGAAGCCTTGCTAGTTCAGCCGGTAATTCACAATCTTCCTCACCATCTTCTTCGGCTTGGTTGATTGGAATCCCAGAATTACAATGGATGTTTGCCATGTTATTATCAATGCATTTATTAGTTTTGCATGTTTATGAATATGTTTAGAATGAGCTTATTTTGAATGTGCAAATAAAAGAAAATTTTTCCATTTGTTTATGAAAAAGTAAAATAAAGAAAGAAAATAGAGCATGATTTTGAATGCAAAAAAACTTTTATTTATTGATCACATAATATTGCAAAAGCGGAGGCCCTTTACAAGCTATCCACTCGTCTCGGGCGAGGGCGAGGGAAGGAGAAAGAAAAATGCATAACATGTATGTTGGAAAAACCACAGGAATCACGGTAGATGTCCAGTTGTTGAGCTTGAAACCCGGCGGGAACTTGCGCACAAAGTTTGAAATCTAATTGCTAGGACCAGCGTCATCAATGGCAGCTACAATGTCACCCTTTTAAAAACCCGCGCTACTGAACTTGATCAAGTTGCACTGTTTCTGACCATGTGAACTAGATTATCGACCAGGACGATAACCCAATCCAAAACGATTATCCTTTTCAACCACATCAATTACACGCCCCTAGCCTGACAAGGCACCTTTCTCGATGATCTCTTTAGCACTCTTGCCAGATGCTAAAGTCATTTACGGTGATCTACTTTGACTAGTTGAAGAAGAGCTGACATCTTCGAACTCGAGACAGTACAACGGCACCTCAGCTATGCCTTCCTCGGTCTCGGCGTATCGAAAAGATGATAGATCACTTAGAATCAGATCTTCTTCACCACAGATGATGACCAGCTGATCGTCGAACATGAATTTCAATTTCTGATGTAAAGTGGAGGTACTTCCCCTGCGGCGTGAATCCACGGGCGACCCAATAGGTAACTGTACGCAGGATTAATATCCATCACTTAGAAAGTAATGGTGAACAAATGCGGTCCAACCTTAATGGGTAAATCCACTTCTCCAATAACTTGCCTTCGAGAATCGTCAAAGGCTCTGACAACTCAGGCGCTCGGCCTCATATCGGTCCCCTCCACTAATAATTGACTCAATGTGCCCATAGGCATCACATTGAGGGAAGAATCGGTATCCACTAGGACACGAGATAATAAGGCATCCATGCAAGTTACAGATATGTGCAGTGCTTTGTTGTGGGAAGCTCCTTCAGGAGGTAATTCTGATTCATTAAAACCCAAGTATCTGCATGCAGTTATGTTAGCCACTACATCATCGAACTCGACAACAGATATATCATGCATTACGTGGGCAGCATTCAAAACTTTCAACAAAGCTGACCTGTGTACGGGCGAGCTCATAAGTAAGGACAATATTGAAATCCTTGAGGGAGTCCGCTTCAGATGATCCACAATTTTAAAGTCACTTTTCTTGATCAACCTTAGGAACTCTTGATCATCAACTGTTTCCTTATTCTTTGAAATCTCCTCAGACGGGATAGTTGGCATCGATACTGTAGTAGATGCCCCTTGCTGGATAACAGGGGTTACAGATGTAGGCTTCTCCTTCGAAGGAAGAACAGTTGGAACATGAACATGCTTTGTAGTGACTATTGGAGCGAACACCCGTCCACTACGAGTCATACCTCCAGTGGCGGTAACATTCATAATCTCAGACTCAGCGAACCTTATATCTTGACTTCCAGAAAACACAGTAGACTCATATGTCCAAAGTACCTCTTTAGAATTCTGATACGGAAACGGCTTTGGCGGGAAAAAAATAATAGGTTGTATCTTCTTCTTAGGAGATTCAATAGGAACCTTCCTATAAATGATGGTGAATGGCTCAATGGTAGCAACTTCTTCAAAGGGCTTAGATCTGGCGAATTAAACTTCACCTTGATTCTTCAAAATCTGGACACAACCCTTCAGCCTCCGACACTGGTTGGGATTATCGTCACAAATCTAACACTTGCCATTCAGCCCTTTCAACAACCCATGTTCATTCAATCTCTTGAAAACCATAGTCATCGGAGTCTTTACCTCGTCAACATCCATGATCAATTCAGCCTTTGAACTATCCTCAATCATGTTTACCGCATGTCCACCGTGATTAGGCAATGGATTGTGCTGAATGTTAGGACCTTTCTTAGTGAACGTCAAAATCTTTCGATCAATGAGTTCCTGAACCTTAGTTTTGAAAACAAAACAGTCCTCTATCGCATGTCCTATGTATCCAACATGATAAGCACAAGACGCATTTGGATTATGCTTTGGGTTGAATGGAGAAATTGCAGGCGCAATCTCCTTGGGAACAATTGCACCTTGTTAAACCAAGTATAGAAACAACTCAGTGTATGACACGGAAATTTTGTCGAAATTCGGACGCTTATAATTTCCAGGATTATTGTTATTTTGCCGATTTTGATTCTGCTGATTTTTGTTGTTCTGTTGAGTCTGTTACTGACGTTGTGGTTGTTACTGATTATGAGCATTCTGAACTAGTTATTACAGATGATACTGATACAGAGCTTGTTGATATTGTGCAACAGCTATGTACGGATATGGATAGTATGGCATGGGAGCCATGGGTGCTTGATACTGAGGAGAAACTTGAGTTGTCACAGCGTTGGCTTCACCTTCCTTTTTCTTTGATTGACTGTTCTGAGACTTTCTAGTGGCCGGCTGCTGGGAAGCAGCTCCAGGAATCTTTCCAGTCTTCAAACCGTTCTCAATTCTTTCACCAATTGTTACAATGTCAGTAAAGTTCGATGAAGAACTTCCCACCATTTTCTCATAGTAGGATCCTTGCAATGTACCCAAAAAGATGTTAACCAACTCATTGTCGGAGAGAGCAGGTCACACACGAGATGCCATCTCACGCCATCTTTGTGCATACTCTTTAAATGTTTCGGCTGAGCGCTGAGACTGATTTTGCAGCTGTAATCTGGTAGGCGCCAGATCAAGATTATATTTGTATTATTTCAAGAACGCTTCTGATAGATCCCTCCAAGTACGAATTTTACTGCGTTTTAAGCCCATGTACCAATCCAATGAAGCACCGGACAAGCTATCTTGAAAACAATGAACTAGCAATTCATCATTATCAATATAGGATGCCATCTTCCTACAGTACATAGTGATGTGACTATGTGGGCAACTCAAACCTTTATACTTTGGAAGCTCAGGTATCTTGAATTTCTGCGACAGTACCACATTCGGAACCAAACATAAGTCTTTGGCCTCTAAGCCAAAAGTAGAAAACCCTTTAATAGCTCTAATACGGTCTTTCAACAACTTGTAACCAGCAGGTCTATCTTGATTAGCAGGCCTGATAAGAATCTGAGGATTTGGCAGCTGAGATGCGGCCGGAGCGTGCACTTGCGGAGTAACAGACTGAGAAGGATTTACCAATCCCTGATTAACCATCTGACCAGCATTCTGACCCATCTGAACACCAAACGGATAATTCTGAGGAGGTACCACAGCAGCTGAGGATGCCCCAGGGTAGAACATTCCAGAATGAACATTCTGAACAACAGTTTGAGCGGCTTGAGATGAAACCGGAATCTGAAAAAGAGGACCCCTATACACATGCTCTTCTTCATCAGGAGTTTCAATGTCAGTTAACACAGGAGTCTGACGAGTCTGAACCTGAAGATTCTCATGATCATCATTCACCACCTGAGGTGGAACTGGAGTAGGCATACCCCACGGATATGCAGCAGCATTTCCATTAGGCACTGGCGTAACAAAAGGTTGATATGGTATGAAGGCACCATTATTTACAATCTGAGGAATGTAATTCGGAGGCATGCCCCAAGGAAAAGTAGCAGGCATTTTGTTCAACCCAGACTGAGAATTTGACGGATGAACAACAGACAGAATCACAGGTTCAACTGGCACTTCAACAGTAGCAACAAGAGTGACAACGACCGCATCAGTAGCAATTGCAACAACAGTGGCGGCAGCAGCAACGTCCTTCTGAGCACGAATGAGCTCCATAATAGCGTCCATGTTAGTCTGAAACTGATCCATCCGACCTTGAAATTGAGCCAGAGTTTCCTTATAGGCAACGTTCTCAGCTTCGAAGTCAACCATGATCTTGGATTTTCTTGAGCGAGTGAAATACCGATGTCGAGTCGTCGTCTTGCTACAAGCGGAGACGGACAAGAATAAGCGACGGTTTTTCGGACGAAGGGACGTGCATATGTGTGCAAATGAATGTATGGTATGTATGCAAAAATAAAGTTTTAAATTCCAGGAATTCTTAAACTTATCTTTGTTGACAATAATCATAAAGCATACAAGTAAAGGTGTAAAGATAAAGCTGGCAAGAAACTTCATTCATTCAACAATAAAGGAAAGAAGCACAAGTCAAGTACAAATCAAATATCTGCCTTTTGGGCTACAACAAAATCCGCATGGATCCTATCAAAGACTACCCTGCAAATAGACAAGAAATGGAAAATAACCCAAGGAATCTGGTGTGGCAATACATCAGCATATGCATCCCTCAACAATCCAGGTAAATCCTCGAGTGCATGCTCAGCAAATCGGGCTAGACGGCCATGCCTCTCACTCCAATACTTTGCATCCTTCATGAGGTTGCGCAACAAAGAATGGTTGGGTCCCTGAAGCATATACTGAAGAAAGGCCTCTTTCCGATCCAAGAGGTTTTGCAGATGACAGCTTTGTTGTTCCCAATGAGTACTCTCTGAGTTGAGCTGACTAATCTGCTCTCGGCTCAGATGTGCTTGATCTTGCAGCTTCTGAATCTCACCGAAGACTTAGTCAAGCTTGGCTTGACACTGAGATAAGTCCTTTGCCAACTGATTAGCACGGTCTTGCTCACTTTGCCACTTTGTCTTGAACTCTGATAACTTCCCTCAAAGTTCTTTAACTTGCTTCTTGAAGCTCAGCTCATCCTTGTAGGCTTGATATTGGGTATCGACAAGTTGTCTCTTTTTTGAAGCAAGTTCATCATAAGTACTTTTCAAAGCACCCCCCACTTTCCTTCGCTTGTTCTGTTTAACCCCCACCTCTCTGAGCATGCGCTCACGCTTCTGGTGGAGCTCGCGCTTCTGGTGGAGCTCAATCTATAGACTACCCTTCTCGGATGTGACTCTATCAAGGTTGAGACGAAGATCAACATTCTCCTTCTTCAACGTTTCAACAGTCAGCTTGAGTTGGTCGACTCCAAATGGAGGAACGATGGCAAGTTCAAGAAGCTTGGCATTCATGGAAGGCTCGAAAGAGAATGGCAACAAAATCTCTTTGACGCGCTTTTTGACCCAAAGTGTGTAAGCTTCCTTGGCTATAGAATTCTTCTTACCCAAATCGGCTCTTCCTTCGGAGTAAATCTGAGTCCAAGCGGCACTAAACCTCTTCAGCAATCCCATGTTATCAACCCCTTCATGAAAGATGAACTCTTCCACTACCTCAGGATCTGGCTTGGCATCCATAGGATATCCCAACTGACGGAAGGCAAGTCTCGGATTGTAGTTAATCCCGCCCTTTGTACCCAAGAGAGGTACATTGGAGAATTTCCCACAATGAAGAATGAGCTTAGTATCGTCGAAGACTCTAGAATACCAGGAAATGTCATCAGCAATAAGAGACATGATTCGTTGAGACCACTTGAGATTACCCTTATTCTCAACAAAGGGACCCTTTTGTGGAAGGTGAGATATGAACCATCAGTACTGCATAGGAGTACAACAGACAATGGTTCCCTTCTTCTTTTCATTCCTCGAATGAATAAAATGATAGGTATCAGCAAGAAGTGTCAGAACAGGGTTCTTGGACAAGAAAATACTGATGGCGGCCTGATCTACAAAATCCTCCATGTTCGGAAACAAGACAATCCCATATATCAGCAAAGCAAGAACAACGTTGAAAGCCTTCCAATTTCCATCTGTAGCAAAGAAAGTAGCTTTGTCAACCAGAAACTTCGAAACAAACCCTTAAATACCCTTCTCTTTGGTCTTGAGGTTATCTTCCACATCCTTCTTACTAATGCAAAGAGCATCAGCAATAAGAGGAAACTTCGGAAAATCGCTAGTGTAAACAAAAGGAACCTGCCTCTTGATCTCAACCCCCAAGATAAAAGCATACTCCTTGAGTGTAGGCTCTAGCTAATAATCCTGATATGTGAAGCACCTAAGTGGCGGGTCATAGAACTAAACCAGAGTATGAATGGCGGTGATGTTTACTTTAGTATTGAGGATGGACAATAGATTACCATAAGTATTCTTGAAAACCCCTCTGTTATCTTCGACCACACGGGATGCTAAACCTCTCAAAGTACCCAGCTTAGGCTCCACAACCTTGTAGCTAAAGATGCCTCAACAACCAGTACTCATCTCTATGATAATGTCAACAAAGAATAAGTCTTCGAATAACCTGGAAATGCACATGCAAAAAATTAATTTACATGATGAAATGATATGCAACACAAGAACAAGAAACCAACACTGTCTGAATAATCAAATCTGAACAATCTGGATATCTGCATATAACTTTGTGTCGGTGCAACATAATATGATGTGCGTGAGAGAACAAAGGTATGAAGTGGCTTAGTTTCCTACAAAAACCCATCCCCCTCACAGGTGTGATCTAGACACAACAAGGTGGTCCCTAGAAAGGTCGCCCAAACCATAGGAATCAGAATGAAAACCCCCCGTCGTAGCGAATTCTCGCTGGACGGAAGTATTCTAAGGCGAATCACGGTCTGGGATGTGGCTCTCGTGGTAACCCAACGCGCGAAACACAGGCCTCAGGACTATCCACGTTCTAGCCTATGTGTATGCTAAGCCCGGTGTTAGGACTTTTCTCTCCAATAATATCTACCCATCCCAACAACAGCAGAATTAGCAGACATCCAGAATATACATCATATGAATATTCAAAGCAGTAAAGAAACGCAGTAAATAAACATAAAGCTAAAGTAACTAAAATAAAGCGAGTAAAGCGCTAAAGATAAACACCCAAACAAGCAAGGAAGCAAACAAAACTAGGCGAAACTCCAACTTGTAAGAGCAAGGACTCCCCAGCAAAGTCGCCAGCTGAAGATGGTTGGTTTATACCTGAGTGAATTGCACACTCAAAGATACAATAGAGTCGCCATAGAACTTTATTTAGTCCCAAAGGACAGGGAAAATATCGATAAAACCCAAGGGGAAGAGAAACGGGAATAGGGGTCGGTTATGCGAAAGGAAGGTACTAGCACCTTACGCATCCGTCGTACTCGATGGGAACCATTTCGCTTGCTTCTAGGCTTGGATGGGTTATCTATCTAAAGGCTTCTAGCTAAAAGAAGAGGACAGAGAAAAAGAAGAAAGAAAGAAAGAAAAGTACTCTCGGAGGATTAGGGCCCTCAGGCCTACGTACCCTCATAGTGCAATGAGGAAATCAGAGCTCCGTAGTTCAGAGGAACCAGGGAAAAGAAAGGAAGAATGGAAGAAGATGGAAGTGTGCTCGCCAAGATCATTGCGACCTGGTGCCTACGTGTCATACATTCGAAAGAATGCAGAATCAGAGCTTCCGTAGTTCGGAACTAAGACGGAAAAAGAAAAGGAAAGGAAAGCGGTGTCAAAACCAAGAGCAAAAGAAGGAAGGAAATTCCGCTAGGGATTCCCAAGAAAATAGTGTCAAAACCAAGAACAAGAGAAAGAAGGAAACTCCTCCAGGGATTCCCAAGAAAATGGTGTCAAAACCAAGAAAGAAACGTAAAACGAAAGACAATAGTTGTACTGAGAATAAAGTGCAAGAGTGGTGTAGAAACCAAGAAGAAATAGAAGGGACTCCACTGAGGAGTAGGTGAATAAAGAATTGTGCTAGGGACCAGAGGGTAAGCGACCCTACTGGGAAATAAACAAAAGGATGGTGTCAAAACCAAGAGAATAAGGAACCTTGGCATGTTAACTGACTGGCAGTGGTTAAGGGATAAAGGTTTTAATAGATAGAATATGATCAACCAAAAGGAAGGGTGTAAGACCAAGCGAAGGTCGTGACCCAAAGGACGGGTGTGGGACCGAGCGAAGGTCGTGACCCAAAGAATGGGTGTGGGACCAAGCGAAAGTCGGTACTCAAAAGGACGGGTGTGGGACCGAGCGAAGGTCGTGACCGAAAGAAAGGGTGTGGGACCAAGCGAAGGTCGTGACCCAAAAGGACGGGTGTGGAACCGAGCGAAGGTCGTGACCCAAAGAACGGGTGCAGGACCAAGCGAAGGTTGTGACCCAAAGAACGGGTGTGGGACCGAGCGAAGGTCGTGACCCAAAGAACGGGTGTGGCACTGAGCGAAGGTCGTGACCCAAAGAACGGGTGTGGAACCAAGCGAAGGTCGTGACCTAAAGAATGGGTGTGGGACCGAGCGAAGGTCGTGACCCAAAGAACGGGTGTGGGATCGAGCGATGGTCGTGACCCAAAGGGGATGTTGGTACTGAGTGAACAAACAATACTTGACCAACAAAAAAGGGTATTGAAACAAAAGAGGTTGCTAACCGCTGAGGATTCGGTGTTAACAGAGAAACTGTGATTAACCGAAAAGAAATGAGTGATTAACCAAGAGAAGGTGATTAACTCTAAAAAGGCTCAGTGTTTTAACAGGCAGGCAGTGGTCAACTGAAAAACGGGTGATTAACCTAGGAAAGGTAATTAACCTAAGGGGAACTCAGCGTGTTGACAGATAGACTGTGGTTAACTGAGGATACGTGCAAATTGGCGTTTTAACTGACAAGCAGTGGTTAACCAATCAAAGGGAGAAGAACCAAGAGAAGGTCGTGAACTCCGTAAGGGTTTCAGTGTTTAACAAGAAAATTATGCTTAATCGAAGAACCAGGAATGTAGACTCTTCCAGGGAATCAAAAGAAGTAATGATTGACCATAAGAAAAGGGAGTAGGGTATCGAAACAAAGAGATTTTGCTAATCCAAAGACAATGATCTTATCCAAAAATGCGGTGATTGATCAAAAGAGAGATAGAGAGTGGCAAGAGAGCCAAGAGTGATCAAGGATCGACTCGACTGGGGAAAGAAGTACGCTACTGCCTGGAGATAGAGGTGACTAAGCCAGGCACAGGGTCATTCGTCCCCTACCTGAAGTAGCCAGAATGAGAGTAGGAATTCTTCATTCTTATTCCTTCTCTAACACACAGGGTGTAGTACAGAAGTTGAAACGGACAGCGTAACAGCTCTAAGTTGTACAGTGCTCCAGCGTTGCGCGAAGCTCCGACTCCGTGGGGGAAAGAGAGAGAAAGTTCTAAAGGAAACCTAAAGAGAAACGCCAACAAGAAGATTAACAATCAAAACGCGTTTTCGATTAGCTAATCAAAGGGAGGAATATGCTAATGACTTTCCAAAATGAATTGGAAAATTATTAAAGCAAAAGGCTGCATTATTGATTATACAAGATTAAGCTTATCCTTTTGAAGAACAAACCTAATTCAACATGCATGGAAAGTGTAAAACTGTACCAAATGACACTCAAAATGCAACACAAAATCATGTTATTGTATGAACAAAAATATGCAAGAATAAGCATGTGCATGCAATGTCAAGAATGAGCATAATTATGAAATCGAAAGATCGGAAAAAACACAATCATGCTTTAAACTGAAGTGAAACAACACCCAAAACATCCATAAAAATCAAATGTATTAATCCATGGAAGTTAGAGGAAGAAAACATGGTGAACAAGCTTGAAAAACATAAAAAATGGCACTCTGTTAGAGTGGTAACCGGTTACTCTAAAGTGAGTAACCGGTTACTTGCTTGAAAACAGCAAAACTGGTGAAATTTGTGAAAGGTAACCGGTTACCCTATATTGAGTAACCGGTTACTCAGTTAAAAAAAACAGCGCTGGTGCAAAATTTGTGAAGAGTAACCGGTTATCCTGTATTGTGTAACCGGTTACCACTGTAACAGTGGCAAAAATAGCTTGTGAAAAAGCACTTAAAGCATCCAAATCACTTGTTCAAATTACCACATGCTAGGGTATGAATCTGTGTACGAAAATTAAGCTGAAAAACAACAAATAAGCAGTGATGGAATCAATTAACACACCAACATCATGGATCATGTAATGGCATAATCAATTCACACACAAAAAGCATCGAAACTACATCGCGAATGATACAAAAAAGTTCGAAACAGAAAGATGAGTGAGATCTACCAACCTACAAGCCGGAGACTTGGCTTGGTGATTGTTGCAAAGTGATCTTGATGAAAATAATCAAAGAAAACCAGAGGAATCTTCAATTATAGCCGAATCGTACCGAAACTGAGCAAATTGCGACGAAATTCCGAAATACGAATTCGAACCGTTGAATCTTGAAACAAACACTTGAGATGAATCCAAAAGTTAATAAAACTCCAAAAAACCAAGTATAATTGCAAGATGATGCAGGTTAAGCTCGAGAAATAATCACTTTCAATGTGAAAAGTGATTATTCTTCAATGGTGAAGAGCTATGGTGAGGTTTGGGAAGAAAATGTAGATGAAGATGAAGAAGTTGCAGAAAAATTCAGAGAGAATGTGACAGAATTGAGAGTGAAGTGCGTGAAATGTTCAAGGATTTGTGGTTAGAGCCTTGAAAATGATTGAAGGTCTGCTTATATAGAGTTTTGGTTTGGAGTGGGAGAGGTTTGGAATTAGGCTAGGAGCTAGCTTTGGGTGGTTTGGAATTAGGCTAGAAGTTAGTTACACTTGACTCACTGATTCAAGTAGGTAACTCGGTTAGTTAGGAAGTTAACTCGGTAGCAATCCCAATGTAAGCTTCAAATCATAGGTTGACATGCTTGGAAATCAAGGAACATGGTGCACTTAATTTCAAATGATGCATTGGAGTAAATGTAAGTGGAGTGTCTTGAATGGTCTTGAATTATCTAGAATGTTCTAAATGCAGCTAGAACTATGTAGAATCCAAGAGCAAAGAGAGTGCAGAGTTGCTGTCCCAAAAATGCAGCAGAAATTGCAAATCTGTACTAAGTAACCGGTTACTCTTGAAAAAAATTTCCCAGATCACTCAAAAACAAGTGCTGAGGTCCAGGTTTCGATTTTCCACCTCTTGTTTTGATAAATAGGCATGGAAACCCTGGTTTTGAGCTTGTTTTGAAGATGGGATGTGTCACGCCCTCATTTTCACCCTAGCCATAACTTTGCATAACATAGCACTTCCATCATATAGGCATCTCTCTAGGTCATAATCATTCATGCTTGGCTCTGATTCTAAGGCATCTTGGGTATCATCGATCAAGGAAGAAGAGTTGATCTTTCAAGGCAATGAACAAGAAGATATCCTCAACAATATGGCTCTCCCGAGCTACAAGGTCCTTACACACCTCAAAGTGTCTCAACAAGATCACATGTTCATCTGGCAATTAAGGTTTCAAGGAAGTTTAATCTGGGAATTAAGGTTTCAAGGAAATTTAAGTTTGATCATAACTCTTATCTTGTGGCTCCAAATTAGGGTTACAGGACTATCAAAGGTCAAAGCAGTTGAGTTGCGTGCAACTTCTAATTGTGCGGTTCATGTTATCATCATTGGTCTAAGGATTTGTCAAACTTGTTATTCAATTAGAGATCATGCTAAGGTGGATTCAGGGTTGCGATGTCTTGCAAGATTAATGGCGTTCAAGTTCTGCTGTCAAGGTTTTAGGTGTGAAGACGCATTACCATTACCATTCCAGTAACCAATTTTAGTTTCATTTATCCAATAAATCCAATTTCCCAATTTCTAGACCATTTTCCATTTCAATTATCCATTTCCAATTTCATAACCATTTTTCACTTTTTTTAATCCATCATTATCCAAATTCTATTTTCATTATGTAATTGAATAATCCTTTGTCCATTTTTATACATTTCCACCAAACTCATTTTTTACTTAATTCTCATTTTTATTATCCATCTCATTTTCTCCAAATTCATTTCATATTCAAATCTTTTTTTAAAATCCAAAATTCCATTTTTTATTTATTCACTTTTTATATCTAATATCCCCATTTTTATCTTTCAATCCATTGAATCCCATTTAATTCCAAAAAAGTTTATTAAATTCTACCAAAAACCCCATTATTCATCATTGTTTTACATTAAAAAGTTACAACCAAAAAATAAAAGTCATAAATAATTCAAGCCCATCATTCTTTCATAGCCACACATGATTTCATACCACAAATTGCGACAACACCACTTGAAACTCATCCAACTGTACTCTGCACACCCTGCTAGACATTGTACCATTCCCACACCACAACCGTCCAAATTTCGTACCTCTACACAAGACCAAAACTCTGCAACAACAATGCCATGCGCAACAGCAACAACACACTGCCTCAGCCTCAGATAAACACACCAAGCCAAAACTCTGCATACTGGTTCAAACCTACAAATCTCAGCGACAGGGACAATACAACAAACCGCGACATAGGTTGCAATGAAAAGGACACATCAGATGCAATAAGACAAAAACTTTGTACCAGAAACTTAATCTACAAGTTTATTTTGAATTTAAAAGAAGAGAATGGGAAAAGAAGGGAGAGAGAAGAACAACTTGTGAAATACAGCTCCTAACGATCCTCAAAACCTTCATCTGTAAAAACTCATTCAGACATTTGAACCTCTTGAATCCTTTTCACCAGAAACAATACAAAACTCACTTACGTTAATATCCTTCAAACCACCACACAAGCTACTCCCTTCAACATTTTCAAACTTGTAACAACCACCACATCACTTAAAATCGATAAAAACTAGTAAAGATAAAGCAACTCAGTGACTTCGAGTAGAGATAACGTCGACAATGACTCGCCGCGATACTGCTGAACAACGGAGGCCCTCCGCTAGGATCTGCCATCACTATTTCATTCTCATGTGACTGTTGCCGTGAATGTAAGGACCTTGATACACCCAACAGCAACACTGTTGCGTTTATGAGCAAACAAATTCCGACGTTGCCACTGCCAAGTTAAACTCAGAATTCACCGGAAGATAACGCGAGCCTCAGTATTATTGACAAAAAATAGATCCGGAGACTCTCTCATAGTAGTGGACCTTTAACCGATAGTGCTCCAGTTTCACCGTCTGAAATTGAAGATATCAAGATTGGTCGTGCCAAAAATGCCGGTGTCAGATTAAACGGTTATTTGAAGCCTCCGGGAAGTGATGGTAAGACGGTTGGGAGGTGGTTCAAAGATAGGAAGGTGGCGTCAAAGAAAGTGTACTGAAAGTGTTGCATGAAAGGATTTGTGTTGGGAATCTGCTCCCAAAATTTTGAACTGCTGCGTGAACAGCTTGAGTACAGAACTTACACTAGTGTATTCATCAAGTTAATAGTCATGCTTGGAAAATGTAAGCAACCAATTAACTGCCTATGCGTCTTATTCGAGGAATTCACCGCGAGAAGAGAGAGACACGAGGGAGAAGGGAACACCAAGAACATCACGCGTCCTTCACATCACTACGAATTCGGTATCATCCGCATCATCAACGCATAAAGGTTTTGGTTATAATCCTGCTTCAATTGCGTAGGTACTTCCTTTTCAACTTGGTTATGTTGTTTGATGTTGGTACATAGTTATCGTGATGTTTGTTTATTATTTTCGATTTTGATTTGGCGATGTCGGTTTCAATTTGTTCATGCCCATTGCTGTTATGCTCATTGTTGTTATGATTTTGTAGTGGTCTAGAATCATTTACAGATTTGTTGTTTTTCAAGAATGTGATTTGAGGTGATGGTTTAAATTGTTTTGTTGCTGCTATTTTGTTAAAACCAGTCACAACTTGCTTGTTGATGCTGTTAATAATGCTTGGTTGATGATCAAAGTTTTTTTTTCCAAACAGTACGCTTGTCATATGATGCAACTAATGAATAATTGATGATTTAGTGTATCTTGTGTTTGGATCCTGTGTAGTTTGGTTTATATGTTTACCTATATGCTAATCATGATGTTATAAGATATTTGTGAACCACATTTTGTTTAGATCGTCCGGTTGATAATCAAGTATAGCAGTAAAGCATTTCTCTTGTTGGTTTAGTAATTAGAGTGCTAGAAATAAAGTTAATAAAGCTGACATTTGGTTTAGTAATTAGAGTGTTAGAAATAAAGTTAACAAAGCTGACATTTTTTTTTAAAAAGGCATTTGGTAATTTTATTTTATTTATTTATTTTTTGTTTCATTATAGTTTAGTTTTAAAAAATCTTTTTTCTAAACTAATGATTTATGCTTAAAAATGGAAAGAATGTTGGACCAAATTTATAACTACTTTCTTTTTTGCACTTTGTCTCATTAGCATTTCTTAAGTTTAAATCGTTTTCGTAATCACTTGAACAAAAGACAGAGGTTAGAGTCTTCTATTCTCTCTTGAATATTTGAATTGGAGTCTTCGAGTAATCTTTTCAATTGTTTGAGTGTGAGGAGTCTTCTTCATACTCGAACAATCAACTTCTCTAAAAAACCTTTACACCGTTCCGCAAACGTAAACTCAAACCTCGATCTGTATCGAGTACTTTTTTCAAATCAAACTAAAAAACACTTAATAACTATGAAACACTTTCTTTCAATAAAAGATGAAAAGAGAGTTGGACTCGAGTCTTCGAGTTCTCTCTTAGATTTTTTAGGTGTGAGGAGTCTTCGTCACGCTCGAATAGTCGTCTTCTTTAAAATATTTATAATACGCTTAAAATCAAACTATTTTCATAACAATTAAAATAAAAAATATTTTCTCAATCACTTAGATGAAAAAGAGAGAGAATCGAGTCCCGATTTATGTTCCCGAGGAGTCTTTCTTAAGCATTCAAGTAATCATCATCCAAATAATACATTAACATATTAACTCAACTTCTCGCCGTCGTGCGACCAAAACTTTTTCTTAAAAGGACATGTTACGTCCATTCTACCGCAAACATGTAACGCATAGGACTCCACGAGCGAGCTGCAAAACACCTAACTGCTAGAACGAGAACGTTAACATCGTCCATAAAAAACACCAACAAACCGTAGGCCGAACTACGGACGCTCTGATTCTTCACTTCTTTGAAGTGAAGATACGTAGGCACAAGGGCCCCAATCCTTGGCGAGCACCATAATAAAAAACTACCCATTTCCCCCTTAGTATATAAACCTTTTTTCATTACTCATCTTAGAAGAAAACAAACAAACTTAGCTAACTTTCTCACGAATCGAATTAAGAGGTTCCCGTTGAGTACAACGGACGTGAGGGGGTGCTAATACCTTCCCCTCACGTAACCGACTCCCGAACCCAGAATTTGGTTGCGATGACCATGTTCTTTCCCTAAAGGTTTTATCGATATTTTCCTTTCCCTCTTTGGGATGAATAAAATTCGGTGGCGACTCTGTGTTTTTTCCTCGTCCATCGCGAAGGCCGTTACCCTGTCATTTTTGGAGGTGCGACAGGATGATATTGAGAGGATGTGATTAATCGGGCTTGAAGAACCTGAATATTCCTGCAACAAGAAACATACAGAGAAAAAGTGCGAAATGCGTATGCCAGCAATGCGAATGCACATGCTTATTAAAAAGGCAAAAGGGAGGTCAAATTTCGGGTTACGACAATAGGGAGGAGGTTCTTCTCAGTGGCAGAAGAAAGGTCTGAATTCCTCAGCTGGATGTCTGATCAGGTGTTGTGACATCAAGCAGAAACTTCAGGGTCTTAGTTGGTGTTGTGGCGCATCATCGTAAGATAAGTTGATCTTCTCAGAAATAAATGGAATTAATGCTTCAAAAAGGTCAATCTCATGCAGTTTGCGGGAGCTGCGAAAAGGAGTAGATGTTACATGTCAAAGGCTTGGTGTATCTAAGATGGCTTGCTATGGAGTAATTGGATTATGTAACTTGAAAATTAGGTTTCATTAGTGGATCAGAAGATTTTATGAAACTTTGAAGAAAACCTAAGATTAACCAAACAGTGGCATTGGGTTGATCTTTATCGTGCATTCAAGCAGGGTGCTTGGAACTAATTACTCTTGGGCAGAAGGGTAGTTGGTTGAAAAATCAAAGGAGGTTCTTGATCTGTTCATATCTTGGAGCTTGTGGTAGAAGCCCTAAGTTGCTTATGAAAGATTACCTTATTTTGGGAGTTGAATAGGAGTTTATTTCTCTCTTTGGTTATCTGGAGTTCTTATTGATCAAGCTGGTGGCACAATGTTGTATGAAGATCTTCAGGTGGATTATTATGCTGATAGTAAGTCCAGTAGGAATTGTATCAAGATCCATAGTGTATGGTGACTGTGATATGATCAGGATGTCCTACTTGATGTTAGAACATCATCATGGTTTCTGAACTTGGAGTTCAGATTGTGGAAGCTGATATTCACCAGTTGAATCAAAAGTATTCTATCTTATCATATGAGAGAATGATAAATTGAGGACTGTCTTGGATCATGGAGTGTTTATATGGAAGATTGACTCTTGCTGAGGTCAGAATACTTGTGGAAAGGTGGTTTCTTTTGCTACAAGTCATACTAGAGAGAAGTGGATCAGTTTGGTGCTTGTGGAGCAAATAAGCTAAGGATTTCTAGAGCATGTGTTGGATGTTTTCAAGTGTGAAGAACATCTGGTCGAGCTAGCAAACTAAGGGGCTCTGTATGTCTCTTTGAGGAATATGAAGCATTCCATATTCAATTGGATTGTATCTCAAGAAACAAGGATATCTATGGCTGTAAAATTCAAGGTGGATTTGTACAGGGTATGGATGGTTTCTGAATGAGAGGGATCAATGGTGATTTTGGTCTCAATCCTAGAGTTTGTTGGTTGTGGTACAAGGATGCGTTCCTGGTACTCTCACTATATGATCATGAAGTTGTCATGGTATATCATGTGGTGATTTTGGGGTGTTTCTTGCTAAAGAAGTATCATTTGAGAAAGATAAGCGGATAACTTCTGTCTTTTGAATATACTAGTGTGGTACATGGGTTACTTAAGGATCAGGCATTAGGTGAATGCGTTCAGCAGGTGTGTTGAACAGAGGTGGCGCTCTTGAATACATGAAGATGCGACTTATGTTTTCCATTCATTTAGGGTGTTCTTCTTGCAAAAGAGCACTGGGTATCTGCGACAGGGGGAGTTAGACTTCTGTTTTGGATATGTTGCTGCAGTAGTGCAGTTAGTTATCATGATTAATTGTGGTTTCAAGCAGTTTGTGATAAATTGTCTCAGGTGAGGATGATATGTCAGACGAGATGTCGTGACATTGCTCTGCTGGTATGAGTTCTAGGTGGACTTATTAGGTTATTCTGACTCTGTCATTGGGTGTCAATGTATTGAATCAGAAGTGATAGAAGTATCTTGGGAGTCGTGGCTGCTGTCTGGAAGAATTTGTTTTTCTCTGCAGATTGGAAGGTCAATGGGAACATTCTGTTGATATGCTAAAAATGTCATGATCAAGTATGCTAATTATGGATTAAGGAATTGATTTAGAATGAAGAGAAGAAGGTTGTAATTATCTTTATATAACTTGTTATGTCTGTGCTAAATGAAACAATACTGTGGGGTCTATAAATCTTTGATGGAAAACTGACAAAGTCAGGTTAGTTATCAGGACATTACTCAAAATATGTTCAAAGGGACGTTGGTTTCAAGGACAAGTCAGAAAAAGTGGAATCTTTCGAAACTAACTTGGCCAGTGTTTGTCGCATTCATTGACTAGTCTTTTGTCTCTTCCAAGGGGATTGTCACTGCTCATGTAGCTTCTTCGATATTTAAGGAGGGGAGTGCTGCTTGTGTTGCAGAACATATTTCTTGCTAAATTGAGAGGAAATAGGGTTTATCCGTGTTTGGGTAAGCACAGTCTAGGTATGGGCCTGTATGGGTCATTTTTGCCAACTTTAGGCTAAAAAGGGGGAGAATGGATATGGCTACATTGTGAGTTGCATGTGTGTATTTGTGCTGCTAATCTGCAAAAATGTCTCAAAGAATGTTCTAACGTTCTAGGTTCTAACTTCTTAGGCAAATTGTGTTTTGTGATCAGAGTTAGGAAGCAAGTTGTGTTTTGTGATCTGAGTTACATTCTCTATGTACTCAGTATCACAAGTGAATGAGGATGAGGACTTAAAATTATCTTCTCTCTCCCTTATGAATGAGGGAAAGGTCTAGAGATTATCTTCTACCTCTTCCTTGACACTTGCTTCAGGTTTTCCCACTACATGCACCATTAAACTGAAGAATGTTTTAGCCAAAATTTGTCAAAAGGGGGAGATTGAAAGCTCTAAGGGTTTGACTAAATTTTGGTAAAGCATAATGTTAGGAAAGATATTCCAACATGAAGATTTATGCCCCAGGCCAAAGATGTCGAATGAAATGTTACAGTATAAAGACTCGACATCATGACAGTCACAACAGGTTTTGTTTTTAAATCTTAAATCTGTTCCAAGATTCAAGGCGCGATTGGAAGTGGATCAAGGAAAGAAGATTTGAAGCCCAACGCAGCAGAAGGCTATAAAAGATGACCAAAACCTAGGGCGGAAAGGGAGAGAGAACGCCATAGACTTAGGAATCTTATTTTTTAAAGTAGGGTTTAGGATTTGAGAGTCGTAGGTTTCTCTTGTAAGTCTCCCTCTGTATCGATTTGATACATTGTGGAAGACATATGTACTTGTACAAATTCAGAAACCCGTAGGTAATGAATCGTGTATTGTTCTTGGATGAAGCTTTTAAGCAAATCCAAGTTAATTTGTTAGTCAAGAATGCTTGACTGAACTTTGTATTGAAAGGGGTGTCTTTCAAGTAGGATAATACAATTATTGTGACTATAACTATTAGATAATCACATATTGTGATTTAGGGAGTAACATGGGTTTCTCTTATCTAGGATGGAGTTCTTAGATAAAGTTTTCATTGGGTAGTGATAGGTAAACCAGAGGTTGTTTACTGTAAACCAGCGGTTATTTACATAAAACTATGTTACTTATAGTGGATTCTTATTCCTAGCTTGGTATGCCCCCAGATGTAAGTGATTTGCATTGAACTGGGTTATCATATTATGTGTTGTTTATCATTATGCAATTTACAGTTCAATTTTGATTAACATGTTGTAACAGATGTCAAAACATATGTCCTGTTGTTGCTGCTGATATTCTGAATATCAATTTGCTGTTCTGTTCTTGTTTTAAAGTTGTGCAGAGAACAATATATTGACATGTGTTAGGACATCTGCTATCTGCTATGCCAGAATTTCAGATTTATATAAATTAATTGATTTATTTAATTTATATGAGTTAATTAATTTAATTGAAATATGTGATTTATTGAATTAATTGAATTAATTGATTTATTGAATTTATTTCTAATAATTGATTTATTTTATTGGTATAATAAAATATAGAATTTGCTAGATTAATTAGTTTGGCTTAATGTGGAGTGTGAGTAGTAAGTGTGAGATTGAGTTAGTAAAGCCTAATTGATTTAATATAATGTTAGGGTTTAACAAAAGAGTAGAAAGAGAATAGAAAGAGAGAAAAAGTAGAAAATGAGACAAGTTTAGAGGAAAGATTGAGAGTGGATAAGAAGAGAAAAATCAAGAGAGACAATTCAAAAAATTTAAGAAATGAAGGTAAGGGTGGGTTTCTGCATATTTATTGGAATTATTTGATAATGATTAGTGAGTAGAAATATGTTTAGGATAAAACCCACAAAATTTTTAAGAGATTGAAAATTGTTAGATTTTAATGTTAATTTTTGAAATGTGTTAATTTTATTGTATTTGGAGTTGGTATATTGGTATACTATAGAGACCCATTAGTAATTATAGTATAGAAATTGAAGTAATGTAAATATTTTTTTTTACAAGCTTGAACAGTAGCGCAGGAAGATGTATTTGAAGGAAAAAGTTAACTGTAGCGCAACAACCTAATAAATAACAAAATGAATGTGTTATCCCCCTTTCCCATGTTTCCTGTAGCGCCGAAGAATAGGAGAGAAAATGATCTTGTAGCACCTTTCCCTTAATCTTCCAATGATATATAAATGTGAGACATGAAGGTGTTTTATATTAATTAAAAGTGGCAATGTAAAGTGATTTAGTGATGCCTTTCTATATTACACACATGTGTTGTTGCGCAGAGTATGAGAATTAGGAAATGAATGATACATAATGTTTTATTAATAGCACTTCATGATACCTTGCCCTTAATAATTTACTGCAGCGCATGGATTGAATAACAATGGAATAATTCTTTTTTTTCAGATGCCTTTGCAACTGTAGCGAATAGAACTGGAAAAATTAAATGTGACTTTTTTTGCTGTACCGTAGCCATGCGATATAGGTATATATACTTCTGTTCACTGTAGCGATGCAATAAATGTGAACTTTCTATATTTTTCCAATACTGTAGCGGTAGGAATTGAATTGGCAATATATATATATATATATATATATATATATATATATATGGGTTATTATAATTGAATGTTTATTAGAATATTACATGTGTTATTAAATACGTAATAATTAGTTAAAATATTGATTAATTATTTAAATTAGATATTGGTTATTTATTTAAGGCTTAATATCCTTTTTGGTCCTCTAACTATAGGCCCGGGTCCAATTTGGTCATCTTTCTTTTAAAAGTTTCAAATTGGTCCCTTACGTTATTAAACAGAGTTAAATAAGTCATTTCCGTCAAATAATGTTAACGGTGTTAGTTTTTAATGATGTAGCAGCTGACGTGGCAAATTTCCAGATTTTGATAACAATCTTCATCTTCTTCATACAATTTTCAGATTTTGATAACAATCTCCATCTTCTTCATAAAATTTCCAGAATCCATAAAATTTCCACATTTTTTTCACCAGAACCAAAACAACAAATCCCATTTTGATAACAATTTCCAGATTTCCAGATTTTGATAACACCCTCAATTTTAAGAACTCAAATCCCATTTTCTACTCACACTTCAGCGTTACCCCTATATCGATTGTGTTGCTGATAACTACTTTAAAAAATCAAATCAAAAGCCTAAGCCTCACCCCCGGATGCTGCTTAAATCCACGAGAAAGGAAATTATTAAACCAAAATCATCAACCATGGTAGCAAACCAAAACATATCGTTCGAACATAAGAAATAAAACTACAACAACATTCACATCCAGCATACAAAAACATCAAATAATTTAAACCAATTCTATCAAAATAATCCATAGATTACTGATGTGTGAGTTGTTGTTGCTCTATTTCGTTGTTGTTGACATTGTTACCATACTCGAGTCGCAAACAATTTGTGACGTTGTTGAATCGGGTTGTGTTGTTGATGAGCTGCTGCGGGTGAAGTGAGTTGAGAATAGCGTTCCACAAGGTTTGATGTTGCGGTTCACACAGTGCAGCGGGAAGGTTTTTGCTATGTCATCGTCGGTTGTAGCTTGGTGGTTTTGACCAAAGTTGAAGATCGCAGCAAAGTTACTATAATCGATGAAGAGGTTTTCACGGTTATCTCGTGGGTATGGTGAAAATGGAAGATGGAGATTCAAAGCTATGGTGGTTGAAAAATTAGATCTGTAGTGGTTAGTAAGGTGCAGTGGTAGTGAGTATTGAAGAAATTGCAGCGTGGAGAAATGAGAGAGGTGAGGTTTCGATGGTATTGGGATGTTGCTGTTGCTGCAAATCGGAGGGGGAGCTGAAGGATCGTGAGGAGTTTTTGAAGGTGATGAAGGTCGACGGTAGTGATGATATGTGGCAGTTATGTGGTTTTTCACGGCGAATTTAGTGGCGGAAGATTTGTTTTAATGTGATTATGATGTTCAAATAGGAAGGAGATGGTTGTGGGTGAGGGAGCGGACGACGAAGAAGATGAGTGGAAGAAGAAGGGTTTTAGTGGTGAGGGAACCGTGAGAGGGAGTGAGTTTACGAGTGGCTGAAGATGATGTTTTAATGGTTGAATGGAAAGTTAGAAGAAATCATGGTGGTCGATTGCGGGTGTATGGTGACACTATGGCTTTGAAATTATTTTGTATACATATTTCAGAAAAAATAAATGTTTAAAATCCCATAAACTGTTTGTTGTTTGTTGGTGTTGCTTTTAAAAATCTGGAAATTTTATGGAAGAAGATGAAGATTGTTATCAAAATCTGGAAATTGTATGAAGAAGATGAAGATTGTTATCAAAATCTGGAAATTTGCCACGTCAGCTGCCACATCATTAAAAACTAACACCGTTAATATTATTTGACGGAAAGGACTTATTTAACTCTGTTTAATAACGTAAGGGACCAATTTGGAACTTTTAAATGAAAGAAGACCAAATTGGACCTGGGCCTATAGTTAGAGGACCAAAAAGGGTATTAAGCCTTTATTTAAATATTAATTATTCATTCGAATATTGATTATTTCTTTAGATATTGAATATTTATTTAGATATAGAATTATTTATTGAATATTGGATTATTTATTGAATATTGACTATTTATGAATATTGAATTTAATTATTGATGATGAATCAATTACTCTATGTTTAATCGGTATCGTGTGTTTTGTGAATTATGGTGAAATTGTGTTGATTCTTGTGAATTACTTGTTATGTGTAGTGGTAATGTTTGAAGTAAGAATGACTTGATTATGAAAATGTGATTGTGTGTGTAATTGTGTGGTAATTCAATTGTGATGAATTATTGAAGATATGCATGATGTTAAGATTAGGGATTGGTCTTAATTGCATATGATTGTTGATTTGCACACACATCATTTGTGTCAAGCGACAATGTTTGTTAGTTCCGTGGGGGCTAGTGACTTGTCCCAAACCTAGAGTGGGGTTTGAAAGCTTAGAGAACAGGCTTTTGTATGTTATTGGTCTAGAGAACGGACCCGGTTTAATGTAAAAACTGAAAAATAATAACAAGTGTTGGTACCACATTGCATGAGTTGCATTGAGTCTCATGGTGTATATGTTTGTTATATGAGATTATGTGTATTTATGTGAATTGTTGAATTGGTGAAATTGTGGATTATGTGTATATACTTGGAATGATATGGTTACTTGAGTGATACTATGTTAATGAAACTTCTAAAGTGTGAGAATTATAATTGTGATTATGCATGTATTCCTTAAATTATATATTATCTTATGATTTCAATAATTATTTGAATTCTCACCCTTCTGTTGGAATGATGTTTTATACGACATCGCTCAGGTACGGAGGAGTAGAGTTGCTTCTAGCGCGAGGTATCCATTGGAGTAGTTGATTTAGTTTCTTTATTTATGTTGGGTCGAGTCGTGCTTTAATCATGTAACACTGGGATCGTTTCGATTTATGTTTGACAGATACTTTATGTACTCTATTTCATTCTGTTATTGTCATTTTGAATTGTATGAAGTTTTGGGCTTTTATGCCTAAGTATTGATTATGATGAGCATGAGACTTTCATTATGTCTATTATGATTGAAGTAAATCTGCTTCTACATGCTAAGTGAAAGTTTATGAAAATCATGAATTTATTTTAAGTAATGAGCATGACAGGTGTTTGTGTGATGTTTTAAAATTATATGTGACACCCTTTTGTGAGATACATGATAATTACTCTGATTTATTTATATTTATTCCGCGGGGTTTAGAAGGGTGTTACATTTGTCAAGAAATTTTCTCTCCGCGAATTCAAGAAATTCAAGAACTTCTTTCTTATACACCAGACTTAATTAATTAGCTTTCACTCAACTACGATTCACAATTCATTATGAAATTAAATCAAATGCATGTAAAATCATTTAACAATACAACTATATAAAATCAACATTCTCAACAACACAATAACGATCTCAATACAACAACTACAACAACACCAACGTATACCATTCACAATGACTTAAAAACAATCTCAATCTCACCCTCAATAACAATAACCTATAACATTAAACAACAAAAACAACAACACGCCTACATTCAACATTAAAACTCTAGGATTTATGGTCTCAAGAACAACAACAACATCATCATCAACAATAACAACAAAAACAAAATAACATTCAACATTAAAACTCTAGGGTTTAGGGTCTCAAGAACAACAATAACAACAACAACAAAAATACTAATGTAACATAAATGGTGATGAAATATTTCACATACCGTAAACTTGAAATAGAAGAGTCAAAGAAATGAGTTTCATGACCACTTTTATTGAGTTCAAACCTTCCTTTCCTTGATTTTAGTGCATATGGATTTTCGCTAGGGATTTTTTTTGTTTTGAAAGATTTCTCTAGGGTGCTATTCTGTTATGAGGGAAATAAACTTCAGCTTGTTATGTTTTAATTAAAAATGAATACTTTTCACCACGACTAGTATTAACAACCGTGGTGATAATGTAAACTCATTTTCCACAGTTATTTTTATCAACCGTGGGGAAATGTTCAACATATTTGTCTATATAAAGGTTTAACACGTTCATTCACCTTTTCATTAAAACTAACTCATTCTGCCTCCAAACTCCATCTTCCATTCTTATTGAGTTGTTGTATCACTGACCATGAAGGTTTAGGATTTGAAGATACCAAAATAGTATATTGAAAAAATTGGTTTGAAGATTAATGCCATGTTTCACTTTATAAAGTAAACAATATGCTCTTGAACCTTGACATTGATCTTCAACGCCAAAATTTTCAAGATAGTAAAAATGAATGAAGAATTGCAACATAAAAGTGTCTTAAAAATGAATGAGAAGACTAAACTGCATGTGCTAGGATTCAAAGGGTGTCCCGGAGAGGGACATTTCCCCCTGGTTGAAAAATCTCACCGCGGTTAAATGTTATTTAATTTTGATTTTAAAATAAATAAAAAGGAATTGTGCAACATTTTTCCACTGTTGGAAATTCTGACTGTGGTGAATGTGTCTTGAAAGTAAAGAAATAAAAGCACCTAAAAGAATAAAAATTACCAATGTGGACAATATGATCGAGGTGAAAATACGTTATGAAATCTACATTTGTAGTAGTCAAGATTGGTGTTCTTTACATAATTTCGTATCATGTAACATGATAAATTATTTTCCTTATTTATCATTTTAAATTTTTTATCAGAAATAAATGTATACAAAACCATTAAAAATATATTTCATACATACAAGTAAGCAACAAAATATAGCATTTGATCTTCACAAAGATTCATAAAGATGATGATGCAGACGCTGCCGAATTCTCCAACAAAATTGTATTTGTAGATTTAAACGAAAATAATTAAAAATTAAATTTTTATTTTATTTTATTAAAGCTATATATATATTGCCTTCGGTATTTTAACAACCATGAGGAAAAGTAACATATTTTTAGAAAAGAACAAAATGTTCTTGATGAGGATCGAATCAATGACTAGTTAAATTTTTTCCCCTCAATCAAATGTTCAAATAAGAAAAAAAGTGAAATTTTCCATGATACAGTTCTTTACCTCGCCCACGAAACCTTGATAAAAACACTTTACCAATCAACGTAATATCACTTTTTGCTATGAAGCTCTGACACACCTTTCATATGGCGTGTCACCGTGTCGGATACATGTCCGACACGGACACGCGTACGACACGTATCTGACACTTTTTTCGAAGTGTCCAACGAAAAAAATTGAATCGTAGCGGCCACGGATACGACACCTTATTTCAAATAAATGACACATCCCAATTAAAATTTTAGAATTTATTTATTTTTTTATAAAACTCAACTCAAAAATTAAAAAAAAAATAAAAATAAATAAAAATAAAGGTTTTTTAGCTTTCATATTCCACTTATTATAAAAACTACACAATTAGGATTCCTTTTTTATTTATTTTTATATTCCACTACTTTTGTTTCCACAAAGTTCTTTTATCTTCTCCGGTTATTTTCATCTTTGCACACCACTGCTTCGATTTTCACAAGGTTTTTTCATCTTCATCTTCAATTGTAAATTTTAATTTTATTTTTCTAGATGTTTTTGGATTTTTATTTTAATTTATTTGTGACTCGACAGTCAGTATCTATCGGTATCAATTATGAAGTTTGAAATTTTTGGAAGAACTTTTTATTGTTTCATCTTTATGACTCGACAGTCACCATCTATGGGGGGTATATAATTTTTTATTGTTCTAAATTATGGATATACTACTTTTGTGACTCAACAATCTGCTTCTTCGTGTACTTTTTATTTTATATTGTTTTCAATTGTTTTTTTTATGTTTGTATAAATTATATGTTTGAAAATTGCTAGAATTTTAACTAACTCATATTATTGGCCTTTACATGTACCTTTAACAGTAGTATTATAATATGTGTTTGCAGATAAATATTGAATAAAACTCTATCTCTTTGCTTCTATATATACTATAAAAACAACACAATTTATTTGTTTTATCTTTGTATGAATTTTTATATTGTTTATTATATTGTTTATTTTATCCAATGATTTTTATATTGTTTATTATAGAGATATATACTTCTAATTCTAGTCAAGCTCAAGCCAAAGAACAAAATGATACCACCAAACCTCTATGGCAGTATGTTACAGAGATGAAAAAAAAAGTGCTGGAGGTGGAAACAATAAAATTCAATGTCGTCTTTGTAAGAAAACTTTTAAGGGGTCTTATACTAGAGTGAGAGCACGCTTGATGCAGATCTCGAGACAAAGTGTGAAAGTTTGAAAACAAGTAACAACTTAAAAACTTCTAGATTTGACAAGGATGTATAATGAGTATACATTAAAGATGGAAAAGATAAAAACAAAACCAGTTTCTTTGCCTCCAGTTTCTAGTGCACCCCAAGATTCTTCCACCCCAAATATCATTGTTGAACCAAATGAAAGCTCCAAGAGTTTGACTAAATTTTAGTAAAACATAATGTTGTGAAAGATGTTCCAACATGAAGGATTCTGCCCTAAACTAAAGATGTCGACTGAAATGTCCTAGCATGACAACTCGACATCATGATCATTACAGTAGGTTTTCATTAAATCTGTTCCAAGATTCAAGGCATGATTGGAAATGGATCAAGGAACAAAGATATGAAGCCCAACTCAGCAGAAGGCTATAAAAGAAGACCAAGACCTAATGCAGAAAAGAGAGGGAGAACGACATAGACTTAGGAATCCTATTTTGTAAAGTAGGGTTTAGGTTTTGAGAGTCATAGGTTTCTCTTGTAAGTCTCCCTCTGTATCAATTTGATACAGTGTGGCAGACATAGGTACTTGTATAGATTCAGAAACCCGTAGGTAATGAATCGTGTATTGTTCTTGGATGAAGCTTTGAAGCAAATCTAATTTAACTTGTTAGTCAAGGGTGCTTGACTGAACTTTGTATTGGAAGGGGTGCCTTTCAATAGGAATGATACAATTATGGAGTAGTAACTGTTAGATAATCATAGGTTGTGATTTAGGGAGTGAGATGGGTTTGTCTTATCAATTAGATATGACTTCTAATGATAAAGTCTTCATTGGGTAGTGATAGGTAAGCGTGGGTGTTTACTGTAAACCTAAGGTTGTTTACATAAAACTATACTACTGATAGTGGAGTCTTCTTCCTGGATTGGTATCCCCCAGATGTAGGTGAGTTGCACCGAACTGGGTCATCATATTCTGTGCTGTTTATCATTCTACAATTTATAGTTCAGTTTTGATTAACATGTTGGAATAGATGTCGAAACATCTGTGGTTATGCAGTTACTGATAGTTTTGGAAATCAGTCTGCAGTTCTGTTCCTTTGTTTAATTATTATGCGGAACAATGTCTTGACATGTGTTAGAACATCTGCTGTCTGCTATGCCATAATTTCAATTAGTATCAGAACAGGCATCCTGTCTGTTTCTGGATGAGATCTTTGGGAGATACTTTCTGGTGTTTAAACAAGGAAGAGTTTTAAAGATTAGATCAATTAACTCAGACATACTCAAGGGTATTGATTAATGGGATGGATGTTCTGGATCGAAGGTAAGAACTCAGTGGTTGTTCATGTTGCTGAGGAGGCTCTACAACAACTGCAGGAGAAGTGGCTAGTTCTCTTATTGGGGTGTCTTATAAGATATTCTGACATCTTATTAGGGCAAGCTGAATTTGTTCTATGGTGGTTCCACTGCATATGTTTCTGATGGAAGAGCTCTGGAATTTATGGGGTTCTGGAGGTTTTACTGAAGACAGATGGTGGAAGATCTCAATCGTCGGCCTCTTTATTTGAAGATATTTGCATCTGGTTATTCCAAAGTCGGGAGCGATGGAATGAAGAGAGTTGTTGGAAGATATCTGTTATGGTGACTTGGTACTTGGAACCTGGTTCCATGTGTCATACTGTAAATTTTGACCACAAGATTTCCCATCATTGTGAAAATCATCACCACAATATGGATGTACCTCCATACCTCATCAATCCTCTCAGGGATTATTGAGCATTCACTACAATCAACAATTAGGGTTTTGAGCCCTCTCAAAGTACTCAAACAAAGGATAAGTCAAGAATGGACATGATCCTCAACTTGTAAAGCCTCTCAAACATCCATGAAGGATCAAGAGCTCTCCCACATCAAGAATCAAGCATGAGAATGCAACATTTCAAACTGATCAAGCCTCAAGATCATCAGTGTCACCAAATTAGGGTTTTGGTCAACCAAGGCCTCCAGAGGAAAATATTCATCTAGGCATGGGCTAATACTTCAAAAAATGATTCTAGAAGCTCAAAGGGACCTCATGGACCCATTCATAAGTTCAAAATAGCCTCAGGGGATGCATTCATCAAAAATCAGGAATTAGGGTTTCTTGACCTAATTCACCCCTAAGTTGACTTTTGAAGGAAGGCATGAGCCAAGACCTCAAGAAGTGTTTTGAAGATCTCCAATACATCATATTGATCCATTTACAAGATTGGATTGATTCAAAGAACTTGGTTCATAAGTAATACAAGGATTCAAATTCATCTGGACCAATTAGGGTTTTCTGATGAAAAGTCAACTGTACCTTTGACTTTGGACCAAGACATGATCTCAAACTTTGGGACATGATTCAAGACACTCTAAAACACATATGGAATCCATCCATTGGGTTTGAATTAGGTAAAGAACTTGATTTCATAGAGGATCACAAAGTTTCAAATTCATCTGACAAAAAGTCAACTGTGCCCAAAAATCAAGTTTGACTTTTTGGATTTCTTGACAAACATGGTTTCCCTAAGTCAAAAACAATGTTAACTTATGGTTTGGATCATCAACCATCAAGAAAAATCAAGAAAAGTGGGGTTACTTGCAAAAGGGGCAATCATAAGAAACTTGAATTTTCACTAAGTCATGAAAAAAAGTGATTTCCACCCAACTTTGCAAGACCATAACTTGTGATCCAAGTAACCTTTTTCTTCCATCAAAAGCTCAAATGAAAGCTCTTATTACATACTTCAAGATTTTCAACTACAACATATTCTAAATCCTCATGGATTTTGAGTTATGGATTGATCAAAATCACAAAAAATGGAAAATGAACACTTTTTCAACACTTAGTGAAATTTTGGACAGAATCTGTTTTGGATTTTCACCAACTTTGAGGCCATTTTTCATTATGATCCAAGATGAATCAAGACCAAAGTTAAACATCAAAGTTGAAGTATGTTATAGGGGATTTCTAAAAAGTACAAGAGCCTCTCATGATTCACCTTGAGCAAGGAGTTATAAGCCTCCAAAAATGGCATTTTTCACCCTGCCCACACAAAGGCATGAAGACATAACTTGGTTCCCACGATTTCTTGAGCCAATTTTTGACACTTGTATCATTTCATTTCTTTCCAAAATCAACTTGAATGATGAAGAATCTAATCACAAGGCCACCAAATCAAAAACCTCATCCTTTTGGCATGTGACATTCAAAGTTCAAAATCCAAAACTTTCAAATTTGTCATGAAGCATTTAAGGGGTGCATGGAGCTGGCATGTATCAGTCCACAACATTTCAAATGAGTCAAGATGAACTCAAGCATCAGAAGACCATAGGCCTGCAAGATTGACCCAAGTCAATGGCTAGAGGAGACTTTGGCTACATGACAAAGTTCAATGGATAATGGAGTGATCCAGCCTCTAATCACTATTGCTCCTAAAACAAAGTTGTTCTACTATAAATAGAGGTTCTTTCTGA
Organism: Lathyrus tuberosus; assembly: GCA_022829125.1. Classification (NCBI taxonomy): domain Eukaryota; kingdom Viridiplantae; phylum Streptophyta; class Magnoliopsida; order Fabales; family Fabaceae; genus Lathyrus; species Lathyrus tuberosus. The sequence continues at coordinate 3,091,131 of JALAZF010000481.1, read as the reverse complement.
TCAGTTTGAGTACACCAAAGCATAACAACTCATGCTTTTCTTCCTTTCACTCTCAAAAAACCAGAAAATGCTTCTTTAGCAAGTAACATTCGAATTTTCAAATAGAGAGTAATTCCATCAAAACCAACCATCCTAACACCTCACATATGTCATATATAAGTGACCCATAATCTTAAAACACATTTGGAACACCAGAATCACTAAGTCACCATCCGTTTGCTCAAACTTTTTGGCCTATTTGCAGTTGAGGTACCACAACAAGATCCAGGTGCTTATTCAACATGGAACAGAGAATGACATTATTCCCGGTGAAACTTTTCTCAAGACTGTCAAAACTTAGAAATATACATGTATACAAAAAATTCATTTCCCGGGAGAAGATTAATTCCCGGTGAAACCTCTTTTGAATTTCTTCAAACCTTAGAACTGTTTGACAAAGAAAAGATTATTCCCGGTGAAACCTTTCTTGAACCTTTCTTGGGCTTGGACCCACAGGCTTCTTAAAAGCATCCACAACCTCCTCTTGGGCTTAGTACAAGGACCCACATGCTTCTTAGAAGTTCCCCAACCTCCTTTTGGGCTTAGTACAAGGACCCAGACCTCCTAAAGGCATAGGATATAAATTAGTCATCTTTGTTAGTTCAATCCCCAAGAGAGTCAAATTTCCAAAACATCAGACCATGCTAGGGTTAATCTTCATCCATAGAACCTACAGCCTCCTCTTGGGCATTATACAAAGATATCTCCCCAACCAGAGTCTACCACTTCTTGAGAGACTTGGACAGTCCCAGCATCCTTTTGGGCTTCATTCAATAAGACTTGGAAAGTCTCATCTCCTCTTGGATCTCACACAGAGACCCTCAAGTTTCCTAAAAAGCACAGGAAAAACCCTGATCATTTTACTAGTACATTAGTCTCCAGCAGAATTGAAGACCTCATAGGTTTTTAAACTCATCTTTAAACTCCCCTGATACCCAACAAGGTTTGACTTTCACCTTAAAAATTCCTCATCAAGGGTCAATTTACCATCAACAAATCCCTAACAGAATCAGAGCCTCATGGCATCTGGTACTTCAACTCTTCCCTGATTCCCAGCAAGGGTAAATCCCTTTGGGTTCCCCAATACAATTTAGACTTGCTCCTGGATTTCAATAAATCCTCAGCAAGAGACAGCCTTCTGTTAGGCTTCATATATTGATTTCCCCAGTCAGCCTCAATCTTGGGATTTATACAAGACATATAAAACCCTCCCCAGTGGAGTCATTTTCTTTTAGCTTCAACCTTGGGCTTTGATCAAGGCACATAAAAATCAACATCCCCTCAGATGAGACCATGAGTCTTCTCTGCAGTAAGACATCTTCTCTATACATCACATACTAAAACAAATAATCAAAACCTTTTCTAGATAATTGCTTTAAGTGGCACACTTGTTGATTCAAAATCCAAGCTGGAGTCCCTCCTTTATCCTGGCTAAAACTACTCTTTCATCTAACAGCTATAAGTGGCAAGCCTCTGGATTTCTCACATCCAAGCCAATGTTCCTCTCTTAGCATGAAAGATTCATAAAGGAAAAAATGGCATTGCTCTACATTGAGTTAAAGTTTTCTTCCTTCATGACATCCCTCTTATAAAGGAAATTATGGCATTGCTGGATTCCACACATCCCAATTAAAGTAATTTCCCTTATAACTAATTTCTCAATATTTGTGATGAATAGATGAGATATCTCCCTTTAGAGATGACAAATTCTCTCTCTTAGTCACCCTTTAGCTTCAATCTTGGGCTTTAAACAAGACACAAATACTCCGATAGCTTCAATCTTAGGCTTTGAACAAGACACCACATATCTTTCCTCCCATAGAAATAGGAGGAACTACGATTGCTCTGATTTCCCAAATCTCTTTACGAGAATACGTAGGAATAAGATTGCAAAATCTTAGCGAGCACACAAATCGAAAACTTTAGGGCCAGTACCTTACCAAAAACAACGAAAAAAACCCAAAACAACAAAAACATTCTCTCAATTCTCCCAAAGGAGAAGTTTCCCAATCCACAATAGATAAACACAAGAAAGCATTTAAAGTTAACAGAAATACATGCAAAAGAAGGTTCCTATAGATTACCATAGATACACTAGGTGTTAATAGCTTCCCTTTGAATAACCAGACCCCGATCCCCGATCTCTTAGCATTTGTTAAAGAAAACATTTGCGTGCAAGGTTAGTTTTAGATATCTTCCCTTTCCTTTCCAGCTTCATAGGATAAATATAGAAATAAAAAAGTAGCACCCAAATCCATTGCGGTAAGGTGGTCTTATCACCGATAAAAAAAAATGGCACGCGTACAAAAAATGGCGACTCTACTGGGGATTGTTTTAGGATTAGAGTTCCTAAGAGGTCTAGGCCTTACTTTGCATTAAATTTTCTGTTATTTTACTTGCTTTCTCATTTTTTTATATATATATATATATATCATCTGCTATCATATTATTTGATACCCGTGTTTAAATTATTATTATCTGGGAATGAGATTAATACGCATGTGGCGAGTCTGAGAGAATATTAAGATAAGTGGTGGCGTATCCAGGAAGGCTTATAGGGAGTGAATCCCAACCAAGCTAACTTGGCAGTCCACCGAATCAGTGGAGGTGCCCGCATGGATTTACCAATGTTGAACGAGCATGTTGTGAAAGCATTGTTTTATCCCATTGGGTTACCCTTGAAGTTGAGGATTAGTTGACATTTAACCATTAAACCATTAGGTAGTGCGGTGACTATCGGGAATAGTTGATACGCGATACTACACTTAAAGGAGATTCATCTTAGGATATTACAACTCTCTTGAGTCAATCGGCTTACTGTTAGTATTCCTAAGAGGGGTCAATGATTTTGGGAACCTTTGTTAGAACCCGTTCTACAGGTACAAAAATAGACCTATTAGTACACACCTTTGGGGATGGGTAGATCCACGGCTCCATGCTCGTGACGATGAACTTTTAAAACAAGAAAAAATCTTTTTCTAAAAGAACTGAAACAATAATTGCAAATATCAGAGGTTGCGTTATGGATTTCGGAAGAAGAAAAACGCACAAGTACACCTTCAAGGTTCCAAAACTAGAAGATTTAAGGAAATTGGGAAGAATGATTACTAATCCTGAGGCTTTTAGAGCTAAGCACAGAGGATTATTATCTCTCTTGAAGGTCAACATGGTTGAAGGGATCCTGTCTACACTGGTTCAGTTCTACGATCCGGTTTACCTCTGCTTCAGTTTTCCAGATTACCAGCTCACACTAACATTGGAAGAGTACTTCCACCTGATTGACTTACCTATCACTGATCAAGATCCATTTTCTGGACTGGAAGAAATTCCAAAAGATCAAGCCATTGCAAGAGCAGTCTCTTTGGATGAGTCAAAAATCAGGACTACATAACAACCAAAGGAGGAATCCAGGTTTTACCAGCTAAATTCCTGATGGAGAAAGCTCTATACTTTGCCAGTGTAGGAAATGTAACTGCTTTCGAGGATGTATTTGTTCTGCTCATGTATGGGTTATTCCTCTTTCCCAACATTGACAACTTCGTCGACACCAATGCTGTTAAGATATTCCTAATTGGAAACCCAGTACCAACCTTGCTCGCGGATGCTTATCATTTTGTACACTTAAGGAATTTGTACAGTGGAGGAATGATCACCTGCTGTGTACCATTACTCTACAAATGATTTATTTCCCACCTGCCCAAGTTTGCTGCGTTTTGAGATCACAAGAGTAATCTGCATTGGTCGCAGAGAATTATGTCTCTTACAAATTCAGACATAGATTGGTATAATCAGATTTACGAAGGGATAAAAATCATCTAAAAATGTAGAAATTTCCCCAATGTACCCCTCATTGGTACTAAAGGAGGAATCAACTATCATCCAATTTTAGCTCGCCGTCAACTTGGATACCCGATGAAGAATATCCCACATAATGCTCATCTGGAAGGTCTTTTCTTCAAGGAAGGAGAAAATGACAAGGCACTAAAGTAAGAAATAGTGCATGCCTGGCAACATATTCACAGGAAAGGGGGAGAGTACCTTGGGATGCCACACTGCATCTCTACGGAGCCTTATCTCCACTGGGTACAAACTAGAGTCATTAAACTGAGGATGCCTTACCCTCATCAAGAAGTCTTTCCCTTAAAGGAATATGTCCTTTATTTCATGTCTGATGCAGAAAAACTCAAGGTTGCTCTCAACAAAGTCCAACGCGAGAAGAACTCTTGGAAGAACAAGTACCAGATTCTTAATTTGGAATGTACCAAGATTCAGGAACTGCTAAAGGAAAAGGATGCCCTGATTGAGAGATTAGAGCAGCATGCCATAGAAAGTCGGGAGGAACGAAGAAATTTTCTCTCTTCTTTCACTTAGCAAAGGATCGTCGACCCGACAACGGCTGAAGGAGCCCAATTAAAGAAAAGAAAAGTTCAGGAACCAGCATCGGAGCTCTCCTCAGAGAGAACTCAGGATCCATAGGCCTAATTTTCCTTCTCGCACTTTGTAAAATACTGTACTTTTCCTTGTAAGATACTGCAATCTTTTGAGTTCAATAAAAGGGTCACCGCCCCCTCCCCCCTGACAACATATTCACAGGCAAGGGGGAGAGTCCCTTGGGAGGCCACACTGCATCTCTACGGAGCCTTATCTCCACTGGGTACAAACTAGAGTCATTAAACTGAGGATGCCTTACCCTCATCAAGAAGTTTTTCCCTTAAAGGAATGTGTCCTTTATTTCATGTCTGATGCAGAAAAACTCAAGGTTGCTCTCAACAAAGTCCAACGCGAGAAGAACTCTTGGAAGAACAAGTACCAGATTCTTAATTTGGAATGTACTAAGATTCAGGAACTGCTAAAGGAAAAGGATGCCCTGATTGAGAGATTAGAGCAGCATGCCATAGAAAGTCGGGAGGAACGAAGAAATTTGCTCTCTTCTTTCACTTAGCAAAGGATCGTCGACCCGACAACGGCTGAAGGAGCCCAATTAAAGAAAAGAAAAGTTCAGGAACCAGCATCGGAGCTCTCCTCAGAGAGAACTCAGGATCCATAGGCCTAATTTTCCTTCTCGCACTTTGTAAATACTGTACTTTTCCTTGTAAGATACTGCAATCTTTCGAGTTCAATAAAAGGGTCCCCGCTCCCCCCTGCTGTGTGATATTTGCAATATAATTGTTGAAAATTCTTTTGAAAACAAAAACAAAAAAAATATATCATTCTTTGCATATCATTCATCATTCTTACATAACACATCTGTGTCTTTGAGTCTTACACATGTGTCGCACTCTAGAGTCAAACTGTCTCATTCGTACAATATTTGGGCCAATCAACCAAAGAAAATGGACGATCTTGAGGAAGAGAACAGAGAGCTGAGAGAAGAAATCAACGCTCTAAAAGAGAGTTTTGAGAAACTCCACAACACCATGCAATCCCTGGCAGCAGCCCAGGAACAACAACATCAAAGGACTGTGATCTCAGAGATTATGTCTACACCAGCATTTGAGACACCTGGCAGTCATACTCAGTACAACATGCCTAAAGGTTTCCCATGGGGCATGCCTCTCAACTTTATACCTGAAGGATACATCCCATCGGTCACTGATGACCCAGAAGTCATAGCAGGAACCGTCAGCCCTGAAGGTTACAAACTTCAAGGAAATGATGATGCAAGGATTACAACAGATACTCCTGAAGGCTACAAACTTCAGGTCACTGAAGCGCTAAGAGTTGCCGTCGTAATGACTATACCACAACTAGTGGTACACACTATCCCAAAAAAATAGATTCTGCAAACCACTTCTGACAGAAATGAAGAAGTATACGAAAGCATGAACGAATTCCAGAAATAATTCTTGGAAATGCAGAAGAAACTGAATGCCATTCCCGGTCAGGAATTGTTTGGAAAAGACGTCGCCGACCTCTGTTTGGTCACTAATGTAAAGATACAACACAAATTCAAGCCGCCCGACTTTGAAAAATACAAAGGCAACTCTTACCCTCAAAGTCATTTGGTAATGTACGCTCGGAAAATGTCTACCCAGACAGACAATCAACAACTACTAATCCATTAATTCCAAGACAGTTTAACCGGTGGTGTACTCAAATGGTACATGGGTTTAAACCGCGCCAAGATCAGTACTTTTAGAGATCTCAGGGCAGCCTTCGTTCAGCAGTATAAATACAACTTAGACATGGTACCAGATAGGGACCAACTCAGAGCAATGTCACAAAAGGATAAAGAAACCTTCAAAGAATATGCTCAGAGATGGCGTGAAATCGCTGCCCAGATCTATCCTCCTCTTGAGGAAAAGGAAATGACAAAGATCTTCCTGAAAACATTAAGTTGTTTTATTACGATCGAATGGTCGCCAGTGCACCTAGTGACTTCACTGAAATGGTGAACATGGGATTACGCCTTAAAGAAGCACTCTGAGAAGGACGATTGGTCAAAGATGCAGAGCCATCTAGCAGTACCAGAAGATACGGTAGTGCTTTCTAAAAGAAGAAAGAGCAAGATATCAGTAATATCTCTCTAGGAAAACAAAGGTGAAGGTATCAACCGGTAGTAGCAGTAACTCCCGCTATTAACCTAGCGTCGACACCAACATATCAACCTCAGGTGGCTCAGAGCCAACAAAATAACAATAGTATCAGCAAAGGCAGCAACAGCCTCTTCAGCAGGCTCGCCCACAGTACAATAACAACAATCATACTACACGACCATCAGGGTTCGACCCTATACCGATGTTGTACGTAGAATTATTTCCATTTCTACTAGCCAAGGGGCACGTTCAAACTAGGACTCCTCTTACAGTTCTAGAAAATCCACCTTTTTGGTTCAAAGCAGATCAAACTTGCCCTTATCATCAAGAAGGATCGGGACATAACATTGAGAATTATCTCAGCTTCAAGTCTGATGTACAGAAGCTCATCAGGAACAGGATTTTATCTTTCAAAGATACTAATTCGAATGTTCAGACGAACCCATTACCGCAACATGAGAAGACTACGCTGAATTTAATAAAAGGAGAACCTGGAAGCAGTTAACAAATTTACAATGTATGCTTACTGGGAACCAATCTGGTAAAGATGCATTGCAGACAAAGAGGGTACGGCTATGTGCCATCTCACAACTATCATCAGTGTGATATCTGCTCCAAGGACAATCAAGGGTGTGCCATATTATAAGCAGCTCTGCAAGAACAAATGGATCTGGGCCGGATTCAAGATCATTGGATTCGTGATGTAAACATGGCCCATGCACATCACAATATTGTTCAGAACCATAACATTCGTGCAATGAATGTCAATTTAGTGGCAATGCATTCAAGACAAAGTCAACATTACAATTTGCCGCGACACGATTACAGCGCTTGCCTAATATTGCTCGAAAGACAGCCAGGGATGCTCTTTTGTACAAGAGGCCCCCAACGTCAAATACATCTTGGATGGATCCAAGACTACCATGAAAGGAATAATCATCAGGTTAACATGGTTTAGATCTTTGATATCCACTTGATGAATACAAGTCTAGTGGAATTACATGCCAAGCAGGTCAGACTTGGTTTTCTGGCCTCGCACGATTATCAAGACTACAGAGATTTCTCCGAAAACAACCAAGGGTGTGCGCTTGTTCAAAAGACTCTTCAACATCTGTTGGACCACTGGTAGCTTCCGATCTACCTGGATGAAGACACGCAACAAGTTAGCATGACTGACAAAAATCTGGGTAGACACCAAAGTTGTGATGTTCGTTTGTTAGAAACGGATCTAGTAAGGATACACTGCATATAAAGCGGATATGGTCAGGTACCGCCTCAAAATAATGAACGCTGTGGAATATGCTCGGAAAATAACCAGGGATGTTATCTCGTACGAGCAGACCTCCTGCATCAGTTAGACCGAAAGGAGATTCAACCATGCTTGAATTCTGAATCAATCAACATGATACAAGATTACCTTCCTTTTTGAAACGAAAATACTATCATAATCTCCAATCATGGAATAATCAAGGATGTTTGCGCCATAATTCCTATGCTCAAGGAGTCAAAAATCCCTCTTGACAGTAGAAAAATTCCAAACTTAGAGCTGATTGAGGTTGCCTACGACGGTCAAAAGGCCCAAAAATCCCTCATGGTCGTCTACTTTCCAGGTCCGATACCGTATAAGTCAGAAAAGGCTATCCCATACAAGTATAGAGCAACGACCATAGAAAATGGAAAAGAAACTTCATTACCTTCCTTTGTGAACATTGCCGACATCAGTCGAGTTACCCGGAGCGGCCGGATCTTCAACAGAGGAGTTGGAGAGCTTATCAAAGAAAAGGAACCTCAAGTCGAAGTTCCTAATCAACAAGTCAATGCGAGACCTGTGAGGAACATCGATAAAATGCTGAAGCTCATTCAAAAAAGCGAGTATAACTTTGTGGATCAATTGTTGCAAACTCTATCTCAAATTTCTGTGTTATCTCTCCTGCTTAGTTCAAAAGCTCACAGAGAAGCTCTAAAGAGAGTCTTGGAACAGGACTTTGTAGAACAAGATGTGACTGTGGGTCAATTTGACAACATCATCTCCAACATCACTTCCTGCAACAACTTGGGATTCAGTGATGAAGAACTTCCAAAGGAAGGCAAGAACAATAATATGGCACAATATCACAGTCAATTGCCAGGATGATGCTTTAGCCAACGTACTGGTAGACACAGTTTCATCCTTAAATGTCATGCCAAGGTCAACTTTGGTTCGACTATCTTTTCAAGGTACTCCGATGAGAGGCAGTGAGATCATCGTTAAATCCTTTGACGCATCCAGAAAAATAGTTATCGGCGAAGTCGATCTTCCCATAAACATCGATCCCCACACTTTCCAAGTCACTTTCCAGGTCATGGACATCCGAGCAGCATACAACAGTTTACTAGGAAGACCTTGGATACACGAAGCTAGGGCAGTCACTTCGACACTTCACCAGAAGCTGAAGTTTGTCAAGAACGACAAGTTAGTCACGGTATGCGAAGAGCAAGCTTTAATCGTGAGTAACTTATCATCATTATCCTGTGTAGAACCAGAGGAGGTTGTTGGAACTTAATTTCAAGCACTCTTGGTGAGCAATGAGAGTCACCCAGAAAAGGGAACATCGATTTCCTCATACAAGGACGCTCTCAAAGTAATGGGGAGTAGTGACATAAAAGGATGGGGAAAGATTGTAATTCCTACTAATAACAAGACAAGAAAAGGTCTTGGTTTCTCTCCGACCTGTACCCAGACTACGAAGAAGGATGAAAGTTTTCGTCCCATTCAAGATTTCTTCCACAGCCGAGGCTTCCTCCACCCAGTATCTCAAGAAGTACACACCATCGATGGGAACGACTCCTCTGATACGGATGAGGAGTGGAAGTCTTATCTCAACGATGAAGGTTATATATCTCAGGGAGAAACGTACATGTCATTCTTCTCTCCAAAGCAAAGTCCCAGATATATACCGAGATCAGATGTCAGAATGATCTACGGAGATTGTGATCCCAAAGGATGTCGTGCTCCACCCAATTCATTAGAGGAAGACACTCTAATGAAAGACAACATTAACTATGATTACTATGTCCCTTGGATGACCTGCCTATCTGGAAGCCTTACATGGAAAAATTCGAGCAAATGAGTCAGCCAGACGATGCCTATCAGCTGAGTAATCTTGAAAAGAATACACATGTTCCCCCAGAGTCATGGAATCCTTACCCAGAACATTTCGAGAATGTCCAACACCAGGTTGATGAATTTGAAAAGGTCGCAAGACAAGAATTCATTAACTACACATTTCTTGAGGCCAACGTCATTGAGGAAGATGACTCATCTATTCCCATAGAAACTTGGGATACTTTGGGGCAGCCAAGCGGGAAATACGTCTTTCTAGTCAAATACACTGCTCCCGAAAGCTCTCGTATCAGATACGAGGACATCCAGCCAACTAGATGGGGAGATCCTCTCGAGAGTGAAAATATTATGGAAGATACGACAAAAGATTCCTCTTATGGTAACTATGCATGGGAAGAAGACTCCAATGATCCTACTCCGCCAGAAATCAGTGTCATCTATGAAGACAAATCAAGAAGGAAAGTACCAGACTTTGTGATCCACAGAGGAGTTCGTCTCCATTGGGTTGCAGTTGATGTCCCGGATGTCGTTCATAAGTCAAAGTAATTGTCATATCTTTGTTTTGACCTTTCACCTTGCTCGGGTGAAATGGATGTTTTATAGGGCTCACTTTTCTGTAAATATCCCTCTTCGCTTCGCCCAAAGCGACTGAGTTTTGTTTTATAGGGTTATGTTTCAAGAATCGACAAATCATGAATAAATAATGGCATTCTGAATTCCCGCAGTTATTGTTATTTTCACTTTTCGTTCTTCAGAAAATGGTAATCCTAAAAAATAACCCAAAATAAATAAAAAAAACATTTTTAGAAAATACATTGCACACACTTTTGCATTCTCTCTGTCTTTTCTAAAAAATGGAATCATCACGTCATGTAGTTTGCTTGTTTTAAACCCCATTGAAACATATGATCCAATGCCTTCTCCCAACTTTGAATTCTCGGTATTTGAAGTTGAAGAAGAAGGAGACGAAGAAATTCTAGAAGAGATCTCCCGACTACTTAGACAAGAGTAAAGGTCCATTGAGCCCCACAAGGAGCCGTTGGAAACAATCAACTTGGGTTTAGAAGAAGAAATGAAAGAAGTTAAGATTGGAGCACTGCTCAGTTCAACTATTAAAGAGGGCTTGATAAAACTTCTCAAAGAGTTTCCAGATGTATTTGCTTGGTCCTACCAAGACATGCCAGAGTTGGATACCAACATCGTGGAACATCACTTACCACTGAAAACAGAATGTCCTTTGGTAAAACAAAGACTGAGAAGGACTCATCCAGATATGGCCATCAAAATTAAGGAGGAAGTACAGAAACAGATCGACGCAGGTTTCCTTGCCACCTCAGAATATCCTCAATGGCTAGCCAACATAGTTCCAGTTCTGAAAAAGGACGGAAAAGTCAGAATATGTGTGGACTACAGGGATTTGAATAAATCAAGTCCAAAGGATGACTTCCCCGTACCTCACATTGACATACTGGTAGACAGCACAACAAAATTCAAAGTCTTCTCCTTCATGGATGGATTCTCGGGCTATAATCAAATTATAATAGCACCAGAAGACATGGAGAAAACGTCATTCATCACCCCATGGGGCACCTTTTGTTACGAGGTAATGCTGTTCGGTCTGAAGAACGCAGGGGCAACCTATCAAAGGGCCATGACAACTCTGTTTCACGACATGATGCACAAAGAGATTGAAGTGTATGTTGATGACATGATTGCCAAATCTAAAATAGAAGAAGAGCATGTGGAACACCTATCAAAGTTATTTGAGCGACTGAGAAAATACAAACTCCGCTTAAATCCCAATAAGTGCACATTCGGTGTACGCTCAGGAAAACTCTTAGGATTCATCGTCAGCCAAAAGAGAATTGAGGTTGATCCCGACAAAGTTAAGGTCATTCAAGAAATTCCTTCTCCAAAGAATGAAAAATAGGTCAGAGGATTTTTGGGACGTCTGAATTACATCTCAAGGTTCATATCCCTCATGACCGCGACATGCGCGCCGATCTTCAAACTACTCAGAAAGAACCAAAGTTGTGTATGGACAGAAGATTGCCAAAAAGCTTTCGACATCATCAAAGAATATCTGCTGAATCCACCTATTATGTCTCCTCAAGTGGAAGGAAGACCACTAATCATTTACTTAACAGTCTTGGAAGACTCTATGGGTTGTGTGCTTGGCCAACAAGACGAGACAAAAAGAAAAGAGTCTGCCATTTACTACTTAAGCAAGAAGTTCACAGACTATGAAACTCGATACACTATGCTCGAGAAAACTTGATGCGCTCTGGCTTGGGCAACCAAACGTCTTCTCCAGTACATGATTTGTCATACTACTTAGTTAATCTCCAAAATGGATCTAATCAAGTACTTCTTTGAAAAGCCTGCTCTCACGGGAAGGATTGCCCGTTGGCAGATGTTGTTATCAGAATACGACATCGAGTACCATGCTCAGAAAATCGTCAAAGGAAGTATTTTAGCCGAACATTTGGCTCATCAACCGATTGACGATCAGGAATCAGTCAAATTTGACTTCCCAGATGAAGATGTCATGTACCTAAAAATGAAAGATTGCGATGAACCACTACCCAGCGAAGGGCCAGAACCAGGTTCCAATGGGGACTAATATTTGACAGAGCCGTTAATGCTTATGGAAACGGAATTGGGGCAATCATCGTAACACCTCAAGGTACCCATATTCCTTTCACTGCTCGATTGACATTCAGTGTACAAACAATGAGGCCGAATATGAAGCTTGTATCATGGGTCTCGAAGAAGCTATTGACCTAAGGATAAAGAACTTGGATGTGTATGGAGACTCAGCCCTGGTTATAAATTAGATCAAAGGAGAATGGAACACATATCAATCAGGATTGATTCCTTACAAAGACTATGCGAGAAGGTTGTTACCATTCTTCAACAGAATCGAGTTTCATCATATCCCTCGTGAAGAAAATCACATGGCTGGTGAATTGGCTACTCTATCCACCATGATTAGTGTGAGTCAATGGAACGAAATACCCAAGATTGACATTATGCGCCTTGAGAGGCCCGCTTACATCTTCGCAATAGAATCAGTCATAGATGACAAACCATGGTATCATGACATCAAATGCTTCCTTCAAAGACATGAATACCACCAGGGGCATCAAGAAAAGATAGGAAGACTCTCAGAAGACTGGCTGGCAACGTCTTCCTAAAAAATGATATACTCTACAAGAGAAACTTCGACATGGTTTTGCTTAGATGCGTGGATAGACACAAAGCAAACATGCTAATGAAAGAAATTCATGAAGGATCCTTTGGCACTCATGCCAATGGACACACAATGGCAAGAAAAATTCTGAGAGCAGGATATTATTGGCTGACAATGGAATCCGATTGCTACAAGTACATGGAGAGGTGTCACAAGTGTTAGATATACGCTAACACAATCCATGTACCGCCTACGCATCTCAAAGTTCTTTCTTCTCCATGGCCTTTTTATGTATGGGGAATCGACATGATTGGCATGATTGAACCCAAAGCTTCAAACAGACATCGGTTCATCTGGGTAGCCATTGACTACTTCACCAAATGGGTTAAAGCGGTATCATACACCAATGTGACCAGATAAGTAGTGGTCCAATTTATCAAGAACAATCTCATCTGCCGATATGGTGTTCCAAGCCAGATAATTACTGATAATGGATCCAACTAGAACAACAAGATGATGAAAGAGTTGTGTGCTGAGTTCAAGATCGAACACCATAACTCATCTCCCTACCGGCCTAAAATGAATGGAGCGGTAGAAGCAGCTAATAAGAACATTAAGAAAATCATTCAGAATATGGTTGTAACCTACAAAGATTGGCACGAGATGCTACCCTTTACTCTTCACGGTTATCGTACATCTGTCTGCACTTCAATAGGGGTAACCCCTTTCTCTCTGGTGTATGGCATGGAAGCAGTGCTCTCCATAGAAGTAGAGATACCATCAATAAAAGTCTTGATGGAAGCCAAGCTAACATAAGCTGAATGGTGTCAAAGCCGACACGATGAACTGAATCTGATTGAAGAAAAGAGAATGACAGCTTTATGTCATGGACAGTTATATCAGCAAAGAATGAAGAAGGCCTTTGACAAAAAGGTCCGACCCCGTGTCTTCAGAGAATGAGACCTCGTGCTCAAGAAGATATAATCATTTCTGAATTACGATGGCCCCTATGTTGTTAAGAAAGCCTTATCAAGCGGCACCTTGAGACTTACAACCATGGATGGAGAGGAGTTTATCTACCCCACGAATGTCGATGTAGTCAAGAAATACTTCGCCTAAATAATAGGAAAAAAAACGTCTCGTTGGATTGAAAACCCAAAAGGGCGGTTCAGGAAAAAATTATAGACATAACCAATGATTATCATGATAGATTGATAACCTGAAAGGGCAATCTAGGTAAAAATTAGGGATTCATGGCAAGTAACTGCATCTGACAAGTTTGGCTCCTCATAGGCAACATCATCCGTCAGAAAAACTTCAGTCAAGGTCACCTTCGACAGAAGCTCAGAATGTCCAGAATTCAAAGTTGGTGGAATGATAGCGGTCATTATGTTTCAATGTAGCCCCTTTCCCTTTAAATTACCATGTTCTAAAACTTTGTAATGCTCCATGGGATCATGCGTTTTCCTGATTATCATTCTATCAATAAAATTTGAGATGTGCCTTTTGTTTGCAATTCTCATTTATTCTGCTTTATAAAATGACATTTAATATGATCAACGATTCTTGAAACAAAAAACTGAATTTTTACTTTTGCTTTCAAATTTACTCCTACTTTTAAAACAAAGGTGGCCATTTCCTTTTGATTAATAAACACAAAAAGGAATATCAACTGCTTCTCCGGTAGTGATCAAACTTCAAAATGCAGAATCAAAGTATTTCCTGAATAAAGGATTAACTATTTCGGATGGAATGATCCATCTATCATCCCCGACAGAGTTCTTACCCCTGAAAACCAATTATTGGTTTTTCTCCCCAGTAGGGTCCACCTCTGAAAACCAAGAACAAATTTCTATCTCTAGCAGGTTTGTACCTCCAGAAAACGAAACGAATGCAGGAATCCCTATTCTCTAGCAAAATAATACAACTTTCAGAATCTCCAGTGAGTCCCCAATCTCCCAGAGTGGCCGAGTATCCGGTTGTGTTCATCACCAGTCTGTATATGTTGCATCTGCGAAAATCAACCGGTGGAAAAGAACAGAAGAGTCGCCACCGAACGTTGAAGATGGCTGGAAATCTACCTGAGTGAATCGCACACTCAAAGATACAACAGAGTCGCCACCGAACTTTATTTAGTCCCAAAGGACAGGGAAAATATCGATAAAACCCAAGGGGAAGATAAACGGGAACGGGGGGTCGGTTATGCGAAAGGAAGGTATTAGCACCTAATACATCCGTCGTACTCGACGGGAACCATTTCGCTTACTTCTAGGCTTGGATGGGTTATCTATCTAAAGGCTTCTAGCTAAAAGGAAAGAGGAGAGAGAGAAAGGGGAAAAAGAAAGAGAAGAAAGAAAGTGCTCACGGAGGAACGAAGTCCTCGTGCCTACGTCTCCTCATAGTGTAATGAGGAAGTCAGAGCGTCGTAGTTCTTGGAACCAGGGGACAGAAAGGAAGGAAGAAAGGGAGAAAGAAAGAAGGGTGGAAGTGTGCTCGCCGAGATCATTGCGATCTCATGCTTACGTATCATACATTCAAAAGAATGCAGAATCAGAGCTTCCGTAGTTCGGGGAACTGAACGGAAAACACAACAAGGAAGAAACAAGGGGATGAGAGAAGTGGTGTCGAAACCAAGAATGAAAGAAAATCCGCTGGGGATAACAAAAAGAATTGGTGTCGAAACCAAGAAAGTAAGAGCAAGGGGAATAGAAAGGACTCCTCTGGGGATCCAAATAAAGGGATGGTGTCATAACCAAGAGAAAAAGGAGACTCGGTATATTAACTGGCTAGCAGTGGTTAATCGAAGAAAGAGAGTAGGAGTGATCAAGGATCGAAAAAGATCGCAAAGAGAGAAGAGATATCAAGGATCAACCCGACTGGGGAAAGAGAAACACTAAAGCTGGAGGATAGAGGTGACTATTCTCGAGGAGAGGACAAGACGCCCTTACCAAAGAAATAGCCAGAATGAGGGTAGGAAAGACTCCATCCTCATTCCTTCTCTAGCACCCAAAACATAGTGTGGAAAGTGAAACGGACAGCGCAACCGCTCCAATGTTGTATAGTGCTCCTGCATAGCATAACGGACAGCATAACAGCGTCAATTTGTACAATGCTCCGATGCAAGGCGCAGCGCGAAACTCCAACTCCACGGGGGGGGGGGGGGGGGACGAGAGAAAGCTCTAAAGGAGGCCTAAAGAGGGGAAAAGGGAAGATCAATTAATCGAAACAAAGATTGAATCAATTAATCAAGGGATAAACATGCTAACAACTTCCCAAAGAGGATGAAAAGTCATTAAAGCAAAAAGGAGTGAATTCTTGATTATACAAGATTAAGTTTATCCATGAAAAATAAACTTAATGCAATCTGAAATGGAAAGTGCAAAACAGTGCCAAATGATCATCAAAGTGTCACACAAAATCATGTATCATGTGAACAAAAATAGTGCAAGAATTGCTATGTTCATACAATGCTAAGAACATGAAACAATTGAATAATCGAAAATGTGCATCGAAAGTTCATGAACATGCTTCAACCAGAAGTGAAATGACATTTAGAACATCCATAAAATCAAGCATGATAACCAATGGAAGTTAAAATGAAGAAAGCATGGCAAACACACTTGAAAATGCAAGAAAATAGCATTCTGGTACAATGTTAATCAGTTACTCACCATGTGTTAACCGGTTACTTGCTTGAAAATCAGCGCTTTTGGTGAAAATTGAACTGAGTAACCGGTTAATCACCATGTGTTAACCGGTTAACACTGGACAGTTGTGAAAAAAAAAAGAAAAAACAGCTATTCAAAAGTGGTTTTCAACACATAATCACTTATGCAAACTACCACATGCTAGGAACTCAAATTGTGCACGAAAATTGAACTTGAAAACAACAAATAAACAAAGACAGAATCAACTAATACAATTGGATCATGGATCAAACAAATACAAAACCAAATCACACACAACAATTATCGACTACATTGCGAGCGATACGAAAATGCGCGAAATGGTAAAATTAGTTAGATCCACCAACTTACAAGCCGGAGATTTGGCTTGGTAAATGTTGCAAAGGATTCTTGATGCAGAAAATCAAAGAAAACTAAAGGAATCTTTAATTTGTAGACGAGCCGTATCGAAATCGAGCAAAATACGATAAAGCTCTAAACTGCGAATTCGAACCGTTGGAAGTTGCAGCAAATACTCAAGATTAATCCAAAAGCTGAAATAACTCCAGAAATCCAAGTGTAATAGCAAGAATGATGAAGGTTGAGCTCAAGAAATAATCACTTTCGATGTAAAAGTGATTATCCTTCAAGAATTAGGAGCTTTAGTGAGGTTTGGTGAAGAAAGTGAAGAGGAATGTGTAGAAGTTGCAGAAAAATGTAGAGGAGAATGAGAGAATAGAGAGTGAAGAAAGTGTGAATTTGTGTGAATGATTGTGGATCCTTTGTGAAATGGTGAAGCTTTGTTTAAATAGAGTTTAGGTTTGGATTGTGAGAGCTTTGGACTTTGGTTTGGACTTAGCTTTGGGAGGTTTGGAGTTAGCATTGGAGTTAGTTACACTTGACTCACCGTGTCAAGGCGGTTAACTCGGTTAGTTAGGATCAACTCGGTAACAATCCCAATTTGAGTTTCATAATCCAAAGGTTGACATGTTGGTGAATTAAGTAACATGGCGGGCTTAATTTAAAGTGATGCATGGGAATAAATGTAAGGGAAATGAATTGAATAACTTTGAAATGTCTAGAGAAGTCTATAATGTTCCACACACTGCTAGAATCAAGTAGAACCAAAGTCCAAAGAGAGTGCATGGCTGCTGTCCCAAAATCCAGCAGAGATTGCAAAATTTGCTTGTGTTAACCGGTTAACATAATTACAAAGAAATTGTGTTAACCGGTTAACCAGACCAACTTTTGCCCATTTTTCTTGAAAAATGATGCTGTGGTCCCGGCTTCGATTTTCCACTTCTTGTATTGATGAATAGGCATAGAAACCTTCATTTTGAGCTTGTTTTGATGAGGTGATGACCTTGTGAGGATATGATTAATCAGGCTTGAAAAACCTGAATATCTTGCAACAAGAAACACACGAAGAAAAGTGCGAATGCGTATGCTTATGCAAAAGGCAAAAGAGGGAGGTCAAATTTTGGGTTACGACAAACGTTATTTATCCCGACGCAGGAAAAGGAAACGATCGAAGGAAACCTCAACAAAGGGAAAGGAATGGTCATCGCAACCATAGCCTGGGTTCGGGAGTCGGTTACACGAGAGGAAGGTATTAGCACTCCCTCGCGTCCATCGTACTCGATGGGATCCACGCTTGTTGTTAACGATCAAAGGGTGTAGGTTTATTTGAAGCTCAACTGCTAACTGGAAGGAAAAGAAATGGGAAATGCAGAAACGGGGGGAAAAGAAAAAGTGACTCGATAGGACATCGTCGTCCTAGGCCTACGTATTCCCTCGGGAGCGGGAAAATCAGAGTCAACATAGTTCGGAGGACTACGGGATTGTGCTCGCCAGGCGTCGCGCCTGTGCCTACGTATCTCATTGGGAATGAGAATCAGAGCGTCATAGTTTGGCTCACTACGGGTCGCTAAAGGGAGAAAAAAGGACCGTCGGCAAAAGGTGGTAGAAAAGAAAGGAGGAACAAAGAGGTTAATAAATAAGGTTGTGCTCGCAAAAATCTTGCACGATCTCCTGCCTACGTATCTCCATTAACCAATGAAGAATCAGAGCGACGTAGTTCCCCTCAACAGGGATGACTTTGCTTTGTTTGTTTTTAACTAGACGATGCTAATGTTCTAGCTTAGGTGTTGCAGTTCGCTAAATCGAGAGCGTTACCGGCTTGCAGTAGAACAAGAAGAAGCATATCCTTACGTTGAATGAGAGTCGGGGATGAGAAGAGAATTCCCGAAGGAAAGTCGATTGCTTATTTTTTCGTCTTTTAGAAGAAGTGTTTTGGTTGTTTTGTTTGCGATATGCCTCGTGCTAAAGTCTATGACGTAGTAAGTACTTTGCGTAACGAGTCACACGCCTCGCGCAACAAAGTATACTATGTATTTAAGGCTCATGGCACACGAAGCACACTTTTAATTGTTAAGTGTTTTGAGATTTTTCTTTATAGAGAGAAGAGACTCAAGGTTTGAAAAGAAAACCTAATGGGGAGACTAATTGTAGTTCTAATGTTAACATGCATTTGTTTGTCCTAGGGGTCACTAGCGCAAAAACGGTTTTAGACAGCGCTTTTTTAGCCTTTAGACAGCGCTTTAAAGCGCTGTATAAGCCAGCGACGCTATAGGTTTAGACAGCGCTTTTGGTATTACCAAAAGCGCTGTCTAAAGGGGCGTGTATTTAATGAAAAGCGCTGTCTATGGTACCTTTAGACAGCGCTTTTTCACATTATATGGATTACTTTAGACAGCGCTTTCGTCAAAAGCGCTGTCTAAGCCCTACCTTTTTTTGACTTTTTTGGTACACCTTAGACAGCGCTTTCTCCAAAAGCGCTGTCTAAGACCTTCCTTTTTTGACTTTTTTAGTACACCTTAGACAGCGCTTTCACCATAAGCGCTGTCTAAGACCTTCCATTTTTGACTTTTTTAGTACACCTTAGACAGCGCTTTCACCATAAGCGCTGTCTAAAGTGGACCTTAGACATCGCTTTCACCAAAAGCGCTGTCTAAGGTGTACGAAAAATTTTATATAATTTTTTTTTAACCACAATTTTACCAGGTTTTTTCAACCAGAATTTGACCTGTAATTTTCAACCAGCAATTTTTTTCAGAATTGGCAATTCAAACCATTGGCCTTTCTACACCAAAATTATATATCCAAAATTGGCATTTCATACCAATATATATATTTAAAATTACAAACCAAAATTGTATATACACCTATTTATAATTACAAATCATTACATTTTTCTACAAATGCACATTTTACTTATTCACCAAAATTGCATCCAACCAAAGCATTGCTTCCAACCAAAGTTATTGCTTCCAACCAAAGCATTTTTTCTACAATGTACATATTACTTATACACCAAAATTGTATATACACCAAAATTGCATCCAACCAAAACATTGCTTCAATCTACATTATAGGTCCTGAAAACACAAAGATTGTAATTCAAAGTATTAAAATGCAAAGTATATACACCAAAAATTGTAATTCAAAGTATATACACCAAAATTGTAATTCAAAGTTTGTAATTCAAAGTATATACACCAAAATTGCAATTCAAAGTATATACACCAAAATTGTAATTCAAAGTATATACACCAAAATTGCATCCAAAATTGTAATTCAAAGTTTGTAATTCAAAGTATATACACCAAAATTGCAATTCAAAGTATATACACCAAAATTGCATCCAACCAAAGCATTACTCCAACCAAAGTTACACATATTAAAATTCTCATCAATTAAAGTAAGAGTATAATATTATACCTTAAGTTTGTAAAATTCCGAGCTCCATAATGTATTGACACCACTCCTCTTTGATTTCATCCAATAGAGCCTTTGTGTAAGTAGCACTCCTGAATTCTTCAAAATACTACATAATAATATAACATATAGTTTGATTTAGTTTTAACTATTTCATTAGACAATATGAGAGATATGTGTTAAAATAACTCATAAGTTAGAAATACATACATCGGGTGGAATCTCCATTCGATCCAACGAAATAGTGTCTCTCATAAATCTCAACATGAAATAGCCGCAATCTATTTGATTGCGTTGCCGAGGACACTACAAATGAAAATAAAATATGGATAAATTCTAAGTTTTATCAAGTAAGCATCACTAATATAATAAAACATGTGATAATTAATATACCTTCACATAATTCCATGTAATGGTGTGGTCGATTCCCCGATGTTCTAGGAATGCTTGTATAGTGCTAATAAAATATAAATGAATATTTAGAACAATTCACATAAATAAATAAATATACACATTTCTATTTAGAACAATTTCACTTACGTGTCAATACAGTCCTTCATATCCGGGTATGTGGTCCAATCATTTCCTAAGGAATCCAGATAATACACTACTCCGCGGATAGGATTGATTGCAACCAACAACCAATGTCCACTGTAAGATTAAACAAGTGTTAGATAGAAACTTTCTACACGAAGTCAAAATACAAAAAAAAATATAATAGATGAATTTAGAATGAAAATCTAACCCAGTATTAAACGGTAAAAAGTACAACTTTTCCGTTTCTTGGTTGTCCATAAAGACGTTGCGTATATACGCATGGACCTCATTTGGTTTCGTCAATATTTCGGTTAAGTTGACAGCGCTGGGGCATAAGAATGCAAATCTTTGCTCCAATCCCCGGGGGCGCATAAAACTGTCATACAGAAACCTGAAATAAAAACATCATTAACATTAGAATATTCATTTGAAAAATAAAGTAAATAAGTTGTTCAATTACCAAAGTAGATCGGATATACCTCAAGTATATATTGACAACAGTGACGCCCAATTCTGTATGTTGGAAAACTTGCTCGAAGTCTTCATTACCAACATTCTGGTCAAATTCAAAGCCATACAAATTCAAGTATATAACAAATTTTACCTCTTTCACTAACATCTCTTTCTTTTCTTGGTTGGAATATGAATTACTTGTTTCTTATCAATGCGGACGGATGAATGGATCCAAATTCCCTCGTTATGGTCATTTCTGATATATGACCCATCCGCTATAAGATCCTCATCTTGATCATTTCTATTCAACCCATTCTCAACATCAATATCACATTGATCTACACCGCTATCACATTGATCTACACCGCTATCATCAACCACTTTGTTAGATAGAAGCACTATAGACCATTTCATACTCGTCGGGTCAGTGACATAGAACACTTGTCTAGCTTGCGATGCTAGAATAAAAGGCTCATCTTTGTACCCCACCCTATTAAGATCCACTTGCAAAAATCCAGACTTATCCATTCGTATGCCACTACTATTTACCCACTTGCAACCAAAGATTGGAATCTGAAACTTCTCGTAATCAAACACCCAAATGTGCTCAATAACTCCAAAATATGACAGATTTGCATATTTGGGGTTTAAGTCCTTCATACTTGATATGTGCATTGCTTCAGCTAGGACGGTGACACCACTATTTTGCATAGTACTTTTATCGTCTTGTTCTTTGGTATAAAATGTGTATCCATTAATTGCGTATGCGCTATGAGAATACACATGCAAAGTTGGACCATATGCCAAACATCTCAACCTTTCTGTTACTGAAGCAGGATCTGAAGAGCGCTTCAAATAAATATGATCCTTTAACCATTGTATGAAACTTTGATTGTGCTCTCGTACTATCCAATTTTCATTTCTGTTCTGATTTAACCTTCGGAGTACATCCTTGTGCATCTCAACATATGGCTCAACCTCATTATCATTGTGCAGAACATACAAATGCACTTGATCCCGTTCATCCCTTGATACTGTCACAATTTTATTTCCAATTAATTTTTTACCATCCTTTTTTTCGAAAATATGAGCTTTGGGGAGTCCAATCGATTGAACATTGGACAAATATTCAGTACAAAACTCAACCGCTTCTTCAACAATGTATCGTTCAACAATACACCCCTCTGGTCGACTTCGGCTTTTCACGTACCCTTTTAATATTTTCATATAACGTTCAGCAGGGTACATCCATCTCATATAAGCTGGTCCACACATCTGTGTCTCTTTCACAAGATGAACAACAAGATGTACCATTATGTCAAAAAAAGAGGGAGGAAAATACATTTCAAGCTCACACAAGGTAATAACTATCTGTTTTTGTAGTGTTGGTAAGATATCGGGATCGATTACCTTACTACAAATTGACCTAAAGAAAAAACACAAATTAGTTATGGCGCTTCTTACTTTCACTGGCAAAATAGAACGTATACCTATTGGTAGAAAGTGTTCCATTATAACATGGCAGTCGTGTGTCTTTAAACTCTTCAACGTGAGATCTTTCATAGACACAAGTCTTCTGACATCTGAAGAGTATCCTTCTGGAACTTTAACTTCACTCAGAAACTTACACAATATTTTCTTCTCCTTTCTAGACAGAGTAAAAGCAGCAGGTGGTAGATATGTCCGTCTTCCTTTCTTCACGGGTGCTAATTCAGTTCTAATCCCCATCGCTTCCAAGTCTTTTCTTGCTTTAAGGCCATCCTTAGTCTTTCCTTTTATATTGAGTAACGTACCAATAACACTTTCAAATACATTTTTCTCAATATGCATAACATCGAGAAAATGTCTCACGTACAAAGACTTCCAATATGGCAATTCAAAAAATATCGACCTCTTTTTCCACCCACCTTTGACAACCTTATGTGCAAAAGGTTTGCCAAACTCAGTACGCATATCTTTCACCTTTTTAAAAACTTGGTCACCTGACAACATAGGTGGAGCTCTACCTTCTTCGGTGTCTCCATTGAATTCTTGACTCCACCCACGGTAGTGATGTTTGGCATTTAAGAATCTACGATGACCGAGAAAGACATTCTTATGACCAAAGTCCAATCGCTTCGAAACTGTTTTATCTTCACAAATAGGACACGCTTTTTCACCTTTTATGCTGTACCCTGATAGATTCCCGTAAGCTGGAAAATCATTAATTGTGCCAAACAACATCGCCCTCAAATTGAAACTTTCTTTCCTATATCCATCATAAACCTCCACACCGTTCTCCCACAATATCTTTAAATCTTCGATCAAAGGTGTCAAGTATACGTCTATGTCATTCCCTGGTTGTTTAGGCCCAGAGATTAACATAGATAACATCATGTACTTACGCTTCATGCATAGCGACGGAGGTAGGTTATAAATCATAAGAATCACAGGCCATGTGGTATGTGAGATACTTTGAAGACCATGCGGGTTCATTCCATCAGTAGATAATGCCAGACGAAGGTTTCTTGCTTCTTCCCCAAAGTCAGGATAATCATTATCAATTTTCGACCACTGTGGTGAATCAGCCGGATGTCGCAACTTTCCATCAATAATTCTTTCATCTGCATGCCAAGTCAGGTGTCTTGCATCGGTTTCACTACGAAACATGCGCCTAAATCTCGGTATTATAGGAAAATACCATAAGACCTTGGCTGGAGACAATTTTTTCTTATATCGAGACAAACCGCATTTAGGGCACTCAGTTAACGATGCATATTCCTTTCGAAACAAAACGCAATCGTTTGGACAAGCATGTATTTTATCATAGCTCATGCCAATAGAGCACAACATTTTTTTGGCCTCATAGGTTCGATTGGGAAGAACATTATCTTCCGGTAGCATTTCTCTCAAAAGGGCCAACAACTCTGTGAAACTTTTATCCGACCATCCATTGCCCGCCTTTAAGTTGTACAACTTCAATACCGCAGACAGTCTTGTGAATTTAGTGCAACCTTGATAGAGCGGTTTCTCTGCATCGCTTACCAACCTCTCAAACATTTCGGGACAATCATGAAGATCTTCTACAACTGCTTCTGCAATCTCTTCGACTCGATCACAATCGTATGTTTCCGTGTCTTTGTCATCTGAAGCATAGGTTGTATTACTTTTCCTCGTCGGTTCAACATTCTCGTTAATTTTCTCACCATGATGTATCCAACACTTATAACTTCGATCAATTCCATTCATCAGTAAATGCGATTTCAACCCATCTGCGTCAACCCTACCAACATAACAACAACCCAAGCAAGGACATTTTATTCGATTGAGCTCTTCAGCGTCAGCGTGTTGAACAACAAACTTAACGAAATCCAATACCCCATTCTCGTACTCTTTGGACAATCGATCGGCATCCATCCATTTTTTATCCATGGTTTTCCTACTTATTAATCCTAACAGTTAGAAAGAATTTAACATTAGCATAACAAGTCCAAACTAAGAAATTCAAAGCAATTAACTTCATTAACAAAATTGCTTTGAATTTCGGTTCTTTAGAACAACAACCTCAAGAATTTACATTATTAACATTAACACTAACACTAACACTAACACTAACACTAACCTAACACTAACACTAACACTAACCTAAACTAAACTAAACTAAACAAACACATTATATAGCAATAGTTAACAATGTAGAAAAATGTTAACAAGAACAAACTATAATAGATGTTCTAAACTAACACTAACACTAACACTAACACTAACCTAACACTAACACTAACACTAACCTAAACTAAACTAAACAAACACATTATATAGCAATAGTTAACAATGTAGAAAAACGTTAACAAGAACAAACTAAACTAACACATTATATTGATTCTATTCCTATATCACCAAAAATGAAGTTAGCACATATTTTATTCTTATATCCAACAACAGTCCAACATTAGCAACAACATTAACAACATTAGCAACATTATCAACATTAGCAACAGTCCAACATTAGCAACAACATAAACAACATTATTATCAACATCAACAACAACATTATTATCAACATCAACAACAACATTATCAACATTATCAGCAACATTATCAACTGAAACTCTGAAACTCTGAAACTTCCAAACTGAAACTCTGAAACGTGTAAAATGTGTAATACTCTGAAACGTGTAAAATGTGTAATACATCAACAACAACATTATTATCAACATCAACAACAACATTATCAACAGCAACATTATCAGCATACCTTATAAAATGTGTAATAATCTGAAACTCTTAAACTTCCAAACTGAGTGACGAAAACGCGAAATGAGAGAGGAACAGACGGTCACGGTGGAGTAAAGGTCGTCGGAGTCGCGAAATGAGGGAGGAACGGTGGACGACGGCGCGGTGGACGACGGCAAGGGTTTAGCTCAGGTTCGCAAGTATCCGTTCGCAACAGGGGAGGGAGAAGAAAGAGCGCAAAACTGAAAATGAAAACTGAGTATATTCATATATTTTAATTTTATTAGACCTTAGACAGCGCTTTTAAACAAAGCGCTTTCTAAGGTGGCCCTTAGACAGCGCTTTAAAAGCGCTTTCTAAGATTGGCCTTAGACAGCGCTTTTGTTTTTATTTTTTTAAATATTTAAGACCTTAGACAGTGCTTTCCTTAAAAGCGCTGTCTAAGGTCTTATATTTTTTTTAAATTTAAAAGGCCTTAGACAGCGCTTTTAAGGAAAGCGCTGTCTAATATTTTCCATTAAATTTTTTTAAAAATTTAGAAGGCCTTAGACAGCGCTTTTCACTAAAGCGCTGTCTAAGGTCTTATATTTTTTTGCGCTTTTCCTTTATTAAATTAATAGATTCCGTGTTTTTGACCTATAGCAGCGCTTTTGTAATAAAGCGCTGTCTAAGGTGAGATGTTATAAGTCCTTTTTGTTGTAGTGGGTTGAGTTAAGAAGAAGAAAGAAGGAACTTCTACCTAGATTAACAAGTAGGGATTGTATTACATAATGCTCATCCTACCTTAACCTTAATAAAAAATTAAGGTTAAGCTAAGATCCCAAAGGGGTGTGAAAGAGTTATACAAACAAGCATTATATCACAATATCCACTAATGAAAGAATAAGAGAAAGCAAAATAGAAAAAGATGAAAGAAGAGTTGGGTAATCATGTACTCAAGTATCTTACCTCATAAGCCAAGCTAAGCAACCTTGATTAAAAGAAGGTAAATCAGAAGTACTAGTTACCAATTAATTGAAAAGTTATGCATTAAGTTCCTAAACTAAGACTAGGTGTCCTATACTTGCGTTAGATGCAACATACAACTATAAACAATGCAAGATGAGTTATAAGAGTGAAGTAAAATGCATAGGTCAGTAAGTATACCTAATTAACTTCTACTTATGTTATGATGTCAAAAGAAATAAAACTATTTCAAATTATGCACCAAAACACCGCACAATTGCATATTGTTTCCAAACTAGGTGAGATGAGTGTTTAGGAGTCATGTAAGTGGATTAAAACATGAGTATTCCTCAAAGTCAGAAGTGAATAAGGTGTATTGATGTGTTTAAATGTCAGTGGGTTAATATGGAAGTCATGTATTAAAGCGTTCACAATGGTTAAGCAAGTTATGCACAAGTATAGTCAACTAGGATGCAACATACAATTGGTGCTTATGCAAAAGACATGTGAGGATAAATGCATGTTATGGTATGGTATAAAGTCAGAAGCAATATCATGTTAAGGATGCATAAAACAACTCTCAATCATCATAGAAGTTTCACAACATTTCAAGTTTTTATAAGCTATAGCAAGGACAAACACAAAACAATGTTCAAGTAAGTCCTAGAAGTTAGCTATTTGTGACACAAGTAAAAAAGAAGTGTGAAGGGTGCATACACATGTTGAGTGAGCTAAGGCCAGTACCTAATGACCCCTAATAGGTCATGTCTAAAGCCTATAAGTGTTGGACGAAGGTTGAACTTAAAGAAGCTAAACAAGTAAGGCAAACAATGATACATTTGGAAGTTATTGGTTAAAGTCATATCATATGAGTAATGAATTGCAATTAGGAATCATCAAGTCTTATGCAAGTTACGTACATATGATAAATGCATTTAGAATTCACTTAGAAGTGTGTTAAAGTTAGCATATCAAAGAATACTTGGAAGCCATACAAGCAAAGGCAAGTTTTAATCCTATTGTAACATTTAAGAACAAAACAAGTTCAAACATGTGAAATGGAATTATAATTCAAATGAGTTAGGTTAGGAATGCTAAAAGTCATTAATTATAACATGCCATATTGAAATTTCAAGTTCCAAAAAGAAATAGACAAGAGAAGTGTCTTAAAGGCGCGCAAAATCAAGCCTAATTCTAAGCATCCTCAATCAACTAGGTCACCAAACAAAATTCCATGAGAAATAGCTACATGTCTTAGAAAATTATGGAATTTTAATCAAAGAACAATGAAGTCAATAGATAATCCTATTCAAAATAGGTGCACAAAATTATGAACAAAATTGCTCAACCAATCTCACACAAATGCAATTTATCATTCAAAAGATCAACCAAAACAAACCTTCCAAAATGACTTCAGAAGTATGCTAAAAATCACAAGAAAAGTGTACAATACACTTCAAGATGTCCTATACCTTCATGATCCATTACACACAAAAGTTAGGATTGAAACCCTTTGGAAAAAATCACTTTTGAACCCTTAAACCAAGACTAAGTCCATCGGTACAGCTTTAAATCAAAATTCCAGAATAATTACCAACACTAATCAAAACTGGAATTAAAAATTATAGAAAATTAAATAAAGTATTTAGGATCATTCATGAATTTTTCTAGAATTTTTGAGTGATGGAGGTATTTTTAGTAAAGCAAAATGGAATGCGGATTACAAAACGACCAAGAACAACGTAGACCTTAAATCTCACGATTGTCGCATTTTACCCTAAACCAAACTATAACCAATGCCTCAGGTGGGAGGGCTCAATATGCTACTACATTACATGAACCTAAACCACACGCTTGGTATGAATGAATGCATCAAAGTTCTAGAAAATTTACCTTGCCGGAGATGCGATTCACATGTATAGAAACCCGGGAAACTTCACCGCAATATCTTCTAATCAACCTTGAAGGCAAAATAAATGCCTTAAGGTCCAAATTTACTCCATGATGAGCTATCTTGTTCGAAATCGATTAACACGAATCAAAAATCTATGAGCACTTTAATCGTCATTAGTGACCTTAACCAAAATCAAAATAATCAACAAAGGTCTAATTGAGCATTAACAAAAATTCTAATCAAGATATTAATCCAAGATAATTAACAATTATCGAAATCATCAAGATGAATAAACAATTACCATCATTAATCCAAAAACTACTAATCTCAATTAGCAAGTAAATAATCAATAATTTAAATAGACTCAGAGAGGGGTGCAGAAAGTGGTCTTGATGGTGTGAATAGAAATTCTACAACCTGGCTCAATTGCCTTTGACCCACGCCCAGGGGGTGCAGGAGTAATACCGGCGGTGTGAGTGGAAGATCCATGGAGATTTTGGGTTTACTAACCCGGTTCACCACTTGAGGGTTTAAGATCAAACCCTAAAGGCTATCAGTGTCACTTCTTCATCCCTAACCATGCGCCACTTCCTTCTTCCTCCTTTCCGTCTCCTTTTCCTTCTCTTTCAACCTTCTTCAATTCGCTTCAGTCTCTCTCACTCAACGGCGCTGCGAAAAATCATGGTGTCGCAACCTCGTCGATTCAGGCTCCCTCCGTCACGAAACATCCGTGTCTGAGGTGTTCTTGTTGTTACCGAATTTCAATTCCACACTCAGACGAGAAGACGTACAACATCTTTCCTCGATCGACCTTAGAAACTCAGAACCCTAATTTCTGAAAGCGATATTAATGCGTACCTCTGAGGAACTCTGACGCGGTATTTCCGGCGACGTTGACGACTTCACAAGTACGTCTACTTCTTCTTTGTTCTCTGCTGAGTGTCATGAATCGTTGTATTGCTAAGTTACCGTGTTGTTGATTGATGCAGGTGAGGACCACACGATGGAATTCTTGAAGTTGCAGTGGTGGAAGTTTTTGTTTTTGGTTTCTGCGAATGAGGAATTTGGAGACGTAGGTGTTGAATCGGATTGATAGCGATTCCTTGAGCCTGTGATGAAGTTTCGTATTGTTGCCAATTCGAAATTGATGACGACGAGAAAAATGAAGCTAGGTATGTGCTTCGTTCTTTCTTTCTTCTTTTATGACTGCCCTGCCTCTTCTGTTACTGTTGAGTGATGTGGGTGAATTTTGTGAATCTGAATTATTGCTGTTGATATTCGTTGCGGAGTTTCGATGGAGGTGATGATGAATGGATTGAAGATGATGAAGTGAAGAAAATTGCAGAAGGTGAAGCGTTCATTATGAGTTGGAGATGTCAATGAATTGATGAAGGCTTTAGAGGAAAAAATTGAAGATGATGAAGCTTTTAGTGAAGAGGAAGAAGAGAGGGTGAGTGAAGATGGTAGCAACTTTTTGTTAGGAGTCTCTTGCTGTGAAATCCTGTTGGTAATTTTTCAGTTAGGAGTTTGTTATGGTTTTGAACTGATTCTGTTATTAATTTGTTCTGGTTAGAGTTGGTTAGAAATTGTTAGAGGAAATTAGGAGTGAAATTTTGTTGTGATTTGTCTTTGGAATGGAGGTTTTCTATTATGAATTGTTAGGAATTCTTGTATCTTTTTCTCTGCTGTAATGGATTTCTGCTGCTAACGAAAAATCGTTGCCCTTATTTCTATCAATGTATTTTCCCTTCTTGTTTTTTTTTATGAAAACTTCTGCCACCGCGCTTCGCAATCCTTATTTCTATTGTTAATTTGCCCTGCTGCTATGATTCCAACTCAGTTTTTCTGCTGTGAATTGTTAGAAATTGTTTGTATTTTCCATCTATTATTAAACCACATTTTCTGATATGAAGTCTAAGTTCCTGCATCATATTTTTTGAAATGCAAGTGACTGGAATGACTGCAGACGGCTGTAAATTCAAGAACATCGTAATATGTTAGCGGTACAGCAGTATGGTCATTGATCTCGAATCCTCCATAGAGTTGTAATAAATCAACCAACAGAGCAAAAAGTTCCACTTTCCATGCCTATAGAGCGAACTCAGATGGCATCTGGCCACTACAGCTACATCAGCCACTATAGGCCTCAAATACCTTGTACGCAGTTGACTCAAAAGGTCAATAAGAAATTCCATAAACCTCTCACAATAGAGGACACAAGCATCATTAGTTGGAATTAAATTTAGACTTGGATTTGGATATATTCTGATGATTTGAGAATGTCTACGTGATTATGGTTTGGAAATTGAATTAAAAAGGGATGTGGATATGGGTGGGTAAGTTTGGATGTAAATTTTAAACAAAGTGGACATGAACACTAACTTGTCTAGAAGATGAATTTATGGGTAGAAAAGATGGATAATGAAGTGTGAGTTCCGAGAGATCCACATGACCAGTCTTAACATGTTTAATTCATCTCAGATTTAAAATCCAAGGCAAACTCGCATTCTCAACCAATCTCCAACTTCAATCCACAAATTCTGTAAACCTGAATCACAGGCAACAAGCAATAGGCTACTGATAAGACAACAATGCTTTGATCACAACATGGGTTCTCGATTGGAACTTCTGTACCAAGAATACCAAGATGCATTTGTCATGTAACCTTAACCACCATCTTCAATTGATGAATATCCACCAATTCGCACACCAGATAAAACCACTTGCTTTATGTGCACAATGATGAAGATGTGACCTGATGCTCTTGATGAATCCTTGAAGGAGATACACTTAATGCCTGATGATTTTGATAGAAGAAAGCCTTAATATTTAACGAATTCTGATAGAGATACTCATGATGTTGAGAGCCCAGACCTGAATGGAAATGAGAATCTCAAAAGAAAACCTTGAGCTTGCACATAATACCTTGATTCCATGCCTTAGGGTCCCGATGCAAATGAATGAATAATGATGTTATGACCTAATGGATATGCAGATGAATGTGAAACAAAAGCCAGTTATTGGGTATAAATAAGAGGGCAAATTTTGGGGTGCTACAGGTGCCCCTATCCAATCAACTATGGACCTGAAGGGATGAGAGCAGCAGTTGTCAGACATTCAAGGTAAATAGGGATTGAATACCAGAAGAACCAGAAAATTTGCGCTCTGTGGGTAAAAGGAATATATATATATATATATATATATATATATATATATATATATATGACTCTACTGGGTGTGAGCCAAACAAAGCAGTTGTTAGAAAAGATATTTGGAGAGAAGGTCGGGAACCTATGACGTCTATCAGGAATGGCTGAAGGAAACCTGTCGAGAATGAATCCTAGGGAAAATTTGATTAAAGCGGCCTATCAGGAATGGCTAAAAGGAAATCTATCGGGAATGATTTCTAAGGCAAGTTTGGATTTAAGGTGCCTATCGGGAATGGCTAAAAAGTGTTTGATACATAATCACCTATCGGGAATGACTAAGGTTCAAAACTTAAAAGGTACCTATCGGGAATGGCTGAAGGAAACCTATCGGGAATGGTTCCTAAAGAGAATTTTTAACCTAATCACCTATCGGGAATGGCTAAAGTTTAAAACTTAAAGGATGCCTGTCGGGAACGGCTAAAGTTTAAAACTTGAAGGACCCCTGTCGGGAACGACTAAAGTTTAAAACTCAAAGGATGCCTGTCGGGAATGGCTAAAGTTTAAAACTTGGAGGATGCCTGTCGGGAACGGCTAAAGTTTAAAACTTAAAGGATGCCTGTCGGGAACGACTAAAGTTTAAAACTTGAAGGATGCCTGTCGGGAAAGGCTAAAGGAATCCTATCGGGAATGGTTCCTAAAAAATCTACGGTTAAGATGTAGGATCAAAAGATCTACAAACCGAAATATGAGACTCTGGTGAGGAGAAAAGAGGTGAAACCCTGGTATTGATTTAAATATCTGTTGGGGAATAAACGAGGCATTCTTTTTGAGGATTCTTCGGTCTGATCGAAGAGAAACAATTTTGGTCTTTCGCACAAAGTACCAAAACTAGCTTATGCTTCGTATGCATATGTTTGAATTTTTCCATGGCGTAATGCTCCATCTCGATGGAAATACTATGCGTTTTTTAGGATTCAATGTAATGATCACTACATGCAAAATGCAAAGAGAATTCCCTGCTAGGGGGATATAATCACAACTCTGCCGAGGAAATGACCACTGATTTGATCTTCTGTCTCTCTGTGGGGAAACATCAACTCAGCTGGGGAGTAATGTTGATACATATGGGCTATGAACTGCCAAATCTTGCTGAGAACTATCGGACTTTGAAACTGCATAGGATGATGACCTTGCTAGGGAGGCATCATCTGAAACAATCTGCTTGGGGAAGAACTATAACCATAGAACTCCGCTAGGGAAATGACTACTTTTTGACTTGGCTGCTGGGGAGTTGAGATCAAACGAAATCTTGCTGAGGAAGGAACAACCTGCCGAGGGACTGAGATCAACCATATTTCTTGCTAAGGGAAGAAACACTTGCTGGGGAACTGAAATCAACCAAAACTCCTGCTGAGGAAGGAAATACCTGCTGAGGGACTGAGATCAACCATATTTCTTGCTAAGGGAAGAAACACTTGTTGGGGCACTGAAATCAACCAAAACTCCTGCTGAGGAAAGAAGCACTTGCTAGGGGACTGAAATCAACCATATTTCTGCTGGGGATAACCTCTGAACAACCGATGGGTCTGAATGGTCAATAACCATTGGACTTTAATTGCACGGAATATCATTTATCTGACATGCTGAAGGAGGAGAATACTCTGACTTTCCACCATTTTCAAAACTGCTTGGGAATATTCCATCATTTTACATTGCTGGGAATGAGGAATCCTTATACAATGCTGGGGATGACAACCTCAAGGAAGAACTTTCCTGTTGAGGGACCCACTTCTGCTTGGGGAGAGCCATGACTATGGACTCTATTGGGGAAATCAAACTTCCTGATGTCTTGCTAGGAAGAGGGATATTCAGATACTCTGTTGGGGAGAGGCGGCATACTGAATCCTGCTGGGGAAAAGAGATCAAAGACATCCCATGCTGGGAATGACCTCTGTTTCAAGCTTTTAAGCCAATCAACTGCCCATTGATCGTCATGAGTGAACAACGATTCATTTAATTCTCCATTTGCCCCAGACTGCAAGGTCTATGAAAGAATTTCGCCTCGAGAGGATTTTACAGAAGATGTAGCATTCAAAATGCCCCAGTATCTTCAAACTCTTTGAGAGGTGCTTCTGACTAGTCATCTTTTGGAAAGGACAACTTCTCGTACTCTTGAGGTGGCCTGCCTCGAGTCTTGAAGAAACTTTTCCCCTAACCGATCTTAGAGAGATTTTCCAAATCGACCTGATTGCCCCATATTAAACGCTTTTGTAGAGATTCAACGGATCTCAACGTGGTTGCCATCAATTTGGCTAAACTTTGAAGAAATTTCTCGACGTGACTGCCCATGATTGACTGCTCTCTGAAAAGACTTTCTCAACTTGATTGCCCCAGCTTAGCTACATTTCGAAGAGATTTCTTGGCGCGACTGCCCCTGATTACACTGATTTTGGAGAGATTTATCGAATCTCGACGTGATTGCCCCAGATTGGCTGAATCTCGAAGACATTTCTCGATGCGATTGCCCCAGATTGGTTACCTCTCAACACAACTGGCTGGGAACGCCTTTGCCCCACATAGTCTTTCAGCAACATGTCCTCTAGAGTCCTCAAGCATTTCAACTTGGCAGGATCAAGCTTCTCGACTGAAGTTCATCATGTAAGCTCCTTTAATGTCACACAAATGTATGCAAGCAGAAAATATTTATTCTGGAAATGATTACTCTAATGCAAGACACATGTTAATCTTGAAGTCTTTATTGAAAAGATGTCACAAAGCCATGTGAATGAATCACCGCTTAGAATACGATATTGATTTTTGAATGAAAGAAAGCATGCACATGCAATACCAACAGGATCTATTAGCATCACTCATGGGAGTCAGGAACGCTATCTCGTCGGAGTACACTATCGAAACAAACCCTGTTTCAATTAGGTCTTTTGAGGGTTGTATCGTGGCCTGGTTCACGGTTTTTAGAAAAAAGGATTTAAGGCTCAAAGTTTATTTGTACCCACCCATTCTTCGTGATGTTCTCCATTCCTACGTTCAGCTAATCTGGCACAAGCGCTCATCTCTCAAAAAGATGTTATGATCTTTAAGGAACCCATGTAACTGATGATTTGACACATAATGAGGTTTTGGAGTGACTGTCACCCCTTTTGTCTTTTGTTCGTAGTCACACGACTTTGTTCTTGCTCGAGGATTTTCTTTTGTAATCCTTTTGTTTTTCCCTTTCTCATTATTTTGCTGTTTGATCTCTAATTTTTGCCTGGACTAATTCTTTTGAATCTTTAGATTTTGAAGTCCAGTGGGATGCCCTGACTTTTGCCTAAGTCGTTTGTTTTCAAGTTTCGACTTAGCGGGCTTTTTTCTTTTTCTTTTGATTCTTTTTTTTGACCAAATCGTGCGACACTGGTTTGTCTAACTTGTTTGAAATGGTTGTGACTGCCTCACTCCTTGATTGCTGATGGATAACCATTGTGGTTTCACTTCTCTTGACCTCTTGATGGTGGAATAAAAGGTAGTGGATCCTCAGATGCACACTCCTTTCAAAATTTGAACGCTCGGTCAAATTAACTGACACCTACCCTGCCCCTGGATTAAATGTGAGGGTTTTTTCATACGAAAAGAAACTCCTACTTCAAGGCTCAAATGGGTTAACGAGGGTCTATCTCCCTTATATCTCCAGTGTTTGGGGGTCCGAAACAATGCATGTATATCGTCAACAGGGTCTTATTCAAAAGCACACGATCAGAGATTTTTGCGTTTTTACTTCATCATTCTCCCTCTAAGAGTTTAAGCAAGAAAGTCAGTATTGCATTGCACATGAACATTTAAGAGTGAACACGAATGGATTACTTCAAGAAAAACAGGCTTATTGTATTATGATTGTCATTCAAAAAACAAACAAAATTTTACATGCAAACATTGTTTAAACAAACAAACAAAGGCTACATATGAAGATGTAGTAAAGAAACTGATGACTGCCATTGTTGAGGAGACTTGACTCCGTCTGGACTTATTGCTCTTAACAACATACTCATAGTCTGAGTGCTCACTCGGGAGGCTTCAGTTGATGTGCAAACCATCTACAATGAATGTAATGACCCCAGCCTCGATCAAATCTTGTACATTATGATGAATGGCTCGACAACTCTCGATAGTATGTCCGAGGCCACCTGAATGAAAGTCACACTGGGCGTTAACATCATATCCATCTGGGAGCTTTACTGGAGGGGGACCCATTGCACGAGGTTCTACCAGATTCAGTTTGAGCAACTGTTGAAACAACATGTCATAAGACATAGGCAGTGGATCAAAATGCCGATCAGGCTTCTTCGGCTTTTGTGCGTACTTCTTAACCTTGGGATTGCCTTGGGAGACAGGAGGTAGCTGCTGACAAGGAAACTCCGGAGCCCCAGGTTGTGCAGAAAATTCGTGAGGTAGATCACACTTTGGGATAGATTCCACAGGCAAGGGCGGAATGACAATTTATGCTGCAGCCTCAGGTACGTGATTGCCATCCTTTCTAAGCACATTTCTCGCGACCTAAATAACCCAGCTCATCTGAGTCTTTAGTTGATTAACCTCCTCCTTCAGCATTTTCTGGTCTTGAATCAAAGCTTGCATGTCCCCCATAAACTGCCCCATTTGGCTTCGCATTTCCCTCAACTCTGCTTGAACTTGATCCATGGTTAACTTCCAGTTTCTTTGAAAAGTTAAGTCTGAAATTCTGAAGAAGACCAGATCAGGATGAGAATAACCAGCTTCAAACACCTGTTGTGCAAATGAGTATGAAAATGCTATGAAAATGCCATGAATGCAATAAGACATGGGATCAAAGCTTCCATATATTCTTAATAACTGTGTTGCACTACTGACGATTGAATAAGTTCACAGGTCTGCTCTGAAGAGAATACCGGAATACCAGAATATCTGAATAATTAGAATACCAGAAGGCCAGTATATCGGCATTATCAGAATACCAGAATGCCAGAATATCGGCATAATCAGAATACCGGGATAGTTAGAGTGCCAGAATAATCAGAATACCAGAATATCCGAATAATCATAACACCATAATACCAGGCTGATAAGTCCACACTAATAAGAAGACCAGAATACCAGGTAGGTTGGAGGTTTCGGTTACCTGCAAACCTGTAAACACCCGCCCATTCTCACATGTGGGTACTAAAACGCGGGATCCTCAGTTTCAGATTCTCGATTTGAGAAGCAATAGTAGATTCATCCCTCAGGGTACAATACTATCGCCAAACAAAATGGTCGTTCACTGATTCCCCCAAAAATAAGGTAATCCTATGCAAGTTCCCAGTTTCGGATCCTCGGCAGGATACATAATGGGTTTGCCATTTCTGGTCTGCCATTATCACTCCCTGAAGGAGTGCCTACACTGAGTCCTCGGGAAATGGTCACCAGGTATCGAAAATCCTCTTCAGACCGCCTAGCCACCACATACGCATGTAATGACCAAGCATCCTTGGAAAGATCTCATCTGGTTTGTGAGCTTAGGCCAGCAACACGTGTCACACGCCACGCGTACCAACAAAAGCCCACACTAAAAAACTAGGTACACTCGAGCCTGGGTACTAGGCTCATCTCTCAGAGCACCCTTCCCACCAAACAGGAAACAACAGTCCAGAATAGTATAGAACATATGGCAATAGTAAATGTAAAGCAAGTAAATGCAATGAAAGCGATAAACATGCAACAATCCCATAAATAAAGAATGTAAAACGTAGAGATAAACACCCTAAAACATAAAACAAACAGGCGCTAGGATTGACTCGCTTAGGGATGGGAAAATCCCCAGCAGAGTCGCCAGCTGTCGCATCTGCGAAAATCAACCGGCGGAAAGGAACAGAAGAGTCGGCACCGAACGTTATTTATCCCGATACAGGGAAAGGAAACGATCGAAGAAAACCTCAACAAAGGGAAAGGAATGGTCATCGTAACCATATCCTGGGTTTGAGAGTCGGTTATGCGAGAGGAAGGTATTAGCACCCCCTCGCGTCCATCGTACTCGATGGGATCCATGCTTGTTGTTAACGATCAAAGGGTGTAGGGTTATCTGAAGCTCAACTGCTAACTGGAAGGAAAAGGAATGGGAAACGGAGAAACGGGGGGAAAAGAAAAAGTGACTCGATAGGACATCGCCGTCCTAGGCCTACGTATTCCCTCGGGAGCGGGAAAATCAGAGTCAACGTAGTTCGGAGGACTACGAGATTGTGCTCGCCAGGCGTCGCGCCTGTGCCTATGTATCTCATCGGGAATGAGAATCAGAGCGTCGTAGTTCGGCTCACTACG
Source organism: Lathyrus tuberosus (assembly GCA_022829125.1). Lineage (NCBI taxonomy): Eukaryota > Viridiplantae > Streptophyta > Magnoliopsida > Fabales > Fabaceae > Lathyrus > Lathyrus tuberosus. The sequence goes on along the minus strand of JALAZF010000481.1, from coordinate 3,053,301 downwards.
GGTTGCTAAAGGGTGACAAAAGGATCGTCGGCCAAAGGAGGACTTACGACGAAAGGGAGGAGGCTCCTACTACCTGTCAGAATCGGTAGAAAAGAAAGGAGAAACAAAGAGGTTGATAAATAAGGTTGTGCTTGCAAAGATCTCGCACGATCTCCTGCCTACGTATCTCCATTAACCAATGAAGAATCGGAGCAATGTAGTTCCCGTCAACAGGGATGAATTTGCTTTGTTTGTGTTTTTTAACTGGACGAAGCTAATGGTCTAGCTTAGGTGTTGCAGCTCGCTGAATCGAGAGCGTTACCGGCTTGCAATAGAACAAGAAGAAGCATATCCTTACGTTGAATGAGAGTCGGGGATGAGAAGAGAATTCCCGAAGGTAATTCGATTGTTTGTTTTTTGTCTTTTAGAAGAAGTGTTTTGGTTGTTTTGTTTGCGATATGTCTCGTGGTAAAGTCTATGACGTAGTAAGTACTTTGCGTAACGAGTCACACGCCTCGCACAACAAAGTATACTATGTACTTAAGGCTCATGGCACACGAAGCACACTTTTAATTGTTAAGTGTTTTGAGATTTTTCTTTATAGAGAGAAGAGACTCAAGGTTTGAAAAGAAAACCTAATGGGGAGACTAATTGTAGTCCTAATGTTAGCATGCATTTGTTGGACTTATGGGTTGAGTTAAGAAGAAGAAAGAAGGAACTTCTACCTAGATTAACAAGTATGGATTGCATTTCCTAATGCTCATCCTACCTTAACCTTAATAAAAAATTAAGGTTAAGCTAAGATCCCAAAGGGGTGTGAAAGAGTTATACAAACAAGCATTATATCACAAAATCCACTAATGAAAGAATAAGAGAAAGCAAAATAGAAAAAGATGAAAGAAGAGTTGAGTAATCATGTACTCAAGTACATTACCTCATAAGCCAAGCTAAGCAACCTTGATTAAAAGAAGGTAAATCACAAGCACTAGTTACCAATTAATTGAAAAGTTATGCATTAAGTTCCTAAACTAAGACTAGGTGTCCTATACTTGCGTTAGATGCAACATACAACTATAAATAATACAAGATGAGTTCTAAGAGTGAAGTAACATGCACAGGTCAGTAAGTATACCTAATTAACTTCTAATTATGTTAGGATGTCAAAAGAAATCAAACTATTTCAAGTGGGTGAGATGCCTGATGATTTTGATAGAAGAAAGCCTTAATATTTAACGAATTCTGATAGAGATACTCATGATGTTGAGATCCCAGACCTGAATGGAAATGAGAATCTCAAAAGAAAACCTTGAGCTTGCACATAATACCTTGATCCCATGCCTTAGGGTCCCGATGCAAATGAATTAATAATGATGTTATGACCTAATGGATATGCAGATGAATGTGAAACAAAAAGCCAGTTATTGGGTATAAATAAGAGGGAAATTTTGGGGTGCTACAGTATGTCGTGTCTGTTTTGTCAGCATAAACATACATACATCATGCATAATTTATTCATATTCATGTTCATATTGCATTAATATCACTTTGGTCATACTCATCCCCAAGTGATAAACGTCCTCCCTTAAATAGAGTTGTCAGTCTTCCTTTATACGTTAGATAGGACAAAATTCCAGTCTAAGTTGCTTCCTCGTACGAAAATGTATCGTCTAAACAATCTCACTTCAATGAAGTCATCAGCACCTCAAATTTGGATTACATCACATGGCATTTCTCCAAAAAAGGTCTCGAAGGGAAGTATGATGTAACATCACCAAGTAAAAAGCAATCTCTCAAGATATTTGTTTTCCCTAGTAGGTCGACAAATGACATCTCCCACAGAGAAGTTTGCACACCTCTGCAGTTCAGACAAATGGTCCCCCCAGCAAGTCTGACATCAAATCTTTTTCCATCAAATGGCGTCTCCCTAGTAAAACTCGGCGAGAAGTTTGATAAAGACCATTACAAATAGTGTTCCTGGTCAAGGGAAGAACTCGACAAGAAGAAACTGAGACCAGTTATATGGCAGAAGACAAGGATCGAGGGGAAGTTTATTTCAAAAAGAAACTGAGACCAGTTCCATGGCAGAAGACTAGGATCGAGGGGAAGTTTATTTCAAAAAGAAACTGAGACCAGTTCCATGGAAGAAGACCAGGATCGAGGGGATGTTTATTTCAAAAAGAAACTGAGACTAGTTACGTGGCTGAAGACCAGGATCGAGGGGAAGTTTTACCCTTTTCTAAGTAACATCACTTATCAAAAGAAGATGGATGAGCGAATAACTACCATTCATAACCACAATCAAAATTTTGGGTATTCCGATATTTAATCCTCTTTTACCTTGAATGTCCGAAGGTCTTCGCCATTCACACCTTCAGGTCCAAGAAGATTAAATAGGGGCATCTGTCATACCCTAAATTTTGACCACAAGATTTACCATCATTGTGTAAATCATCACCACAATATGGATGTACCTCCATACCTCATCAATCCTCTCAGGAATTGTTGAGCATTCACTACAATCAAAATTAGGGTTTTGAGCCCTCTTAAAGTAATAAAAAAAAAGATCAATCAAGAATGGACATGATCCTTAACTTTTAAAGCCTCTCAAACATCCATGAAGGATCAAGAGGTCTCCCACATCAATAATCAAGCATGAGAATGCAACATTTCAAGCTGATCAAGCCTCAAGATCATCAATCTCACCAAATTAGGGTTTTGGTCGACCAAGGCCTCCAGAGGGAAATCTTCATCTGGGCATGGGGCTAATGCTTCAAAACATGATCCAAGAAACTTAAAGGGACCTTATGAACCCAATCATAAGTTCAAAATAGCCTCAGGGGATGCATTTATCAAAAATCAGGAATTAGGATTTCTTGACCTAATTCACCCCTAAGTTGACTTTTGAAGCAATGCATGAGCCAAGACCTCAAGAAGTGTTTTGAAGACCTCCAATAAATCATATTGATCCATTGACAAGATTGGATTGATTCAAAGAACTTGGTTCTTAAGAAATACAAGGATTCAAATTCATTTGGACCAATTAGGGTTGTCTGATGAAAAGTCAATTGTACCTTTGACTTTGGACGAAGACATGATCCCAAACCTTGGGACATGATTCAAGACACTCAGAAACACCTATTGAATCCATCCATTAGGTTTGAATTAGGTCAAGAACTTGATTTTACAGAGGATCAAAAAGTTTGAAATCCATCTGACAAAAAGTCAACTGTGCCCAAAAATCAAGTTTGACTTTTTGGATTTCTTGACAAACATGGCTTCCCTAAGTCAAAAACAATGTTAACTTATGGTTTGGATCATCATCCATCAAGAAAAATAAAAAAAAGTGGGGTTAATTACAAAAGGGGCAATCATAAGAAACTTGAATTTTCACTAAGTCATGAAAAAAAGTGATTTCTACCCAACTTTGCAAGACCATAACTTGTGATCCAAGTAAACTTTTTCTTCCATCCAAAGCTCAAATGAAAGCTCTCATTACATACTTCGAGATTTTCAAAAACAACATAATCCAAATCCGTATGGATTTTGAGTTATGGATTGATCAAAATCACAAAAAATGGAAAATGAACACTTTTTCAACACTTAGTGAAATTTTGGACATAATCTGTTTTGGATTTTCACCAACTTTGAGGCCATTTTTCATTATGATCCAAGATGAATCAAGACCAAAGTTAAACATCAAAGTTGAAGTATGTTATAGGGGCTTTCCAAAAAGTACAAGAGCCTCTCATGATTCAACTTGAGCAAGGAGTTATAAGCCTCCAAAAATGGCATTTTTCACCCTGCCCACATAAAGGCATGAAGACATAACTTGGTTCCTAAGATTTCTTGAGTCAATTTTGGACACTTGCATCATTTCATTTATGTCCAAAATCAATTTGAATGATGAAGAATCTTATCACAAGGCCACCAAGTCAAAAACCTCATCCTTTAAGCATGTGACATTCAAAGTTCAAAATCCAAAACTTTCAAATTTGTCATGAAGCATTTAAGGGGTGCATGGAGCTGGCATGTATCAGTCCACAACATTGTAAATGAGTCAAGATGAACTCAAGCATCAGAAGACCATAGGCCTGTAAGATTGACCCAAGTCAATGGCTAGAGGAGACTTTGGCTACATGACAAAGTTCAATGGATAATGGAGTGATCCAGCCTCCAATCACTATTGCTCCCGAAACAAAGTTTCTCTACTATAAATAGAGGTTCTTTCTGATCAGTTTGAGTACACTAACGCATAACAACTCATGCTTTCCTTCCTTTCACTCTCAAAAAACCAGAAAATGCTTCTTTAGCAAGTAACATTCGAATTTTCAAATAGAGAGCAATTCCATCAAAACCAACCATCCCAACACCTCACATATGTCATATATAAGTGATCCATAACCTCAAAACATATCTGGAACACCAGAATCACAAAGCCACCATCCATTTGCTCAAGCTTTTTGGCCTATTTGCAGTTGAGGTACCACAACAAGATCCAGGTGCTTTCAATCCATTCCAAGCTTCCAAACACCTTACATTAGGTCCATTGAAGTTGTCCAGGTCATCACACAACATCTTTAACACCTCTACATCAGAATTTGATTTCTTCTTGCAAGAGGTAAGCCTGAACTCTCAAACTCAATGATCTATGCATCATAAATGTGTTTTCAAGTTACCAACATGTTTCTGCACTTATGTAGAGTGTTTCCCCTCAATCAATTGCTTTGTAGCTATCGTGTATAGGATTTCATAGTGTTCTTGCAGAAATTAGGGTTCATGTGTCCATCACTTGATTTCTCACTCCACACTTAATACAAATTCAATTAATTGGTACCATTGGAATCCTTGTTCAAAAACGAGTGAGATTGATATTTGAATCGTGCAAAACCATTGAGTAATCAGAGAGAAAAGTGAGGTTTTGCAAATCTGCAAGAACAGAGTTCGCGCGAGCCACAGAAGGTGTTCTTGGCACCTTTTTCAAAATTCAAAATTTTGAATATTTTGATATTTTATTAATTGATTTCAAAAGTTAATTTCTCTCTCATTTTTAATAATTTCTTATTGGTTATTTTTTTAATAATTCACAAAAATATTAAAATATTTTATTCTACAAAAAAATCAAATTTATATTATTTATTTTATATAGCTTGAATTTTTGTAAATAATTTCATTTTATTTGTTTTTAAACATTTTTAAAAGAAATTTCCACCTTGATTTTTCAAATTCAAATGAATTCCAAGTTTTCGTGTGATTAAACATGATTTTTCAAAACATTTTTCAAAGTTAAAAACTTGCTTTTGAATATATTTGATATTTTATATCATTTTTTAATTTAATTTCCTTTGAAAATTGTATTTTTTAAATTAAAATTAGGGTTTTTCTTAATTTTGATTTTTTCAAACTTCATTTAAAACACTTTTGGACCTCTAATAGAGTGTAAGACCCATCCCCTTTGTAAATACACAATTTTGGGCCTCAGTCATTGTATAAGTCCCGATGCGATAAACGGTTCGATCGCTGTTTTTCATCTGGGCATCTCCTTGAGCTATAAGCGCCAACTCTTGTATAAAAATAATCTTTTGGGCCTCTATTAGAGTGTAAGACCCATTCTTCCTTGTACATAAATATTTTGGGCCTCAGTCATTGTATAAGTCCCTCTGTGGTTTTCAAAATCGTGGCGCGATCGTCGCCTTTTCAAATAAATCATCTGGGCATCTCCTTGAGCTATAAGCCCCATTAATCTTCTTTTCACAAAAACTTTTGGGCCTCTATTAGAGTGTAAGACCCAACCCCTCTTTGTACAAAAATAATTTTGGGCCTCTGCTGTAGTATAAGTCCCACAAACGTCTTTAGTATCGCAGTGCGATCAATGTTTTCAAATAAGTCATCTGGGTCTCCCCTTGAGTATAAACCCCAATATTTTGGTCAAAAACTTTGTTTTAAACAATAAACAACTTCCATGGGCCTCTCATTGAGTTGTAAGCCCCATACCTCTGTTTTCAAAATCTTCTATCTGTTTTAAACCGGTACTAAGAGGAGCATTATTCCCGGTGAAACTGCTCTCAGACCACTTGAACCTCTCTTTGAGTTATAAGCCCCAAAATTTCATTTCCTTAAAAACAACTTCCTTTCAAATTCAAGATTCAAAGTTTTCTCAAAACTTTCTTCAATTTCTTAAAACCCTAATCACACAGTTGAAGTCAATACAACAGATCACCTTACAGTTGGGACTCCTCTCAGAATGTAAGTCCCAACATCTTTTTTTAATGCATATTTGTTTATATATCTATCAGTTCACTTATCTATATATATACTTGTCCATATTTGTTTAGAGTTTCCCCCAGCAGTAAGGTCTACACTTAGGTCAAACCAGAGGTTACTTTCTAACATAGTCAAAAATAGTTCCCTCATAGGAAATTCCTTCAATACAGTCTGCCTCCTCTTGGGCTTATTCAATATGGAACTGAGAAAGGCATTATTCCCGGTGAAACTTTTCTCAAGACTGTCAAAACTTAGAAATATACATGTATACAAGAAATTCATTTCCCCATAGAGGATTAATTCCCGGTGAAACCTCTTTTGAATTTCTTCAAACCTTAGAACTGTTCAACAAAGAAAGGATTATTCCCGGTGAAACCTTTCTTGAACCTTTATTGGGCTTGGACCCACAAGCTTCTTAAAACCATCCCCAACCTCCTCTTGGGTTTAGTACAAGGACCAATAGGCTTCTTAGAAGTTCCCCAGCCTCTTCTTTGGCTTAGTACAAGGATCTGGGCCTGCTAAAGGCATAAGATAGAAATTAGTCATCTTTGCTAGTTCAATCCCCAGGAGAGTCAAATTTCCAAAACATAAGACCATGCTAGGGTTAATCTTCATCCCTAGAACCTACAGCCTCTTCTTAGGCATCATACAAAGATTTCTCCCTAACCAGAGTCTACCACTTCTTGAGAGACTTGGACGGTCTAAACCTCCTTTTGGGCTTCATTCAATAAGACTTGGAAAGTCTCATCTCCTCTTGGATCTCACACAGAGATCCTCAAGTTTCCTAAAAAGCACAGGAAAAACCCTGATCATTTTAATAGTACATTAGTCTTCAGCAGAATCGAAGACCTTATAGGTTTTCAAACTCATCTTTAAACTCCCCTGATACCCAACAAGGTTTGACTTTCACCTTAAAAATTCATCAGCCAGGGTCAATTTACCATCAACAAATCCATAACAGAATCAGAGCCTCATGGAATCTGGTACTTCAACTCTTCCCTGATTCCCTGCAAGGGTAAATCCCTTTGGGTTCCCCAATATAATTTGGACCTGCTCCTGGATTTCAACAAATCCTCAACAAGAGACAACCTCCTTTTAGGCATCATATAATGATTTTCCCAGTCAGCCTCAATCTTGGGCTTTGTACAAGACAGATAAAACCCTCCCCAATAGATTTATTTTCTTTTAGCGTCAACCTTGGACTTTGATCAAGGCACATAAAAATCAATATCCCCTCAGATGAGACCACGAGTCTTCTCTGCAGGAAGACATCTTCTCTATACATCACATACTAAAACAAAAAATCAAAACCTTTTCCAGATAATTATTGTAAGTGGCACACTTGTTGATTCAAAATCCAAGCTGGAGTCCTTCCTTTATCCTGGATAAAACTACTCTTTCATCTAACAGCTATAAGTGGCAAGCCTCTGGATTTCTCACATCCAAGCCAATGTCCCTCTCTTAGTGTCATACCCCAAATTTTGACCACTAAGATTTCCCATCATTGTGCAAATCAACATCACAATATGGATGGATCATTATGCCTCATCGGTCTCCCCAAAGATGGGTAAGCATCCACTACAATCAAATTTAGGGTTTCAGGCCCTCTCAGAGTTCTTAGACAAAGGATCAATCAAGGAATGACATGATCTTCAACTTGTCTAACCTCTCAAACATCCACAAAGGATCAAGAGGACTCCCACAGCAAGAATCAAGCACAAAGCTGCAACATTCCAGGTGGATTAAGCCTTAAGATCGTCAGTGTAACCAAATTAGGGTTTTGGTCGACCAGGGCCTCCAGATGGAAATTTTCCTCTGGGCATGAGCCAATGCTTCAAATTATATCCTAAAATATTCCATGGAACATCATGAACCCAATTATCAAGTCAATTTTGCTTTAGGGGATGCACTCATAAAAAATCAGGAATTAGGGTTTCTTGGCCTAATTCACCCCTAAGTTGACTTTTGGGACAAAATATGAGCCAAGACCTCAAGAGACGATTTGAGGGTCTCTAATAAACCACATTGATCCATTTGCAATAATGGATTGATCCAAGAAGTTTAAGCAACAAGTTTCAATTTCATCTGAACCACAGTTAGTGTTTCGCGGGAAAAGTCAACTGTACCTATGACTTTTGACTCAGGCATGCTCCCAAACCCTAGGACATGATTCAATACACCCTATAACATCTATGAAATCAATCCATCAAGTTTTATTTAGGTCAAGGACTTGATTTCATAGAGGATCACACAGTTTGGAATTCATATGACAAAAAGTCAACTGTGCACAAAAGTCAACTTTGACTTTTTGAGATTTTTCACAAATACTGTTTTTTAACCCTAAAATGATGTTAATGTGTGATTGGAATCATCATTCTTCAAGAAAAATCAAGAAAATTGGAATAACTTGTAAAAGGGGTAACCATAAAAACTTAGAAATTTTTCTAAGTTATGGAACAAAGTGGCTAGGGTACCAACTTTGGAGGATCATAACTCCTAAACCACTAGGCCATTTTTCCCATCCAAAGCTGGATTTGTAGCTCTAATGGCCCTCTACAAAAGCTTCAACTACACCTCATTCCAATTCATCATGGATTTTGAGTTATGGAATGATCAAAATCACAAAAAGTGAAAATGTCACTTTTTTCCAACACTTAGTGAAATTTTCACTAAGTCAGAATCTGCCTTACTTTTTTCCAAATGTAGGGACATTTTTCACTTGGATCCAAAAAGTATAAAAACCAACTATGATCAAACAGTTGTTGTATATATGAAGGCTTTCCAAAATGACAAAGAACTTCACCAAATTCAACTTGAGCCATGAGATGTGACAATGGCAACATGCCTTGCTGAAAACAGCCAAAGCAAGGCAGATTTGTGCATTTTGCTCGATTTTCCAAATTTGTGCAAATGACAAACACACTTATCATTCTGAACACCTCAAGGGGAGACCAAGGAGGAACCAACTCTGATCCCACGCCTCCCAAGTCTTTGGAACCAAAAGTAGCATGTCAAACCTAGAAATCCCTAAAGAGGGGACAATACTCCAATTTTGTTTTGGAGCATTTAATGGATGCACTAAGGTGGCATGGACTGAGCTATTTCCAACTGAATTCAGTCAAGACTTATCCAAGACCAAGGGAACCAGCAGCCTGTGCCCTAACCTCTAGTCAATGGCTAGAGGAGACTTGGATTCTCATTGATCAATATTGGTCAAACCTATGCAGCAGTTGCCATTCACTATTCCTTACAAAACAAAATTGCTCTACTATAAATAGAGCTCATTTGTGATCAGTTTGAGTACACCAAAGCCATCAAACAGATGCTTTCCTCAAAATCTCTTCCTCCACTTCAAAATTGCCTTCCAAAGCAAGTCACTATCGGGTTTTGAGTTTGAGAGCTGTTCCAACCAAACCAAACACACACACACACACACACACACACACACACCTTATAAACATCATATAGAAGTGATCCAAACACTCACATAACATCTAGAACATCAAAATCACAAAATCACCAGCCAACTGCTCAAGCCTTTGACAAATTTGCAGTTGAGGTGCCAAATTAAGTTCTAGCTCAATTCAATCCCCTCCAAGCACCCAGACACACTCCATAACACCTAGGGAAGTTGTCCATAACCTTGGAACCAAGCTGTAACACCTCTAACACAAAACACGATCACCAGCTGCAAGAAGTAAGCATGAGCTCTTTTAACTCTATGATCCATGCATTTTTTGTTGCACAATAATTTGGCCATATGCTCATAATCATGCATAGAGTGTTTACCCTCAATCAATTGTTTTGTTTGAATCGTGTATGGAATTTCTGAACCTTCATGCAAATTTTAGGGTTCTTGAGGTTTCTCTTTGATTTTTTATTCCATGCTTAAAATAAATGAAATTAAAGACCATAGACATGATCGTGAGGTTGAAACGAGTAGATTGATATATAGATTGCATGATATAATCAAGTATACAGTGAGATTGGATAGAAAATGAAAATCTGCAGAAACAGAGGGTGACGCGTGTTCTTGGCGCCTTTTTTGAGAATTTGAATATTTGAATTTTGTGATTTTATTTAATTGATTCAAAAATTAATTTCTCTCTGAGTTTTAATGATTCTGAGTTGATTCTTTTTTTAATAATTCACAAAAATGTTAAAATATTTTATTTTCCCAAAAAATCCCAAAAATATTATTTATTTCATATACTTGATATTTTTGTAAAGAATTAATATTTTAATTGTTTTTGACATTTAAAATATTTTCTCTTTCTTGATTTTTAAAATTTTAGTGATTTCCAATCATTTTGTGGATCAAAACCTGATTTTTGAAACATTAACAATTTTGATCATTTTAATTGAATTTTTATTCAATTAAAATACATTTTGGAAACAAATTAGGGTTTTTGATTAATTCAACCCTCATCAAACTTTTTTCAAACACTTTGGGTCTCTAATAGAGTGTAAGACCCAATCCCCTTTTAACCAAAACAAATTTGGGCCTCAGATATTGTACAAGTCCCTCTGCGTTAAAAGAACACCTCGGCGCGATCGTCAGTTGAAAAATCAAACCCTTGGGCATACCCTCGTGTTATAAGCCCCATTCTTTAAGAATCATTGGGCCTCTAATAGAGTGTAAGACCCAACCCATTTTTGAAACCAAAACCTTTTGGGCCTCAGTGTATTGTATAAGTCCCGATACCGTCAAAAAGTTCGGCGCGATCGTCGCCTTTTAAATCAAAACTTTGGGCCTCTCCTTGAGCTGTAAGCCCCACCACTTGTATAAAAATAAACCTTTGGGCCTCTTGAGAGAGTGTAAGATCCATCTCTTTGTACAGAAAACCTTTTTGGGCCTCAGTCACTTGTATAAGTCCCTATACAATTTCAAAATAACAGTGCAATCACTACTAAAACTTTGGGTCTCTCCTTGAGCTGTAAGCCCCAACAATCTTTTCAAAGCACTTTCTCTTTTGAGTTTGAATATAATATTATTATCAAAGCTTTCTTTTTGAACAAACTAACCAAATAGAATGGAATCTCTACAACCGAGTAAGTGTTTACCCGCTTTCTTTATCCGCTTTCATATATATATATATATATATAAATGTATTGTGGGGCTGCTCAATATAAGTCTTCTTTCACAAACTTTTATATACTCGTCAAATATCAACTGTGTAATACTAGTATATTTATTTAGAGTTTCCCCGGCAACTACGTCTAGCACTAGGTAAAGTCCCGTTGGTCACTCTTAAATACAAACAAAACTAGATCCCCATAGGATTACTAGACACAGTCTTCCATCCTCTTGGGGTTAAACAATATGGAGATGTGAAAGGCAGCATTCTCGGTGAACCCTTTCTCAGACTGTCACTCTTAGAACTCGTCAAAGAAACTCTAACTCCCCAGAGATGATCTTTTCTCCGTGAATGACATCTCTTAAGTTTCTTCCATATTCTCGGACTTTCCTGGCTTGATCTATTCTCGGTGAATGGCTTGTCTTGAACTTCTCGGGGTTTGGGGACCCACAGGCTACTTAAAAGCATCCCTGCCTCCTCTTGGGCGTTGTACAAGGACCCTTCGGCTTCTTAAAAGCTCTCATGCCTTCTCTTGGGCTTAGTACAAGGACCCAGAGACCTTTACAGGTATAGGAACAGAACCTAGTCATCAATTTGCTAGAGCTGTCTTTCTAAGTCAAGTGTCAGACCTGTTAATGGGTTAACCTTCATCCCTTAACATCCCAGCCTTCTCTTGGGCATCATACAAAGATAATTCACCATCCAAGAATCGAGTTCTCAAAACACCCATAGACTTGGACAGTCTCAATACCCTTTGGATGTTCCATTTCCTTAATGAACAGGAAATAACCCCGATCCTCCGATCAATCCCTGAGCACAACATTAGCCATATAAGAACTGATTTTCTCTTTATCCAACATACTGGACCTGTCACTAAACTGAAACAGTCACCAGCACACTAGCCTCCTCTTGGGCTTTGTACAAATGATTCTCCCCGGCGGAGCTACCCTTTTCAGACTCTCTTGTCGAGTCACCCACTTTCAGCCTCCATCTCGGGCTTCGTACGAGATACCAAATCAATCTCTTGTTGAGTATAAAAGACTCTCTTGTAGAGTCAAACCTTTCAGCCTCCATCTCAGGCTTCGTACGAGATATACACACTCTCTTGTTGAGTATAAAAGACTATCTTATTGAGTCACTTCCCTTTTAGCCTCCATCTCGGGCTTCGTATGAGATAGAAATCACTCAATTGTTGAGTATAAAAGACTCTCTTGTTGAGTCAAACCTTTTAGCCTCCACCTCGGGCTTCGTACGAGATACAAAAACACTCTTTTGTTGAGTATAAAAGACTCTCTTGTTGAGTCAATCCACCTTTTAGCCTCTCTCTCGGGCTTCGTATGAGACATAAAAACACCCTCTTGTTGGGTCAATAGCCTTCTCTTTGGCTTTGTATAAGGAAAACCCCTGTTGAGTCAATCAACCTTTTAGCATCAAAATCTGTGCCTCGTTCACAGTATACAAACATCAACAACTCCTTTTCCCCTCATCTAATTGCTGTAAGCGGCAAGCCTCTGGATTATTTACATTCATGCCACTGTCCTTCTTTCAGCATGAGAAATTCCTAAGGAAAGATGGTATTGCTCTACACTGAGTTAAAGTCTTCTCCTTCAGGTTAAAAATCCCCTATAAAGGAAATTATGGCATTGCTGGATTCACATATCCCGGTTAAAGTAATTCTCTTTTATAATCAGTCACCCAACAGTTGTGACAAACAGACCAAATACCCCTCTTTAGAGATGACAAATTCTCTCTAAAGTCAAAACCCTTTAGCTTCACATCTTGGACTTCGAACAAGATACAAATAGACCCTTCAGCTACACATCTTAGGCTTTGAACAAGATACAAACCACCTTTAGCTTCACGTCTTGGGCTTTGAACAAGACACCAAAACAACCTTTTCCTCCCATAGAATAGGAGGAACTACGATCGCTCTGATTTCCCTGTTTCGGTAAACGGGAATACATAGGCATAAGATTGAAAAATCTTAGCGAGCACACTAATCAAAAAACCCAAAATCCCGTACCTTCACACATCAATCGAAAAACATCAGTCTTAACATCCTACCAATAGCATAGTCCCGTCATTTCATTCTTAGCAAAATAAGCAGAGAGAGGCCCACAATCTAAACCGCATCTGTAAACCAACAGTCATCTGTTTAAACTCAGTATACAAGCATGGTTAATTGGAGACATCTATTTCCCTTCCTTAATTAGCTTCAATAGGATAAAAAATGAATCGATCTGTAGAACCCCAGAGCGACAGTGCTTAAGAACCACGTCCAAAATCGCTCGCTGTGGGGTGAAAACCTTGGACAAGTAATTTTCATGGCGATGGCCGCCACAGAAAAATGGCACCCACCGTGGGGCCCCGCAGGGCATTTTGTCCCTCTTATCTCTCTGGTTGAAACCTGAGTGCTCAAAATGTCACAGAAATGACGACTCTGCTGGGAAGTCATTGTCTGTATAGGATCATAAGACTAGATGTCTAGGATGATTAAGACAAATATATATACTGCTTTTCCTAATAGATATCTGTGTTTATTTTTTTACTAATGGGAATGCGTGTGATGCCGCATGTGGAAAGATTGAGTATACACCTAAGATAGGTGATGGTAATGCGGGTAATCTTACTGGGAGTGAATTCCAGTTAAGAGCCCCCGATCGACCATCAAACTTAGTGGAGACTCCCTTTGCAGATACATTGCCTATACGACTTCGGTTGTTGAAAGTAATGTGGTCGACTGGGTTATCTGAGAAGCTGAAGTTTTTAGTAGACTTAAGCCATTTTGTAGTGCGGAAGCTATCATAAATAGTTGTCACGCGATACTAACCTCATCTGAGATCACTCTAGGATACATCAGCTCGCTGGCGAGCCGCTTGCTGTTGTTATCCTAGAGGGGTCAATGATTTTGCGGACAGGTACAAAAAATCACCAGTATAAACCTTTAGGGGGGGGGGGGGTAGAGCCTTGACTTCATGACACCGACCCTTTGACCCCATGTTTTTTCTATGTTTTTGTGTGCTGCATGTAACGCCCCGATTTGTTTAATTGTATTTATTTATTTCATTTATGTGAATTTTGTGAGATGTGTGAATTTATTGTATTTTACCTACTAATTTAGTTAATTGGGTAATTTCCCTGATAGGTAAAATATTTGCAATCACTAGTACAAAAATATCTTTATAGTAGAGGTTTTTAAGTCAGTTCACCTGCCACCTGACTTAAGAAGTGATGCGGTGGCAATTTTGTAAATATTTGTAACATTGTTAGGTCGGTTACATTTAGAACTGACTTAACCAAAGTTAAATAAAAAATATATAATTCGTATTAAATTTCTTAAGTCGTCTGTTTTCACTAACTGACTTAAGAAACATATTTATTAAGTCAGGTATCACACACCTGACCTAAAAAGTTTTATTTAATTTTAACAAATTAATTTCCAATGTGTACTATGCGGGAATCGAACACCTGACCTAAAAAGTTTTATTTAGTTTTAACAAATTAAATTCCAATGTGTACTATGCGAGAATCGAACAGAATACCCTTCACAAAACTTAAGATCATAAAAAAAAAATTAAACTCATACATCATATTCATAAAAACGCAAACCCTTTTTCTTCTTCTCGATCTCTTCTTCATGTGACTTCATTGCAAATTCTTCTTCTTTTCACTACAAATTCGGTCTTCACTACAAATTCGATCTTCACTACAAACCCTTCTTCTTCACAACAAACTCATCATTCAACAAATGAACCCCTTTGTTAAACTCTTCTCACGAACCCAGAAACCCCTTCATCAAACTCGAATCCTTCACATAAAACCCAGAAATCATACTCTTCACTGCCGAGAAATCGAATCCCTCACTGCAAATCTGACACCCTAAATTTTTGGAAGGCACTATTCATTCATAGGTATGTAATTTCTAAACCCTAACTTTTAATTTTTCTGATATTTAGATTTCTGTTTCTGTTGCTATTGTTGTTATTTCTGCTTCAGAATTGAATCTTCTTGGTCTGGGGATTTGTTGTTGTTGGTTAAGGTCGTGCTCAGTGTTTGGTGCTCGTGGGGATTGGTTGTAGCATTTGAAGGGCTTTGAGGCTAGTAATTGGATTTCCAGCTTGAGTCATTGTAGTGAATTTGGAGAAGGCATGGCTGGACTTTTTCTACTAGGAGCCTCTATATTATGTTTCTGTTTGGTTATTTTGGCTGCTTGTGAGTGGGGCGTTGGCTTCCCAAAACAAGGTAAGTATGTACTTTTGGTTATTTATTATACATATATCTTTTGTTACTACCTTGAAAACCACTACCATGTATGATACTAGTAAACCATGTTTCATTCTTCACAAAATAAGGTAAGTAAGGACTTTTGGTTATTTATTATACATATATCTTTTGTTACTACCTAGTATATTAACTATTTTGTTAGACTATATTTAGATACTTGTTAATTAGGCTATAGGACATGTTGAGTAACTTGTGTTAATTGTATGTACCATTTCTCAGATTATCATCTTCAGCAATCACAATCATCCCTCGAGCAACAGCTGTTTCTAATGTTGAGGTACTATATGTTTGTAGTAAACTTTTATCATGATTGAAAAGAAACATTTGGTTTTAACTCTCTCTGTTGGAAACAGGATGGAAATCAAAGTGTGGTTGATACTGTCCCAACTCCTATTGTTATAATTGATCAAGACTCTGATCCGGACGCAACTGTCATCGAGATTACCTTTGGTGATCGCCTTGGCACTCTTCTAGACACTGTAAGCATTTATATGTAGTATATATAACATGTAGCATAAATATTTCGAATTGAAACCGTGTCTAGTGTCTGACACGTGTTAGTTTCGATGTTATGTTTGTTGTCCATGTCTGTGTTAGGACTTCATAGTATATATCCATGCATGTCATTCTGTACTATTGAAAAAACAGAATTGAGAGATGGTTGATAATAAACTTTAATTAAGAAAATGGTATGAGTGGTGACATTGGTTTAATTGCAAATGAATGCATTAAAAAACTTGGGACTGAATGTTGTTAAGGCAAATGTGTATCTTGATTCCTCTGACAAGCACAACAAGTTTTCAATCACAAAAGCGTAAGTAATATTCCCTTCTGTATTAAGCTTAATGAAGATGATGAAGCTTATAATTAAATTATTGTACTAGTGATTGATATAGAGATACATATGAAACTTTGATTGCAGTGATACAGGTAGGAAAGTGGAAGATCCAGAGTTGTTAGAAGCAATCCGCTTAACAATTTTGAATAACATGATCACGTATCACCCGGTATGAGTGCTTCTCAATAGTCCTATACTATTTTGGACGATTATTTAGTTAGTTGTGCTTTTTAATTTACATGTTTTGAAACTGGTTTTAAAGGAATCAGGTGAACAATTGGCTCTAGGAGCGACTTTTGGACTTGTGGCTCCAAAGGAACAGGTGACGATGAATTCAATACTTTACATTCGGATCTTGTTGAAATATGGTTTATAATTTAATGAATGAACGAATTTCAGGTTGATGTGGACATAGCAACTCACTTAACAATCACTGATGACGGTCCAGAGAAAAGGTGATAATTGTGGTTGCTTCATCCTTAAGTAACATGTATTAGGTATTGATTCTGTTTTTGGTGTTGCTTCTGCTGCAGATTGTTCTATATGGAGACAGCTGATCGGCATGGATTATTGGTTGATCTTGTAAAGGGTATTACTGACATTAACATTGCTGTTGAATCTGGAGAATTCGACACTGAGGTAAAAAATTTCATTCATACAACCATATATCCCAAATGCAACAGTTAATCAATTAAATTGAAAACCTAATTTGGTGTAAAATGTAGGGTCTGTTGGCTAGTCTCGTTGTCGGCTGGCTGTGTATAATCATTCTCAGAGCTGGTGTGTTTAATTCCTGGGAGTTCCACTGGCCCAGTTTTGCTGTAGAAATAGGTGGTTTATTCTGAATTAGTGGCTTTGGACTCAGTTTGGTGTACATTGGTGGATTTTGTAGTTCGCAGCGGCTGTTGTGCTATGGGTTTCGTGTTTTGACTGCTGCCTAGTTGTTGATGTCCTGTTAGAGGTACAACAAGCAGATGTTGTTTGCAGCAGATTGCTGGTTGTTGTGGTCAGCAGTAGTGGGGCGTAATTCTGATCAGTGTTTTATTTTGTTCGTCTCGGGTTAATCTCTTGGTGTTTAGTTTCCTGGCGCCGAAGCAGTGGTGTTTTAGGTGGTTCGGGGGTTCATCCTGCAGCTCTCTTGTGTCTGTTTTTTCTGGTAGTTATTTAGTTGCAGGACTGTAATGTTGCATTGGTGTTGTTTTTCTCTGTTCTGGTTTAGGATGGATTTTGTAAGCTGACATAGCTTATGCCTATCATTTTTTAATAAATTCCTTTCTTTGCTGGTTCAAAAAAAGTAGAAACAATTGCTACTCAGTGACATAATTCGTAATTTAGAGGTATTAACAAAAGTTTACTAGTACTTATTATATTCTATTCTAACATTTAATTTCATGCATATTATATACTCTAATGATTATATATGTGTAACTCTAATGATTAAATATGGTTATTCTAGACAGAAAAGGTTGACTCGGAGAACTCGCTTGTTGAAGACTAGAGACAACCCAAGGATGAATGGGATCCCTATTTATCCGCACATTAAGGCAGTGGTATGCATAATTATTCAATAATTGTTTTTGACTATATTATAATTACTTGTTCACAGCCAATTGGGCCTTATTTTATGGTTGGTTTACATATCTGATAATGCTAGATTAGACATTGGTTAGCATTTATTAATACTCTGCCACTGATAATAAGTGTATTACTGTTGTAATGTATACCAGTTCAAATCATTTTGGTTTTGCAAGGGGCTAAGTTGATGGGCTCCCAAAATTTGTCAATTCTGAAAGAAATTGCAGCCCTTGTATACCATTTCAAATCAGTTTAAAAACCTATTAACATGACATAATCTATGGAAGTTGTTTGTGAGGTAATTTTCGCCATTGCTCCTAAGTATTGTTGTCTTTTTTTATGTAAAGCTTTGTAAATGTTATATTTAACTTAGTTCGCTATTACTGAACTTTTTCATAACACTTGGTTCAGTTTTATGATATTATATGTCTTGGATCAATTCATTTTGATTATTTGTTAGTAGAATAAAATAATTAAATATTTAATTATATCTTGCTTATTTCTAGATATAAGGTGCTAGCAAGGAAGGTGGTAGAGCCCTTATTATATGGGATGCCTCTATACACTCTAAAGGTATGAAAATCAATTCCTTAATTATAGCCCCTAATTATGATAGGTTGGGTATATTTTACATTTTGTCTAGTTTGAAGCATTATGGTATGTTTTGCATCTTGCTATGGAGTCTGGTGATTTCAACAGAGACCTATAGTATAACAAGGTTTGTCTCTCTTTTATATTCATGTGCTTCAATGAACTTTTGATACGAGCCTTTTATAAATAAAACTATCCGATTAACTTTGATGTATTTTCTTCTGATATTTTGCTTTCTTATTAGAGAGGGAAATGAAATAGTTTATAAGCTTAATTTAGAAGCATTATGTTCCATTGTTGTGTTTTGATATGTTCACTAACCAAATTGTTTACATGTAGAAGTGCCATTATACTCCTTAATTGAAAGTTTAAAAGGATGGTCTGCTCAAGTTTTTTCCTTCTAAATGTTTGAATTAAAATTTGAAGGACTGAATTTTCATGTGAATGTTATGTTGCAGAAAGAAATTGGAGCAGTTGTTGAGACATCAAAATAGAAGCCAGGTATTATGAGCTTTTGGAATGTTATATTTTTTGTCTCAAATATGTTATACCTTAATGGTTATTCTGGACCAGTCTGTCGCTGATGAAAGGCACTTTCTCCGGTCCCTGTTAGTTAGCGGTTGATTTTTGATTTTTTTCGATTGGTTGACTGTGTTTTTAGGTGGTATCTTCAACTCTGCAGAATGGTGGTACAACTGCTAGTTTTAGGATCATCAAAGGAAAGGTGTCTGCGCAGATTGGTGACATAATTCAGAATCAGAGATGCTCTTTAGATTTGTTTACAGAATCCTAAATCGAATGTTGCAATTCAAAATGTGGTTGGGATCATTGCTA
The DNA here is from genome assembly GCA_022829125.1 of Lathyrus tuberosus. Taxonomy (NCBI): domain Eukaryota; kingdom Viridiplantae; phylum Streptophyta; class Magnoliopsida; order Fabales; family Fabaceae; genus Lathyrus; species Lathyrus tuberosus. The sequence goes on along the minus strand of JALAZF010000481.1, from coordinate 3,033,861 downwards.
CTTTGGTGTGTTGAACTCTGTTTATACTCATGAGATCTAACTTATTATACATAGATATAGATGAATTATGTTACTAATTATTTTAATATTTTGGCATATAGCTTGTTTAATCTTGTCTTGCTGGAGAAACCATGGATATGTAATCATGAATTTTTGTATAAAGAAACAATAATTATTTACTCGGGTTAATGTTGGCTTTCATTGAATATATACCTTTTTTTCTTTTACTATTTGTCTTTGGTAATTGGTTTACTGCTTTTAATATTTTGGCATATAGCTTGTTTAATCTTGTCTTGTTGGAGAAATCATTGATATGTAATCATGGATTAAATCATACTGACCTTTTATAAATCTTACTGTCCGATTAATGTGTAGGTTTTCTGCATATATTCAGATACAGAAAAAGCATGATTTTCAACAAAAAAAAAACACTTCTTAGGTCGGTTAACACCATACCCAACTTAACAAAATACCTTCTTAAGTCGGGTTTATAGGCTGTTTGAGTTTCTTAATGCAACAATCTATTAAGTCGGCTTCAATACAACCGACTTAACAAGACTTTGTTAAGTCAGTTCATAATCCGACTTAACAAGTCAAAACTTGTTATGTCGCCTTTTCTTAAGTCAGGTACGGAACCGACTTAAAAAGCCTTTTTTACCTGAGTTAACAAGTGTTTTTTGCACTAGTGAATAAATTATAATTTCTGTTCAACTTTTATTTCCCGAAATATATTTCATCGCTGTTTATGTTTTATCGCATTTTGAGAGCGTTTGGGAGATATTTGAGCGTAAGGGCAAAATGGTCATTTTGGGTAGTTAGATATTTTGTTATAAAAAGGAAAAAGAGAGAAATAGAGAGAAAAGGAGACAGAAGAGAAAGAAAAGAGAAAGAAGAGAAAGAAAAGAGAGAAGAAGGGGAAGAAGAGAAAATCATCAAAACAAAGCTTGGATAATCGTTTAATTGGGTAAGGGTGAGAAGTTTCGATTATATCTTGCTTGTGTATGTATATGTGTTATTTGTTGTAATTGTTTTGGTTGTTTCATAACTTTTTCTCATTGATAATGTGTGATCATTTCGATAGAATTGATGTTTTAACGGTTAGAATTTGGAATCGATTGTGTAGAATAGTCGAGTAATGTTTGGGTTTAATCGGGAATACTCATTGGTATGATTTAGGGAGTTTTAGAGTGAGTTATATAGTTTGTGAGAGTTAGGGAAATAATGATGAAATAGTGAGAAATCGATGTTTACACGGTTGGAATGCGGAATAAGTTGTGTAGTATAGTCAGGTGAGGATAGGAATTAACCGGGAATGGTTGTTTGTGTGTTTTCGAGTGGTTTTGATCGAGTTTGGAATTGGGATAAATTGATAAAATTATGTTTCAAAATATTTCAAAAATGGAAAATGTGTTGGATGGCTTTTTAATGGTGAAAATATTGTAGTATGTTGAATTCTGAGACCGGAGCTTTTTACGGAATCGAAATCGGAGGTCCGGAAGGCATATAACGGTCGAAAACTGAGTTTTTAGCAGAATCTGCGCATTCATGCGCCGACCCCCAGAATTATGCGTCAACGCATGATCTACGTGCGCTGACCCGGGCGAAATCCCCAGGTTTATGCGTCGGCGCATGATCACAGAATTTTTCTAAAATGTCAGATTTTGTTTTCTTCATAACTTTTGAACCGTAAGTCCGTTTTGACCCTCGTTCGAAGCGTTGGAAAGATAATGAAATATTCTTTCTATTAAAAATGGTTTGGAGGGTAGTAGATGATTTATTTAAGTCGTGGTTGTGTAAAAGTGTTGGGTTGTTGGGTTTGTATCACGTTAAATGCGTGCAGTTGGTGTTTTACAGTGTGTTGTGCTGTTGTTATATGACGTGGAGCTTTTATGTGGTTTATATGATGTTGAAGCATGTGATAAGTTGTTGTAATTGTTGTAGCCTTATGGCAAAATACTTTGTTGAATTGAATACAAATGTATGGTATTAATGTATGTTGTTGTGGGTAGCCTTTGCGGCGTGAATCCTTGTGTTGTGAATATCATTGTATGATTGCAGGATTGTTGTGGTTGATGGTGAGTAATTCTTGATGTGAATTGATATGAGTGTATATGCTAAAATGATAATTGTTGTGGTTTGTGGATTATGATGAAATGCATTATTTTGGGTTTGATTGCAATGCATGATTATTGATGTTGAGATGGTTCACATGGTTATATATGCATTTGATTGTCATAAGTCATTGTATGCCAAGCATCATGATATGTATTCTTGTGATGTCGTGTGCCCTTGTGGGGTGTGAGCGACGAAACGATTCCAGAGGGAATCTTCTATAACGGTCGTGAGCCTTATACAAAGAGGACCTAAAGCGACGTTATAGACGATCGTGAGCCTTATACAAAGAGGACCTAAAGCGATCGGATCGTGAGCCTTATGCAAAGAGGACCTAAATCGATCCATAAACGTCGTGAGCCTTATACAAAGAGGACCTAAAGCGACGGGGAACATCGTTTTCCCGACGGGGAGTTACACTAAGTAACAAGCGATGATTCCAATAATTCCTGAGTGAATTAATGATGAGAATGATGGATGGATTGGTACCGCATTGCATTGCATAGAGTCGTTGTGTCAGTCTCTGTGCATTTGCATAAATCATGAATGGATTGATTATGTGTGGGAGATTGTTAATTGATTGATTATGTGTTGAGCTCGTGATAGCATTGGTGATTTGATATGAATTCGTGATAAATGCATTGGTTATGGATGATATGTTTTATGTATAGACATATGCTATGTTTTGTGGGGATGTTGGACATTACAATGATTGTATTAATTCTCTATGGTATGCTATATATGAATATACGTGATGTGGGGGTGTGTTTCCATATCTTATAACTTTGGTATGGCTTATGTGCGAATATGTGATTATGTTGGTATAATTGATATATGCTATGTTGTTGGATTATTAGAAACATGTTATGTATCTGTGGCATGCTATATGAATTAGTATGTGATGTTTGCGGTGAGAATGATTATGCATGTGAATTTATATGTGTTTGCATATTATTATGCAATCTTGATTTAGTTGTTATTTCTCACCCTTCTAGTGTGGTTTGTTGCTCTATGAGGCAATTGCAGATTAGTATCTCGGAGGCTTTTGTGAAGATTAGTTCTCCATCCTTTTGTCGGTCTGTCTGCTCTGATACGTAACACGGGAGTCGGGGAACGCTTTTGTTATATATGTATACATTTGTAGGATCTATTTTGTATTACCTTTGTATGAATATTTTGTTGTTATAAAACAAGTCAGTTATGGATATTTCCGCTTTATTCCATAATTGAACGTTCCTTTTTATTGGAAAAAGTTTCCCTTTTATGTTTATTCCATTTTGTGTTATGTATCAAATTTATGAGCAGGGATTGTGTTTTCTTTCTTTAAATGTGGCATCCTTGTTTCTGTCTAAGAATAATAAATTTTTATTTACTCTGATTTATTTATGTATTATTTATTCGCGATGGGAATTAGGGTGTTACACTGCATTCATGCATTCATCTAAAAAACATTAAAACAAAAAAAAATCTTCTCTTCTAGTCTCTCTTTTTCAAATTAAACTAAGACAATGATTGCAAATGTCAGAGAGAAAGGAGATTGCGCTAATGGATTTCGGTAGAAGGAAAACTCATAAGGACACCTTCAAGGTTCCAAAGTTAGAGGATTTGAGAGGTTTGGCGAGAATGATCACCAACCACGAGGCTTTCAGAGCCAAGTATGGAGGATTGTTGTCTCTATTAAGGATTCATGTAATCGAAGGAATCCTATCCACATTAATCCAGTTCTACGATCCAGTCTATCACTGTTTCACATTTCCGGATTATCAGCTTGCACCAACGCTGGAGGAGTATTCTCACCTGACGGGTTTACATATTACTGATCAAGCTCCATTTTCTGGACTGGAAGAGATTCCAAAGGATCAGACCATTGCAAGAGCAATTTATTTGGATGAGTCAAAAGTCAGGACTCACATGACCACTAAGGGTGGAATCCAGGGTTTGCCAGCCCAGTTCTTGACAAAGAAAGCCTTGTACTTTGCTAGTATAGGGAACGTGGCCGCTTTCGAGAGCATCTTTGTTTTGCTCACCTACGGGTTATTTTTGTTTCCCAACATCGATAACTTTGTAGACATCAACGCCATTAAGATTTTCTTGATCGGAAACCCTATACCGACCTTACTCGTAGATGCGTATCATTCGGTACATTTAAGGAATTTATACAGCAGAGGAATGATCACGTGTTGTGTACCCTTGCTTCATAAACGGTTCACTTCCCATTTGCCCAAGTCTGCTGCATTTTGGGATCAAAAAAATGCTTTACGTTGGTCGCAGAGAATCATGTCTCTTACCAACTCTGACATCGATTGGTACAATCGAATCTACGACGGGATCAGAATCATTGACCATTGTGGAAATTTCCCAAATGTACCCCTTATAGGAACTAAGGGGGGAATCAACTATCATCCAATTCTCGTTCATCGTCAATTCGGATACACGATGAGGCACGTCCCATGGAATGCTCATCTGGAAGGTCTTTTCTTCAAGGAAAGAGAAAATGACAGGGCACTAACGACGGAAATAGTGCATGCCTAGAAACACATTCATATAAAAGGAAGAAAGTCTCTAGGAAAACCAGACTGTGTCTCGCTGGAGCCTTATCTCCACTGGGTACAAACTAGAGCTCTCAAGCTGAGGATGCCTTACCCTCGCCAGGAAGTTCTTCCATTAAGGGACTCTGCCCTTTATTTTATGTCTGAGACGGAAAAAATTCAGGTTACTCTCAGCAAAGTTCAGCAGGAGAAGAGGTCTTGGAGGAACAAGTACCGTATTCTCAATGTGGAGTGCAAGAAAATACAACAACTGTTTAGAGCAGCATGCTGTAGAAAATCAGGATGACCAAAGGAATTTGCTTGCTCCTTTCACTTGGCAAAGGAATGACAACCCGACAACGGCCCTAGAGCCCCAGTCAAAGAAAAGGAAAACGCCCGAACCAGCACTTGAGCTCTCTTCAGAGAGGACTCAGGGCCCATTAGTTTAGATTTCCTTTTTCAGCACTTTGTAATCTACTGTATTTCCATTTCCGCAATCCTTTGAATTCAATAAAACGGGGTTTCCCCACTGTTTGATATTTGCAATCTAATTGTCGAAGTTTACTTTGAATAAACAAAAATAATTAATAATGATTGCATTCATCATTCTCCTAAATGCATTCTTCTTACCTACGAATCTCACATTTGCGTCTCAATTCTAGAGTCAAACTGTCTCATTCGTACAATACTCGGGCCAATTGTCAGAAAAAGATGGATGATCTCGAGGAAGAGAACAGAGAGTTGAGGGAAGAGATCGACACTCTGAAAGAGGATCTAAGAAAGCTTCATAACGATATGCAAGCTCTAGTAGAAGCTCAGATGCAACAACAAAGGACTGTGATCTCAGAGATCACATCAACGCCCATAGTGGAGAAGTATGATCCTAGGTACAAGATGCTGAAAGATCGCCCCTGGGGCATGCCACTTAACTATATCCCGGAAGGATATGTTCCGCCGATCACTGAGGATCATGGAACCGCATCAGGAACCACTGGGCCTGAAGGTTACAAACTTCGGGAAAGCGAAGATGCCAGGGGCATGTCAACAACTCCTGAAGGTTACAAACTTCGGGAGACACCGAGAGTCTCGGCCATAATGACTATACCACCACCCATGGTACACACTGTCCTGGAAGGACAAATTCCCCAGATACCTTCTGGTGGAAACGACAGCATGTTCGACAGAATGAATGAGTTCCAGGAACAATTCCTGGAGATGCAGAAAGAACTGCAGGCCCTTCGCGGTTAGGATTTATTTGGAAAGGACGCCGCGGACCTTTGTTTGGTCCCCAATGTGAAAGTTCCGCACAAGTTCCAAGTGCCCGACTTTGAAAAGTACAAGGGTAACTCTTGCCCTCAGAGCCATTTAGTGATGTACGCTCGGCGAATGTCAGCTCAGACAAAGAACCAGGAGCTACTGATTCACTACTTTCAAGATAGTTTAACCGGTGCCGCATTAAAGTGGTACATGGGTTTAAACTGCGCTACAATCGGCACATTCAGAGATCTTGGCGCTACTTTCGTTCAATAATATAAATACAATTTGGACATGGCACCGCACAGAGATCAACTCAGATCGATGTCACAAAAGGACAAGGAAACCTTTAAGGAGTACGCTCAGAGATAGCGTGAAATTGCCGCTCATATTTGTCCATCTCTTGAGGAAAAAGAGATGACAAAGATCTTCTTAAAGACCTTAAGCTCATTTTACTATGACAGAATGGTCGCCAGTGCGCCCAGTGACTTCACCGAGATGGTAGGCATAGGAGTTCATCTTGAGGAAGCCGTCCGAGAAGGACGTTTAGTTAAAGACGTTGGATCATCAAATAGTACAAAACGATACAGTAGTGCTCTCCTTAAGAAAAAAGAGAAAGATATTGGGAATATCTCTCTCGGAAAGCAAAGGCGACGATATCAACCAGTAACAACTGTAAATCTTGCTATCAACCCTGCGCCTGCTCCTACGTATCAACCTCAGGTTGCGCTGAGCCAACCGAATCAACAACAATTTCAACAAAGGACACAACAGTCTTTTCAGCAGACTCGTCCTCCATACAACAACAACCGTACAACGCGAACACCGAGGTTCGACCCTGTACCCATGTTATACACATAATTATTTCCGTTACTACTAGTCAAAGGGCATGTCCAAACCAAGTCTCCTCTTACAGTACCAGAAAATCTGCCTTTTTGGTTCAAAACGGATCAGACTTATTCTTACCATAAAGGAGGACCAGGGCATAACATAGAAAACTGTCTCAGTTTCAAATCCGATATGCAAAAGCTTGTTAGGAGCAGGGTCTTATCTTTCAAAGATACAAATCCTAATGTTCTCACAAACCCGCTGCCTCAACATGGGAAAGCTGCAGTCAATTTGATAGAGGGAGAGTCTAACAACATCTATCAAATTCATGATGTACTCTTGTTAAGGGCTAATCTGGTCAAGATGCATTATAGACAGAGTGGATATGGCCATGTTCCACCTCATAACTATCACCAGTGTGATATCTGCTCTAAGAACAATCAGGGATGTTCTGTGGTGCAATCAGCTCTACAGGAACAATTTGATCTCGGATGGATCCAAGAGCATCGAGTTCGTGGGGTCAACATGACCTATACGAATTCCAACATCATTCAGAACCACGACGTCCGTGCAATGAATGTTAACTTGGTGACGATGCACTCAAGGCAAAGCCAGTATCATAATCTGCTGCGTCACGATTATAATTCCTGTCTGACTTGCTCGGTAAACAAACAGGGATGCTCTTTCGTACAAGAGGCCCTCCAGCGTCAGATGGATCTTGGATGGATCCAAGACTACCATGATAGGAATCCCTATCAGATCAACATGATTCAAATCTTCGATATTCGCTTGATGAATACCAGCTTGGTGGAGTTACATGCCAGGCAGGTCCAACTTGGTTTTCTCACTTCGCATAATTATCAAAACTGTAAAGGATGTTGTGAGAGTAACCAAGGGTGCGCTCTCGTTCAAAGAACTTTACAACACTTGTTAAACCACTGGTGGCTTCCAATATATATGGATGAAGACACGCAGCAAATCAGTGTGGTTGATGGGAACCCTACTCGGCATCGAAGTCAGGATGTCCGATCTATTGAAACATATCTAGTGAGGTTACATTGCATTCAAAGCAGGCGTGGCCATGTGCCACCACACAACTATGAACGTTGTAGAGTCTGTTCGAAAAATAACCAAGGATGTTACCTCGTGCGAGCGACCCTTCAGAGTCAGTTGGATCGCAGGGAGGTTCACCCATACTTAGCTTCGGGGTCCATTGACTGGATGCCAGACTACTTCGCTGATCAAATCAAAGACGTGGTTGTAATCTCTGACCCTGAGAGGAACAAGGATGTTTGTACCATCATCCCTCTACTGGACGAATCAAAGGTTCTTAGCAAGGAACTTATTGAAGTTACTTACGATAGTCAGAAAAGTCAGAAGGCTCCTGTAGTTATCTATCTACCAGGACTAGTACCGTATGAATCAGCTAAGGCGATCCCTTGCAAATACGGTGCAACGATAATTGAGAATGGAAAGGAAATTCCATTACCCTCCGTCGTGAATATTGCAGACATCAGTCGAGTAACACGGAGCGGTCGAATCTTCAACCGAGGAGTTGGAGAACCTAACAAAGAAAAGGAACTTCAAACGGAAGTTCCTAATCCTCCAGTCGGTCAATCTAGTGATCCCGACCTTTCAAACAACAACGATGAGATGCTAAAGCTCATCCAAAGGAGTGAATACAACATTGTTGATCAGCTGTTACAAACTCCTTCAAAGATCTCAGTGCTATCACTTTTACTCAGTTCTGAAGCCCACATAGAGGCTCTAAAAAAAGTCTTAGAGCAGGCCTTTGTGGAACAGGATGTGTCAATACGATAGTTCGATAGCATCATCTCTAACATCACTTCCTACAACAACTTAGGATTCAGTGACGAGGACTTGCCAGAGGGGGGTAAAAGTCACAACATAGCGCTCAATATCACAGTTAACTACCAGGACGATGCTTTAGCCAGCATACTGGTAGACACAGGATCGGCCATCAACGTTATGCCGAAGTCTACTTTAATGCTACTATCATTCGAAGGACTCCCGACGAGGGGCAGTGAGGTCATCGTCAAAGCGTTTGACGGGTCTCAGAAAGAAGTTATCGGTGAAGTCGACCTTCCCATAACTATCGGTCCTCACACTTTCCTAATTACTTTCCAGGTCATGGACATCCGGGCAAGATACAGTTGTTTATTAGGAAGACCTTGGATACACCAGGCTGGGGCAGTCACTACGAAACTTCACCAAAAACTGAAGTTCGTCAAGAACGATCAACTCATCACGGTCTGTGGGGAGCAAGCTTTGCTCGTGAGTAACTTGTCATTATCTACTTGTGTATAACCCGAGGAGGTTGTTGGGACTCAGTTCCAAGCACTGTCGGTAAGCAATGAGAATCAATCGTAGAAAGGAACCTCTATTTCCTCATACAAAGATGTTCTCAAAGTGGTAAAAAATAACAATACAAAAGGATGAGGACAGCTTGTCATTCTTACCGATAACAAAACAAAGAAGGGTCTTGGGTTTTCTCCAATCTGTACCCAGAAAGCTGCTAACGATGAAAGTCTTCATCCCATTCGGGACTTCTTCCACAGTGGAGGTTTCCTTCACCCAGTGCCTCAAGCAGTCCATACCATAAACGAGGGAGATTCTTTCGATACGGATGAGGAATGGAAGTCCTATCTCAACGAGGACGGTTATGTGTCTTAGGAAGAGGTGCCTACGCCATTTTCCTATCCCGCACAGAGTCCGAGATTTATACCCAGGTCAGACGTCGAAATGATATATGGAGATTGTGATCCGGAAGGATGTCGTGCTCCACCAAACTCATTAGAGGAGGATACTCTGATGAATGACAACTTTGACAATGACTATTATGGCCCAATGGATGGCTTGCCTATCTGGCAGCCGTACCCAGGAGACTTGGGGCAAGAAAATCACCCGAACAATGAAAATCAGCTGATCATCATTGAACAGAATACCTGCGTCCCCACCATGTCATGGGATCAACACTCAGGTCATTCAGAAAATATCCAGCACGACGATGAATTTGCAAAGTTCGCAGGACTAGAATTCATTAATTATGCTTTTTCTGAGGTCAACGTCATCGAGAGAGATGACTCCTCTAGTTCCAAAGAAGTGTGGGACACCCTGGGACAACATGGTCAAGTACACCGCTCCCGAAAGCTCTCGTATCAGGTTTGAAGACATCCAGCCTACTGGATGGGGGAGATTTACCTGAGAGAACAAATACTATGCAAAATACAACAGAGGAATCCTCCTACGACAACTCTGCCTGGGAGACAGATTCCAATGATCCTGCTCCACCAGAAATCAACGTTATTTCTGAAGACAAATCAAGGAAGGTACCAAACTTTGTGATTCACCGAGGAGTTCGCCGCCAACGGGTTGCTGTCGATGTTCCGAAGATTGTTCATAAGTCAAAGTAATTTCCGTCTTTAACCTTTCACCCTGCCTAGGTGAAACAGATGTTTTGATAGGGCTCACTTTCTGTAAATATCCCTCTTCTCTTTGCCCAAAGCGATAGAGTTTTGTTTTATAGGGCTGTAGTTTGAAGAATCGAAAAAATCATAAATAAAATAACGTCGTTCTGTAATTTTCGCATTAATTGCTGTTTTCTCTTTTCGCTTTTCTCAGAAAATGGTAGTCCTAAAAAACAATTCAAAATAAACAAGCAGTTTTTCAAAAAACAAATACACTGCACACACTTGCATTTTCTCTATCTCTTCTAAACACAAATCATCACGTCATGCAGATTGCTTGTTTTAAACCCCGTTGAAACATACGATCCGATGCCTTCTCCCGACTTTGAGTTCCCGGTATTTAGGGCCGAAGAAGAAGATGACGACGAAATTCCAAAAGAGATCTCCCGATTACTCCGACAAGAGGAAAGGTCCATTGAACCTCACAAAGAGCAGTTGGAAACGATCAACGTAGGTTCAGAAAAAGAGAGAAAAGAAGTCAAGATTGGGGCACTGCTCAGTCCAATTGCCAAAGAGGGTTTGACAAAGCTTCTCAGAGAGTTTCCCGATGTATTCGCTTGGTCCTATCAGGACATGCCAGGGTTGGATACCAGTGTCGTGGAACATCACTTACCATTGATATCGGAATGTCTGCCAGTAAAACAGAGGCTGAGACGGACTCACCCGGACATGGCCGTCAAAATCAAAGAGGAGGTACAAAAACAGATTGACGCGGGTTTCCTCGCCACGTCAGAATACCCTCAATGGTTATCCAATATCGTACCCATTCCAAAAAAGGACAGAAAGGTCAGAATGTGTGTAGACGACAGGGATCTGAACAAGGCTAGTCCAAAGGATGACTTTCCTTTACCACACATTGACATGCTGGTAGATAGTACCGCAAAGTTCAGTGTTTTCTCCTTCATGGACGGATTCCCGGGCTATAATCAAATAAAAATGGCGCCGAAAGATATGAAGAAAACTTCATTCATCACCCCATGGGGCACCTTTTGTTACAAGGTAATGCCGTTCGGTTTGAAGAACGTCGGGGCAACCTAACAAAAGGGCCATGACTACTCTCTTTCATGACATGATACACAAGGAAATCGAGGTATATGTCGATGATATGATTGCCAAATCTAAAACAGAAGAGGAGCATGTGACCCATCTGTCGAAACTATTCGAGCGGTTGAGAAAGTACAAACTCCGCTTGAATCCCAACAAATGCACCTTCGGTTTCCGTTCAAGGAAACTTTTAGGGTTCGTCGTCAGCCAAAAAGGAATTGAGGTTGATCCTGACAAGGTCAAGGCTATTCAAGAAATGCCTTCTCCGAAAACTGAAAAATAAGTCAGAGGATTCCTGGGACGTTTGAACTACATCTCCAGATTCATATTCCTCATGACAGCGACATGTGCGCCGATTTTCAAATTACTCAAAAAGAATCAGGACTGCATTTGGACAGAAGACTGCCAAACCGCCTTTGATAGTATCAAGGAATACCTATTGAACCCACCAATTCTATCACTTCCAGTGGAAGGAAGACCACTGATTATCTACCTCACAGTCCTAGAGGACTCAATGGGTTGTGTACTTGGCCAACAAGACGAAACGAAAAGGAAAGAGTCTGCCATCTACTATTTGAGCAAGAAATTCACCGACTGCGAGACTCGGTACACTATGCTTGAGAAAACTTATTGTGCTTTGGCTTGGGCAGCCAAACGTCTTCGCCAGTACATGATTCGTCACACTAGTTGGTTAATCTCAGAAATGGATCCAATCAAGTATGTATTTGAAAAGCTTGCTCCCACGGGAAGAATCGCCCGTTGGAAGATGTTGTTATCAGAATACGACATCGAATACCACGCTCAAAAATCCGTTAAGGGAAGTATTTTAGCCGATCATTTGAAAATGAAATACTGCGATGAACCGCTACCCAATGAAGGGCCAGAACCAAGTTCCCAATGGGGACTAATCTTTGACGGAGCTGTCAATCATTACGGAAACGGAATTGGGGCAATCATCATAACACCTCAGGCTACCCACATTCCTTTCACTGCCAGACTCACATTCAAGTGCACAAACAACGAGGCCGAATACGAAGCTTGTATTATGGGTCTCGAAGAAGCGATTGATTTGAGAATCAAAAACTTGGATGTTTATGGCGACTCAGCCTTGGTTATTAATCAGATCAAAGGAGATTGGAACACATACCAATCAGGACTGCTTCCTTACAAAGATTACGCAAGAAGGTTTGTACCCTTCTTCAATAGAATCGAGTTTCATCACATCCCTCGTGATGAGAATCACATGGCTGATGCATTAGCCACTCTCTCTTCCATGATTAGTGTAGATCAATGGAATGACTTACCTAAGATCGACATAATGCGCCTTGAATGGCCCGCTTATATCTTCACGATTGAAGCAGTCCTAGACGACAAACCTTGGTATTACGATATCAAACGCTTCCTTCAGAAACAAGAGTACCCACCTGGGGCACTAAGGAAAGACAGAAAAACCCTCAGAAGGCTAGCAGGCAGCTTCTTCCTGAGCGGTGACACACTCTATAAGAGGAATTTCAACACGGTCTTGCTCCGATGCGTAGACAGACCAGAAGCAGACACGCTGATGAAAGAAATTCACGAAGGATCCTTTGGCACTCATGCTAACGGATACACAATGGCGAGAAAAATTCTGAGAGCAGGGTACTACTGGTTGACCATGGAATCTAACTCCTACAAGTACATGAGGAGGTGTCACAAGTGTCAGATATACTCTGACAAAATCCATGTACCGCCAACGCATCTCAAAGTTCTTTCTTCCCCATGGTCTTTTTCTATATGGGGAATCGACATGATTGGCAAGATCGAACCTAAGGCTTCGAACGGACATCGATTCATTCTGGTAGCCATTGATTACTTCACCAAGTGGGTCGAAGCAGCGTCATACGCCAATGTAACCCGACAAGTGGTAGTCCGATTTATCAAAAACAATATCATCTGCCGTTAGGGTGTTTCGAGCCAGATCATTACTGATAATGGATCTAACTTGAACAATAAGATGATAAAGGAGTTGTGTGCTGAGTTCAAGATCAAACACCATAACTCATCTCCATACCGACCTAAGATGAACGGAGTGGTAGAAGCGGCTAATAAGAACATCAAGAAGATCGTTCAAAAGATGGTTGTAACCTACAAAGATTGGAACGAGATGCTACCCTATGCTCTTCACAGTTATCGTACATCTGTCCACACTTTAACAGGGCCTACCCCTTTCGCTCTAGTATATGGCATGGAAGCAGTGCTCCCCATCGAAGTAGAGATCCCATCGATCTGGGTATTGATGGAAGCTAAGCTAACAGATGCTGAATGGTGTCAAAGTCGACATGACAAACTGAACCTGATCGAAGAGAAGCGAATCACGGCACTATGCCATGGTCAGTTATATCAATAAAGAATGAAGATGTCGTTTGACAAAAAGGTTCAACCTCGCGTCTTCAGGAAAGGAGACCTTGTGCTCAAAAAGATACAATCATTTCTCACTGACTCTCGGGGAAAATGGACTCCGAATTATGACGACCCCTATGTGGTCAAGAAAGCTTTCTTAGGCGGCGCCTTGGGACTTGCAACCATGGATGGAGAGGAATTTTCCTACCCCACAAATGTTGACGTAGTCAAGAAATACTTCGCCTAAACTAAAAAAAAAACGTCTCGGTGGATTGAAAACCCGAAAGGGCGGTCAAGGAAAAAATTAGAGACATAATCAAAAAAATCATCCCGGTGGATTGGAAATATCAAAGTACAATCCAGGCGAAAGTTAGGGATAATGGCAAGTAACTACGTCCAACAGGGGCAAATCCCTCAGTAACAGTTACATCATCCATCAGAAAACTCCAAGTCAAGGTCATCTTCGACAGAAGCTCAGGATGTCCCGAATTCAAAGTTGGTAGAAGGATAGTGGTCGTTATGTTTCAATATAGCCCTTTTCCCTTAAATTACCATTTTCTAACTTTGTAAATACTATGGGATCACGCGTTTGGCTGATTTCCATCCTATCAATAAAATTCGAGCCCTTGTGCTTTTGTTTGCAATTCTTATTTGTTATAGCTTTACAGAACGACATTTTAACATGATCAACGGTTCTTGAAATAAAACAAAAATGAATTTACTTGTCAAACTTTTCTGCTTTTAAAATAAAGATGGCAATTTCTTTTGACTGTTGAACATCGAAAGAACATCGATCGCTTCGCCAGAAGTAATCGAGCTTCAAAGTTCAGAATCAAAGTACTCCTTCTAAACTAGTGCACCTAAACGAAGGATCAGTTATGTCAGATGCGTATACTCCATCTAACATCTCCGGCCGAGTTCTCATCTCCTAAGCCCGATCAACGGTTATTTCCCCACAGGGACTACTTCTCCTAAGCAAGGCAGAATTGCTATCTTGAACCAGTGATACTTTTTATCTCCCCACTGTAGCCGAGTATCTAATCGTGTTCATCCATTAGTCTGTATGTCGCGTCAGTTTTGTTAGCATAAACAGACATACATCATGCATTATTGATTTACATTCATATTCATATTGCATCACTATCACTCTAGTCGGTCTTATCCCCTAGTGATAAAAGTCCTCTCAATCGAGTTGTTAGTTCTTTCCTAGTCAAGAAATGTCGCGCCTGAGCAACCTCGCCTCCAGTTTATTTCTGGATTGAAGTTGGCCCTTGACCACTTTGATAACTTGAACCTCTGAAAGGCCAGAGAACCTTCAACCAACGTCACTCTTCGCCATTGAAGATGATACCTTCGCTTTCCTGGATTAAGGAAAATCCCCAGAGAAATCCTCACAACTACAGACTCTCAGCAACACATTGATTTTTCTCTTTAGAAATTTAGTGTTAATGAAGTCATCAGCACCTCAAAATTGGATCACATGATATGGCATTTCTCCGAGAAGATCTCCGAGAAAAGCATGATGTAATATCTCCAAGCGGAAACAGTCTCTCAAGAGACTCATTTTCCTCAGATAGAGTCAACAAATGGCGTCTCCGATAGATAAGTTTGTGCACCTCTACAACTCAGACGGATGGGTTCCCCAGCAAGTCTGACATCAAAACTTTTTCCATCAAATGGCATCTCTCCAGGAAAATTCGGCGAGAAGTTTGATGAAAACCGCTACGAATAGTGTCCCTTGTCAAGAAAGTTTATTGACAAAAGAAACTAAGACCAGTTCCTCGGTAGGAAACCAGGATCGAGGGGAAGTTTATTTCAGCAACTAAGACCAGCTCCTTGGTAGGAAACCAGGATCGAGGGGAAGTTCAAATCAGAAACTGAGACCAGTTCCTTGGTAGGAAACCAGGATCGAGGGGAAGTTTATTTTAGCAACTGAGACCAGTTCCTTGGCTGAAGACCAGGATCGAGGGAACGTTTTTACCTTTTCTAAGCATCATTGCTTAGAAAAAGAAGAAGGATGCGTGAACGACCATTCTTAACCACCATCAAAATTTCGGGTATTCCGATATTTAATCCTCTTGCACCCCGAATGCCCGAATACCTTCGCCATTCACACCTTCAGGTCCAAGAAGATTAAATAGGGCATCTGTCGTACCCCAAATTTTGACCACTAAGATTTCCCATCATTGTACAAATCAACATCACAATATGGATGAATCATTATGCCTCATCAGTCTCCCCAAAGATGGGTGAGCATCCACAACAATCAAATTTAGGGTTTCAGGCCCTCTCAGAGTTCTTAGATAAAGGATCAATCAAGGAATGACATGATCTTCAACTTTTCTAACCTCTAAAACATCCACAAAGGATCAAGAGGACTCCCACAGCAAGAATCAAGCACAAAGCTGCAACATTCCAGGTGGATTATGCCTTAAGATCGTTAGTGTAACCAAATTAGGGTTTTGGTCGACCAGGGCCTCCAGACGGGAATTTTCCTCTGGGCATGAGCCAATGCTTCAAAGCATATACTAAAATACTCCATGGAACATCATGAACCCAATTATCAAGTCAATTTTGGTTCAGGGGATGCACCCATAAAAAATCAGGAATTAAGGTTTCTTGACCTAATTCACCCCTAAGTTGACTTTTGGGACAAAATATGAGCCAAGACCTTAAGAGAGGATTTAAGGGTCTCTAATAAACCACATTGATCGATTTGCAACAATGGATTGATCCAAGAAGCTTAAGCAGCAAGTTTCAATTTCATCTGAACCACAATTAGGGTTTCGCGGGAAAAGTCAACTGTACCTTTGACTTTTGACCCAGACATGCTCCCAAACCCTAGGACATGATTAAATACACCATAAAACACCTATGAAATTAATCCATCAAGTTTGATTTAGGTCAAGGACTTGATTTCATAGAGGATCGCACAGTTTAGAATTCATATGACAAAAAGTCAATTGTGCACAAAAGTCAACTTTGACTTTTTGAGATTTTTCACAATTATGGTTTTTTAACCCTAAAATGATGTTAATGTGTGATTGGAATCATCATTCATCAAGAAAAATCAAGAAAAGTGGGATAACTTGTAAAAGGGGTAACCATAAAAACTTAGAAATTTTTCTAAAAAGTTATGGAACAAAGTGGCTAGGGTACCAACTTCGGAGGATCATAACTCCTAAACCACAAGGCCATTTTTCCCCATCCAAAGCTGGATTTGTAGCTCTCATGGCCCTTTACAAAAGCTTCAACTACACCTCATTCCAATTCATCATGGATTTTGAGTTATGGAATGATCAAAATCACAAAAAGTGAAAATGTCACTTTTTTCCAACACTTAGTGAAATTTTCACTAAGTCAGAATCTGCCTTACTTTTTTCCAAATGTAGGGACATTTTTCACTTGGATCCAAAAAATATCAAAACCAACTATGATCAAATAGTTGTTGTATCATATGAGGGCTTTCCAAAAAGACCAAGAACTTTACCAAATTCAACTTGAGCCATGAGATGTGACAATGGCAACATGCCTTGCTGAAAACTGCCAAAGCAAGGCAGATTTGTGCATTTTGCTCGATTTGCCAAATTTGTGCAAATGACAAACACACTTATCCATCTGAACACCTCAAGGGGAGACCAAGGAGGAACCAACTCTGATCCCAAGCCTCCCAAGTCTTTGGAACCAAAAGTAGCATGCCAAACCTATAAATCCCTAAAGAGGGGACAAGACTCCAATTTTTTTTGGAGCATTCAATGGATGCACTAAGGTGGCATGGACTGAGCCATTTCCAAATCAATTCAGTCAAGACTTATCCAAGACCAAGGGAACCAACAGCCTGTGCCCTAACCTCTAGTCAATGGCTAGAGGAGACTTGGATTCTCATTGATCAACATTGGCCAAACCTATGCAGCAGTTGCCATTCACTATTCCTTGCAAAACAAACTTGCTCTACTATAAATAGAACTCATTTGTGATCAGTTTGAGTATACCAAAGCCATCAAACAGATTCTTTCCTCAAAATCTCTTCCTTCACTTCAAAATTGCCTTCCAAAGCAAGTCACTATCGGGTTTTGAGTTTGAGAGATGTTCCAACCAAACCAATCACACACACACCTCATAAACATCATATAGAAGTGATCCAAACACTCACATAACATATGGAACATCAAAATCACAAAATCACCAGCCAACTGCTCAAACCTTTGACAGATTTGCAGTTGAGGTGCCAAATCAAGTTCCAGCTTAATTCAATCTACTCCAAGCACCCAGACACACTCCATAGCACCTAGGGAAGCTGTCCATAAGCTTGGAACCAAGCTGTAACACCTCTAACACAAAACACGATCACCAGCTGCAAGAGGTAAGCATGAGCTCTTCTAACTCTATGATCCATGCATTTTTTGCTGCACAATAATTTGGCCATATGCTCATAATCATGCATAGAGTGTTTACCCTCAATCAATTGTTTTGTTTGAATCGTGTATGGAATTTCTGAACCTTCATGCAAATTTTAGGGTTCTTGAGGTTTCTCTTTGATTTCTTATTCCATGCTTAAAATAAATGAAATTAAAGACCATAGACATGATCGTGAGTTTAATGATTCTTTTATTTAATTGATTCAAAAATTAATTGATTCTCTTTTATTTAATTGATCTCTTTTATTTAATAGATTCAAAAATTAATTTCTCTCTGAGTTTTAATGATTCTGAGTTGATTCTTTTTTTAATAATTCACAAAAATGTTAAAATATTTTATTTTCCCAAAAAATCCCAAAAATATTATTTATTTCATATACTTGATATTTTTGTAAAGAATTAATATTTTAATTGTTTTTGACATTTAAAATATTTTCTCTTTCTTGATTTTTCAAATTTTAGTGATTTCCAATCATTTTGTGGATCAAAACCTGATTTTTGAAACATTACTCCAAGATCACAATTTGTTTTCTACATGTTTAACAATTTTGATCATTTTAATTGAATTTTTATTCAATTAAAATACATTTTGGAAACAAATTAGGGTTTTTTATTAATTCAACCCTCATCAAACTTTTTTCAAACACTTTGGGCCTCTAATAGAGTGTAAGACCCAATTTCCTTTTAACCAAAACAAATTTGGGCCTTAGATATTGTATAAGTCCCTCTGCGTTAAAAGAACACCTTGGCGCGATCGCCAGTTGAAAAATCAAACCCTTGGGCCTACCCTCGTGTTATAAGCCCCATTCTTTAAGAATCATTGGGCCTCTAATAGAGTGTAAGACCCAACCCATTTTTGAAACCAAAACCTTTTGGGCCTTAGTGTATTGTATAAGTCCCGATACCGTCAAAAAGTTCGGCGCGATCGTCGCCTTTTAAAACAAAACTTTGGGCCTTTCCTTGAGCTGTAAGCCCCACCACTTGTATAAAAATAAACCTTTGGGCCTCTTGAGAGAGTGTAAGACCCATCTCTTTGTACAAAAAACCTTTTTGGGCCTCAGTCCCTTGTATAAGTCCCTGTACAATTTCAAAATAATAGTGAAATCACAACTAAAACTTTGGGCCTCTCCTTGAGATGTAAGTCCCAACAATCTTTTCAAAGCACTTTCTCCTTTGAGTTTGAATATAATATTGTTATCAAAGCTTTCTTTGTTGAACAAACTAACCAAACATCATGGAAGCTCTACAACCGAGTAAGTGTTTACCCGCTTTCTTTATCTGCTTTCATATATATATATATATATATAACTGTATTGTGGGGCTGCTCACTGTAAGTCTTCTTTCACAAACTTTTATATACTCGTCAAATATCAACAGTGTAATACTAGTATAGTTATTTAGAGTTTTCCCCGGCAACTACGTCTAGCACTAGGTAAAGCCCTGTTGGTCACTCTTAAATACAAATAAAACTAGATCCCCATAGGATTACCAGACACAGTCTTCCTTCCTCTTGGGGTTAAACAATATGGAGATGTGAAAGGCAGCATTCTCGGTGAACCCTTTCTCAGACTGTCACTCTTAGAACTCGTCAAAGAAACTCTAACTCCCCAGAGATGATCTTTTCTCCTTGAATGGCATCTCTTGAGTTTCTTCCAAATTCTCGGACTTTCCTGGCTTGATCTATTCTCGGTGAATGGCTTGTCTTGAACTTCTCGGAGTTTAGGGACCCACAAGCTTCTTAAAAGCATTCCCGCCTCCTCTTGGGCATTGTACAAGGACCCTTCGGCTTCTTAAAAGCTCTCATGCCTTCTCTTGGGCTTAGTACAAGGACCCAGAGACCTTTACAGGTATAGGAACAAAACCTAGTCATCAATTTGCTAGAGATGTCTTTCTAAGTCAAGTGTCAGACCTGTTAATGGGTTGACCTTCATCCCTTAACATCCCAGCCTTCTCTTGGGCATCATACAAAGATCATTCACCATCCGAGAATCGAGTTCTCAAAACACCCGTAGACTTGGACAGTCTCAATACCCTTTGGATGTTCCTTTTCCTTAAAGAACATGAAATAACCCTGATCCTCCGATTAATCTCTAAGCACAACATTACCCATATAAGAACTGATTATCTCTTTATCCAACATACTGGACCTGTCACTAAACTGAAACAGTCACCAGTACACTAGCCTGTTCTTGGGCTTTGTACAAATGATTTTCCCCGACGGAGCTACCCTTTTTAGACTCTCTTGTTGAGTCACCCACTTTCAGCTTCCATCTCGGGCTTCGTACGAGATACCAAATCACTCTCTTGTAGAGTCAAACCTTCCAGCCTCCATCTCGAGCTTTGTATGAGATACAAACATTCTCTTGTTAAGCATAAAAAACTCTCTTGTTGAGTCACTTCCCTTTTAGCCTCCATCTCGGGCTTCGTACGAGATAGAAAATCACTCTATTGTTGAGTATAAATGACTCTCTTGTTGAGTCAAACCTTTTAGCCTCCACCTCGGGCTTCGTATGAGATACAAAAAAACTCTCTTGTTGAGTATAAAAGACTCTCTTGTTGAGTCAATCCACCTTTTAGCCTCTATCTCGGGCTTCGTACGAGACACATAAAAACACCCTCTTGTTGGGTCAATAGCCTCCTCTTAGGCTTTGTATAAGGAAAACCCCTGTTGAGTCAATCAACCTTTTAGCATCAAAATCTATGCCTCATTCACAGTATACAAACATTAACAACTCCTTTTCCCCCCATCTAATTGCTATAAGCGGCAAGCCTCTGGATTATTTACATCCACGCCCATGTCCCTCTTTTAGCATGAGAAAATCCTAAGCAAAGATGGCATTGCTCTACACTGAGTTAAAGTCTTTTCCTTCAGGTTAAAAATCCCCTATAAAGGAAATTATGGCATTGCTAGATTCACATATCCCGGTTAAAGTAATTCTCCTTTATAATCAGTCACCCAACAGTTGTGACAAACAGACCAAATACCCCTCTTTAGAGATGACAAATTCTCTCTAAAGTCAAAACCCTTTAGCTTCACATCTTGGGCTTCAAACAAGATACAAATAGACCTTTCAGCTTTATATCTTGGGCTTTGAACAAGATACAAACCACTTTTAGTTTCACGTCTTGGGCTTTGAACAAGACACCAAAACAACCTTTTTCCTCCCATAGAATAGGAGGAACTACGATCGCTCTGATTTCCCTGTTTCGGAAAACGGGAATACGTAGGCATAAGATTGAAAAATATTAGCGAGCACACTAATAAAAAAAACCAAAATCCCGTACCTTCACACATCAATCGAAAAGCATCAGTCTTAACATCCTACCAATAACATAGTCCCGTCATTTCATTCTTAGCAAAATAAGTAGAGAGAGGCCCACAATCTAAACCGCATCTGTAAACCAACAATCATCTGTTTAAACTCAGTATGCAAGCAGGGTTAATTAGAGACATTTATTTCCCTTCTTTAGTCAGCTTCAGCAGGATAAAAAATGAATCGACCTGTAGTACCCAAGAGCGACAGTGCTTAAGAACCACGTCCAAAATCACTCGCTACACTTAGCATGAAAGATTCATAAAGGAAAAAATGGCATTGCTCTACACTGAGTTAAAGTTTTCTTCCTTCATGACATCCCTCTTATAAAGGAAATTATGGCATTGCTGGATTCCACACATCCAAGTTAAAGTAATTTCCCTTTTAACAAATTTCTCACAATTTGTGATGAATAGATGAGATATCTCCCTTTAGAGATGACAAATTATCTCTCTCAGTCACCCTTTAGCTTCAATCTTGGGCTTTAAACAAGACACAAATACTCTGATAGCTTCAATCTTGGGCTTTGAACAAGATACCACATATCTTTCCTCCCATAGAAATAGGAGGAACTACGATTGCTCTGATTTCCCAAATCTCTTTACGGGAATACGTAGGCATAAAATTGCAAAATCTTAGCGAGCACAAAAATAAAAAACTTTAGGTCCAGTACCTTACCAAAAAAAAAAAAAAAAAAACCCAAAACAACAAAAACATTCTCTCAATTCTCCGAAAAGAGAACTTTCCGAATCCACAGTAGATAAACACAAGAAAGCATTTAAAGTTAACAGAAATACATGCAAAAGAAGGTTCCTATGGATTAGCATAGATACACTGGGTGTTAATAGCTTCCCTTTGTATAACCAGACCCCGATCCCCGATCTCTTAGCATTTGTTAAAGAAAACATTTGCGTGCAAGGTTAGTTTTAGATATCTTCCCTTTCCTTTCCAGCTTCATAGGATAAATACAGAAATTAGAAAGTAACACCTAAATCCATTGTGGTAAGGTGGTGATGTCACCGATATAAAATGGCACGCGTACACCATGGTGCAGTTTGAAGTCAGTTGAAGAGGAGGGGATTTGAGTTTAGGTTTATCAAGTTCATGCTCTAGGAGTTTGATGAATTATTGATTGACTAAGTTGTCAAAGATACTTGTGAATACTCTCAAGTCCACTCATAAAGGCATATCAGTCATGCATCTAGAGTCTTCTAGTTATTCTTCTGACTATAGGGTGTTTCTGTGAAACATAAACCTGAAGAAAGTGGAGGTGATTTATTTTCACCATCCAAAACAGCAAGGAAGGATTCATCTCTCTTAATTCTAAGGGTGGATCCAATCTGAATGGAGATTTCAGAACTGTTGAGGTAAATAAGGTTCTTTCAGAGAGAATCATAGTTACTTGAGTCAAGGGTTGGAGCCTTGGTATCTCAACACTTTGTTTGTCAAAGAAGATACTTGAATACTTGTTAAGTGTTCATGGAGTGATCTGTTGGAGTATAGTTTCAACAGTAAAGCAGGGTTATTGGACAAGGGTTTAAGATCAATTGCTATTTGTGATATTCACAAGTATTTAATTGATTATCCTTGTATGTGGAGTTCAAGATTGTTGATGTTCAACATGATGTTGGAACATATCTTCATCTGGTTTGTGCAGAATCATGGGAGGGGTACTGCATAAGCTTTTGGATCTATTTCTCTTAGGTGTTGACCTAAGAATCTGCTTCAGTGTGGTGTGGCAGAAGCATCTGATCTCTAGAGAGTTTCCTGGCAAGAAACTGGTCTAGACAATGGTGATGTGGAAGATGAAGAAGAAGACATCAGAATCATGATGAGTAGTTCTTGGATCAGTTTATTTCTGATATAGGAGTATTGATGTGCAGCAGGTGTGTTCCAGTTGATACTTTAAGTGTCTGATGTTTATCTGGAAAGTGTCCTGGCAAGAGACCTTTCCAGAATATGGTGCTGGTGATAACACAACTTGGGTCATTTTATTTCTGATCTAGGTACTTAGGAGCATGTAATCTTGCTCATCTTGGAAGTCAAGGTTAAGTGGCAGTTATCTCTGACTTTCTACATGTTATACCCCAAATTTTGACAACTAATATTTCCCATCATTGTGCAAATCATCATCACAATATGGATGAACCATTAGTCTCCCCAAAGATGGGTGAGCATCCACTACAATCAGACTTAGGGTTTCAAGCCCTCTCAGAGCTCTTAGACAAAGGATCAATCAAGAAATGACATGATATTCAACTTGTCTAGCCTCTCAAACATCCACAAAGGATCAAGAGGACTCCCACTTCAAGGATTAAGCACAAGGCTTCTCCCTTCTAGGTGGATCAAGCCTTAAGATCGCCAGTGTCACCAAATTAGGGTTTGGTCGACCAGGGCCTCCAGATGGAAATTTTCCTCTGGACATGAGCCAATGCTTCAAAGCATAACCTATGATTCTCCAAGGGATCTCATGAACCCAATCATCAAGTCAATTTAGCCCTAGGGGATGCATTCGTAAAAAAAAAATCAGGAATTAGGGTTTCTTGATCTAATTCACCCCTAAGTTGACTTTTGGGACAAAACATGAGCCAAGACCTCAAGGCATGATTTGAGGGTCTCCAACACACCATATTGATCCATTTGCAACAATGGATTGATCCAAGAAGCTTGAGCAACAAATTTCAATTTCATCAGAACCATAATTAGGGTTTCGCGGAAAAAGTCAACTATATCTTTGACTTTTGACCAAGACATGCTCCCAAACCCTAAGACATGATTCAATACACCCTATAACACCTATGAAATCAATCCATCAAGTTTGATTTAGGTCAAGGACTTGATTTCATAGAGGATCGCACAGTTTGGAATTCATCTGACAAAAAGTCAACTGTGCACAAAAGTCAAACTTTGACTTTTTGAGATTTTTCACAATTATGGTTCTTTGACCCCAAAATAATGTTAATGTATGATTGGAATCATCATTCATCAAGAAAAATCAAGAAAAGTGGGATAACTTGTAAAAGGGGTAACCATAAAAAACTTAGAAAATTTTCTAAGTTTTGGAACAAAGTGGCTAGGGTACCAACTTTGGAGGATCATAACTCCTAAACCACAAGGCCATTTTTCCTCATCCAAAGCTGGATTTATAGCTCACATTACCCTCTACAAAAGCTTCAACTACCACTCATTCCAATTCCCCATGGATTTCAAGTTATGGAATGATCAAAATCAAGAAAAGTGAAAATGTCACTTTTTTCCAACACTTAGTGAAATTTTCACTAAGTCAGAATCTGCCTTCACTTTTTTCCAAATGTAGAGGAATTTTTCACTTGGATCCAAAAAGTATCAAAACCAATTATGATCAAACAGTTATTGTATCATATAAGGGATTTCCAAAATGGCCAAGAACTCCATCAAATTCCACTTGAGCCATGAGATATGACAATGGCAATATGCCTTGCTGAAAACTGCCAATGCTAGGCAGAATTTTGCATTTTTGCTCGATTTAGCAAAATCAGATAATTCCAAGCCTTGTCATCACTTTGGACACATCTGAGGATCAAATCTAAAGGGAACAAACACTGATCCAAGCCTCCAAAGTCTTTGGAACAAAAAATAGCATGCTAAACCTAGAAATCCCTAAAGAGGGGACAAGACTCCAATTTTGTTTTGGAGCATTCAATGGATACACCAAGGTGGCATGGACTGAGCCATTTCCAACTGAATTCAGTCAAGACTTATCCAAGACCAAGGGATCCAGCAGCCTGTGCCCTAACCTCTAGTCAATGGCTAGGGGAGACTTGGATTCTCATTGCTCAACATTGGCCAAACCTATGCAGCAATTGCCATTCACTATTCCTTGCAAAACAAACTTGCTCTACTATAAATAGAGCTCATTTGTGATCAGTTTGAGTACACCAAAGCCATCTAATAGATGCTTTCCTCAAAATCTCCTTCTTCACTCTAAATTTGCCTTCCAAAGAAAGTCACTATCGGGTTTTGAGTTTGAGAGCTATTCCAATCAAACTAATTACACACACACCTCATAAACATCATATAGAAGTGATCCAAACACTTAAACAACATCTGGAACACTGATTTCTCAGAATCACCAGCCAGCTCCTCAAGGTTTTAACCAAGTTGCAGTTGAGATACCATCTTCAGTTCCATATCATTTCCATTCATTCCAAGCAGCCAGACACACTCCATAACACCTAGGGAAGCTGTCTATAACCTTGGAACCAAGTTGTAACACCTCTAACACAAAACACGATCACCAGCTGCAAGAGGTAAGCATGATCTCTTCTAACTCTATGATCCATGCATTTTTTGCTGCACAATAATTTGGCCATATGTTCATAATCATGCATGGAGAGTTTTCCCTCAATCAATTGCTTTGTTTGAATAGTGTATAGAATTTCTGAACCTTCATGCAGAATCTAGGGTTCTTGAGGTTTCTCTTTGATTTCTTATTCCATGTTAAAAATAAATGAAATTAAAGACCAGAGACATGATCGTGAGGTTGAAATGAGTAGATTGATATGTAGATTGCATGATATAATCAAGTATTCAGTGAGATTGGATAGAAAATGCAAATCTGCAGAAACAGAGGAAGGGCGCGTGTTCTTGCCATGTTCTTGGCGCCCTTTTTCAAATATTTGAATATTTGAATTTTTTGATTTTATTTAATTGATTCAAAAATTAATTTCTCTCTGAGTTTTAATGATTTTGAGTTGATTCTTTTTTTAATAATTCACAAAAATGTTAAAATATTTTATTTTCCCAAAAAATCCCAAAAATATTATTTATTTCATATACTTGATATTTTTGTAAAGAATTAATATTTTAATTGTTTTTAACATTTAAAATATTTTTTCCATCTTGATCTTTCAAATTTTAGGGTTTTCCAAACATTTTGTAGATCAAAACCTGATTTTTGAAACATTAATCCAAGATCACAATTTATTTTTCACATGTTTAACAATTTTGGTCATTTTAATTGAATTTTTTATTCAATTAAAATACATTTTGAAAACAAATTAGGGTTTTTGATTAATTCAACCCTAATCAAACTTTTTCAAACACCTTTGGGCCTCTAATAGAGTGTAAGACCCAATCCTTTGTAAATACAAACCTATTTTGGGCCTCAAATGTTGTATAAGTCCCGTTGTATTTCAAAAGTTCAGCGCGATCATCGCCCGTTTAAAACAAACCATCTGGGCCTCTCCTCGAGCTATAAGACCCATTCAAAATCATTTTGGGCCTCTATTAGAGTGTAAGACCCAAACCCTTTGAAAACCAAAACCTTTTGGGCCTCAGATATTGTATAAGATCCACTGCGTTTTCAAAAATCTCGGCGCGATCGCCATTTCAAATAAAAAATGACCTTGGGCCTCTCCTTGAGCTGTAAGCCCCACTACTTGTACAAAAATAAATCATTGGGCCTCTATTAGAGTGTAAGTCCCAACCCCTTTTTGTAAATAAACCTTTTTGGGCCTCACACATTGTATAAGTCCCTCTGTATATTTACAGATATTCGGCGCGGTCGTCGCCTTTTCAAAATAACCCTGGGCCTCTCCTTGTGCTATAAGACCCATTTCATTTCTTAAAATAAACCTTTGGGCCTCTAATAGAGTGTAAGACCCAGCCCCCTTTTAACCAAAACATTTTGGGGACTTAGATGTTGTATAAGTCCCTCTGCGTTAAAAGAAAAATATCGGCGCAATCGCCAATTCAAAAACAAATCATTTGGGCCTACCCTCATGTTATAAGCTCCATTCTTTTCTTTCAACACCTTTGGGCATCTTGAGAGAGTGTAAGACCCATCCCTTTGTACAGAAAACCTTTTGGGCCTCAGTCACTTGTATAAGTCCCTGTACAAATTCAAAACAACAGTGCAATCACTGATAAAATCTTGGGCCTCTCCTTGAGCTGTAAGCCCCAACAATCTTTTCAAAGCACTTTATCCTTTGATTTTGAATATAATATTGTTATCAAAGCTTTCTTTGTTGAACAACTAACAAAACATCATGGAAGCTCTACAACTGAGTAAGTGTTTACTCGCTTTCTTTATCCGCTTTCATATATATATATATATAACTGTATTGTGGGGCTGCTCACTGTAAGTCTTCTTTCACAAACTTTTATATACTTGTCAAATATCAACTGTGTAATACTAGTATAGTTATTTAGAGTTTTCCCCGGCAACTACGTCTAGTACTAGGTAAAGCCCTGTTGGTCACTCTTAAATACAAACAAAACTAGATCCTCATAGGATTACCAGACACAGTCTTCCCTCCTCTTGGGGTTAAACAATATGGAGACGTGAAAGGCAGCATTCTCGGTGAACCCTTTCACAGACTGTCACCCTTAGACATTGTCAAAGAAACTCTACTCCCCAGAGATGATCTTTTCTCCGTGAATGGCATCTCTTGAGTTTCTTCCAAATTCTTGAACTTTCCTGGCTTGATCTATTCTCTGTGAATGGCATGTCTTGAACTTCTCGGGATTTGGGGACCCACAGGCTTCCTAAAAGCATCCCTGCCTCCTCTTGGGCGTTGTACAAGGACCCTTCGGCTTCTTAAAAGCTCTCATGCCTTCTCTTGGGCTTAGTACAAGGACCCGGAGACCTCTACATGTATAGGAACAGAACCTAGTCATCAATTTGCTAGAGCTGTCTTTCTGAGTCAAGTGTCAGACCAGTTAATGGGTTGACCTTTATCCCTTAACAGATTAGCTTTCTCTTGGGCATCATACAAAGATCGTTCACTATCTGAGAATCGATTTCTCAAAACACCAGTAGACTTGGACAGTCTCAATGCCCTTTGGATTTCCTGCTTTCTTAAAGAAAAGGAAGTAACCCTGATCCTCTTATCAATCCCAAAGCACAGCCTTACTATTAATCAGTCTCTTTATAAGAACTGATTTTCTCTTTTATCCAACACACTGGACCTGTCACTCAACTGAAACAGTTACCAGCATAAACAACCTCATTTTGGGCTTTGTACAATGATTCTCCCAACACTCTCTTGTTGAGTATAAAAGACTCTCTTGTTGAGTCAAACCTTTAGCCTCCATCTCGGGCTTCGTACGAAATAGAAAACACTCTCTTGTTGAGTATAAAATATCCTCTTGTTGGGTCAAAACCTCTTTCATCCTCCATCTCGGGCTTCGTACGAGATACTAAATCACTCTCTTGTTGAGTATAAAAGACTCTCTTGTTGAGTCACTTCCCTTTTAGCCTCTACCTCAGGCTTTGTACGAGGCATCAAATCACTCTCTTGTTGAGTATAAAAGATTCTCTTATTGAGTCAACCTCTTTTCAGCCTCCTCTTGGGCTTTGTACAATGATTCTCCCCAGTGGAGCTAACCTTTTCAGACTCTCTTGTTGAGTCAAACATTTTTAGCCTCCATCTCGGGCTTCGTACGAGATACAAAAACACTCTCTTGCTGAGTATAAAATACTCTCTTGTTGAGTCAATCCACTTTTAGCCTTCATCTCGGGCTTTGTACGAGATACAAAACACTCTCTTGTTGAGTATAAAAAAGACTCTCATGTTGAGTCGATCACCTTTAGCCTCCATCTCGGGCTTTGTACGAGATTCAAATCACTCTCTTGGTGAGTATAAAAGACTCTCTTGGTGAGTCAAACCCTTTTAGCCTCCGTCTTGGGCTTCGTACAAGACACATATAAAAACACTGTCTTGTTCAGTTAACCCTTTTAGCCTCTATCTCGGGCTTCGTACGAGACACAAAAGCATCCTCTTGTTGGGTCAATAGCCTCCTCTTAGGCTTTGTATAAAGAAATCCCCGTTTGATTCAATTAACCTTTTAGCATCAAATCATGCTTTGGTCACAGCATACAAACATCAACAACTCATTTTCCCTCGTCTAATTGTTATAAGCGGCAAGCCTCTGGATTATTTACATCCACGCCACTTTCCCTCTTTTAGCATGAGAAATTCCTAAGGAAAGATGGCGTTGCTCTAAACTGAGTTAAAGTCTTCTCCTTCAGGTTGAAAATCCCCTATAAAGGAAATTATGGCATTGCTGGATTCGCATATCCCATTTAAAGTAATTCTCCTTTATAATCAGTCACCCAACAATTGTGCCAAACAAACAAAATATTCCCCTTTAGAGATGACAAATTCTCTCTAAAGTCAACACCCTTTTAGCTCCACATCTTGGGCTTCGAACAAGATACAAATAGACCCTTTAGCTTCACATCTTGGGCTTTGAACAAGATACAAACCACCTTTAGCTTCATGTCTTGGGCTTTGAACAAGACACCGAAACACCTTTTTCCTCCCATAGAATAGGAGGAACTACGATCGCTCTGATTTCCCTGTTTCGTTAAACGGGAATACGTAGGCATAAGATTGAAAAATATTAGCGACACACTTATCAAAAACCCAAAATCCCGAAAAGCATTAGTTATAACATCCTACCAATAATCCCGTCACACTGTGTTCTCAACAAAATAACCTAAGAGAGACCCACGATCTTTGTAGCATCTGTAAACCAACAGTCATTTATTCAAACTCAGTAGGCAAGCAGGGTTAATTGGAGACATCTATTTCCCTTCCTTCATTAGCTTTAATAGGATAAAAAATGAAACGAGCTGTAGTACCTGTCGCTCCCGAAAGATTCGCATCCAACGGTACAAACGCGAGAGTGGCGCAAAAGACACAGAGTCGCCAGCAAAGTGTATTTATCCCAAGAGAGGGAAAGGAAACACTGTATAAACCTGAAAGAAGGGAAAGAGCATGGTTTCACGACCAAGAGAAACGGGTATGGGAGTCGGTTACGCGAAGGGAAGGTGTTAGCACCCAACACGTCCATCATACTCGATGGGATCCACGCTTGTTGTCTGCATCAAAGGGTGTCGTCGTCTGGAACTCCACTGCTACTGGACCGGAAGAAAAAGGAAAAGAAAAGGCGAAAAAGAAGAAAGGAGAGAGAACAAGAAATAAACGTAGGGAAAATAAAAGAAGTGCTCGCATGGGCCCTACCCCACTGCCTACGTATCTCATTGGGATCATGAGAATCAGAGCGACGTAGTTCCCCTCACTAGGGGTGTATTGTGTTTTTTAGGGAACGAATTACGTTCTAGCTCAGGTGTTGCAGACTCGATGAATCGAGTGCGTTACCGTCTTGCATGAGAACGAGTAGGAGCACGTTCGTACGTTGAGAGTGAGTGAGATGAGAAAAGAATTCTCGAAGGAAAGACGTTATTGTTTGTTTGAAGTTTTTTAAGCAAGAAGTGTTTTTTACAGTTATTTGTAACTTGCATTGCACCAAAGTCTAAGGCACAGGGACGAATACTTAACGAATCGTCCCAAGAGAGGACGCCCGCTAAGTACTCTAGAGAGATGAGAGGAAGCCCCTCATTTCTCATTCCCCACGCTTAAGGCTCGTGCGCAATACACTTTATCTTTATTAAGTGTTTTCAAGAAGTTTTGAGATGAGAAGAGATAAGACACAAAGGAAACTCTAAAGGGAAGCTAAGAGTCCTAATTTTATCATGCATGGATGACCTATGGTTAGTGAGGCTTAGGAGAGATGACCTAAAACCTAATGCTAATCCTACTCCAAGCTTAATCAAAAATTAAGTTGGACTAGGTAGCTCTAAAGGGAGAGAATCCAAGACTTAAACAAGTCTTGAGATTCACGGGAGGAAGAGAGTGAAAGAGAAGAAAAAGAGAAAGAGAAGGAAGAGATGAGATACAATAAGTGGCAGCAAGCACATCATATCATAAATGTCCAATTCAAATCATCAAACATGTTTCAAATATCAAAGCAAAACAATTCAAGTAAGCATGCAAAGATAAACATGAAAGAATGCAAGCATACTTGTATGAAATGCACAATTAAGCACACATATACTTCATATCAAAATGAAATGAGAAAGTCTAGATGAAGATGAAGACAAGTCATAACCAAGCTCATATTATCATCAACAATTCTTATGCAAAAGGAAATCACATCATGAAGCATTATGATCCAAAGAAGTTACAAAGCAAAAGGTAATGATGTTTATCACACAATTCAAACCAAATGCATTCAACTATGCTCAAGTGACATGAAAACCAAGTATAGAACTCCAGAGGCAGTAGCATATGCATCAATATCATATCAAAACCAAACTCAAGTCATACAAGTCCAAACATCAATCAACACCTTCAAAACATACACCAAAGTAAACTACAAGAAGAGGACAAAGTTCCAACACTTAAGCATACTCAAACATGATTCAAACATGATACACAAATTGCAAAATTTAGTCTCAAAGGACCTCAACCAGGGGTAAACATCATATCAAAATCTCATTCAAAGAATCACAAAGGAACCTAATCAATTAAGCATGGAAAATCAACTTGTGTAAAGAGATGTCAAGAGATGATCATGCATAAGTCACTTAAGCACAAATAAGCAAACATGCATCAAATGACATTCAGAAATTTTGAAATTTAAACTCCAATGATCTAGAACAGAAGACAATCACATGCTAAAAGATCTTACAAAAATTCACAAGTTAAGCAACTCAAACAATTAAGCAAAGATCAAGTAAGCACCATGATTCAATATACAAAAGAGAGGGACCAAAATGCAATTTGAAAAAGTTTTAAAAATGAAACAAAATTTTTTTTATGCACTTCAATATGTCATCTAACAAATGCAAAAAGAATGAGCTCCAGTTCATGTACAGATGATGAGAAATAAAATCAGCAAGTTGAAATGTGCACAAATGGGACAAACCACAAAGAAATTAAACAATTAATTAATTCAGATGCCAAAAATAAAATAAAAAATGGAAAATAAAATTTGTAAAATTTTATAAAACTAAAAACAAACTTCAAGAATTTTTTTGTAATTTTTAAATGCATAAAACTATTTAAAAAAAATGCAAACAATGCAATTAAGTAAAATAAAAAGAAATCAAATAAGCTCAGGATGTGCATTCAGCAAGCCAAACACGTTCAGAAATGCAAAAAGGCCCAAAGGAGGGGTGCAAAGAGCGAAGCCCAATCTAAATAAAACCCAATAGCGCAAGTCAAAAGAAACAATGGAATCAGTCAAACATCAGATTTAATATCAGCCATAAGATCAATCTTGCGCTCCACAACCAGTCAAATAATCAACAAGGTAAGCAAGATCAATGGACCAGATTAGAAGCACATCATATTCAAAATATACATGCGCGCGCACAATCATTCAGAACACCATAGAAAACCACGTGAGTAGCACATGTATTTTTAATGTGTTGTCACCATCTCATCCACATGATTAATCAGACGCATCATATTAAGTCAACAATTCAAATATTAATCAAGATCAGTGGCTAGGATCTGAGGCACATGATAACACACATGGGGTAACAAACACACAAACCAAAAAAATAAACTAAAAATTAAAATAACGTGGCAAATCGTGGATCATTGGATCAAGCAAACAGACGGCTGAGATTTCGTCTTCTTCCCTTAAACCCCTTGCCGGACGGAGAAATAACCAGTCGCTGGAGCTAGGGCTCCGGTCACCCTCTCCGGTGAGCTGCAACAAAAACCTTTCCAGAAATTGCAAACAAACACACTATTCCAATCAGAATTCAACAAGGATCAATAATATCATGTTCATTTCCACAAACAATCACCATACAATGCAAATCGAGCAAAATAAAGTTTGGATCCAAAACTTAAATCACCAAATACTCTCATAATACACGTCCAAACTTAAAATAATATAGATCATCATGCTCATCACACATCACAGATCATTATGCACACTTAAAATTCAAGTTCTATGAGTATGAAATCAACACCAACCTGAACCTTGAAGAGCTCAAAATACCACAAGAACGCCTTCCAAAAGCTGCAGATCAAGTCCTTGGAACCTCTAATTACAAAATAAATGCAACTAGAGCTTGGAATCGTGCTAGATCTTGAGGTTTGAACTTGGATCCTCTTGAACTGAACTTGATGAAAACCTCAGTATGAGCTCCAACCAGTGGTTGATTCTTGCTCTATTCTCTTCACTGATCAAGAATGTGAAGAAAAATCTCAAGGAAACTCCAAGGAGAGTGAGTTTCGTAGGGAGGAAGTGTGAGAGCAAAAAATCAAAACTGAGCAAATGAGAGTCTCTGACCTAGCTGTGAGGGTATGAGTTAGCTTATATACTCTTGATTATTCCCCTGATTATGATTAAGAATTGGTTAAAACCCAGATTAGTGAGATTGGAGTGGTTTTGCCAAAATGCATTTTGATGTAAAACCCTTATTCCACATGTGCAAAGTCCTTGATAAAAAGCATGATTCACTTGCATTCCACTTGCTAACCACACCTGAATTGTACTTGGGCCTTGCAATGACTTGGTTGGTGAGTTTTTGATCCATTTGCAATTTTGAACTTTGTTGAATAAGTGAAAAATAAGTCATGGAATGAATTGATTCAAAGGCACAAAATGATCCTCTTGACTTGTATTTTGATGTTGTAATGTGACATGAAGCAATTGGGAACATTACAAGTCCTTTTGAATGAAAATACAAATGGTGGAAAATTTGACATATAAGAAATCCATGAAATGCACCTTGCATTGTTTTGACCATAACTAGAGTTCCACAAATGATATGGAGATGTTCTAGCACTTTTTCGAAATGGGAGAGAAAGATCTTCAACTTTCATGTTGGAGGAAAATTCATTTGGAGCTTCCTTGATGATGAAAAGTCAAGTTGAATGTGGTGAAAAAAACTGCCAAAAATGGAAAGTTCTCATTATAGGTCATTTTCCAAATTTAGTAACTTTTGTACAAACTCTTGATTCTTGATGAATGGCATGAATCTTGACAATTGAAGACCATATGAGGATGTGAGACCTTGAAAACCATGAAAAGAACCTCAAAATTCCATAGTTGACTTTCTCCTTTGCAGTTGACTTTTCTTGGTTCACAAGCAACTGATCCACTGAACATTCTTCACCATGAATTATCAACCAAACCCTCATCTTATGGATACATGTGAGCATATAGACCTCATAGCATCATGCATGAACACACAAAGCTCTCCAAGAAGTCCTTTTGATTCACAAACCCTAATTGGTCCATCTGGTTAGAAGGGAGAGATCCACTTGAAATCCTTTGCCCTGTTTGACCTTATGAAGATATGATGAACCCCATGAGCTACCTTGAAGCTTGAGACTTGAGAAAATGGACCAAGTACCTTGATTCCATGCTAAGAACCAATGCTATGCACAATGCAAAATGCAAGAAATGAAAAGAAACATAAGCCAATTAGTATATAAACAAAAGGGCAAATTTTGAGGTATTACAGATGCCCCTATTCAATCAACTTGGTCCTGAAGGTATGATAGCAATGACTGTCATTCGTTCAAGGGATTCATGGAGATTGAATACCAAAAGAAACCAGAAATTTGCATAAAGAACACCATCCCTGCTGATAGAGGGAATTGGCGAAGAAAATCCTCAACATGACTTCACGTGAGAGAGACCTGAACATCAACCTCTGCGGGGGAAGTGCAATAAGAAATCTTTAACATGACTTCACATGAGAGAGACCTAAACATCAACCTCTACGGGGGAAGCGCAATAAGAAATCTTCAACCTGACTTCACGTGAGAGAGACCTGAACATCAACCTCTGCGGGGGAAGTGCAATAAGAAATCTTTAACATGACTTCACATGAGAGAGACCTAAACATCAACCTCTACGGGGGAAGCGCAATAAGAAATCTTCAACCTGACTTCACATGAGAGAGACCTGAACATCAACCTCTGCGGGGGAAGTACAATAAGAAATCTTCAACCTGACTTCACATGAGAGAGACCTGAACATCAACCTCTGCGGGGGAAGTACAATAAGAAATCTTCAACCTGACTTTACATGAGAGAGACCTAAACATCAACCTCTGCAGGGGAAGTACAATAAGAAATTTTCAACCTGACTTCACATGAGAGAGACCTGAACATCAACCTCTGTGAGGGAAATACAATAAGAAATCTTCAACCTGACTTTACATGAGAGAGACCTAAACATCAACCTCTGCGGGGGAAGTACAATAAGAAATCTTCAACCTGACTTCACATGAGAGAGACCTGAACATCAACCTCTGCTGGGGAAGTACAATAAGAAATCTTCAACCTGACTTCACATGAGAGAGACCTGAACATCAACCTCTGCGGGGGAAGTACAATAAGAAATCTTCAACCTGACTTCACATGAGAGAGACCTGAACATCAACCTCTGCGGGGGAAGTACAATAAGAAATCTTCAACCTGACTTCACATGAGAGAGACCTGAACATCAACCTCTGCGGGGGAAGTACAATAAGAAATCTTCAACAGATGCAGTCGCGTTGTTAAACAACATCCCTTGGAGTGTATCCTTTTCTGCTGGCAAAAGAAACCCTGCAACAAAATACCAAACCTGGATTATGCTTCGAATGCATATGTTTGAATTTTTCCATAATGCTCCATACGAAATGGAATGCTACGCATTTGGGAGGATGCCATGCAAAAGATGCTTATGCAATGCAAAAAGGGCGTCCTAGCGAAATAAACGCCAAGGCCAAAGGCATCTCCTGGGTATGGTAAACTGACATGCCATTCTTAACCAAGAGATCCTAATGAGGTATACTTCACCCTGCTGGGAAGAAACAAGACCACAAATTCTGTCGGAGATGGACAAAACTCCGAGAGAATACCTATTCAGCTGGGGAGGGAGATGAATACTGAAGATGGAAACTCCTCCGATGGGGATGACCAACTGTTTCAGAAGTCGGATTCGACGCCTGCCAAAACGATTGGACTTAAGACCTGCTGGAGATACCACTCACCACCAGACTCTGCTTGGGGAGACAAGTCAATAACTTTGAATCTACTTGGGGAGACAAGTCAATAACTTTGAATCTGCTTGGGGAGACAATTAAATAACTTTGAATCTGCTTGGGAGATGCTCTTACCTTTACCCTGTTGGGGAATAGATCAAACCATTGTCACTGAGACTATACTTTCTGACCAATTGAGGAAAGTAGACCCCAGGACTCTGTGGGGGAATAATAACATCTTTGTCCACGAACTTCCTGCTGGAGATACCACAACATCCATCTTAGAGCAATCAACTTATGAACGCTTGCTGGGGAATAGTAATCCAAACACAACTTCGGCTGGGCATACAATCCTCTGTACTTTGCTGAGGGGGACAATCCTGAACGACTCCGCTTGGGAGAAAAGAAGTTCTCAACATCCACCCCGCTAGGGGATAAACACCTTGTTTCCTGACTAGCCGAGGAAAAAACAACTGCCCCATACTCTGTGGGGAAACACCACTTGCTGAAGAAAGGTGATCCAAATCACAACTCTGGCTGGGGGAAAACCTTTTATATCCTGCCGAAGGGACGATCCTTAACGACTCCGCTTGGGGAATTACCTCTTTATACTCTGTTGAGGAAGACGATCCTCGATACTCTGATGGGGAAGAGTAATAAACTGCTGAGGACGATCAAACTTCAAAGTTGGGGAGAGCAGCTCTACTGGGGAGGTACACCTGTCACCCTGCAAAAACAACAGAAAGGTCTACATGCAAAAATGATTACTTTGATTATCATCATAGTGACTGCTGCCTAAGCAATTGCCACTATTTTCCAACTTGCTTCACAGAGCTCAACATTTTAGCATGTAATGTTTTTATCAAAAATATCGGACATTTTCACAAACAAAACAGGTAAAACAAAAACAAAAGCTCTTTGACGGAAATGCAAACTTTATTGAATGAATTGGCTTGGAAATAGGCATTTACATTTGGAAGCAATTCCTGAAAAGAGGTAATTGCGCAAAAAGCAAAAGAAAATACAAATGTCGGCAATGTAGGGAACAGACATCCACCATGACTCGACTCAGCTATAATCCATATGACTTGTTTATCCGCGGATACTTTGGCCTTTGAAGACGACTAACTGGACTGATTCCTTTCCTTCGAATTTTCCAAGTGTGAATAGTGATCACAGATCCAACGCGGATCGTAGTCTTTGCTAATTAAATCCCTAACTTTTTTCCTGGATCGCCCTTTTCGGGTTTTCAATCCACCGGGATACCCATTTTTGCCAAGGTTGCCTTTTCAGGTTTTCAACCTTGCGGGTTTATTTTTTTCTTTTTATCCCTAATTTTTGCCCGAACCTTTTCTTTTTATGGTTCGCCAGGATGCCCCATTTTTGCCTGAACCTTCTTTTTATGTTCAGCGGGTCTCTTTTATGCAAAATATTTTCTGACTACATCCGCATTCACAGGGGACGTAAAATCTTCGCCATCTATGGTTGAAAGTAATAAGGCTCCACCGGAGAAAACCTGTCTTACTACATATGGCCCTTCGTAATTTGGGGTCCACTTGCCCCTGTGATCTGTTTGAGGAGGAATGATCCTTTTCATAACTAATTCACCAGCTTGAAAACACCGAGGACGGACTTTCTGATCAAAGGCTTTCTTCATCCTACTCTGATACAACCGGCCATGCGCAATGGCTTTCAATCTCTTCTCTTCAATGAGGTTCAGTTCATTCAGCCGGGAACGCACCCACTCAGCTTCATCAAGCTTCACGGCTGTCAGAATTCTCAAAGAAGGAATCTCAACTTCTAATGGCAGGACTGCTTCCATACCATACACTAGTGAGAAAGGAGTTGCCCCAGTTGATGTGCGTACCGAAGTACGATATCCATGCAAAGCGTAAGGTAACATCTCGTGCCAGTCTTTGTATGTCACTACCATCTTCTGCACAATCTTCTTTATGTTCTTATTAGCCGCTTCAACAGCCCCATTCATCTTCGAACGATAGGGAGAAGAATTGTGATGTTCGATTTTAAAGCTCTGACATAGCTCCTTCATCATCTTATTGTTCAAATTCGAACCATTATCAGTAATGATTCTCTTCGGGACTCCATACCGGCAGATGATGTCCTTCTTAATAAACCGGGCTACCACTTGTCTGGTGACGTTAGCATACGAT
This sequence comes from Lathyrus tuberosus, assembly GCA_022829125.1. Taxonomy (NCBI): domain Eukaryota; kingdom Viridiplantae; phylum Streptophyta; class Magnoliopsida; order Fabales; family Fabaceae; genus Lathyrus; species Lathyrus tuberosus. The sequence goes on along the minus strand of JALAZF010000481.1, from coordinate 2,995,492 downwards.
GCAGCATCTACCCACTTCGTAAAATAATCAATAGCCACCAAGATAAAACGATGTCCATTCGAACCAGTCGGCTCGATATTTCCAATCATGTAAATGCCCCACATGGTAAAAGGCCAGGGTGACGACAAAACATTCAGAGGAGTAGGCGGTACGTGCACCTTGTCAGCATAAATCTAGCATTTATGACATTTCCGGGCGTATTTAAAACAATCAGACTCCATAGTCATCCAGTAATACCTCGCTCTCAACAATTTTCTTGCCATAGCATGCCCATTGGCATGAGTACCGAAGGAACCTTCGTGAACTTCTTCCATTAACAGGCCTGCCTCGTGTTCATCAACACAACGTAGCAAGACCATGTCAAAGTTTCTCTTGTACAACACATCGTCCTTGTTCAAAAAGAAGTTTCCTGAAAACCTCCTCAATGTCTTTTTATCCTTGGAAGATGCCCCAGCTGGGTATTCCTGACTCTTCAAGAAGACTTTGATGTCATGATACCAAGGCTTGCCATCTGATACCCCTTCAACTACAAATACAAAAGCAAGCCTGTCCAAGCGCATGATTCTGATTGAAGGAGCTTCATTTCAAAGATTCACTTTATACATGTATGACAACGTTGCCAACGCATCAGCCATCTGATTCTCTATCCGGGGAATGTGATGGAAGTCCACTCTGTCAAAGAAAGGTAACAACCTTCTGGCATAGTTGTTATATGGAACAAGATTTACTTGACGAGTCTCCCATTCACCTGTAATCTGATTAACCACCAACGCAGAATCACCATAAACATTGAGGTTCTTGATTCTCAAATCAATTGCTTCTTCTAACCCCATGATGCATGCTTCATACTCCGCCTCATTGTTGGTACATATGAATGCTAATCGGGCAGTAAAGGGTATATGAGAACCCTGTGGAGTCGTAATGATTGCCCCGATTCCGTTACCATATGAATTAACAGCTCAATCAAATACCATCTTCCACTGGGACCCAATCTCAGGTCCTTCATCAGGAAAAGGTTCTTCACAATCCTTCATCTTCAGATACATGATATGCTCGTCCGGAAATTCAAACTTCATCGGTTGATAATCCTCAATTGGCTGTTCAGCAAGATATTCTGACAAAACTCTTCCCTTAATGGCTTTTTGGGAAACATACTGAATATCGTATTCTGCCAGAACCATCTGCCAACGGGCTATTCTACCAGAAAGTGCTTGCTTCTCAAACACATACTTGATCGGATCCATCTTCGAAATCAAGAGGGTTGTATGGTTTAACATATACTGCCTCAAACGCTTAGTGGCCCAAGCGAGTGCACAACATGTTTTCTCCAGCATCGAGTACCTTGACTCACAATTAGTAAACTTCTTACTCAGGTAGTAGACGGCGTGCTCTTTTCTACCTGACTCGTCTTGTTGACCGAGCACACAACCCATTGAATTCTCAAGAACCGTGAGATACATAATCAGAGGTCTTCCTGGCACTGGCGGTATAAGGACCGGAGGTTCCTGCAAGTATTCTTTAATCTTTTCAAACGCCTTTTGACAATTTTCATTTCACCTGACCGCTTGATCTTTTCTTAACAGCTTAAAGATTGGTTCACACGTGGCTGTGAGATGCGAGATGAACCTAGCAATGTAGTTTAATCTCCCCAAGAAACCACGAACCTCTTTTTCTGTTTTCGGCACAGGCATTTCTTGTATGGCTTTTACCTTTGCAGGATCAACCTCAATACCTTTTTCACTAACAATAAACCCCAGCAATTTTCCAGATCTCACCCCGAAGGTGCATTTGTTAGGATTCAACCTCGGTCTGAATTTCCTTAACCTTTCAAATAACTTCTGAAGATTTACCAAATGTTATTCTTCCGTCTGTGACTTCGCAATCATGTCATCAACATAGACTTCAATCTCTTTGTGAATCATATCATGAAAGAGAGTCACCATCGCCCGCTGGTAAGTTACCCCTTCATTTTTCAATCCAAAGGGCATCACTTTGTAGCAGAAAGTTCCCCACGGTGTTATGAATGTTGTCTTCTCCATGTCCTCTAGGGCCATCTTGATTTGGTTGTACCCAGAGAAGCCATCCATGAAGGAAAACACAGAATACTGAGCAGTATTGTCAACTAACACGTCAATGTGAGGGAGCGGGAAATCATCCTTTGGGCTTGCTCTGTTCAAATCCCTATAATCAACACACATCCTGACCTTCCCATCCTTCTTAGGTACAGGCACGATGTTAGCAACCCATGGAGGATAATTTGTCACGACAAGAAAACCGGCATCTAGCTGTTTCTGAACCTCTTCCTTGATTTTGACAGACATCTCTGGTTTAGTTCTTCTCAACTTTTGCTTGACCGGAGCAAAACCTTCTTTAAGTGGTAGCCGGTGTACAACAATACCAGTATTGGGCCCAGGCATGTCTTGGTAAGACCAGGCGAAGATGTCCACATACTCACGGAGCATTTCAATCAATCTTCCCTTGACACTGTCTTCCAATGCAGCCCCTATCCTTACTTCCTTTCTGGCGTCCACGGTTCCCAGATTCACAATCCCAATTTCCTCCTGATGAGGTAGGATAACTCTCTCCTCTTGCTTCAACAATCTGGCCAACTCTTCGGGCAGTTCACAATCTTCGTCAGCCTCTTCTTCAGCCTGATAGATTGGATTATCAAAGTCATACCGAGCTATAGCTGAGTCATGATCGGTGTCATCTGAACAAAAAGACCTGCATGATTGATGAGGTATGTTTATTATGTATGCAACAAAGAAACACATTGCCATTTTGATGTGGGTTTTTAATGCATAAAAATAAAAAACAGAAAGACAGAGATCAAAATATTTGAGTGTGAAAAGTCCTTTATTGATGATAAAGCAAAACATGCAACAGTTAAAAGCCCTACAAATAAAATCACTACGTCTTGGGCAGAACGCAGGATTAACATAATAGGAAAACAAAACAATTACTCGAAGCCAGTCACTTGAATGACTCTCTTGGAAGACCAGTTGCACAGACTTTCTCCTGGGACGCAAGGGTGGATCCAGCTATCCATGTCACAATCACTGTCCCTTTCTTCCTCAATGACATTGACCATGTCAAAGAAAACACCGGCACTAGTGAAACGGACTGGGCCATAGAACTTAGGAGGATCCTCATCCCTCCTGGATGGCTTGTATCCCAATCCATAAGTATCCCTCTTCTCCTAGACTTCAACCACCTGGCCCCACCTTTGTGAGCTACCAGCTTCAACCACAGCTTTGGCGTCTCTAAACAAAGACATGGAAACCTCCGGTTGATTTGCCCATGCGGGCTGCTCTATAGCTTCAGACTGGACAACCTCTTCAGAAATCTTCACCTTTTCAAACCCTTGGCACAACGTCTCATGGATTTCACCATCCACTTCCACGTATTTGAAGGTTGACAACTGACTGATCATTATGTCTTCTTCTCCACACACTGCCACTACGTGACCATCAACCATGTATTTCAGTTTTTGATGCAAAGTGGAGGTTACAGCGCCTGCACCATGGATCCAAAGACGACCCAATAAACAGCTGTACGCTGGTTGAATATCCATTATATAAAAGGTTGCATCAAAAACTTCCGGCCCAACCTTGATCGGAAGCACAATCTCACCAAAGACAGATCTCTTCGAGCCATCAAAAGCTCGCACCACCAAGTCACTTGGTGTACAGATAAGTCCCCTGGTATCTAACTTCATTAACGCTTTCTTGGGAAATACATTCAACGATGATCCAGTATCAACCAGTACATGCGACATCAGTGAACCACGACACTCAATCGAAATGTGCAGGGCATTGTTGTGATTCCTGCCAGCGGTAGTCAAGTCAAGATCTGTGAAACCCAAGCCATTACCCGCATTCACGTGAGCTACAACCCCTTCCAGCTGGTTAACAGAAATCTCTTGAGGAACGTAGGCTGCATTCAAAACTTTCAAAAGAGCATTCCTATGAGCTTCAGAGCATAACAACAATGACAGAATAGAAATCTTTGACGGGGTCTGATGTAATTGGTCCATAATCTTATAATCACTTTTCCGGATGAGTCTCATAAACTCCTCAACATTTTCAGAAAAATTATCATCAACCGGCTTCACTGTAGAATCAATAACCACTAGAGTCTGAACAGAACCATCCATTGCCTGTTTTCCCCTATCTTGTCTAGAGGTACTGGGCTGATCATTAACAGGAGTAAGCACTCTACCACTTCTGGTTATAGCATCAGTCTCAACTTTAACCTCTGAACTAGAACTCACTGGTGAAGTATTCATTAATTCCTGCTTTTGTCCATTGACAAACACCTCTGCACCGTAATTCCACGGAATAGCCTTAGAACTTTCGTACGGAATGGGTCCAGCCCTCATGATAATGACTGGAGGTGGCCTTGCCGGACCAGAAATAATAATTGTTTTGAACGGAATGGTGATATTAGCGACCTTCTCACTAACAACCTCTTCTTGCTGATTACCTCTGTCAAACTGTAAACAACCTTCATCAATCAGATTCTGAATACCCATCTTCAACGAATCACAACCATTAACCTTTGTCAAACAATCTGAGCAGTTCTCACCATAACCCGGATAGACGCCACCCTTCAATAACCTGTTCTTAACTACCGCCAACGGAGTCTTCAGCTCCTCAACATCCATGATCAAATTCAGAGCTTCACATTCCTCAATTAACGCATTCACCCTTGGCCCATTATGTTCAAGCATAGGGTTTTGAATAACATTGGGCCCAGCATTCGAGAAATTGATAGCTTTGGAGTCTACAAGATCCTGCACCTTGTGCATGAAGGCTTTACACTTCTCTATAGTATGCCCCGGAGCACCAGAGTGGAAGTCGCAATGTGCGTTAGCGTCATAACTTTGTGGCAATTCCCCTTTTGGTGGAGCCAGGGTACGGAGCTCAACTAGACGCAACTGCAGCAAATGTTGCAACAATTGTGCATATGACATTGGTGGCTGATCAAAGTGTCTATCTACTCTTCTCTGTCTACTCTGATATTGGCCCTGCTGCCCATTCTGATATTGATTAGCATTGTTGTTTTGTTGCTGTGGTGGAGGTAACATTGCTGGGATAGTTACTGATGTTACTTGTTGATTATTGCCCTGGCGCTGTTTCCCTTTTCCCCTGTGAAATGATACAGCGTTGGCCTCTCCTTTCTTCTTATAACCATCAAACAGCTTCTTTCTGTGTCCGGAGGACGATCCATCACCACTAGAAACCTTTCCAGCCTTAATTCCGACCTCTATCTTCTGTCCGATAGCAATCACATCTGCAAACTTGCCTTGAGAACAAGGCAACAGCTTCTCATATTAGTGCTTAGGCAATGTGTCCATAAACATATCCAACATTTCCTTTTCCAGCATTGGTGGCTGCACCCTAGTCGCCAATTCACGCCACCTTTGCGCGTATTCTTTGAAACTCTCATAATTTTTCTGGGACATGCTCAACAGCTGAGTTCTGTTGGGTGCCATGTGTGTGTTGTACTGGTAATGCTTAATAAAAGCTGCAGGTAGCTCTGTCCAGGTACGAACATCTCTACTTTCCAGCCCCATGTACCATTCCAAAGACGCGCCAGACAGGCTGTCTTGGAAAAAGTGCATCATTAGTTTTTCATCCTTAGCATGAGTAGCCATCTTCCTGGTATAGGCCTTTATATGAGTTCTCGGGCAGGTAGAACCATTGTACTTCTCCAGTGTAAGAATCTGAATCTTGTGTGGAATGACAATATCAGGGACCAACCCTAGGTCGTCCAAATCTATCCCCAAATCATCCTGTTTCACAACCCCTTTCAGCTGGGCCTCAATTAAACGGATTCTCTCATCACTGACCACCGGCAGACCAGCGTCCAAGCTTCTGACTAAAAACACATCATCCTGTTGGTCATCAAAACGATGGCCATGGATAGCTCGAATAGTACTTCCCTCTCCAACCACTGAAGGAATACCACCCTGTCCCCCAGCACCAGGGATAGGAATGTTGATACCAGCACCACCTCCGCCCGGAGAAACAACACGATTAAAAAAACCACCGTGTAAGATACCATTCTCATCAACCTGTGACACCAAAGGCTGAACCAGAGTTCTGAATTCATTCTGACTTTGCACCACACCCTGCATAATCTCCATGAACTGATCGATGCGAGCTTGCATAGCTGCCATGTCTGCCTAAACTTTGTCCATCACTCTGCTTTGATTAAGCCTGGTAGAATACCGATGAGTTGGTTGATCAATCCTGACTGAAAAAAGAGAGAGCATAAGAAAACCAGAGAAACCAAGATAGCCTGCAATGCAAAACAGAGATGAATATGCAAATGCAAATGCAAACATGTATGAACATTATCAAGGCGATCTATTCCTTGATTCCAGTTTTAACAACAGAAGAGAACTGAATTCCTGATCATATAAAGAGAATAAGCATCTGTTACAACACAAGTCTGAATAAGCATAAACAAAGATCCCGACCAATAAGCCTGGCGGTGATCCCGGAAATACAAAGAAAACAACAGCAAGGAAACTAAAGCATATCATCAAGACTCAGCCGTGCTAGAATTCCCCATTCGTCATTCTTCTTGCACCAATTCTGCACTTCCTTGAGAAGCTTCTTGGTATTAGGATGCTCTGGTCTCTGAATCAACTCCTGAATCAAAAGATCCCTCCTGTGCAAGATTCCTATTAAATAATGGCTATGCAACTCCCAATCATCTTCTCCAGAAGCTCCACCTGAACTTGGACCTTCGCTCCTGGCTCTTTTCACTTCGGCTTGAATCTTCAGTTGTTCCATATTTGCCATGGTTTCCTTGAGCTTCTCCTCAACTTCTCTCCTCTCAAAGATCCCTGATAAAATCTCCTTATCCTTTTTCTGAAGCTCTGTTTTCAAACCTTTGATTTGCTCCAGATACTTGTCCTCTCTCAACCTGTTGGCAGTAATTGCTGTATTCCTACGGTCATGGAACTTGTGAATTCTTGACATAGCATAAGCTAACTCTTTCTTCTTGGACGAAAGGACCTTGCTAACACCTTTCAACGCTTGAGCCACTTTCTCTTTGGCTGTGGCTTCTTTAGACAATTCTTTCTCCTTTGCAGCCAACAATTCTGATTTCAACCTGGCAGCGTGGATAGCTTCACCTTTCTCGTGCTTCAACTGACCAACCTCTCTACCCAGTTCACGATTCTCTTCTCGGAGTTTCTCCTTCTCAGCCCATAGCTTATCATACCTCTCTATGTCAACAGTCGTGGGAGCCTCGATCATCAAAGGATACAAAGGTGGTTCCACCGGGAAGGGAAGAAGCTCCTCTTCTGCTCTTTTCTTAATCCACTCTTCATAGGAAGGAAAGGCCTGGTTGTTACATTTCCCAAATGAAGTTCTTCCCTTCTTGGTCACCTGCTTCCAAGCATTCACAATCTTCCTTATCATCTCTTGATCCTCGGTACCATTGAAGAATAAGAATTCTCTGATATCTCGCTCTTCTGGTGGACCTCTCAAAGGATAACCAAACTGCCTGATAATAAGGGAAGGATTGTAGTTAATTCCACCTCTTCTCCCTATCAAGGGTACATTAGGGAATTCTCCGCACTTGCAAATAATCTCAATTCCTAGCAAGTCATGGTTGAACCAAATAATGTTGTCAGCTGTCAAGCCCATTAACCTCTTTGACCATTTCAGAGAATCTCTCGTGTCAACGAAAGCGCCAGCTTCGGGAAGATGACTCAGAAACCAAGTAGATAAGAGTGGTGCACAGCAACTCACAGTTTTTCCACGCCTATTCTCATTCTTGTAGTGGACTGAGTGATACACATCACCTAGCAAGGTAGGTATATGATTCTTTGAAATAAAGATTCTGACGGCATGCATATCCACCAGATCAGGAACATTGGGAAACAAGACAATCCCATAGATGCACATAGCCAGAATAGCTTGGAAAGCAGTCCAATTCTTTTCTTTAACATGTTTACAAGCTTGATCAAACAAGAACTTCAATAAGAAACCCTTAGCTCCACAATATTACTGCTCATAACGGATTCACCAATATGAAGAGCAGTGGCCATTTCTTTTATCCCGGGGCGTTCTTCAGAAAAGAAAACTATGTCATGCCTGATGGGGATTCCCAAAATAAATGAGAACTCCTCCAACGTTGGAGCCAAGATGTAGTTTGGGAAAGTGAAGCAACGCAAAGCCGGATCATAGAACTGAAGAAGTGTATGAATGGCATCCTTCTCATACTTGGAGATATTGTAGACTAACTTCAGAAGTCTCCCATATTCTCCACTGAATTCTGTACGAACTCCGGGACCAGCCATACTAATCAGCTTGTGAATCAATGCCAGGGTCGGGTCTGGGAACGAATAAGCGACAGTCTTCTTCCTATGGACATGCATGCTAAGGCAACCTCAGAAAATCGGAATCAAGAGTAAGATGCAAGCCCTGAAAAATGTCAAACATGTTAGAATGCAAGAAAAATGATATGCACATGCAAGCATGGGATCAAGGCACCACTGCTGGATGTGCTGTGCTGTCAACTGAACAAGAACCACAACCCAGAAAACCAGAGTTCCAGAATAGTGAACCACCGAGATAACCAGAAACCCAGATAATCAAACACTGACAAGAAATCCAGAAAACCGGGTAGGTTGAAGGTTTCGGTTTCCTGCAAACCTGCAAACACCCATCCCCTCTCACATATGGCTTCTAGAAAGGCGAGGATCCTCAATATCCCGGGCTCTCAGGTCGAGAAACGATGATACGTTCACCATTTCTGGTTTGGCATCATCATCAATCGAGGAGGCCTCAACTGATTTCCCTCAAAATAAGGTCATCCTATGCGAGTCCCTCAGCATTGGGTCCTCGGATCGAGAATATGCAATGGGTTTGCCACGGAACATGGTCTGCCACTGTCACATCTTAGGAGGAGAGGCGTAACTGAGGTATCGGAGAAACGGTCACCAGAGTCGACAGCTCTCTAGATCACCACCCTAACATGCGCAAGACACACACGTCAGAATACGTCCCAAGATAGCCTCGTCTGGTTGTGAATTTCGTGAACACACAAACGTGCCAAGCGGGCACGTAGGTCCCACTACTTTCCACTCTAGTCATAGGGTGTACTCAAGCCTGGGTATTGGGCTTATCTCTCAAAACAACCCAACCTGCCAAACAGAAACCAGCCAGCACAGCACAACAATATCCAGTATAACAGTAATAAAATGAAATGCAATGCAATTAGAGCTGTAAAACAGTAATATACAACATAATAAAGCACAACAAATAAACACCCAACGAAAACAAACAAACAAGCACTAGGATCGACTCGCTAAAGGGGATGGACCAGCAAGAGGTCAACCAGAGTCCCCAGTAGAGTCGCCAGCTGTCGCTCCCGAAAGATTCACATCCAACGGTACAAACGCGAGAGTGGCGCAAAAGACACAGAGTCGCCAGCAAAGTGTATTTATCCCAAGAGAGGGAAAGGAAACACTGCATAAACCTGAAAGAAGGGAAAGAGCATGGTTTCACGACCAAGAGAAACGGGTACATGAGTCGGTTACGCGAAGGGAAGGTCTTAGCACCCAACATCACCATCGTACTCGATGAGATCCAGGCTTGTTGTCTGCATCAAAGGGTGTCGTCGTCTGGAACTCCACTGCTACTGGACCGGAAGAAAAAGGAAAAGAAAAGGGGAAAAAGAAGAAAGGAGAGAGAACAAGAAAGAAACGTAGGGAAAATAAAAGAAGTGCTCGCATGGGCCCTACCCCACTGCCTACGTATCTCATCGGGAGCATGAGAATCAGAGCGACGTAGTTCCCCTCACTAGGGGTGGATTGTGTTTTTTAGGGAACGGCTTACGTCCTAGCTCAAGTGTTGCAGACTCGCTGAATCGAGTGCGTTACCGTCTTGCATGAGAACGAGTAAGAGCACGTTCGTACGTTGAGAGTGAGTGAGATGAGAAAAGAATTCCCGAAGAAAAGACGTTATTGTTTGTTTGAAGTTTTTTAAGCAAGAAGTGTTTTTTACAGTTATTTGTAACTTGCATTGCACTAAAGTCTAAGGCACAGGGACGAATACTTAACGAATCGTCCCAAGACAGGATGCCCGCTAAGCACTCTAGAGAGATGAGAGCAAGCCCCTCATTTCTCATTCCCCACGCTTAAGGCTCGTGCGCAATACACTTTATCTTTATTAAGTGTTTTCAAGAAGTTTTGAGATGAGAAGAGAGAAGACACAAAGGAAACTCTAAAGGGAAGCTAAGAGTCCTAATGTTATCATGCATGGATGACCTATGGTTAGTGAGGATTAGGAGAGATGACCTAAAACCTAATGCTAATCCTACTCCAAACTTAATCAAAAATTAAGTTGGACTAGGTAGCTCTAAAGGGAGAGAATCCAAGGCTTAAACAAGTCTTGAGATTCATGGGAGGAAGAGAGTGAAAGAGAAGAAAAAGAGAAAGAGAAGGAAGATATGAGATACAAGAAGTGGCAGCAAGCACATCATATCATAAATTTCCAATTCAAATCATCAAACATGTTTCAAAGATCAAAGCAAAACAATTCAAGTAAGCATGCAAAGATAAACATGAAAGAATGCAAGCATACTTGTATGAAATGCACAATTAAGCACACATATACTTCTTATCAAAATGAAATGAGAAAGTCAAGATGAAGATGAAGACAAGTAAGAACCAAGCTCATATTATCATCAACAATTCTTATGCAAAAGGAAATCACATCATGAAGCATTATGATCCAAAGAAGTTACAAAGCAAAAGGTAATGATGTTTATCACACAATTCAAACCAAATGCATTCAACTATGCTCAAGTGACATGAAAACCAAGTATAGAACTCAAGAGGCAGTAGCATATGCATCAATATCATATCAAAACCAAACTCAAGTCATACAAGTCCAAACATCAATCAACACCTTCAAAACATACACCAAAGTAAACTACAAGAAGAGGACAAAGTTCCAACACTTAGGCATACTCAAACATGATTCAAACATGATCCACAAATTGCAAAATTTAGTCTCAAAGGACCTCAACCAGGGGTAAACATCATATCAAAATCTCATTCAAAGAATCACAAAGGAACCCAATCAATTAAGCATGGCAAATCAATTTGTGTAAAGAGATGTCAAGAGATGATCATGCATAAGTCACTTAAGCACAAATAAGAAAACATGCATCAAATGACATTCAGAAATTGTGAAATTTAAACTCCAATGATCTATAACAGAATACAATCACATACTAAAAGATCTCACAAAAATTCACAAGTTAAGCAACTCAAACAATTAAGCAAAGATCAAGTAAGCACCATGATTCAATATACAAAAGAGAGGCACCAAAATGCAATATGAAAAAGTTTTAAAAATGAAAAAAAAATGTTTTTATGCACTTCAATATGTCATCTAATAAATGCAAAAAGAATGAGATGTAGATCATGTATAGATGATGAGAAATAAAATCAGCAAGTTGAAATGTGCACAAATGGGACAAACCACAAAGAAATTAAACAATTAATTAATTCAGATGCCAAAAATAAAATAAAAAATGGAAAATAAAATTTGGAAAATTTTATAAAACTAAAAACAAACTTCATGAATTTTTTTGTAATTTTTAAATGCATAAAACTATTAAAAAAATGCAAACAATGCAATTAAGTAAAATAAAAAGAAATCAAATAAGCTCAAGGGGTGCATTCAGCAAGCCAAACACGTTCAGAAATGCAAAAAGGCCCAAAGGAGGGGTGCAAAGAGCGAAGCCCAATCTAAATAAAACCCAATAGCGCAAGTCAAAAGAAACAATGGAATCAGTCAAACATCAGATTTAATATCAGCCATAAGATCAATCTTGTGCTCCACAACCAGTCAAATAATCAACAAGGTAAGCAAGAACAATGGACCAGATTAAAAGCACACCATATTCAAAATATACACGCGCGCACAATCATTCAGAACACCATAGAAAACCATGTGAGTAGCACATGTATTTTTAATGTGTTGTCACCATCTCATCCACATGATTAATCAGACGCGTCATATTAAGTCAACAATTCAAATATTAATCAAGATCAATGTCTAGGATCTGAGGCACATGATAACACACATGGGGTAACAAACACACAAACCACAAAAATAAACTCAGAATTAAAATAACGTGGCAAATCGTGGATCATTGGATCAAGCAAACATACGGCTGAGATTTCGTCTTCTTCCCTTAAACCCCTTACCGGACGGAGAAATAACCAGTCGCCGGAGCTAGGGCTCCGGTCACCCTCTCCGGTGAGCTGCAACAAAAACCTTTCCAGAAATTGCAAACAAACACACTATTCCAACCAGAATTCAACAAGGATTAATAATATCATGTTCATTTCCACAAATAATCACCATACAATGCAAATCGAGCAAAATAAAGTTTGGATCCAAAACTTAAATCACCAAATACTCTCATAATACACGTCCAAACTTAAAATAAAATAGATCATCATGCTCAGCACACATCACAGATCATTATGCACACTTAAAATTCAATTTCTATGAGTATGAAATCAACACCAACCTGAACCTTGAAGAGCTCAAAATACCACAAGAACGTCTTCCAAAAGCTGCAGATCAAGTCCTTGGAACCTCTAATTGCAAAATAAATGCAACTAGAGCTTGGAATCGTGCTAGATCTTGAGGTTTGAACTTGGATCCTCTTCAACTGAACTTGATGAAAACCTCAGTATGAGCTCCAACCAGTGGTTGATTCTTGCTCTATTCTCTTCACTGATCAAGAATGTGAAGAGAAATCTCAAGGAAACTCCAAGGAGAGTGAGTTTCGAAGGGAGGAAGTGTGAGAGCAAAAAATCAAAACTGAGCAAATAAGAGTCTCTGACCTAGCTATGAGGGTATGAGTTAGCTTATATACTCTTGATTATTCCCCTTATTATGATTAAGAATTGGTTAAAACCCTGATTAGTGAGATTGGAGTGGTTTTGCCAAAATGCATTTTGATGTAAAACCCTTAATCCACAAGTGCAAAGTCCTTGATGAAAGCATGATTCACTTGCATTCCACTTGCTAACCACACCTGAATTGTACTTGGGCCTTGCAATGACTTGGTTGGTGAGTTTTTGATTCATTTGCAATTTTGAACTTTGTTGAATAAGTGAAAAATAAGTCATGGAATGAATTGATTCAAAGGCCAAAAATGATCCTCTTGACTTGTATTTTGATGTTGTAATGTGACATGAAGCAATTGGGAACATTACAAGTCCTTTTGAATGAAAATGCAAATGGTGGAAAATTTGACATATAAGAAATCCATGAAATGCACCTTGCATTGTTTTGACCATAACTAGAGTTCCACAAATGATATGGAGATGTTCTAGCACTTTTTGGAAATGGGAGAGAAAGATCTTCAACTTTCATGTTGGAGGAAAATTCATTTGGAGCTTCCTTGATGATGAAAAGTCAAGTTGAATGTGGTGAAAGAAACTGCCAAAAATGGAAAGTTCTCATTATAGGTCATTTTCCAAATTTAGTAACTTTTGTACAAACTCTTGATTCTTGATGAATGGCATGAATCTTGACAATTGAAGACCATATGAGGATGTGAGACCTTGAAAACCATGAAAAGAACCTCAAAATTCCACAGTTGACTTTCTCCTTTGCAGTTGACTTTTCTTGGTTCACAAGCAACTGATCCACTGAACATTCTTCACCATGAATTATCAACCAAACCCTCATCTTATGGATACATGTGAGCATATAGACCTCATAGCATCATGCTTGAACACACAAAGCTCTCCAAGAAGTCCTTTTGATTCACAAACCCTAATTGGTCCCTCTGGTTAGGAGGGAGAGATCCACTTGAAATCCTTTGCCCTGCTTGACCTTATGAAGATATGATGAACCCCATGAGCTACCTTGAAGCTTGAGACTTGAGAAAATGGACCAAGTACCTTGATCCCATGCTAAGAACCAATGCTATGCACAATGCAAAATGCAAGAAATGAAAAGAAACATAAGCCAATTAGTATATAAACAAAAGGGCAAATTTTGAGGTGTTACAGTTCCCTAAAGCGATAGTGCTTCGCAACCACAAAGAAAAACTCGCGCTACACTATAGACTGCTCTACTTAAGGAAAGTGGCATCCTTTGGTATAGCTATGGTGTAGTCTATGACTACTTATCTTCTGAAGAATCAGACTTGGCACGTTGAGTTCTTTGGAGTTATGAAGTAGATATTCATCAAGGTGTGAGCTTGAATGGAATACCTGTGATAAGATTAAGCGGGATGGAGGTTATCTACTCAAACTCAGTTGTTGAATCAAGTCTATGAGAACATGGAACCCTAGTTCTGTTAAAAGGAGGAGGTTCTTCTAAGTGGTATAAGGAGGAGCTGAATTCAGCAGCTGGATGTCATATCAGAATGTTCTGACACCAAGCTTAACATCAGGATCTCAGCTGGTGATGTGGCACATCATCTTAAGATAAGTTGATCTACAGGAGAATGGAAGTTATGGATGCTAGAAAAAGATCTATCTCATGCAGTTTGTGGGAGCTGTGGATAGAGAAGATGTTACATATCTAAGGCTCGGTGGATCCAAGATGGCTTGCTATGGAGCAAGTAGTTCATGTAACTTGAAGATCAGATTTCATTGGTCGATCAGTGTATCTTGTGGGAGTTCTGAAGGAGGGTGAGATCAGTCAAAAAGTGGCATTTGGTTAGTTTCATATTTGAATTCAAGAAGGATGAGGCAATCAAAAGTGGCATTTTGGTAGTTCTCGTGTATGGATTCGAGAAACCAAGATAATTAAATAGTGCCATTTGATTACTCTTGGGCAGAAGGGTGGTTGGTTGAAGACTTGATGAGGTATTGATTATTTTCTATTTTGGAGCTTGTGGCAAAAGTTCTCAGTTTATGGAAGATTACCTTCTTTTGGTGGATGAGAGTTTATTTCTCTCTTTGGTTATCTGGAGTTCTTGTTGATCAAGCTGGTGGCGCAGTGTTATTTGAAGATCTTCAGTAGGATTACTATGTAGATAGTAAGTACAATGGTGGAGCATATTAAGAACTATGATATTTGAAGGATGTCTTAACTGATGTTAGAACATCTTCTGGGTTAGTTATCCTTGGAGTAGGATTCTGGGTTCACATCTTATCTAAGAAGTATTTATCTTATTGTACGGGAGAATGATGGGTAAAGGATTGTCTTGGAAGTTTGATGTGAATGTTACTTACTATAAGTGGATCAGTTTGGTGCTTGTGGAGCAAATGGGCTGAGGATTTCTGGATCATGTGTTTGATGTCCTTCAAGTGTGAAGAACATCTGGGCGAGCTAGCAAACTAAGGGGCTCTGTATGTCTCTTTGAGGAATGTGAAGTATTCCAGATTCAATTGGGTTGTATCTCAGGGAACAAGGAGATCTATACATGAGAATTCGGGAGGAATTCGTGTGGTGTATAGATGATTTCTGGACGAGAGGGATCAATGGAGCTTTGGTCTCAATCCAAGAGTTTGTTAGTTATGGTACATGGATGCATTCCTGGTAATCTCATTGTATGATCATGAAGTTGTCATGGGATATCATATGGTGATTTTGAGGTGTTTCTTGCTGAAGAAGCATCAATTGAGAAAGATAGGGGGAGAACTTATGTTTGTTAAATGTACTAGTTTGATACATCGTTTGCTTGAAGGTCAAGCATTAGGTGAATGTGTTCAGCATGTGTGTTAAATAGAGGGTGCGCTCTTGAAGACATGAAGACGCGTCTTATGTTTTCCATTCATTTAGGGTGTTCTTCTGGAAAAGGAGCACTGGTTATCTACAAAAGGGGGAGCTAGACTTCTGTTTCAGATATATGGATGCAGCGGTGCAGATTGTTTATCAAGATTGTTTGTGGTTTCAAGCAGTTTGTGATAGATTGCCTCTAGTAAGGTTGATATGTCAGATGAGATGTCGTGACATTGTCCTACTAATATAAGTTATGGGTGAACTTACCAGGTTATTCTAATTTCATCATTGGTGTCAATGGATTGAATTAGAAGTTGTACAAGTATCTTGGGAATTTCTGCTGATGGAAAGGTCTATGGAAGAATTCTGTAGTAAACAAGTTTGCTAATTCTGGATTAAGGAAGTAATTCAGGATAAATAGAAGATGGGGGTAATTATAGTCCTGTCTATGTGGACCATAAATCTGACAGTATCAGGTTAGGTATCAGGACACTGTTTAAAAGCAGTTTCAAGGACAAGTCAGAACAGGTGGAATCTTTCGAAACTAACTTGACCAGCAGTTATTGCACTCATTGACTAGTCTTTTGTTTCTGTCAAATGGATTGGCTCTACCTACTTAGTTTCTTTAGTATTTAAGGAGGGTCGTGCTAGAACATCTTCCTTAAGTTGAGAACAAATGGGTTTTGTCTGTGTTTGGGTAAGCATAATCTGGGTTTGGGCATGCATGGGTCACTTTTGCCATCTTTTGGTTAAAAAGGGGGAGAATGGCTATGTTGTTACTATGAACTGTTTGCATGCGTTTGAGCTACTGATCATCTGGAAAAATGTCTCAAAGGATGTTATAACGTTCTGGTTGCTAATATCTTGGGTAAATTGTGTTTTGTGATCAGAGTTAGAGAGCAAGTTATGTTTTGTGATCTGAGTTACATTCTCTATGTACTCAGTATCACAAGGCACTGCATGCACTATCAAACTGAAGAATGTTTTAGCAAAAATTTGTCAAAAGGGGGAGATTGAAAGCTCCAAGAGTTTGACTAAATTTTGGTAAAACATAATGTTGTGAAAGATGTTCCAACATGAAGGATTCTGCCCCAAACCAAAGATGTTGAGTGAAATGTCCTAGCATGACAACTCGACATCATGATCATTACAGCAGGTTTGCTTTAAATCTGTTCCAAGATTCAAGGTCGATTGGAAATGGATCAAGGATCAAAGATACGAAGCCCAACTTAGCAGAAGGCTATAAAAGAAGACCAGGACCTAATGCAGAAAAGAGAGGGAGAACAAAATAGACTTAGGAATCCTATTTTGTAAAGTAGGGTTAAGGTTTTGAGAGTCGTAGGTTTCTCTTGTAAGTCTCCCTCTATATCGATTTGATACAGTGTGGCAAACATAGGTACTTGTATAGATTCAGAAACCCGTAGGTAATTGTAATACCCCAAAATTTGCCCTCTCATTTTCCATATCATTTAGCATGAGCTTTCATTTCAAAGCATTACATTCAAGCATAGAAAAAATAAAACACAAAGCATTGCATTCAGCATAGGACATGTGATCAAGGCATCTTCCTTTGGTTTGAGCTTTTCGTATTCAGAATATTATCAGTGAGTATCAAGGACCTCCGGTTGATCATGTTTCTTTCTGCTTCATGACTTGTCTTCATTTTCAAGTTGTTCTCGGGGAATTGTTCTTGTATTGAGATTCTTGGTTATAAAGACAGGATATCTGTGGATTGAATTGCAAATCATTGGGTCATGGTCAACTGAGTTTATTGATTGAGTTGTTAATATTCATTGAAGATAGGAGTTCGGCGGGGATTTTGAAGCTTGATATGAATTGGACGTGTTAGGATCAGTCACGGGGATTACTTAGAAGTTAGGTCCCAAATCCATTTTTGAATACCAATTAACCATTGCCATGTTAATATCCCATTTCATTTTAAAACCTTTTTTTTCTCACTCTTAGAAACCACATTTTTAAACCATTTTTAATCCATATCCATTTTTATCATTTTTCTTAGAACCGTATTCATGTCTACACATCCATTGCAAGTTAGTAACCATTTTTCCAAATATCCAAAACCCCATTTTTGTAGTTCACATCCTTTTTATAAACATTCAAATCAAAGTCACATATAAAACTCCATGGGCCAGCTGTTTTAACAAGAGGCGTTTGTTCTATTCATCGACAAGGAATGATAACTTAATAGATTCCATACTAGAGAAAGTGAATGTAGGTACATGAAACCCAAGATTGGTCTGAGGTTGACTGCTGTTCCACCATCTAGCTTCTATTATGATAAGAAATGTTGTGTTGATACTCTACGATCCATAAAATGCCAACATATAATGTTGTTAAGAGTAAGGGGTCATCACGACCTGCTGTACATGAGAGTCTCTCAACAAAGGCATCTCAAGTAAAAAGTGCACAACTTGTGTTGGACACCGCTCTAGGTAGGATGAGATGCCTTGCTGCATTAGCTCGATAAAAGAGCTAGGTGATCAATGTAGGGAATATTGGACCCCTGCAGATGCAGTAACTCGTCTTGAAATAGCACCAATGGCTGCTAATGTTGCTTGGAACATAGGAGAAGGGGACCAAATGGTTGAATATGACGGCGACGAAGCAAAAATTCGAACTGCCGGAAATAATGCTTCTAGCAGTGACGTAAGTAGTAATGAACCTGGTGAGGTTTTCTCAAGACGGAATATTCCATTTAATGCTGGTGAATCTCAGTTCAGCTTGTCTACAAATCCACAAGATTTAATTCAAAGATATGAGGAGTTTAAAAAATGCATTGAAAGAGGACACAATGGATTTATTCGCTATATACAGCAAATATAACACAGAAGCTCCATTAGAATTCATAAAGTAGAAAACTCATAACAGAATTTAGCACTGCAATAACAAAACCCCTGCAAATCAAGATGTGGCGACGTCTGATGCCGTCAAGATTTCCAAACAAGTTTGACTCTTCTTTCTAGCTTTGCGCAGCAAGCTCATCAATTCACAACAGAGTTTCGTTACAATTTCACACCGGTGCATCATTCAACAGCTAACAGCAATAAACCATTTACACAAAAAAAAACCCTCTAACAAATCCTAACAAACTTTCTAACTGATTTGAGAACAGAAAAAAAACCATCTCAAAACTCTATCTCTCGACTCTTTAATCTTGATTCTCTTCTCTCATTCTCGATTCAATTCCTTCACCTTCATCATCAACTCCATACAACAAACTCCATCACAGACTTGCAACGAACATCACCACCTTCACTTTTCACGATTCATCAACTTGCACTTTCGACAGTCCTTCGTCAATTTTCATTCTCTGCAGAAACTTCAAAGCATCGCTCTCAAGCAAGATTCATCTGCAGAATTCACAACCACAACACTTCACGTCAAACAACAACACCACCATTTCAGAATCACAAAAAAGGTAGAAGAAGATGCAAGGAGTAAGAATCGATCCAACAAATTGAACGAAGAGCAACGACATCAATTCGTAAGTCGCAAAAGAAACAGAAGGAGAAGTGAATCAAAGAGGAAAGAGCGTGAACGAGATATACCTGAAGTGAATTTGTCATATCGCCATCGCACTTGAAGCGTCATCGGAGCGACTCCGATAGGTATTCCGAATCTCATTCTCCTTACTATTGTTTTAGAATTTGAGCGAGTTGCGTTGTTGATGTTGAATGTGCTGCAAATCTCATTGTACGTTCTTTGTATTTCGTTCGTGTTCTGCTGAGGTCGTGGTGAGGGTTTGAGTCTCCTCCGCCTCCGGCGAGATGTCACGACGCGGCAGAGCAATCGCTTTCTGACGGTGGTGGTTGCTGAGCGAAGGTTGAGTGTTGCGGAGAGCGAATGAATATCACTGGTAGGAAGGCCATTGAAGCATGGCGGAGGTTTCGAAGGAGGCGAGGTCGTGGCACAGTTGTTAACGACGGTGATTTGTTGGGATGAGGAGTGTTTTTTTTTCTCGCGGCGGCGACGTTAGTAAGACGGAGGGGGTTGAGACGGCGTTGGATCAAAGAGAGTTCGAATCAGAGATGATGTTGGTGTACGGGAACGGATGGTGGAGTTCGCGCGAAGTAGGATGAATCGGCGAAGAAGAAGAACTTGGAAATATGGAATGACATAGTTGTATTAGGGAAATAGATTGATTCACGCTGAGTGATCTCTTTTAATTAGGTTTTTTTACTTTCTTTCCTTTCCAAAACGTGGACCGGGCCTTACCTCCATGGAATCATTTTTGGCACCCACGTTTTCACTCTTACACCCCCTACCTGCAGAGCTGGCACACCTCACGCCCCTTGGTACTGTTACTACGCCCCTCCTTTCATGCTCACTAATCATTGTGTTAATTAATTATGTTTTGAAGTTAATGATGCTTTAACCACATACTAATTGTGAATTAGTTCAATGATTGAGAATTAGATTTCAAGTTTCTTTTTAGTTTAGATAATTAGGTTTAGTTAATTAATTCGATGATTAGGTTTGATTAATTGGCTTAGTAATTAGTTTAGAAATTACTTTGTAGGTTTAGACATTAACCTTAGATATTAATCTTGATAATTAGATTTAGGTCTTGACCATTGTTTTGGGTAATTGTTAGTGGCTTTTAATTTCGAATTTAGAAACTAATTTCTAACATTGACTAAACATAGGTTTTAGTACTAATATTTTCATAATAGTCTCATTAGTTAACTTTGTTAATAGTCTTTAATATGTTTTGCATAGATTTTCGACTAATCGGTGTTTACATTTAGTATTGATTTCATTTACTTATTATTGACCATTTCCAATGGAATTTTGACTAACATTTGAGTTTGTTTTGTAGTGATTCTCACTTGGCTTGATTAGCTAAATGTAGAAGCTGCTGTACACATAGCTGCTGTGCACAAAGAGTGCTGTAGAATGTTGTTATCCTGGCTGACTGCATATACACCCATTCTGTTCTGGAAATAGTAGCTGTTATAGACTGTTTTTACTCGTTGCTAGTTTTTACCGCTATGCAGGTGTTGGAGCGCTGTTGTTGCTGATGTTTATGGCTTATGGCCTTGTTTTATTATTTTAAGAGCATTTGGTTCCATGCCTTTCACGGACCCATTCCACTTTCTAACACTTTTGCTCATTTATGCTAGATCACTAGAAGTTGGCCGGTTTGCTTATACTTTGCTTGCGTTGCTACGGATTGATATCCGTTCGGTATCACTTCTCTTCTCTTTTACTAATTCCGCATTTCTCCTTCTTATGCCATGAGAAGTAGGATTGGGAGTCTGTGCCACTTGGCCGGCAATGGTGGAAGTTCTCAAAGGAGGCTCTGTTTGCGATTGTTTAATATCGTGCTGAAGACCTCTAATGAGGCAATTGACGGAAGGCAGGGTTCGCAATCGACCCCCGTTATGCTAGTTGAGTCGTTCTTAGCTCTCATTACATGATTGAAGCTCCGAACCTTATCACTCTTGTTATCGAGTCGGTCCAAGTGGAATAGGGTTCCGCAATCGAATCCCCACTCATTGTCATTAGCTCACATCGACCGATGTTGACGCTTATGTGATCTTAATCACATCCCTCTTCTTTTCTTTCTTCATCTGCTTTGATATCTCATATCATTGCATTGTTTGTTGTTAGCTTAACTTTCTTCTTCCTTAGGACACCTATTCTAACTTGTCCAAGTTAGATAGGTTAGAAAACATAACATAGGACTAACCTTTGCATGACAACATTAGGTAGATTTCCCCCTCTCTTTTAGGACTAGGTTCCTCAAGCCTCATTAACCATAGGATCTCCAAGCATGCTAACACTAGGGTGAGTCTTAGTCCCCCACATAGATTTTTACTTTTTTTTCTCTCTTGAGTCTCTCTTCTCATCTCAAAGAAAATTCAAAACATGTAATAAAGGTAAGCATTTATTGCATTTAGGCCTTTCATATAAAGAAGAGATTATAAGGGGTCTTCTCTTATAATCTTAGAATGTATAGCATATAGCCCATCTTGGGCCAATGTGTTAGACATTTGATCTTGTATGAGGGACTTAAATGCAATACTTGTTGAAGGTACAAATAATAAAACATTTCTTCATTTCTTAATCAACAAAAACACTCAATAAAGGCATAACACCTATTGTATTTAGGCCTTTCATGTGGGAACAAGGAAGTGGGGGATCTTCTCACACTTTCTTGGAATGTTTAGCATACGTCCCATCTTGGGTCGATATGCGAGACATTCGATCCTATATGAGGGACGTAAATACAATACATGTTACAAAACGAAAACAATCAAAAACACTTCTCTCTTTAAAAGACAAAAACAAATAATTACGTCTTTTCTTTGGGAATTCTTTTCTCATCTCACTCACTCTCAACGTATGAACGTGCTCCTACTCGTTCTCTTGCAAGATGGTAACGCACTCGGACCAGCGAGCCTGCAACACCTGAGCTAGAACGTAAGCCGTTCTCTAAAAAATGTAATCCATCCCTAGTGAGGGGAACTACGTCGCTCTGATTCTCATGCTCCCGATGAGATACGTAGGCAGTGGGTAGGGCCCATGCGAGCACTTCTTTTATTTTCCCTACATTTGTTTCTCTTTCTCTTTCCTTTCCTTTTCCATTCCTTTTCCAGTTCCTTTTTTTCCAGTTTCATACACCCTTTGATCGAGACAAGCAAGCGTGGATCCCATCGGGTACGATGGACGCGAGGGGGTGCTAATACCTTCCTCTCGCGTAACCGACTCCCGAACTCAGTTCTTTTGGTCGCAAGACCATGTTCTTTCCTTCCTTCAGGTTTATGCGGTGTTTCCTTTCCCTCTCTTGGGATAAATACACATTGCTGGCGACTCTGTTTGGTGCCACTTTCGCGTTTGTACTAGGATGAAAATCCCGGGAGCGACAGCTGGCGACTCTACTGGGGAACGAACCCAGAATCTCTGGTTTCCTTAGCGAGTCAATCCTAGCGCTTGTCTGTTTTTCTTTCATTGGGTGTTTACTTTTTTGTTGTATTTACTGTTGTACTGTATTGCTATTTATTGTATTGCAGCTTTACTGTACTTTACTGTATTTATCGCATTTACTGCATTACATATCACTATTGTGCTGGACTGTGCTGTTGGTTTCTGTTTGGCGGGCGGAATGTTCTGAGAGATAAGCCCACTACCAAGGCTTGAGTACACACATAGGTATTAGAGTGGATAGTCATGACGCTTGCGTGGTGGTGACCACGTATTGTTGTTTATGAGACCCACAACCAGACGAGGTTCTATCAAGAGCTTTCTGCTACTGCATGTTATGCAGGCCAGTAGTTATTCTCTTGAGGAACTGTCGACTCTGGTGACCATTCCCGAGGACTCAGTTGCGGCACTCCTCCCGAGTTGTGACAGTGGCAGACCACGTTCTGTGGCAAACCCATTGCACATTCTCGATCCGAGGACCCAATGCTGGGAACTCGCTGTAGGATATCCCTTTTGAAGGAGAATCAGTGGAGGCACTCCTCGATTGGCGATAGTACTGTACCCCGAGGGATGAATGTACTATTGCTTCTCGACCTCAGTGCCAGAAGCTGAGGACCTTTCGTTTTGGAGAATCAGTTGAGGCCTCCTCGATTGATGATGATGCCAAACCTGAAATGGTGAACGTATCATCATTTCTCGACCTGAGAGCCCGGGATACTGAACATCCTAGTACCCACATGTGAGAGGGGCGGGTTGTTTACAGGTTTGCAGGTAACCTTGACTTTCATCCTACCTGGTATTCTGGTTCTCTCATCAGTGTGGACTCATCAGCCTGGTATTATGGCATCATGATTATTCTGACCATCCCGGTATTCTGATCAGGTCGGTGCTCTGATTATGCCGATATTCTGGCCTTCTGGTATTCTGATTATGCCGATATCCCGGCATCCTGGCATTCTGATTATTCGGATATTCCGGTATTCTGGTATTTTCTTCCGAGCAGACTTATGAGCTTATTCAGCCGTCAGCACAGCAGTTATCCAGATTATATAGAAGCTTTGATCCCATGTCCGTTGCATCTGCATCATCATTTTCGCATACATGTTCGTGTATTTCCAAGGGACATTAACTTTGAGACTTGCCACTGGGCATTTCCATCCATTTCTTATATTTTTTCTAAAAAAAAAATTTGAATCAAAGCATAATGATCCCCTGGAAATATTCGGACATGGCATTTTGCATGGCATTCTCATACTCATATGCATAACAGGTGTCCCAGAGCGGATTTCTCATCCTGACTGGGTATTCTCTTCAGAAACGGCCAACATGACTTTTTCCAATTACTCGATTCGCCACAGTCAAGGTTCAGATATGGAACAACTCCGAGCGGAGGTGACTGAGATGAATGCCCAACTGGGGCATTTTATGGTGGACATTCAAGCATTGTCCCAAGGTCTGAAACTGCTGAGAGAAGAAGTCAACCGGGTGAAGTCTCAGATGGGTCCGCTTACAGAAATCCAGAATGCGGTGTTAAGGAAACAAAGCAATCCTCATCCCTGGTGAGGGGAACTACGTCGCTCTGATTCTTCATTGTTCAATGGAGATACGTAGGCAGGAGATCGTGTGAGATCTTTGCGAGCAACCTTATCTATCAACCTTATTTATTAATTTCTTTCCTCCAGATATCTCTTGTCAGCTTCCAACTCCATCTCCCCAAGAGAGTCCTAGGGGCAGAGCATATGGGCAAAGGCCAGAACAACTTGAGAAGAAGTTTGATCCCATTCCGATGCCGTACGCGCAACGGGTCTCCTTGTTTGCTCAAATTCAAACTGGTTGAGCTAGTCGCATCAGGATCATCTTCGACAAAGCTTCCTTTGGGGTTTCAATGCCAAATGCCAGGTATGACTACCATTCTGGAGCACCTGACCATTTAATTGACGATTGCAAGTCTTCCAGAGGTAAAGGTAAAGACAAGGTGCAAAACTTGATTGACTCAAAGGTTATCACACCAGACGGGTGGCCCATAAATTGAACTTTCTTCATCAGATTGAGCACCCAGTTTGCAAAAACATCATCAGAAGCAACAAGTCCAGACGGAGTCAAGCCTCCTCAACATGGACAATCATTTAGCTTCTTTACTGCATTCTCATGTGTAGCTTTTTATGTTTGTCAAAACATTTGTATGCATGCATGAAATCTGTTTTTCTTTTTATGTTAATCATAATACAATAAGCATGTTTTTCTTGAAGTGATCCATTCGTATTCACTCATAAGTTTGTATATGTGCATTGCAATACCAACTGTCGTGCTTAAACTCTTGAAGGAGGATGATGAGTTGGAAACGCAAAAATCTCTAATTGTGTGCTTTTGGATAAAACCCTGTTGAGGATGTACAGGCATTGATTCAAATCCCCAAACACTGGAGATATAAGGGAGATAGACCCTCGTTAACCCCTTTGAGCCTTGAAGTAGGAGTTTCTTTTCGTATGAAAAAACCCTCACATTTAACCTAGGGGCAGGGTAGGCGTCAGTTAATTTGACCGAGCGTTCAAATTTCAAAAGGAGTGTGCATCTGAGGATCCATTACCTTCTATTCCACCGCCAAGAGGTCAAGAGATGTGAAACCACAATGGTTATCCATCAACAATCAAAGAGTGAGGCAGTCACAACCCTTTCAACAAAGTCAAGACAAGCTAGTGTCACACGATTTGTTCCGCGAAAAAAAACAAAAAGAAAAAGAAAAAGCCCGCTAAGTTGAAACTTGAAAACAAGCAACTTAGGCAAAAGTTAGGGCATCCCGCTGGACTCCGAAATCAAAGATTCAATAGAATCAGTCCAGGAAAAAGTTAGGGATAAAAAAAAAGGAGGGCAAAAGAATGCGAAAGCGAAAAACAAAAGGATTACAAAAGAAAATCCTCGAGCAAGAACAAAGTCGTGTGACTACAAACAAAAGACAAAGGGGTGACTGTCACTCCAAAGCCTCATTGGGTGTCAAATTATCAGATGCATGGGTTCCTTAAAGATCACAAAATCTATCTGAGAGACGAACGCTTATGCAAATTAGCTGAACGTAGGACTAGAGAACATCACGAAGAGTGGGTGGGCACCAATAAACTTTGAGCCATAATCCTTTTTTCTCAAAACCGTGAACCAGGCCACGATACAACCCTCAAAAGTCCTAATTGAAACAGGGTTATTTCAAAGGCATACTACCAAGAGATAGCGTTCCTGACTCCGATGAGTTGTGCTAAAAGATCTTTGTTGGTGTTGCATGTGCATTGCATTCTTTCATTCAAAAATTAATGTCGTATCCTAACCCGTGATTCGCTCACAAAAGGGTTTGCGACATCTTTTCAGTAAGCTTCAAGATTAACATGTGTGTTGCATTAGAATTTTCATTCTCAGAATAAAACATTTTCTGCTTGCATACATTTGTTTGACATCAAAAGAAGGTTACATATGGAAATTCAGTCCAGGAGCTTAATCTTGCCGAGTTGAGAATCCTGAAACTCCCGAAGGACAACCACATCCAATGGTACTTCCTCAGGAAACTTTGTTGAGCAGGAGCTTTCCCAACAAGTTGTGTTAAGACGTAGTCGATCTGAGCCAATCACGTCGAATCCTCTCTTTAAGGTGTAGCCAATCTGAGCCAATCACGTCGAGAAATCTCTTCAGAGTTCAGTTAAACTGAGGCAATTATCTCAAGATTCAAACCTCTCCAAAGGCATGTACTCGGGGTCTTCCTTCGAAGATCAATGGTCAGGGGCAAAACTACTTCAAGGTTCATACTAGGGCAGGCTATCCCAAGGGCATGAGAAGGTAGTCCGTCTAGACGGCTAATCAGCCTATCCAGGGTTCAGAATACTGAGGCAGAATATCTCACGGTGGTATGAGATTGTTCATAAATCTTCGCAAGGTGAAATCCTCTGAAAACCATACAGTCCGGGGCAGTTACGTCGAGATCCGACGAATCTCTCCAAGAGTTTGAAGACATTGAGGCATTTTGGATGTCAAGCCTTCTGTAAAATCCTCTTGAGGCAACTTCTTTCTGGCGGACTGTGATGGTCTGGGGCAAGTGGAAAATTGTAAGAACTGTTGTTCACGCATATGCAGTCAATCAGCCAAAAGGCTTGAAACAAAGGGGCATTCCAACCCAAGGCATTTGTGGTCCCCCGTCTTTAGCAGGCTTCATTAATAACGCTCCCAGCAAGAGATGCATCAAAACCTTTCTCCCCAACAAGTGGTGGTTCAGAGTTAGATTTTCTCTGTTGCAGAAGTCATATCCAGCACGGGGCATACGTGCATATCCTTTGCTTGCAGGTAGCAGCCTCGTACTAGGCTTAAAGGCAAAATTGAAGCCTTTGCGAGATCACGGGATCATGTCTTCTGGACGAGCAATCACTCATCCCCACGCAGAAGATTCAGTTAATCTGGGGCAATCATGTTCAGGGAAGGGTTCACTTGTCACCCTTTTGTCACAACGTTTACTGACTGAGTCCATCATTTGGTCGGCGGTCGTTCACGACGATTCGATATCAGCGAACTGAGTTCAACCGGGTATCATTGTATCTTATTAAGTCGATTCTCTCATTCAGTACTTCCAACAGCTACAAGCTTTTCTGTGTCGATAATGGTTGCGAATTCCCCAATAAAGTTGCTTCGCAGACACCGAAGTTGATGGTCAATCCCCGTTGAAATCACTAGGAGTTTGAAGAGGCTAAATCTTCTGTAAAATTCTCTTATGACATCCTCTTCGGGGACAAATTGTTGGTTTTCTTAAGCATGGGGCATGTTGTTTCCCCAGCATGAAGTGTTGATCACCCCCAGTAGAGTTTGATGGTCATTATCCCCAGCGAAGTCGCAGGAGTTTGAAGAAGCTAAATCTTCTGTAAAATCCTCTTATGACATCCTCTTCGGGGACAAATGGTTTGGTTCCCCAGCATGAAGTGTTGATCATCCCCAGTAGAGTTTGAGGACAGTTGGTCTTCTGTAAAATCCTCTCAAAAGGCATTCCCCAACACGAGACGCTTTAAAGCAGTTTTCTCCAGCAGAGTTTGTTATAAACTCGTCATCCCCAACGGAATTGTCTAAAGGAAAGCTCGCCTAACATGGTGCATTGTGGTACTTATCCTAAGCTCGACAGTCATAGTCTTCAGCAGACTACTATGGATTTGCTTTGGGTTTCCCCAACAGATCTCTAAGGACTCTTTCCTAGCAAGTTACAGTGGAATGTTCTAACCAGGATTTGCATATCCCTGGCAGAGTAGCTCTGATCCCCAGCAAGATTGTGTCTCTGGTAATGATCCCCCACAGAGGTCAGCATCGAATCTTGTCAGCAATACTCCCCAGCTAAGTTGTTGTTCTTCTCCCCACTAGAGGCCTATTGATCAACAAAATCTATTTTGCGGCAGAGTGGTGATATATTCCCTCCCCAGCCAGGTTAGCAGGTTGGTTCTTCCCGCAAAAGATCTCGGGTTTGATAGATCCTCATGCAGAGTTTTAATGACCTCTTTAGCAAGATGTCATGCAAAGAAAGTCATCCCCAAGCAGATGAAGTAATTCCTGGCATATTTATCAAGCCCTATACTCCAAAGTCCAATTTATTTTTGGCAAGCTTGACAATTCGAAGCAGACGGATTGTTCATTCATTCTCCAGTGGAGAGGTTATCCTTTCAGGAGTCTCCAAAGTCAAATCATTGGTCATTGCTCCTCAGCAGAGTCAGCAGAGATGTCTGACACAGATGCAGAGAGTAATACAATTTTGCAAATTCTAAAAGTCCAACAGTGGATTGGCAAAAGTCCGTCTTCGGGTGGTAAAAGTCCAACAGTGGATTGGCAAAAGTCCGTCTTCGGGTGGCAAAAGTCCAACAGTGGATTGGCAAAAGTCCGTCTTCGGGTGGCAAAAGTCCAACAGTGGATTGGTGAAAGGTCCATCTAAGGGTGGCAAAAGTCCAACAGTGGATTGGCGAAAGTCCGTCTTCGGGTGGCAAAAGTCCAACAGTGGATTGGCAAAAGTCCGTCTTCGGGTGGCGCGAGGCTGCAAAGTCCACCAGTAGCGTGGCAAGCCAGTAGTCGTCTGGCGTCGTACAAAAGACATTATTAAAGTCCACCAGCAGTGTGGCAAGCCAGTAGACGTCTGGCGTCGTACAAAAGACATTATTAAAGTCCACCAGCAGTGTGGCAAGCCAGTAGTCGTCTGGCGTCGTACAAAAGACGTTGTCAAAGTCCACCAGCAGCGTGGTAAGCCAGTAGTCATCTGGCGTTGTACAAAAGACATCTCTTCAGTGTTATTCTTCATTATCAGAGTTTTATTCAAGCAGAGTTCATTTGGTTGGGTTTATATCCATTTTCTTCTTCTCCACAGAGTGCAAATTTTCGGGTTATTTTCGGTATTCAATCCCTCCATACCTTGAAAGTATGACAGCAATCGCTATCATCCGTTCAGGTCTACAGTGATTGAATAGGGGCAGCTGTAATACCCCAAAATTTGCCCTCTCATTTTCCATATCATTTAGCATGAGCTTTCATTTCAAAGCATTACATTCAAGCATAGAAAAAATAAAACACAAAGCATTGCATTCAGCATAGGACATGTGATCAAGGCATCTTCCTTTGGTTTGAGCTTTCCGTATTCAGAATATTATCAGTGAGTATCAAGGACCTCCGGTTGATCATGTTTCTTTCTGCTTCATGACTTGTCTTCATTTTCAAGTTGTTCTCGGGGAATTGTTCTTGTATTGAGATTCTTGGTTATAAAGACAGGATATCTGTGGATTGAATTGCAAATCATTGGGTCATGGTCAACTGAGTTTATTGATTGAGTTGTTAAGATTCATTGAAGATAGGAGTTCGGCGGGGATTTTGAAGCTTGATATGAATTGGACGTGTTAGGATCAGTCACGGGGATTACTTAGAAGTTAGGTCCCAAATCCATTTTTGAATACCAATTAACCATTGCCATGTTAATATCCCATTTCATTTTAAAACCTTTTTTTTCTCACTCTTAGAAACCACATTTTTAAACCATTTTTAATCCATATCCATTTTTATCATTTTTCTTAGAACCGTATTCATGTCTACACATCCATTGCAAGTTAGTAACCATTTTTTCCAAATATCCAAAACCCCATTTTTGTAGTTCACATCCTTTTTATAAACATTCAAATCAAAGTCACATATAAAACTCCATGGGCCAGCTGTTTTAACAAGAGGCGTTTGTTCTATTCATCGACAAGGAATGATAACTTAATAGATTCCATACTAGAGAAAGTGAATGTAGGTACATGAAACCCAAGATTGGTCTGAGGTTGACTGCTGTTCCACCATCTAGCTTCTATTATGATAAGAAATGTTGTGTTGATACTCTACGATCCATAAAATGCCAACATATAATGTTGTTAAGAGTAAGGGGTCATCACGACCTGCTGTACATGAGAGTCTCTCAACAAAGGCATCTCAAGTAAAAAGTGCACAACTTGTGTTGGACACCGCTCTAGGTAGGATGAGATGCCTTGCTGCATTAGCTCGATAAAAGATCTAGGTGATCAATGTAGGGAATATTGGACTCCTGCAGATGCAGTAACTCGTCTTGAAATAGCACCAATGGCTGCTAATGTTGCTTGGAACATAGGAGAAGGGGACCAAATGGTTGAATATGACGGCGACGAAGCAAAAATTTGAACTGCCGGAAATAATGCTTCTAGCAGTGACGTAAGTAGTAATGAACCTGGTGAGGTTTTCTCAAGACGGAATATTCCATTTAATGCTGGTGAATCTCAGTTCAGCTTGTCTACAAATCCACAAGATTTAATTCAAAGATATGAGGAGTTTAAAAAATGCATTGAAAGAGGACACAATGGATTTATTCGCTATATACAGCAAATATAACACAGAAGCTCCATTAGAATTCATAAAGTAGAAAACTCATAACAGAATTTAGCACTGCAATAACAAAACCCCTGCAAATCAAGATGTGGCGACGTCTGATGCCGTCAAGATTTCCAAACAAGTTTGACTCTTCTTTCTAGCTTTACGCAGCAAGCTCATCAATTCACAACAGAGTTTCGTTACAATTTCACACCGGTGCATCATTCAACAGCTAACAGCAATAAACCATTTACACAAAAAAAAAACCCTCTAACAAATCCTAACAAACTTTCTAACTGATTTGAGAACAGAAAAAAAACCATCTCAAAACTCTATCTCTCGACTCTTTAATCTTGATTCTCTTCTCTCATTCTCGATTCAATTCCTTCACCTTCATCATCAACTCCATACAACAAACTCCATCACAGACCTGCAACGAACATCACCACCTTCACTTTTCACGATTCATCAACTTGCACTTTCGACAGTCCTTCGTCAATTTTCATTCTCTGCAGAAACTTCAAAGCATCGCTCTCAAGCAAGATTCATCTGCAGAATTCACAACCACAACACTTCACGTCAAACAACAACACCACCATTTCAGAATCACAAAAAAGGTAGAAGAAGATGCAAGGAGTAAGAATCGATCCAACAAATTGAACGAAGAGAAACGACATCAATTCGTAAGTCGCAAAAGAAACAGAAGGAGAAGTGAATCAAAGAGGAAAGAGCGTGAACGAGATATACCTGAAGTGAATTTGTCATATCGCCATCGCACTTGAAGCGTCATCGGAGCGACTCCGATAGGTATTCCGAATCTCATTCTCCTTACTATTGTTTTTGAATTTGAGCGAGTTGCGTTGTTGATGTTGAATGTGCTGCAAATCTCGTTGTGCGTTCTTTGTATTTCGTTCGTGTTCTGCTGAGGTCGTGGTGAGGGTTTGAGTCTCCTCCGCCTCCGGCGAGATGTCACGACGCGGCGGAGCAATCGCTTTCTGACGGTGGTGGTTGCTGAGCGAAGGTTGAGTGTTGAGGAGAGCGAATGAATATCACTGGTAGGAAGGCCATTGAAGCATGGCGGAGGTTTCGAAGGAGGCGAGGTCGTGGCACAGTTGTTAACGGCGGTGATTTGTTGGGATGAGGAGTTTTTTTTTCTCGCGGCGGCGACGTTAGTAAGACGGAGGGGGTTGAGACGGCGTTGGATCAAAGAGAGTTCGAATCGGAGATGATGTTGGTGTACGGGAACGGATGGTGGAGTTCGCGCGAAGGAGGATGAATCGGCGAAGAAGAAGAACTTGGAAAGATGGAATGACATAGTTGTATTAGGGAAATAGATTGATTCACGCTGAGTGATCTCTTTTAATTAGGTTTTTTTACTTTCTTTCCTTTCCAAAACGTGGACCGGGCCTTACCTCCATGGAATCATTTTTGGCACCCACGTTTTCACTCTTACACCCCCTACCTGCAGAGCTGGCACACCTCACGCCCCTTGGTACTGTTACTACGCCCCTCCTTTCATGCTCACTAATCATTGTGTTAATTAATTATGTTTTGAAGTTAATGATGCTTTAACCACATACTAATTGTGAATTAGTTCAATGATTGAGAATTAGATTTCAAGTTTCTTTTTAGTTTAGATAATTAGGTTTAGTTAATTAATTCAATGATTAGGTTTGATTAATTGGCTTAGTAATTAGTTTAGAAATTACTTTGTAGGTTTAGACATTAACCTTAGATATTAATCTTGATAATTAGATTTAGGTCTTGACCATTGTTTTGGGTAATTGTTAGTGGCTTTTAATTTCGAATTTAGAAACTAATTTCTAACATTGACTAAACATAGGTTTTAGTACTAATATTTTCATAATAGTCTCATTAGTTAACTTTGTTAATAGTCTTTAATATGTTTTGCATAGATTGTCGACTAATCGGTGTTTACATTTAGTATTGATTTCATTTACTTCTTATTGACCATTTCCAATGGAATTTTGACTAACATTTGAGTTTGTTTTGTAGTGATTCTCACTTGACTTGATTAGCTAAATGTAGAAGCTGCTGTACACATAGCTGTTGTGCACAAAGAGTGCTGTAGAATGTTGTTATCCTGGCTGACTGCATATACACCCATTCTGTTCTGGAAATAGTAGCTGTTATAGACTGTTTTTACTCGTTGCTTGTTTTTACCGCTATGCAGGTGTTGAAGCGCTGTTGTTGTTGACGTTTATGGCTTATGGCCTTGTTTTATTATTTTAAGAGCATTTGGTTCCATGCCTTTCACGGACCCATTCCACTTTCTAACACTTTTGCTCATTTATGCTAGATCACTAGAAGTTGGCCGGTTTGCTTATACTTTGCTTGCGTTGCTACGGATTGATATCCGTTCGGTATCACTTCTCTTCTCTTTTACTAATTCCGCATTTCTCCTTCTTATGCCATGAGAAGTAGGATTGGGAGTCTGTGCCACTTGGCCGACAATGGTGGAAGTTCTCAAAGGAGGCTCTGTTTGCGATTGTTTAATATCGTGCTGAAGACCTCTAATGAGGCAATTGACGGAAGGTAGGGTTCGCAATCGACCCCCGTTATTCTAGTTAAGTCGTTCTTAGCTCTCATTACATGATTGAAGCTCCGAACCTTATCACTCTTGTTATCGAGTCGGTCCAAGTGGAATAGGGTTCCGCAATCGAATCCCCACTCATTGTCATTAGCTCACATCGACCGATGTTGACGCTTATGTGATCTTAATCACATCCCTCTTCTTTTCTTTCTTCATCTGCTTTGATATCTCATATCATTGCATTGTTTGTTATTAGCTT
Organism: Lathyrus tuberosus; assembly: GCA_022829125.1. Lineage (NCBI taxonomy): Eukaryota > Viridiplantae > Streptophyta > Magnoliopsida > Fabales > Fabaceae > Lathyrus > Lathyrus tuberosus. Next base: position 2,962,128 of record JALAZF010000481.1, on the reverse strand, counting down.
AACTTTCTTCTTCCTTAGGACACCTATTCTAACTTGTCCAAGTTAGATAGGTTAGAAAACATAACATAGGACTAACCTTTGCATGACAACATTAGGTAGATTTCCCCCTCTCTTTTAGGACTAGGTTCCTCAAGCCTCATTAACCATAGGATCTCCAAGCATGCTAACACTAGGGTGAGTCTTAGTCCCCCACATAGATTTTTACTTTTTTTTCTCTCTTGAGTCTCTCTTCTCATCTCAAAGAAAATTCAAAACATGTAATAAAGGTAAGCATTTATTGCATTTAGGCCTTTCATATAAAGAAGAGATTATAAGGGGTCTTCTCTTATAATCTTAGAATGTATAGCATATAGCCCATCTTGGGCCAATGTGTTAGACATTTGATCTTGTATGAGGGACTTAAATGCAATACTTGTTGAAGGTACAAATAATAAAACATTTCTTCATTTCTTAATCAACAAAAACACTCAATAAAGGCATAACACATATTGTATTTAGGCCTTTCATGTGGGAACAAGGAAGTGGGGGATCTTCTCACACTTTCTTGGAATGTTTAGCATACGTCCCATCTTGGGTCGATATGCGAGACATTCGATCCTATATGAGGGACGTAAATACAATACATGTTACAAAACGAAAACAATCAAAAACACTTCTCTCTTTAAAAGACAAAAACAAACAATTACGTCTTTCCTTTGGGAATTCTTTTCTCATCTCACTCACTCTCAACGTATGAACGTGCTCCTACTCGTTCTCTTGCAAGATGGTAACGCACTCGGACCAGCGAGCCTGCAACACCTGAGCTAGAACGTAAGCCGTTCTCTAAAAAATGCAATCCATCCCTAGTGAGGGGAACTACGTCGCTCTGATTCTCATGCTCCCGATGAGATACGTAGGCAGTGGGGTAGGGCCCATGCGAGCACTTCTTTTATTTTCCCTACATTTGTTTCTCTTTCTCTTTCCTTTCCTTTTCCATTCCTTTTCCAGTTCCTTTTTTTCCAGTTTCATACACCCTTTGATCGAGACAAGCAAGCGTGGATCCCATCGGGTACGATGGACGCGAGGGGGTGCTAATACCTTCCTCTCGCGTAACCGACTCCCGAACTCAGTTCTTTTGGTCGCAAGACCATGTTCTTTCCTTCCTTCAGGTTTATGCGGTGTTTCCTTTCCCTCTCTTGGGATAAATACACATTGCTGGCGACTCTGTTTGGTGCCACTTTCGCGTTTGTACTAGGATGAAAATCCCGGGAGCGACAGTAATGAATCATGTATTGTTCTTGGATGAAGCTTTGAAGCAAATCCAAGTTAACTTGTTAGTCAAGGATGCTTGACTGAACTTTGTATTGGAAGGGGTGTCTTTCAATAGGAATGATACAGTTATGGGGTAGTAACTGTTAGATAATCACAGGTTGTGATTTAGGGAGTGAGATGAGTTTCTCTTATCAATTAGATGTGACTTCTAATTATAAAGTCTTCATTGGGTAGTGATAGGTAAGGGTGGGTGTTTACTATAAACTTGAGGTTGTTTACATAAAACTATACTACTGATAATGGAGTCTTCTTCCTGGATTGGTATCCCCTAGATGTAGGTGAGTTGAACCGAACTGGGTCATAATATTCTGTGTTGTTTATCATTCTGCAATTTACAGTTCAGTTTTGATTAACATGTTGAAATAGATGTCGAAACATCTGTGGTTATGCAGTTACTGATAGTTTTGGAAATCAGTCTGCAGTTCTGTTCCTTTGTTTAATTATTTTGCAGAACAATGTCTTGACATGTGTTAGGACATCTGTTGTCTGCTATGCCAGAATTTCACCAAAAAGGTGAAAGGTGTCAACACTAGAGGCTGCTTTTAACGTGCAATCTAGAGAAGCACTGGATTATAAAATATCTAAGATGTTCTATTATGCAGGGCTGCCATTTCATTAAGTAAGATATCCTCACTTTAGGAAGGCTTTTGCTTATGCTGCCAACAATTCTTTGCCTGGTTATCAACCCCCAACTTATAAATAATTAAGGAATACATTACTTCAAAATGAGCGAAACCATATGGAAAACTTGTTGCAGTCGATAAAAAATACATGGAATCAAAAGGGTGTGACTATTGTTAGTGATGGATGAAGTGGTCCACAGAGAATACCTATTATTAATTTCATGGTTGTCACAGAGAGTGAACCTATGTTTCTAAAGGCCGTAAATTGCTTTAATGAGGTAAAAGATAAGGAATTCATTGTTAAACGCAGCAGGGAGGTAATTATGGATGTTGGCCCTTCAAATGTTGTGTAGGTAGTGACAAATAATGCACAGGTTTGTAAGGCAGCGAGTTTAATTACCAAGGGTGAGTTTCCTTCTATTTACTGGACCCCATGTGTTGTAAATACATTAAATCTTGCTTTGAAGAACATATTTGTAGCCAAGGATACTGAAAAAATAGTATTGCTTATAAAGAGTGTTCGTAGATCACCAAAGTTGTGGATAATGCAATATTTATCAAGAACTTTGTCATGGGTCACTCTATGAGATTGTCAATTTTCACTTCATTTATTACATTAAAGTTGCTTTAAGTTGATTTAATAAGATTTGTGTCCACTATTGTAATGCTTAAGATATTTAATCTTTTGAAGATAGGACTCCAACAAACGGTGATTAGCAAGCAATGGTCTTCTTACAAGGATGATGATGTTCAAAAGGCACAATTTGTGAAGGATACCTTATTGGATGATAATTGGTGGAATAATATTGATTATATTTTTTCTTTCACTAATCTTATTTAAGATGTTCTTAGAAGAACTGACACAGAAGTTTCGTGTCTTCATCTAGTTTATGACATGTCGGATTCAATGATTGAAGATGTCAGGAAGGCCATACATAAGCATGAAGGAATATCAAATGTTGAAATATCAACCTTTCATCAAGTAGTTCATGCTATATTAATTGATCCCTAGACTAAGAGTAGCACACATCTCCATTGCCTTTGTCATTCTCTAAATCCAAGGTTATTAAGTTTTAAATTGTTACTTTTTAACTTACATCTTCTTTTGGATTACATAAATTTATACATAGATTTTTTATTATAGGCATTATAGTCACTATTCCAAAATAGAGTTTAGGCAGTACCCCCTTTCTAGCACTTTTTTTTTTATAAAAGCATTGTTATAAACAAAAGAGGACATTAGACATCGCTTTTGATAATAAGTGTTGTCATAAGTAATTCACATAGGCAGCACTTAATAATATAAGTATTGTTGAATGTTACAAAAAGCAAACTGCTATAATTAAGGATCGAATTGAACCCCTGTTCTTTCGGTGAAGAACAAACTGCTCAACCACCTGGATGATATTTGTTTTATGACTTATTCCCCTTATTCAATATTTAATAATTATTTTAAAATGAAACTTAAATAATTACAAAATTACTTATATTTCAACTTAATTATTTCTCTTTAAGGTTTGTGAATTTTTTTTATTCTTTTTCTTTCTGCTTGCAATGAAATATTTTTCATTTTATTCTTTAGAGTTTACTTTTAATTTTTTGGTGTTTTAGTGAAATATATGTTTGGTTACAAATAACTATAATGAATCTAGAAATCAATTTCTAATAATTGTTTGGATTGAGCCATGCTAAAAAGTATACAAAAGATTTTTTAATTTTATTTATATAAAGTGATAGTAAGAATCTATTAGAATCTATTAAAACTGAGCCTCAAATTATTTTATTGACAATTTACTCTCTTATTTGCCACATCATTAAAAATTTGATGTGACACTCTTCAAAACACAATATTTTAAAACTTCTATTATTTATTTAAAGAATATGTGTAACGTTTCATTTATAAAATTTCTTTTAGTTAAAACACTAATATTTTCATATTTCATGAGTCATCTCCTCCTATTCCTCTAATTAAAAGTCATGTATATCAATTGATTTATTTCTTTTTGCTTCTCCATTCCATATATAAAGTTACATACTTGTGCAAATTGTACATCCACAATGCATCGAAATATATATTACTATAAGATACATACAAGTACAAATTATATATTCATCATACATCAAAACTAAAACTATTAAATTTTCATTCTATTTTCTATTATGTACACTTATTTCGTATAAAAACTAAATCATTTTAAATACCTCGATAAAAAACTATGATACCTAATTTATTTTCTAATAAAATTAAGTTAGTCAATTTTCAAATAACTCGATAAAAAATTATAAAAACTAATTTAATTTCTATAAAAATTAAAAATAAATTTAGTCTTGTAATAAAAGTGATAACATTATCACTACTTAAATCTCTCTCAAAAAAACGAGATAACGATTATTTAGAAACAATTATAAAGGTACAATTTTTTTAATACACTAAGTTTTTTTCAAATATTAAATTTCTTTAGAATGCTAAAAAAATTATCAAAAAATTCTTTCAAATTTAACCTATAACTTTCAAATAGACAAACAAATGCTTCAAATTATTTCTAAAATATTATTTTGATACATAATTGCATATACATATTAAAAAATTAAACCATAAGTTTTCAGCTATCATTCATAATTCATTAAAGAAAAATATCCTATAGATTACAAATTCAACACAAAATAGAGAGCTTCGTCTACGATTTTAATGTTGATCATCATGAATGACTACCTATAATGTGAGTAATTTGAATGCGAAACGTCTTTTATCTAATAAATAATAAAGAATAAACATTCTTATAGACGTTAAAAAATTAAACGGAAATATAAAATATAATTATTGAAATTTACACTTCTTTCACATTTTAAAATTAAATTGTGCTATCTTATTTGCATTTCTATGATTCAAACATATTTCGTTTCACTTAAACCTTTACTTTCACTTTTTATTATCTTCATCTTTTCATATCAATTACAATATTTTTTTTATAATAAATACAATCTATGTTTTATAATATTACTTAAGAACTCATCTCAGCCTCGCGCATCGTACGTGTCTTGATCTAGTTGTATGAAAGAATTGAAACATGTAGGGGAAATGAGAGTAATTTGTGGTATTATATAATTGATAGTTAAATTGGTAGTTTTTGATCAAATTCAATAACTAAATTTCATTTTCTCCAATACAAAAGAATGGATGTTGGATGCATTGTGACATTTTCTTCATTTTGAGACAAGAGAGAGATTATAGCGATTCTCTTAATTGTTAGATACCTTTAGTAATAAGAAATTTTAATTTGATACTTGTTTTTGTTTGCCAATGGAAACGTTTCAGTATAAACAAAATAGTGGAACGCTATCAATGGGAGCTTGAGTATCAAAGACTAAATTAAACAACATTACATGGAACAAGTACATAGTGAGTATCATATTTTAAAAATGGTATGGATTTATAATTTAGTTATTATTTTAATACTTAACCATTTTTTATCTAATTAGTTTTAACTCAATTATATAATGTTATATTATGTATACTTTGATGACTTCAAGTGTTTTACTTATTCGAAAGATAAATTGAATTAAATTAAGGAGCATTAGAGTGAATACATATATGTCATAGAATAGTTACTTAGAGAAGTTTGTAAGTTATCATTTGTGATCCTAGGAGTTAGAGAAGAATTAATATTTTTTTTTCAAAAAAATATGATACAGATATAATATTTGAGTGTCATTTTGGCTTACTTTAACATGGCTTATCCCACAACTTCCAGTGCAACCTTGAAAATATGCATTTTGGTGAATCAAATTTTTTAATTTGTATAGATATAAATATGATACACATTAGTTTCAAAATTTCTTAATCACATATGATGATTGATCACTAAAATGTTGATTGAAATAGAATAAATATGATATATATGACATAAGTTGATTGGTCACATAAATGTTTTATGTGCAAGGTATATAAAAATGAAAGATTTGGAAGAAGACATTATATTGAAGCAATTAAATATCATATTATAAAAAAAGAAGGAATTATACTTCAATATAACATGGAGAATATATAATTTTGAATAGATATAGGTTATAATTTTTCTTCATATATATACTTTTGAATTTTTATTAGAGACATTGTGAAATTTATGCAAATTGAAGTTAGTTTACTTGTGGTTCTTATTAATCACAATACAATACTGGTCTATGATTATGAGAATTATAAAATTTATGATATTTGAATTGAAGACAAAAAATTTATATTGAAAAAATGTTGTGAATATTCACTTGTGTTGTTTGATAATTATATATTTTATGAGAATCTATCTTAGGCTTTAACGCAAAAAAAAGTGCTTCCTAAAGATGGCTTGAGACAACACTGATCAATAAAAGCGCTTTCTAATTAAAGGTGATTTAATCTAAATAAAATTGTTGTGTAAAGTATATATAAGACTACACTTATTAGCATAAAGTATTGTCTAATGATAACTTACGCCAGTGTTTTTAACAACAAAAAAAACGTTGTCTAAAGTATACTTAAGGCAACAGTTTTTAAGAAAAGTGTTGGCTTAAGTGCACTTAAGTTAGCGCTTTTAACAAAAAGGGTTTGCTTAAGTGCACTTAAGCTAGCGATATTATGAAAAAACATTGCCTAAAGTGCACTTAAGCCAGTGCTTTTAAATGAAAATGTTGCCTAAAGTGCACTTAAGACAACGCTTTTAACAGAAAGCGCTGCTTAAAGTGCACTTAAGGTAGCGTTTTTACATTCAAAAAAGCATTGTCTATACCTATAGCAGCACCATAATATACAATGTTTAAAAGTGCCGCCTAAGGTAAAAAGAAGCGCTGTCTAAGGTCTTATTTGGCATAGTGAGTACTGAATGGCTAAGTGAAGATCCTAATAGTGTCCCTCCGCATCAAGATATTGAGCTCACAGATGAAAGAGAAAAATGTTTCAGAAGGGTGTTTTCTGATGTAGATGAAAGGAGGACAATGAAAATATAGTTTGCAAACTTCTCAGATGGAAGAGAAGGTTTTGACAATCGTGATGCTATTATTGATAGATATAAAATGGATCCAAAAACATGGTGGTTGGTTCATGGTGCTCGAGCTCCATTACTTCAAAAGGTTGGGTTTAAGCTACTTGCACAACATTCACTACTAAAAACTTCGCGTTTAGTGACCGAAATAGAGACCGAAAAAGTTTTAAAATCAGTCACTATAACATTTAGCGCGACCAATAAAGTGACCACAATTTTTCGGTTGGAAAAGTGCTAGTCGCTAACCTTTAGCAACGTATTCAGTGACCGGATTTTAGTGACCAAAATTGAGACCGATTTAGCCACCGCTTTTAGTGTGTTAAGGAAATAAAAATAAAATAAAAATAATTGCCACATTTAAGTATTGAACCCATGACTTTGGGTTTTAGGTACACACGTTACCACTAGGACGCATCATAACAATTGTCAAATTCATATTTGAAATGGTATACATTATTATAATATATTTAAATTATTATAATGTCATTTAATTTACTTTTTTTTATAAAATTAATAAATTTATGTATATATATATATATATATATATATATATATATATATATATATATATATATATATATATATATATATGTGTGTGTGTGTGTGTGTGTGTCTGTGTGTGTGTGTGTGTTTTATTTGTTATAAAAACAAAAATGTGAAATTTTGACTAAAATCTAAAAATTAAGATGAATTTTTTTTATCATAAAAAGATTAAGATGATCTTAAAATATTTAAAAACAAGAGAAAATTAGGAGGGAAAATAGTAACTTAAAATATAAAACCACCAAAACTATCAGTGATTTCAGTCACTAAAATTTTTTAATAAATTAGTTTTGTGAAAAAATATATCTTGTGACTAAATATTACGGTCACAAAATTTCGGTCACTAATTCGGTGGCTAACTTTATTTGGTGACCGATTTAGCGACTTTAAATATCTTATTAACATGATGTCAAATTTGGTGGCTAAAGTGACCGAAATTTTTTAGTCACTAAATCGGTCACTAAAAGCGAAATTTCTAGTAGTGCTTGTTCATCATCATGTTGTGAAAGAAATTTGAGCACATATTCATTTATCCATTCTTTAAAGAGAAACAAGATGGCACCACATCGAGCAGAAGCTTTAGTATATGTGCATAATAACCTTCGACTTCTATCAAGGAGTACTCCTTAATATCATCAAGAGGAAACTAAAATGTGGGGTGTCGCTGGAGATGAGTTTGGATCGTTAGATGACAATGGATTTTTTGAAGTTGCTGACTTGTCTTTGTATGAGACAGACTTAGAGGCTTGTTTTTTCAATATGGAATGACTATGATATGATTTTTAATATTTTATTTTGATGGATTTATGTCTTTTTTGTTGTTGATTGAAAGTATTAAGTTTAAATAAACATAAATTTTGATCATAAATTGCATTATTATATTAATATATAAAATATATATAGTCGTGTACGTGTCCTATGTTTTTTACATTAGTGGGGTCTCCGTGTCCGTGTCTGTGTCGTGTTCTATATCCATATTCGAGTTCGAACTTCATAGCTTATTCGTAATAGTGAGTATTTATAAGTAATGGTAAGTGAAAAAAATAATTCAACTAATATATGATAGATAAGTTAAAAGTAAGATTCAAAGTTCAATTATTGATAAATAATTCTTTTTTATTTATAGCGGTCATAATTAATATGTGTAGAAAAAAAGTGTTTTCAGTAAAATTTATTTAAAATTATAAAATATATAAATATAGAGACTTGTTTAAATAAAAACTTGATACATCTTAAAAATATTGATGACGAGTTAATTTAAAAAAAAATAAAGAATTAAAAGTGAAAATAAAAAATGAAAGGGACTAAATTTGCATAAGAAATCAAATGGAGAGATTAAAGGGGCACATATACCTAATTTGTTTGTATTCTTGAAAAATATACATTTTGTAATTTTTTTTTAAGGTTAAATATGTATAAAGTCCCTGAAAATAACCCAACATTTAAGTTTGGTCCCTACAAATATAATCTTAGAGATTTGGTCCTCCTAAACTTTTTCATTTGTAACTGTAGTCTCTCCCTCTTAAAGATAATGACAATATGAAACTATCAAGGCTGCTAATGATGCACTGTCAAGTCCAGAACCAAAAACTTCAGACAGGTTTGTATTGTAATTTTTCTTCTTACTTATGATCCAATTGGATGCTGTTCTAAATTTTTGGTTTTCTTTTATATAAATTTTTTAAAATTATGTTGTTATGAGAATTTCTCTTATACTAAATTGATGAAGAAATGGGAATAGAGATGTTCAAGTTGTGTTCTATGGTATTTTTTTTGTTTACTAATTTTATTATTGTCAATGTTTGCAAATATCAGCACTGAAAAGAAGACAACCATTTGAATCTATTAGCCTTAATAAAGAAACATAAGGATCTAATAGCAACAAACATTCAGTGTCAAAATTAGATTGATCACATGTTTTGTGGTGTTGATGATCAATCAGGGCTGTGGCCAGTGTCAATTCAACAAATATTCTACTGCTCGAGCCTAAGTTGACTAATAAACTACCGGTACACAACAAATAACTTAAATTCTGTTTTGCCTTGAGATTGAGTGTGTTCTATGGCTAAACTAAATTTCTGCATAATGATAGGTTATAATATTCCCTTTCTATTTATTTGCCTGTGTCCCTAGGGTTTGCACTTACCAGTGCCCCTTTGACTTCATTTGATTGAAGATCATTCGCCATCCATCCTCTGAGCGCTCAATCTCATCTGAGTTGCCTTCCAATCCCTCATTTTTCTAACTCCTCGTATTTTATTTCTCCGCCTCTTTATACACTATATATACAGTGTTTAATTTAATTTGTTTTTATAGAAGATAAAGTTGGCAAATTGTAATTAAAGATGCAGATATTTGTAGATTTTATAGAAATAAATATTATATTTATCAGTTTCTTGACAGGATAATGGTGTGTGCACCACCTATCAAAGTGATTCACTTTAGAATTTTTGCTTTGAACATTTTTGTTCATGAGTATAACATTTATATATCTATTGGTTTTCTCTATCAGGACTTTGTCAACTCTGAAGTTGATGGTAGAGATGCTGTTTTAGCTCCATACCATAGCATTAAGTTGGAAATTGATACAACGAATTCTATATACCAACCATGGATATTCGCAGCCTCCAACAGGATTCACTCCGTATCTGATTGGATGGATAGTTTTATGCTACAAAGTTTACATGGCATGGTTAAAATTCTGGAACAGAGATACAGTTCACTATGACAACTTTAGTTAAATGATTGTTAGTTTTTGAACTAAAAGCAATGATTTGTGAATGGGGTTGTTGTGGGTAGCTAGCCAGTTCACTGCCATATAATTAATCATCAATAATATAATTTCACATTGTTTAAATTAGCTAAAGATTAGCTATGAATTAGCTACAAAAATGTTGTGTTTAAATTAGTTAGAGATTAGCTAGGAATTAGCTAGAAAATAGCTGCAAATTAGCTACAATTTATGGATTCAAATATGATATAAATATAAAAAAAAATTAAAATTGAAACAATTGCCACGTGACATACATGTCAGCAATTTTTGCCACGTTGGCATTGCCACATGTAAGCCTCGTCATCAAAAAAATTTCACATGGCATGCTACATAAATCATCGTTAGTGAAAACTAACGGGAAGGACTACAGTTTCAAACGGAAAACTTTAGGAGGACCAAACCTTGAAGAAAATATTTATAGGGACCAAACTTAAATGTTGGGTTATTTTCAGGGACCTTATACATATTTAACTATTTTCTTTTTAATAAATTTAACTGACTTCATCTTTAATAACTCAACTCTCCCTTAGATTACCCTCTTTTTTGAACGGAAAAAGAATATTTTACGTAGAGGTAAGATTATAGTTATATTATACTCAAAACTCATATATACACAACAATGAAAATACTTATAGGAGATTTATAGTAAAAAAGAGTGGCAAAACATCCTTACTGCAATTCTAAGGAAGGATTCTAAGGAAGGGGAAAGTGTCTAACTTTAGGTGCAAGCTAATGAGGGTTTCTTATCCTTCTATGAGCACCCTTAAGAGATGTTATGGATCCCTCTTAATTTTATTTGTATACAAAAAAAGGTAAAAAAAAAACTGATTTTTTTCCGGAAAATTTTTTTTTTTCAAAAATACCAAAAGTTGATTTTTCTTTTCAAAATTTTTTTTCACAAATATATTAATTTTTTTTTTAAATACAAAAAATGAATTTTTCAAAATTAAAAAAAAAATTGATGGTTTTCTAAATATATAAAAAAATTGATTTTTTCCAAAAATTAAAAAAAAATCAATTATTTTTAAAAATAAATAAGATTGAGTTTTTTTGAAAATATAAAAAAATAGATTTTTTCAAAAAAAAAACGTTTGTTTTTGCAAAATAAAAAAAAAACAGTATTTTTGGATGATATCCATCAACTAAAAATATGTTAATGGATGGATTGGATGAATTTTATCTTTAATGAATGAATTGGATTGGATAATTTAAAAAAAAAAATTAGTGAATTGGATTGGATAATTTTAAAAAAATCCAATCCATATTCATTAAATTCATTTATTTTACAACCCCATATATATATATATATATATATATATATATATATATATATATATATATATATATATATATATATATATATATATATATATATATATGAGTTATACTCTTTCCGAATTTTATGATTAATATGTGATATTTTGAGATGAATAGAAAATTATGTCTGTGTTTTCTAATCGACCTCATTTGATCCATTTTGTCCCGATTAAAATTGTAGGGTCTGAATTTCCCAAAATTTCTCAAAAAAATCAGAAAAATAGGTGGTACCTACTGACACTATATTACACTTGTAAAATATAACATATTTGTTAGTTACTGAACATGTGTTATTTGTGTTTACTAAAGAAAAACAGCAAGGTTTATAGTTGGTTGTTTATGATAGAGAGTATCAAGTTATATTTTAGTTTAATAATTTAAGGTTTTATATTAGTTGGTATTTTAGTTTAATTGTTATTGAATTGGGCTTCCTTTAGTATTTAGATATTTTAGTCATTGGCCCATTAGTATCATTATATATGTAAATGTCTTGGACACATTTTAGGTATCAATCAAAAAAATCCAATTTATCTTTATCTCTATTTTTCTTAGTTTTTCTCTTAGATTCATAGTTGTTTCATACCTTGTTAGGGTTAGCATTTTGCTTCCTAACAATTGGTGCTTTCATCATGTACTCAAATCCTCCTATGAATTATCCTTATCATACACCTCCATATCATCCATGGAGTATTCCTCCTACCTATCCCACAAACCCCTCTTTTACATCTCCTACCACATCTTCATTTCCATCTTTTCCATGGGAACTTTTTACACCTTGTTACACTCATGTTGGTTCATCATCACCAAGTTTGTATCCAAATCATGGGTATTCACCACATACACCTAATCTTCACCTATATTCATCCTTTTCATCATCTCATTATTCATACTACTACAATAATTATCATCAACAACTATCACCAACAAAAACCTCATACACAAGTAGAAGGGATTTTGAGAAGCATTTGCAAGTGTCTCATATCAATTTTAAGAAAAACTCAAACAAAAACTTATCCTAAATTTTCCTTTCCACCGCCATTGCTACCACCACAACAACAACCACCTCCACCGCCACAGCTATAGCTACAACCAAAGCGTCCACCAACTTCAATTTCGTCCAACTCACTCTTCCCTGAACTCCGCCACAAAATCCCCAAAACTGAACCTCCGCGTCTACTCCCAGAGCTTGATACCAGAAACCTAGCTTCATCTTCCACTATTCAACAGCCGTTCATCGAGTCTGAAGAAGACGAAGAAGAAGATAACATTGTCGGTGAAGAAGATTCAGACGAAGACGAAATTAGGGTTTTGGAACCACCACAACCACTCCAACAACAAGACGCATCAGTTTTCACCGTCACTAAGGTAAATCTTGTCTCCAACTTCTCATGTTACCTTGCTCGGGCACTTCTTCCCTTGGGTTCTTTGTCGCAAATTTCTTTGATGGAGTTTTCATCGGATAGCTTTACGTTGTCGTGCGTTACTAAGGCGTATACGGAGCTCTCTGATGTTAAACTTGGAGAAGTGATTCACGCTGTCGCATTGAAGATGAAGCTTTTCTCCAACGTGTTTGTTGGGAGCGCGTTTGTTGCTATGTATGGGGAGTTTCGGTTTGTGGAAAGTGCAATTAAGGTGTTCGAGGAATTGCCGGTTAGAGATGTTGTGTTGACGAGGTGTTGGCTAGCTCGGTATTAGAATTTATGCCTTCAACATGGTATTCATGCCGAGATGGCCGAAACGAAATGCAAGTACTGGTCTACTTTCGCCGGCAATCCTGATGAGGTCGTATTGGCTGAAGAGAAAACTACAGAGGAAACATTTGATGCCACAACGTGGTTGGATAGGTTCCTCATTCAACTTTGTTCTAAGTTTGGGGACTACCGCAAGGATGATCCATCATCTTTTACATTAAATCCATCATTCTCTCTTTTTTCCCAGTTTATGTTAAATCTGCTAGTTTTGGATATTCCTCACAGTGAGAAGAGGTTTGCTGGTTTTGACAAGGAGAAGCAGTATAGTATTGAGGTGTATCCACTTAGTCTAAAGGTGACTGATGCAAGAGACAACAATGTTTCAATTGTAAAATTAAGCAAAAAGGCTACCATGAGTGAACTTTATGAGCTGGTGTGCAAAGTTAAAGGAGTAGAACAGAACAAGGCTTGTATTTGGGATTACTTCAATTTGAGCAAGCTTTCATTACTGACGGCTTCAGACCACCAGACATTGGAGGATGCAAACATGACAATGGACCATGATGCTCTTCTAGAAGTTTCAGTTGATACAGATCATTCTTCTCATTCTGGTGTGTATTCAATAGGAAATGAATTAGCATTGGGAAGTTCTGTAAGTTCATCATTGACTACTATGGATGATAACTATGACATTTATAAAGGTGAACGAGGTGGTTTAGCAGGACTGCAAAACTTGGGGAATACCTGCTTTATGAATAGCGCTCTTCAATGTTTAGTCCACACTCCACCACTTGTTGAATTTTTCTTGCAAGATTACAACGATGAGATCAACAGGGACAATCCTTTAGGAATGAGTGGTGAGTTAGCACTTGCATTTGGTGACTTGTTGAGGAAACTATGGTCCTCTAGGCGAACTGCTATTGCACCACGCGCGTTCAAGGGAAAGCTGGCCCGGTTTGCTCCACAATTCAGTGGTTTTAACCTACATGATTCTCAAGAATTGCTTGCCTTTTTATTGGATGGACTGCATGAAGATTTGAATCGTGTGAAACAAAAGCCTTACATTGAAATGAAGGACTTAGATAGCGGGCCAGATGAGGACAGATACTTGCTTTTGATTGATGAATTGTGTGGTCGTCTGGTGACCCTTCTAGGAGGACGTTTAGCAGCAGCAGAGGTTTTGTCTAAGAGAGGTAGCCGCAATAAACTGGTCGGGATAAGGTTCCTTGAGTATTTAAAAGGAAGTTCTATTTCTTTCAAAACCCACCAAGCTATTGTTTTGATTGTAACATTTTTAGCTTATGCTCGTTATCATGCCACTAGAAAAACCACTGGTATTGTAAAGAGTGTCCTTGATCCCCAATCATCGTCCAATCTAGGCTTCAATTTCTTTCCCTTGACAAGAAATCACGCTCACTCAACACTTTCTTCTAACCTTGGTGATGGTTGGGCACCATTTAATGGATCTGGCGGGACATTGCTTCTTGGCCAATTGGATGTTGCTTTTCTGTCTGTATATGCTTTTGGGATGTACTTTTCTGGACATTTTGGTGACAGGTGTAATTTGAGGATTTTTTTAACCATTGGGATGGTAGGAACTGGTGTTTTCACTTCCCTTTTTGGTTTAGGATTTTGGGGAAACATCCACAATTTCTATTATTATTTGCTTGTTCAAATGATTGCTGGCTTGTTTCAATCTACTGGCTGGCCATCCGTAGTTGCTGTTTTGGGCAACTGGTTTGGAAAGAGAAAGAGAGGGTTGATCATGGGAATTTGGAATGCGCATACTTCTGTTGGGAATATTGCTGGTTCTTTAATTACTTCTGCAATGTTGGGATATGGATGGGGATGGTCTTTTCTTCTGCCCGGATTAATCATGTCTTTCCTTGGTTTCTTGGTTTTCGTATTATTGCCTGTTTCGCCTGACTTGGCTGGAGTCGAGGAAGATGATATTGCTCCCACTTGCTTGGATAATATACAAAGAGATGACTTGGAGATAGTGCTTGTTGTAGGACCAAGTATTGTTCAGTTTAAGCAATGGGACCCGGAGTAGGTTTAGAACCTTGAGGACAATGTTCAAGTGAACCCGGCGGCAATGATAGAGAGTACCAAGTTATATTTTAGTTTAATAATTTAAGGTTTTATATTAGTTGGTATTTTAGTTTAATTGTTATTGAATTGGGCTTCCATTAGTATTTGGATATTTTAGTCATTTGCCCATTAGTATCATTATATATGTAGTGTCTTTGACACATTAGAAATTAATGAATGAAAAATGAAATTTATCTTTATCTCTATTTTTTAGTTTGCTTCTAGATTTGTAGTTGTTTTATACCTTGTTAGGGTTAGCAATTTTGCTTCCTAACAGTTTATGTTGCTTATTGAAAATTGAAACATTAATTAAAAAAATGGATGCGTTCTATTACATACTATGGAACGTTTTCGAGGGTTTCACCTGAAACAACTTCATTCTTTTCTTTTTATCCATGTATCTACTATCTGGCTTAAAAATTTGAGAAAAAATTAATTACTTCATGAATAGGAGGACTAATTCTATTCCTTTATCACATATTAAAAATGTCATATTTTCAATAAAATTTAATTAAAAAAATTTATTTAATTTTTAATATATATTGATTTGGGGTGATCAGAATGGATCTTCGTGGCCTTTCGTGTAGGGCAACGATGATGATTGTAGGAGAGGAAGGGGTGTACCTGCAACGTACTCTGATACCAAAGTAAGTTCTTGGGCTAGGGAAAGCAAGTACAAAATGTTTAGGTATGAGTTAATGAATATTGGATATCGATCAAACCTGACCCTCTCAAGTGAGAGGGTATTTATAGAAAACCCCCAGCGCGGGGCCAAGGTCTCCCATGTGGCCGAAATATCTAGTCGACCAATGGGAGACTGCCAGGTGGAAGGTCTAGCGCGTGACCTTATGACCTGGTCCAACTGTCCTCATGGATTCCGGAGGGGTGGTTGGTCGCGTGAACTGTCAAGCGCGTGAGGGGAACTCCCCCAACGGCTATATTGTGCCCAACGACTATATCGTGACCAACGGCTATATTGTGCCCAACGGCTATATCGTACCCAACGACTATATTGTCCCCAACGGCTAGATTGGTTGAACCTCGTTATTGGGCCTTGCCAAAAGCTGGACTGGGTTAGGCCTTGCCCTACTGTAGGCCATATGTCTGCCCAGTCTAGAACAGGTGCCCCCCCAAGTCTTTGCTTTAAGGTGAAGAGTAATGACTTGAGATAGCCTTGTTGGTCGACTGAGGGGCAAGAGTTGCGACGCGATGAGGCTTTTTGAGGTCGATACTTTCGAATGAAAATGTTCAGGGACATGCCTTTCGCTTGTCTATGGTAAGCGTGGTCGACAGCTTGTCGCTTATGAGCCCGACAGTTCCTTAGTATGCGAGGGCATGCTCGTGAAAAGGACGTTTTTGTGTCAACCAGATTTAGTGAGGTTGTGCCGGCGGAAAGGACGTGTTATGTCGACCATCCTCGACGAGGGTGTGTCTGTGAAAATGATGTTTTTATGTCAACCAGCCTTAGTGAGGATGTGTCCTGTATGAGTTATCGAGGAGAGTATGCTCGCGGAGAGCTGGAGAGGTCTTGCCTTGGGGAATGCGATGTTTTATCCTTTAAAATGCTAATAAAAGATTCCCTTCTGACACGTGTGACAGCGTAGTTAATTTTTTTCAATGCCTAGGAGGTCTAGGATAGCTAGGCAACGATGGCTTGTCTTTTGCACTTCCCCATGTGAGCAAATGCTTATAAAAAAGGGGGACGGGAATTCATTTGCACACTTCACGCAAATTTCTCTCCCCAAACTCTTTTTCTCTGCAACTTGCCTCATCACCGGAGTTTATCTTGCCACCGTCAATCTTCATCTTCTACCTCCAGATCTTCATCTTCAACCTACAGATTCAAGTAAGTTCTTCATCCTTGCTTGTTAACCTTAGGATAGTTCTTGATTTTCTAGAAGTTAGTTTGAATTTCCCGGTAACGTGTGAATTTTCTAGGAAATTCATGAAGATCCCGAAGAACATGATGAACCTAGGATGAATGTTTTTGAATGTAGCGTAGAACTGTGTAAATCTTCCTAGGTTTCTGGTTAGGAGTAGCTCAAGTTTGTAGTCGGGCATTAGGCCTCCTCGACGCGAGATTTGATTTTCGCGTGCTTGATAAGTTTTATTTTGTCGAGGAAACTCATCCTTGCGGGAGCCTTTCGTAGAGTCGCGGAGACTCATCCCCGTTCTTCGGGGGAGAGGATTTCCCAGTGTCCCGGTATTGTTGACTAGGGCTTGAGGGCGTCCTCGTATTTACTCCTCGCCCTTTCACTTGATTTGTGTTGAAGGGTGAATTTGATCTCTGTCTTTGAATTCACTTTTGCTTCCTCTGCTTTTCAGGTGAAATGGCCTATATGAATGAGGAAGTCGTCCCCGACGCTGAGGTTGCTAACGGGGAAGCTGCGCATCCCATCGAGCACGCGAACATTAGGGTAGCTGAAGGGGATCTTAGCTGGATCGCCCAAGAGCCATTGGTGACGAGGTCGACTTTTATCGAGGAGGAGGCCAGCTCGTTCCCTTACCTCGAGGACTGGGCAGAGGGCGCACCCGCGGGCTTGAAAGCAATCTGCCCCACAGAGGATGACCGGATATGTTCGGTGAATCCGGGGATGAGATTTCCGATGTACGAATTCGCTTTCACGGAAGCGGGGTATCGGCTGCCCTTCACTGATTTTCAAGGGGCTATTTTTTGTCACCTGGAGTTATGTCATGTCCAGCTTTACCCTAACGCTTTGGCGTTTATTCGGGCCTTTGAGCTGGTTTGCCGGTATCTGAAGATCGGTGCCACAGTGGAGCTTTTTTTCTGCATCTTCCAGATTCAGAGGAGCACGGCTGGTCCTAAATAGAGCTGGGTGTCTTTCAAATAGCAGAGCAGGTTGTTCTGGCCATATTCGGAGTCTGTCCCAAACTTTAAACTCAGATTCTTGGTCGTGAAGCCTGTCTCGGAGGCGGCCAAGGAATCTCTGGGCACCATGGAAGTCGTGAAGGAGAATGGTCGAGAAGTCATGAGACCGGTGTCAAAATTCCCACTAGAATGGGTGTTTTCTCATTTTAGATATAGGACAGACCAGTTCCTCGTTAAGCATGACCAGTTGAGCGCTGAGGATAAAAAAATCCTTTCGAGCGTTGACGGCGTTCGTGGAGAGTTTTATCCCTGCTTTTGTAGTGGACAAGGACAATAATGTGTTGTACGGGGAAGATAGGGAACCTGCTCGGGCGGCCCGCTACATAAATACCAAGGCCCTCCTCGAATGTGAGAACGAGGATGTCGCGTTCAAGCTCCTTGATACAGATTAACCCTTTGCTCATACTGTTAATGTCTTGTACAATGTGCTAATCCCTTTCTTATTTATTTCTGCAGGGAAAATGTTGAACATACGTGAGCGTTTGGTCAGGTCCGCAGCGGCCAAAAATCTCTAGAAGGCACTTGTGCCAAAGGTCGACGCGGCTAAGCAGCAGGCGACGCTGGAGAAGTTCGTCGGCGGTTCTACCTCTTTTCTGGGCAGCACATTGAATCCTACTACCCCTGATACTCAGAAAAAAAGGAAGCGGGATGATCTTGGCTCTTCCCTGGCTGACGGTTCGAGCAGCTTTGTTGGGGGCAAGTTTGTTCTACCACCATGTAGTACCCCAAATTATGACCAGTTTTTTTTCAAGGTTTTGGTGTTACTAGGGGGTGTCATTTGGGCTTTGGGGTGTGCTATTGTTTTTGGGCCCATTTTGTTTCTTTTGGGTTTATATAAAGTTTACATTTTAAGATTTAGATTTATTTTCCATTTCATGTTTTGCTCATTTATTTTAGGATAAAGTTTTGTTTGGAGATTTTATTTATTATAAGAAATTATTGGGGATTCCACTTATTTTAATTTGTTAGAGTAGAATGAAGTAGGTTTTATTGGGCTTTTTAGATTTTTACTTTTTACATAAAATTATGTGGGTATTGTTTTTGAATGTCATTTTAGGTCTTGTTTTAATATTAATTAGTTTAAGTATTTTGTTAATATCCTTTTATCTTATTAATTGTTTTAATTAAGCTTTAGAGTTTAATTAGAATTTAGGTGATAATCAGGAGTTTATTGGGAAGTTAATTATTTTTAAATCATTTTGAATATTGTTAATTGAATTTATTTAGGTTGAAGTTAAATTTTAGAATTTAATTATAATTAGGGTTAATTTTTAATGTGAATTTAAGAGGGACCAAGGGCAATCAGTATTTGATTTTTTTTCTTTGGCTATTTATTTATTAATATAATTACTAATTGTTCATTTTATTCATCTTTTCTTTTATAACTCTTTTTTTTTTTACGGTAGAAGTTATTAAGTGTTATTATTTTAATTTATTTTTGGGTCAAAAGGTTGACCCACGTCCATCTTCTTCCCCAAACGGCTAACCCTAATTTGGCGTAAAACAAGATCAAATCAAATCCATATCTTTTTCATTGATTTTTGGAATCAGATTACAAAATAAATCCAAATCACAAATTTACAAATCAAATCGGAAATTACATCAAAAGTTGCCTAATCAAAATCTAATCTAATTGAATGTCTAAACCTAATCTCTAATACTATAAAAACTAAAAGAAAATTCAGATGAAGGGGAAGAAAAAAGAAACCCTAAGGAAAAAATCTGCAGCTGCGCATTCCTCCACACCCATCACCTAAAGCTCACGATTTGCAAAAAGAGACTTAGGGTTCATCACTAGAACCCTAATCCCTCTGAGCTTGACCTCCATCATTCACCTGCGAAAAGAAAAGGAAAGGATTAGTGAAATTTGAAAAACAGAGAAGGGTTAGGAATCAGCTTAATCGGACACGGCAAAGGAGGTAACCCAAAAAAAAAACCACTTAGCTTTTATTGGCTTGATTGTTGTTTGCGTGTATGTTTGAATCGATTTGAGTTTCTGGGGATTTTTAGGGTTAGGCCTTTATATAGGGTTAGGGTTCTTTGGATTTGGGTTAGGGTTCATCAAAAAGGGGTTAGGGTTCTTCGAACCCAGTTAGGGTTCTTCGGGGTTTGATTGAATTTTGGGTTTTTTATGAAGGTTTAGGGTTAGGGTTCTTAAAGGTTTGAATTTTCCGGTTGAATTTCAACCGGAATCTGGGCTCGGACAGTGGTTTGAGGGGCGTCGCACGGTGGCCGGACGGCCCACCGGCGAAGGGATTTTAGAGAGAGGATGGAGTAATTCAGAGAGAGGCGAGAGAGAGTGAGATTTGAGAGAGAAAGAAAAATGGAGAAATGAGGAGATGAGAGAGAGGTTGGAGTTATGTACTACCTCCGTGCGACCTTGGATGCATGCTAAGTGTCCCTCCCCTGGACCGCCCAGATCGTCTGACCGTTGGAGTCAACGGGTTCCTCTCCACGCGAGCATATCGTGAGTCTCATTTGACTCCACATCTGGGTCGTCCATCTTGCATACATGGGGTAGTAATCAGGATCTAAGGCTGTGATTGCATGTCTTTGGGAACCGTCTGATCGTCATCAGACGCTCTTGAGGGAGTTCAACGTTGACTCCTTCCCCACTGTGGTTTTTTTTGATTTTTTTCTTAGATTTTTGGATTCAAGTGATTGGGCCTTGCGCCCTAATCACTGTTAGAACCCCACCAGAAGCCCAATTGCTTCTTCTTCAAAGGGAATGCACCCCCCTGTTTTCTAAAATAAAACAACAAATTAGTTTTTTAATTAAGATTTATTTTTTTTAATTTTGGTTTTTTCTTCATATAATTAAGTTAATTCCTTAACTTAATTGGGGTTTTAAATTTAGGGTTTTTGGGATAATTAAGTTAATTCCTTAACTTAATTGGGGTTTAAATTTAGGGATTTTGTGATAATTAAGTTAATTCTTTAACTTAATTATTTAATGGGGTTTTTAAATCTAGGGTTTTTTGATAATTAAGTTAATTCCTTAACTTAATTATTTAATTAAAATATTAAATTTTTAGGGTTTGGTTGTAATTAAGTTAATTCCTTAACTTAATTATAAAATCAGGTTTCTAATTAATCGACTTAACTATTTGACAGTTTTTTCTAGTAAATTACATTTTAATGGGAGAAATAAAGAGGTTGTTTGGATATTTTCAATATAAAGCTTTTGGATGTTCATTTTTCTTGAATTTTGGAAATTCATCTAAAGGGATATTTAAGGGTTTTAAACATGGGATAGAGCTCTAATTTCCGAGAGCATAAACAAAGGAATAGGGTTTTGGGATAAGGGTTAAAATATGGGTTTTTTTAATTATTAAAATTAATTTTCTGTTTTATTTCTAAATAAATTAAGGGAATATGTTTATAATAAAAATAAGGGACCTTTCTTTGGGATATAAAATCAAGGGACAATGCTCTTGGTCCGAGAGCCTAAATAAGGGATGGGATAAGGGATAGAGCTCTTGATATCCGAGAGCATAAATAATGGATTAGGGGATAAACTCTTGATATCCGAGAGTATAAATAAATGGATTAAGGGATAGAACTCTTGATATCCGAGAGTATAAATAAATGGAATAAGGGATAGAACTCTCCATCCGAGAGTATAAACAATGGACAAGGGATAAAACTCCTTATCTAGGAGTATAAATAATAGATCAAGGGATAGAACTCTTTATCCAAGAGTATAAATAGTGGATTGGGTTTAGGATTAGGAATGGGAATAGGTAGGAATAGGGGAGGTGAACTACGGTTACTCTGATCCTTAAAATTGAAGGTACGTATGCATAGGGTTGTAAACCCTAGCGAGTATAATTAATAAAAAAAACTTAGGATTCTTTTGTAAATTGAAAATTTAGACAAACAAACAAACATACCCTAGAACTTAAGGAGGATCCCATTGAGTACAATGGAGGTGAGGGGTGCCTAACACCTTCCCCTCACTTAACCGACTCCCGAACCTCAGGAATCTCTACCCTTAGGATTAGGATTTTTTAGGTTTATCATTATTTTCCTTAGAAAAAATATGATGGCGACTCGAATATTTTAGCCGGCCACGACAGCTGGCGACTCTGCTGGGGACTCCTCCCTAAAGATAGTCTATCCTATCCTTAAAATTCAGGGTCATGTTTGTTTGTCTTGGGTTTTTGCTTTTATTTTTCTCATGTTTTTTATTTTTTATATTTTGTTTATTTATTTTATTTAATCCTTGTGTTTTTTATTTTTGTCATCAAGCATGGGATTGGGGCAAATAATGTGTGAAGCTAAAGCCCAAGCTTGGAGGATAACCCTAGATTAACATGTGGAACAGAAATGTTTTTGGGGGGGATGCGACATCCCCAACAATACATTGATGCCACACTCAGAATAGATCCTTTCAAAGGTGTCCTCATGGAAGGGCTAGCCCCTGACGTAGAGGATGATTTGAATGTGGTCTGAGACTCTGAGAACTTTCAGCCTACCCCTTACCAAATCATGGACCTTATGTATTCAACCCTCAAGGGCTGTTACTAGGGTCCTACCCCAAATGAGACTTATCCCGAAGGATTACCATAGGAATGCTTGCTCCTTCTCATGGTAAAACAAGGGTATAGCCTGAACATTTTGGGGCCGTTATGCTGTCCAAATTTTTATAACCTACATGTGAGGGGATTGGGTAGTCTAAACTTAGATCTAGCCTATTATAGGGAGCCCACCTTGCTAGGGCATGCTTGCATATTACCTTACCCTAACTAAAGTATAAATTGCATTCATCATCCTCATAATTTCTTTTTGCATTATCATGTCACAGGAATCTTAAATATTTAAAAAAAAAAGGGTTAAAGTCAAAGACAATGGAATTCGGGAAAAAGAAAACTATCACGATAAAAGTAAGAACGTCTGACATAGGGAGCTTAAAAGCTTATGTTAGGGGGTTGCCTCAGGAAAGGAGAAAGCCTCTAATTCGTAAGTATGGGGACATATTAGATCTGGTCACTACTCCTATTCAAGAAGAGGGTCTAACCGCCTTGGCTCAGTTTTACGACACAGAGTTAAGGTGCTTCCAGTTTCAAGACTTTCAAATAGCCCCCACTCTAGAAGAAGATCGTAGGATGCTTGGTCTCCCCAAGAACAACAAAGGTCCATTCAAGGCTTTAGGGTACCTCCCTACCTTCAAACAAATGGCAAGTGGTTTTCATATTCGTGAGGAAGACTTGCAGGCTAACTTAAAGGTGCAAGAAGATTTTCATGGGTTCTCTAAAGGGTTCTTGGAGAAGAAAGCCAATCATTTTGCTACTTGCAAAAATTGGGCAGCCATGGATGCTATCATGGTACTCCTCATCTTTGGGTTAGTTCTATTCCCGAGCGCGAAGAACTTTGTAGACGTCGCTGCCATTAATTTATTCTTGGCTGTGACCATTGGAGAAGAAGATCCTACACCGGCCTTCCTCGCAGATATATACTTTACCCTTCACCAGAAATTTAAAAGAAAGGGAGGGGCTATGTTGTGTTGCTCTCAGTTATTGTACAAATGGTTGTGTTCTCACCTAGTAAGGGGTCTAAAGGATATGGAAAAAATGAAAGCCTATGATTGGTCTCAATATTTGGTATCTCTTGGTGATAAAGACATCTTGTGGTTCCCTCAAATACTCCTTCGAGACGACGTGGTCCTAAGCTGTGGAGATTTCCCTAATGTACCTTTGATAGGATCAAGAGGGTGCATAAGTTACAATCCGGTCTTATTGATGAGGCAATTGGGGCATCCATTGGCCTACAAGCCAGAGGATAGGCTGTTAGAAGGCTTCGTCCTACAAAATGTAGCTGGAAATCATCCCGATGTTCTAAAGATTGCTCAAGCTTGGAAGTTAAGTATCAAAGGGAAAGGCAGTCTTAAAAGACCAAGGGAAGAATCTAGGGTACCATATCTGCAATGGATGAAAGAAAGGGTGAGTATAGTGAAGTTGCCTTTTACTCTGGATCGTCCTATTAATCCAAGGGTTCCCCCACCTGCTGCAATCTCCATAGAGGAAAGTGAGAGACTCAAAGAGACTATTGGACAATTATAAAAAGAAAAAGAAGAGTGGGAAGGCAAATATTACCAAGCCACTGGAGAAAGTAGCCAGTTAAGAAGGAGTCTCAATGAAGTTATGGAGCAATCAAAGATCAATAAGGGGATAGCTCAGATGGGGGAAGAGAAGAAGGAACAAGCTTATGTCGACCTTCAAGTTGTGAGTTCACGCCTCAAAGACCACAAAGAGCAACTAGATAGAGCCTGGCGTCAAAGGGACGAGTGGAGAGACATTTGAATGACGTCAACGCAAAGAGAGTTCAAAGAGGGATATGATAGGCGTATCCACCACCTTGAAGCTGAAGTCCAAAGCTTATCTAGTGCTCTTCTCGAGAGCAAAAGGCAAGCCCTAGATGCAACTGTGCAATTGAGATCAGCCGAAGAACTTCTTGCCCTACGGCCAGAAGGATGGTTAGAAACTCAAGAGGAGAACCAGGAACTTAGAAGGCTATATGGGGAGCTTCAGGATTCCTACAAAGATCTAAGGGCATGGGCCATTTATGTTGAAGAACATAACCAACAGCCAGAGCAAACTACTAGGGAGGATTTAGAGATTATGGCAAAGTTACGAGAGGACGAGGCATATTATCGAGAAAGGTATCAGAAGTTGGTCTTACTATCCAACGATCTCATCCACAAGATCCCTCGAAGTTTGAAGGAGGCTGAGTACATGGCTGATATCTTCAAGCCGGTCAAAGAGATTACCGATTTTCTTGAACTTTTTTGTGAGATGGTAGAGGAGTTTAGGGCTAGGATTAGGAGGAGGATTTAGCTTTCCTATGTAATGACTTCTTACGTTTGGTTTTTGTTATGAATAATTTAAGGGTTTATCCCTAGTTTGGTTTTCTCTATGTAATAAATGGGGCTTCGACCCTAGTACTTTATTTCCATTAATAAAAGTATTTGCTTTCCATTATCCTTGGTTTTAATCTTAATAAACGAAAGTTTAAGATTCCTGAAACAAAAATAATTTTTGCATACTCATACATTCATGCATGCATAACATAATTAAAAAAATAAACATCAAACGGAAATAACCTTTTGATATCTTCTCTCAGAATCATCGCAACAATCTGACGTCTCGACCCAACACCCGTGCTCACCAGAAGAAAGCTATGGAACAAATGGAGCTGAACCACACCGCTCTAAAGGGAGATGTGGACATCGTCAAAGGAAATGTGGAGGAAATGAAAGACAAAATCGATCACCTGACTCGAGCTATTCAGAACATGATAGCAAGAGACACCGAGGCTAGTAATCGTATGAGTGTTCCTACCCCTCCTCCCCAGTATGAAGATAACAATCCTCTCTTGGGGTTTGCGGCTGACTTGGAACGCGAGGCATTAGAAGCTAATAAAGGGAAGACTAACACTCAACCTCCTGTGGGGTCTGTTCCCCCACCTGAGCATAATGGAGAATCACGACCTATACAGATACCTGTTACTCGTGAAGTCTCTGATGACTGGCACCTCCAATATGGAGAGGAAGACTCCAGGCAAGTAGTTCGTGAAACTAAACTAGCTGCCATGGAAGGAAGAAAGGAGGATGAAAAGTATAAGATAATTGAGGAACGATTAAGGGCTATGGAAGGATCCAAGATCTTTGGGATTGATGCCTTGGAAATGTGTTTGGTACCCGACGTGGTCGTACCTCCTAAGTTTAAGGCACCTAGCTTCGAGATGTATAAAGGGGTTAGTTGTCCCAAAAATCACATTCGGATGTTTTCCCGAAAGATGGGCACACACGCTAAGAATGAAAAGCTGATGATGCATGTTTTCCAGGACAACCTTAGTGGGGCATCCTTGGACTGGTACATGCAACTGGAAAGGACCTACATCAAGAACTGGGAGGATTTGGCAAGTGCCTTCATAAGGCAATATCAATATAATGTAGACATGGCCCCGAATCACATGCAATTGCAAAACATGTCTCAGAAAAGGGATGAATCTTTTAAGGAGTATGCCCAAAGATGGAGGAAGCTAGCATCTCGTGTGCAAACTCCATTGCGGGAATACGAGCTAGTAGATACATCATGGGAACTCTGCAAGGATTATACTATGAAAAGATGATTGGATATTTCTCAACAGGATTTGAGGATTTGGTTATCATTGGGGAAAGGATTGAGAACGGATTAAAAAGCAGAAAGATTGGAACACCGTCTTTCAATCAACATAACGACAAAAGGTACTCCGGAAACCGTTCGAAGAAGGAGGCCAATGCCATTTCTGCTGATAGGTATACTCAAGTACCTTACAACCCTTACGTGGCGGCCATGGCCTCGGGTCAAACGTCTCCTACGCTCCAGATCCAACAGCCAAGGGCGCCACCCCCCTCAAAACCAGCAACAACAGAAGCATCCCCGAAGGGAACAAAGGAGGCCATGGAAGAACTTTGACCCCATACCCACCACATATACTCAAATCCTGCCAATGTTAATCCAAAAGGGATTGGTAGAAATCAAGCCGTTAGGGCCCCCTCCTACACCTCCTCCTCGAGGGTATGACGCTAATGCTAGATGTGATTACCATGCTGGATCGCCAGGACACACGACTGAAAAGTATTTGGCCCTCAAGTTTAGGGTGCAAGATTTGCTGGATCAGAAGGTTATTAACTTCAGTTATGACACTCCAAACGTGGGAGATAACCCTTTCCCAGGGCACGCAGGACCAACTGTTAACTCCATTGAGGGACTGGGAGAAAATGTCCTAATAAGAGGGGTAGAACAAGTAAAGACCCCTATGACGAAAGTGAGAGAAGTATTAATTGGGTACGAGGAGTTTGAAAGGCTGCACGGTGACTGTGAGGATTGCGCGGCTGATCCCAATAGCTGTAAGAAGATGAAGGAGGTCCTCCAACAACTAATGGACCAAGGGATGGTACATATTGGGTACTTAAGAAATATGAATGAGGTGGCTGCCTTAGACTCCCAGGGGCAAGTACCTTCTGAGATTCCATACCAGAAAAGAGGAGTCACGACTCCTATTCAAATACCAGTTCCAAGGTCTGCACAAGCGCCTATTCAAATACCAGTTCCCAGGCAAGCACAGGCGCCCATCCAAATACCAGTTTCAAGGCCTACACAGGTTCCTATTCAGATAACAATTCCGGTGCTTGCACGAACACCAATTCAAATACCTGTTCCTGCGCCAGTCAAAGCTCCGGTACCTACAACGTCAGAAGGTCCTATCACGTTCCATGTACCAACGCCATTTCTATATGAAAGCTCCCAGACTATACCTTGGAAATATGACATCACTGTGTCAGTGGGAGGAAAGACTATAGTGCCGTCACCAGCAGTTACTAACATAGCTGGTATTGGAGGAATGACACGTAGTGGAAGGGTATACTCGTCAGAACGACCCAAGAAGGATATCCCCGAAAGGTCAAAGGGGAAAGAGACCACAAGTACAGGCGAGGGACCGTCCAAGAAGGGCATATCTCAAGAAGACGCCGAGGAATTTTTAAGAATCATAAAGAAAAGTGATTATAGGGTGGTGGACCAACTAAATCAAACACCGTCCAAGATCTCTATTCTATCCTTGTTGTTATGCTCAGAGGTGCACAGGGAATCCTTGTTGAAGGTCCTAAATGAAGCCCATGTCACCAAAGACATATCAGTAATTCAGTTTGACGAGGTAGTCGCTAATATCGCCGCCAGCACCTGCCTGGGTTTCAGTAGTGAGGAATTACCTCCCGAGGGGCAAGCACATAATAAAGCCTTGCATATATCAGTCAAATGTCAGGACACTATTCTCTCAAGGGTGCTAGTAGATACAGGGTCTGCTCTAAATGTCATGCCTAAGGATACCCTTATGAAATTAACATCTGTAAGGACCTTTATGAAGACCAGTTCCCTGATTGTTAGGGCTTTCGACGGTTCGAAAAGAATGGTAATTGGGGAAGTAGACATACCTACGGTGGTGGAATCACACACCTTTATGATCACTTTCCAAGTCATGGACATTAATCCCTCTTACACTTGTTTTCTAGGACGACCATGGATTCATGCTGCGGGCGCTGTTACTTCCACACTTCATCAGAAGTTGAAGTTCATATCTGGGGACAATCTAATAATTGTTGATGGGGAGGAGGACATGTTCGTCAGCCATCTCTCGTCATTCAGATACATAGAAGTGGATGGGGAGACATTTGAAATACTGTTCCAAGCTTTGGAGGTTGCGACAGTCAGTCGTAAGCAAGTCGTTCGACAGGAGGAAGGGCCGAAAAGGATCACAGACTTGATTCAGAATGGGGATACTATGGGCTAGGGAAAAGTGATAGAGATACATGAAAAGAAGGATTAATTCGGGTTGGGTTACAAACCAGCTAATAAAGGGGTTCAGAAGTCTCGACGGATGACATTTCCTCCTCTTGAAGAAACTTTCCATAGCGCCGAATTCACAGATGAAGGTCAAGTGACTGCAATTGAAGAGGAAAATAGAGGGATACCAGATTGGGTGCGCCATTGCACACCAGATACAGTTCTCAACAATTGGAGGGCCATCGAGATTCCTGAGATAATTTCCATTTCAAAGTAATTTACCTTTCTTAAAAAAAAATAATAAGTCCTTTGCTATGCCCAAGGCAAATGGACAAGCTTTGTAGAGCCACCTTTTGTTTCTTTAAATTATTTAATAATAAAATCGCATTTTTGTTTTCAATCAAGATCTTTTTCTTTCTTAGTTGTTCCTTTTTAATGGCAATACACTTTCTTTTTTGCTCTTTCATTGGCACCAATTAAAAAATAATAAGCATAAAAATCTCCCTCATGCAGATTTAAAAATGAACCTATTGAAAACGACACCGCTATAATTCCTTACAACTTCTAGTTCCCGATTAACCAAGCAGAAGAGGGTGATGAGGACGATTGTGAGCTCCCCGAAGAGCTAGCCAGAATGTTAAAGCAGGAGGACAAGGTGATACAACCTCATCAGGAACCAGTGGATGTGATCAATCTGGGAACTGACGAGGACAAAAAGGAGGTTAAAGTCGGTGCTTATTTAAACAAGGACGTCAAGGAGAAGTTGATCAAGTTACTACAAGAATATGTGGATGTGTTTGCTTGGTCTTACCAAGATATGCCCGGTTTGGACACGGACATTGTTGAACATAAGCTACCGCTTAAACCCGAATGTCCACCGGTCAAGCAAAAGTTAAGGCGGAGTTGACCAGATATGACTCTCAAAATCAAGGAAGAGGTTAAAAAGCAGTTTGACGCAGGGTTCTTAGCTGCAGTAAAGTATCCTGGGTGGCCAACATTGTACCCGTGCCAAAGAAGGATGGAAAGGTCAGAATGTGCGTAGACTATCGAGATCTCAACAGAGCAAGTCCAAAAGATGACTTTCCACTACCCCACATTGACGTGCTGGTGGACAACACAGCTCAATTCTCAGTCTTCTCATTCATGGATGGGTTTTCCAGATACAATCAGATCAAGATGGCTTCCTCCGACATGGAAAAGACCACTTTCATTACTCCATGGGGAACCTTCTGTTACAAATTAATGCCCTTCGGGTTAAAGAATGCTGGGGCAACTTATCAAAGGGCAATGGTAACTCTCTTTCACGACATGATGCACAAGGAAATTGAGGTTTGCGTCGATGATATGATTGCTAAATCACAAACTGGGGAAGAGCACATAGTCAATTTACAGAAGCTGTTTGAACGGCTAAGGAAGTTCAAGTATGACTAAATCCTGCGAAGTGTACTTTTGGGGTCAGATCTGGGAAGTTGTTGGGGTTCATAGTCAGTCAAAGAGGTATAGAAGTTGATCCTGACAAAGTGAAGGCCATCCAAGAAATGTTAGCCCCGAGGATAGAAAAAGAAGTGCGTGGTTTCCTGGGGAGATTAAATTATATTGCCAGATTCATCTCCCATCTCACTGCTACTTGCGAACCAATCTTCAAGTTGTTGAGGAAAGGTCAAAGCCTCGAGTGGGGTGAAAACTATCAAAAGGCCTTCGATCGAATCAAGGAATACTTATAAGAGCCACCCATATTGATACCACCCATACCTGGAAGACCACTCATAATGTACCTAACGGTGCTTGACAATTCGATGGGCTGTGTACTCGGACAACAAGATGATACAGGAAGAAAAGAGCATGCAATCTATTACTTAAGTAAGAAATTCACGGATTATGAATCCAGGTACTCACTCTTGGAGAAGACCTGTTGTACTCTTGTATGGGCCGCCCGACGATTAAGGCAATACATGGTGTGCCATACTACTTTCTTAATATCCAGGATGGACCCTATCAAGTACATATTCGAGAAGCCTGCAGTTACTGGGAGAGTGGCTCGGTGGCAGATATTACTGACTGAATATGACATCCAGTATGTTACCCAAAAGGCCATAAAAGGGAGCGTGTTAGCCGATCATCTCGCTCATCAGCCAGTGGATAACTATCAACCTATGCAATTTGACTTCCCCGACGAGGATCTGATGGCTGTAAGAGATGATGATATTCCGAATTTGTATGAAGGACCTGAGCCCGGATCTCGATGGAAGCTTATATTCGATGGAGCCTCAAATGCAGAAGGACATGGGGTAGGAGCTGTTATAACTTCTCCAACGGGATTTCACATACCCTTCACTGCAAGAATATGCTTCACATGTACTAACAATATGGTGGAATACGAGGCATGTATCTTAGGAATTAACGAAGCCACTAACCTCGGAATCAAAATCTTAGAAGTATATGGAGATTCTGCTCTCGTCATCAATCAAGTCAAAGGAGAGTGTAGAACACTTAATCCCAAGTTGATTTGGTATTGAGATTGTGTCTGGAAAAGGATAGAGTACTTTGAGGAGATCACCTTCCATCATATCCCAAGAGATGAGAATCAACTGGAAGACGCTTTGGCAACATTGGCGTCCATGTTCAAAGTCAAATGGTATAACAAAGCACCAACTATAAGAATTAACCGCCTAGATGAACCATCGTACTGTGCAGTAGTGGAGGCTGAAGTAGATAATAAACCGTGGTTTTACGATATCAAATAGTTCCTCCAGAAACAAGAATATCCTGCAAATGCCTCAGGTGAGGATAAGAAAACACTTAGAAGACTGGCTGCCCAGTTTTTCCTTGATGGGGAGGTACTGTATAAAAGGAATCATGACATGGTGTTACTCCGGTGTTTAGATGGACATGAACAGGACATGCTCATCAGAGAAATACATGAAGGATCCTTCGGAACTCATGCAAATGGGCATACTATGGCTAAGAAGATTCTTCGAGCAGGGTACTACTGGCTGACTATGGAGTCCGACTGCTTTAAATATGTCAAGAAGTTCCACAAGTGTCAAATCTACGCGGATAAAATTCATGTGCCGCCAACTCCTTTGAATGTATTAACTGCCCCATGGCCTTTCTCTATGTGGGGAATAGACATAATAGGGATGATCGAGCCAAAGGCATCAAATGGACACCAGTTTATTCTAGTTGATATCGACTAGTTCACCAAATGGGTAGAAGCTGCTTCCTACACTAATGTGACAAGACAAGTAATTGCACGATTCATCAAGAAAGAAATAATCTGTCGCTATGGGGTTCCTAACAAGATCATCACGGATAATGGGCTCAATCTAAATAACAAGGTGATGGATGAGTTATGCGAGAGTTTCAAAATCGATCACGATAACTCGTCACCTTATCGCCCGAAGATGAATGGCGCGGTAGAAGCAACCAATAAAAACATAAAGAAAATTATTCAAAAAATGGTGAAGACTTACAAGGATTGGCACGAAATACTCCCGTTCGCACTACATGGCTATAGAACCTCAGTTCGTACTTCGACAAGAGCTACGCCTTTTTCCTTGGTATATGGCACCGAAGCGGTACTCCCTATTGAAGTAGAAATTCCTTCACTTAGGGTCATAATGGAGACTAAGTTGGATGAAGCGGAGTGGGTACAAAATAGACTTGATCAACTGAATCTCATAGAGGAGAAGCGCATGGCCACTGTATGTCATGGTCAGTTATATCAGCGGAGACTCAAGAAGGCGTTCGATAAGAAAGTTCATCCTCGCCTATTCAAAGAAGGAGACCTGGTATTAAGGAAAGTGCTCCCCATCTATAAAGATCCTCGTGGCAAATGGGCCCCAAACTATGAAGGACCATATGTTGTAAAAAGCGTCTTCTCTGGTGGAGCTTTAATGTTGACTACTATGGATGGAGCGGATTTACTGCGACCGGTAAATTCCGATTCAGTCAAAAAATACTATGCCTAGAAAAAGAGGATAAGAGCCCGCTGAGTCGAAAACCCGAAAGGGCGACTTAAGCAAAAATTAGGGACTAAAAAAATGATACCCGACAAGTCGAAAACCCTAAAGGGCGGCTAGTTGAAAAAAATGGTATATTATCCTGAAGGACTAAGACTAAAAAAGAACGGTCCAGGAAAAAGTAAGGATATCCAAAAGGCATATGACTGATGGCACTTACAGGTCACGCAACGGGATTCAGAAGGGAAGGAGCAATCCCAATCGTCATCTTCAGAAGCGAAGTTTCATGGCCTCGGGGACTTAGGGATATTAGTGGGTGTTTGAATTCAATAGGGACATAGATAAATTTGCTTTTCGTATTGCCATTTCTTTTCGTCTTGTAAATTCGCAGTATTTCCTCCTTATGAAGATTACTTCCCTTATGTACTATTGCCTGTTTATGGGCCATCTTTTCAATAAATAAAATTTTCGTTTCTTTTCTTTGTAATTACTCTGCTTGATTACAAAATGTCAATTAATTATAGAATAATGCATTGAAACATTGGGCAAAATTAAAAGCTTTCAAAAAAAAAGGAGAAAGGTATTTTACTTCGATTTGGAGACAGGAAAGGGATCATATTTTTTCCAAGTTAAGCACAAGGTCTACATACTAACAGTCACAATTTAATCATTATGGAAGTTTCTTTATAAAGAATAATACGCATCTCCAGATATCAAGAGCATATGACTTGTTACACTCATCAAAGGAGTCAAGGGTTCAAGGGTCGGGAAGTTGGAATATTTGCAAGAGGATTTGGTTTGCGTAAATACATGCATCGCATATCATAAAAAGAGGCGTTAGCCCAAGTAATGCATCATGCATAAAAGCATACTGTAGCACCCCAAAATTTGCCCTACCTTTTTCTAACTTTTTCTGGCTTTCGTTTCGCACTCATCTGCATATCCATTAGGTCATAACTCATACTCATATCATCGCATTGGTTTTCTGAGACATGGGATCGAATAGTCTTTCATGCTATTGGTATTTTCCTATTCGAAGGTTCATCAAGATTCAGAGTTGTTGTATTCAGAAGTTCCCCAGGTTCCAGGGTATGCATCAACAAAGGTCATGGTTTCTCCTACTTGGTTGAGTTTGTAGGCAGTCATCAATTGAAGATTGTGAGATTAGGAGTTCGTGTCGAGGACATCAGTGGTTATCAGGACAAGGCGTCTGTGGATTGATTTAAAGAGCATTGGGTCATGGTTGATTGAGCTTACTAATTGAATTATTGGAATTCATTGAAGATATGAGTTTGGGGTAGAATTGGGCGTGTCGAGATTAGTTGTGTGGGCTACTTGAAATTCAAATTTCTACCATAAACCATTATTCATTTCCATTTTCCTTTATCCAATTCTTAAATCCATTTCTATTTAAAATTCCAAATATCCATTTTTATACTCCATTTCTATTTTTATCCATTTCTTAACCCACATTTTATTTCAAACCATTTTGCCTACATTTTCAAATCCATTTTAATTTCATTTCAATATCCATAATCCACTTTAGAGCCATTTTGGATCCATGAACTAAAACCACATTTTCATCTAAATTCCATATCCGAATTAATTGTTCATATCCAATTCTCATTTCAAATCCAATACTCATCTAGATTTTAATCTCTCCATTCCAAACCATTTTAAATCCATAAGACCAAGTCATGTCCATTTTCTCATTCTAATCCAACCAAACCAATTATATTTTTATCCAAAATTCATAACCATTTTCCATTAACCCCAAAACCCATTTCCTAACATCCATCTCCATTATATTGTTATCCATATTCTCATTCCAACACCCAAGTTAGTCCAAAAGTACAAGATTGTATCCATGTATCCATTTCAATTCAACCAAGACTCTATATTCCAGCTCAACTTGCGGATGGCCCATCTATTGTCTCGGCAGCAAAAAAAAAATAACAAAAAGAAATTCATTGCAGATGAAATAAAAAAATCCAAAAATGTAGCATTCATTAACCAAAACTTCCAACAGTTTCGGATAACACCCAACAGCTCCATGAAAAACTTCATATAAAGAGGAAATTGAGCTAAGAGAAAAAAGACGGCTCTAACTGCTAACAAACTCTCTAACAGAAAGTGGATCAAAGGAAAATCTAACAGAAATTAACAGTTCCAATTCCTAACACAAAAAAAAACCGTAACAGATTTCTCCAACCGCCAATCTTCAAACTCCAATCTTCTTTTTCATTTCATTTTCTTCGACTCACCTTGATCCCATAACAAGCCACTGCGAAGTCTTCTTCAATCTTTATCTAATCGAAACCTGTAGAATAATTGCAACACCACGCCATCTTCAATCTTCTGCGCCAACCTTCATCATCATCAATTCAACTGCGACAAATTCATATTCTACAGTAACCAAAACATCGCCACCAATCGGAAACCTACAACTAACCTCAGAGCACCGATTCTTCCATCAAAATTCTACAGTATCTTCAATCTGTCCATTTTCAACAGTTTTCGCAACAACAACACAACAAACTCAGAAACTAAACAGAAGAGGAATTGAGCAAAAAAAAAACGAATCAGAGTTTCTAAACCTTATCGTCACGATCGCGTTACATAGGCTCCATCTTCAAGTCTCCACGATCCTTTTTAATACCGATACTCAATCTTCATCATCTGTATGATTCGACTGCCATTGCAGAACATCAACAACGTCGCCGGTGATATTTCCTCATCGATTCCGCAACTGATTTCTTCAGTAAAGCCACGGTTGTAATCACGCCATAATATCCAATCTCTTCCACACAAGTTCAGACGCAACCACGAGAATACTCCCCAACCTGCATCAACACATAGAAGAAGCATCGTGTAAATTCACATCAACAACGATCGCAAAACCAATTCAGAAACGGAATCGAAGGAGAACAAGCGTATCAAAATAAAATTCGAAGAAGAAGAAGAACGCGTAAGGGAAGAATTACGAACCTTCGAGTTTCCGTTCGCCTCCTCGATTGCAGGTACGTAATCCTCTCCTTTCTCTAGCTGCGGCCTTGAACTTAGTAGTTCATTGTGGATTGATTTATTTTTTGTTCGTTCTTGATCCTAATAGCGTCGATCCCGTGGTTTGAAGAAGAATTTGAGAAAACCGTTCACGGATTTGGAAAGAGGGCGAGAATTTAGTTAGGGTTTGTGTTGGAGAGTTGGTGTTTTGGGGTGGTTGGATACCGGAGAAGACGGCGGCGGCACCGCCGGCCACCGTCATCTCCGGCGGTTAGGTTTTTTAGAAAGGAAAACGTAGAGAGAGAGACGGTTGCAAGAGGGAGAGGCGTTCAAGTGATATGCTGAGCTTTGTAGTTCTTATGTTAATATAAGAGATTAGATTGTGGTGGTGGCGGTCCAATCCGGCGGTGACACTTGTCACCGTCCGGTAGGACCTCTCTTTTTTCATAATCACATGCATGTATCCACTCAGTCCTTACCGTGCACAATTTCATTTCAAACGTGTGATGAGATTACCTTTGGACCACCAAGATCCAACGCTTTAGGATCAGTCAACAGAATTGACTGAGGTCACACCGTGCTCCTCCAAACCTTAGCTTCTTGGGCCTAAGCTTTTTCTGTTATTTGCACCCCCTTGGTCCTTGGTGTTGTTTAATTCTTTTTGTTCATAATTATTTTAAAATCTAATTCTAAAAATAGTAGAAATGGTCAGAAATTTGTGAGAAAATTCATGAGAGTTATTGATGGTCTTAATTAATTTTTGGATATTTTTAATTCCATTTTGGGGGCTGTTTGGTATTTTCTGGAATTTTGGGAAGGAGGATGTTCTTAATGGTGTATCTAGTGATGTAAGTGCTAAAATATGATTTTCCCTTGGCAATTTGGAGCTGATTTTTGGTGTACATTTAGGCATTTGATTGTTTCACATCATGGTAATTGATTGGTGCATTGTACTTGAGCTTTGAGATATTTTTTATTTTAATCTTGTGAGCCTTAATTCGTATGATCATCATTGACGTTTATGCTACGTTTGCAATTGATTGAGCATGTTTGGTGCATGATGTGAAACCTATCTTTTGTATGTGGTTACCTACTGTCCTTGGCATGATGAGTTCAATTACTCATAATTTTCAAGAGCATCTTGCTATTTTTCACTCATTTTTTAATGCGAACCGAACATGTTGATGCATGCTTAGAAAGAGATTATGTTTAGGACTTGTGTGAGGTTACTTTGAGCCAACTTTGAACATGATTTTTAGCACATTGTTAAGTGTATTTTGATGCACAATTGAGACATGCTTGAGTATTGCCTTTGATCATTTCACATGCTTTAAATGATGCCTACTTTGTGTGTACGTGAACTTGAATTTGTGTTTCATCTTGGCCACTTCTTTTGATGTCATTTGTATGCCATGTTCATGACTGTTTTGGGATTCAATTAGGACATTTTATAGGTCATTTTCCTCTGGTGTGTGAGCTTTAACATTGCATTTCACTTGCATTATTTGAGTGACAATTTTGTATACTTGTATGAGAAGTTTAAATGCGATTTTGCTCATGGAATGAATTGACTTTGGAGAGAGAGTTTAATGCAAACCTTTGTGACACTTTGAGATGGGCTTTAAGCATGCGTATAAGTTGTTTCACTTCTGACCTTGGTCCATTTTCACGTTTTAATCCAATTCATCTAACTTGTGATGGCTTTCTTTTGTTGGTTTACCTTTAACTTCAAGGTAGATTGGTCTTGTAGCATAGGTGTAACTTGACTTGTAATTTCATAATCCTTTTAGGTCTTTCGCTTTGACTAGTGTGACTCAAATGTACATAACCATTAGACTTAGGTTTCATGTTGTACATACACTCCCTTGTTATTACTAATGTCTTTGGTTCACATGTGCAAGGTACATAAAGGAGACGTTCCAAAGGTGACTTGACCATTTCATTTTGTAAATAAAAACTTGTTTCTAACTTGGTTTGCCATTTGTTTATAGGTGCTTTCGTGACTTGCTTTCGTTGCGCTTTCGTTGCTTTGCTACGGATTCATATCCGTTTGGTAGGACATCGTATCTCTTCACTTCTCTTTAATGATTTCAAATGTCATGAGATGTAGGAATAGTCAATGCCATGAGAAGTAGGAATAGCAAATGCCATGATAAGTAGGATTGTATGGAAAGCCCTCAAGTGAGGCCATGATGGTGCTTATTTGATATTGTGCTGAAGACCTCTAAGGAGGCAATTGACGGAAGGTAGGGTTCGCAATCGACCCCCGTTATTCTAGTCGAGTCGTTCTTAGCTCTCATTACATGATTGAAGCTTTGAACATCACCTGTTCCTGTTATTGAGTCAGTCAAGTGGAAGATAGGGTTCGCAACCGACCCCCACTCATTGTCATTAGCTCACATTGACCGATGTTGACGCTTATGTGATCTCACTCACATCTTTTTATTGATCTACTTTGATACGTGATATCATTTTATTGCTTGTTTTAGTTTTTGCTTCCTCATTAGGATACCTATTCTAACTTGTCTAAGTTAGATAGGTTAGAAAACATAACATAGGACTAATCATTGCATGATAACATTAGGTAGCTTCCCTCCTGATCCTGACCTTAGGACCAATGATTCATGTTAACTTGTAGGACCGAGTTTCCCCCTTAGACTTTATGTGTGTCTTTCCCCTTTGTTCTCTCGCACCTATGCGATCGAGATCCTGTTTCATGTTCACCCGTAGTATCGTGAACTACGGATGCTCTGATTCCTCTTTCTTTTCGGATTGCGGATACGTAGGCACGAGATGCGATATCTCGGCGAGCACACTAACAACTAACTTCCATTTTCTTACCTTGAGTCTTTCATCTTCTCACCTCAAATAAAATTCAAAATATCTATTAAAGGTAGGCACTTATTGCATTTAGGCCTTTCATATAAAGAAAAGATTATAAGGGGTCTTCTCTTATAATCTTAGAATGTGTAGCATATAGCCCATCTTGGGTCAATGTGTTAAACATTTGATCTTGTATGAGGGACTTAAATGCAATACTTGTTGAAGATACAAATAATAAAAAACACTTCTTCATTTCTTAATCAACAAAAACACTTAATAAACACAAGTATGCTAGTGTGTTTGAACCTTAATAATTGGAACTAAATGTGGGGGTCTTCTTCACACTTAGGGTACTTTCTTACTCATTCCATATTGGAATGTGAGAATGTACACATTCCAATGACTAAGATTTAGATACACTATCATATGCAAACAAATGAAAAAACTCCGAAAAGACAAAAAACAAACAATCACGCCTTTCCTTCGGGAATTCTTTCCGCATCTCCTTCAATCATTCCTTAAGGATGCGTCATTTCCGTTCTACCTCAAACAGGTAACGCCTAAGTCTCCCTACAGCGAGCTGCAACACCTAAACTGCCAGGACGCGAACGTTGACGTATTCCACTAAAAAAACACAAACAATCCATCCCTAGTGAGGGGAACTACGTCGCTCTGATTCTCATGCTCCCGATGAGATACGTAGGCAGTGGGGTAGGGCCCATTCGAGCACTTCTTTTATTTTCCCTACATTTGTTTCTCTTTCTCTTTCCATTTCTTTTCCAGTTCTTTTTCTAGTATCCTTTCCTTACACCCTTTGATCGAGACAAGCAAGCGTGGATCCCATCGAGTACGATGGACGCGTGGGGGTGCTAATACCTTCCTCTCGCGTAACCGACTCCCTTACCCTTTCTCTTGGTCGTAAGACCATGCTCTATCCTTCCCTTTCAGGTTTATGCGGTGTTTCCTTTCCCTCTCTTGGGATAAATACACATTGTTGGCGACTCTGTTTCGGTGTCACTTTCGCGTTTGTACTTGGATGAAAATCCCGGGAGCGACAGCTGGCGAATCTGCTGGGGACAGGTTAACCTATTGCTGGTCCATCCTAAGCGGGTCAATCCTAGCGCTTGTTTGCTTTTAATTCATTGGGTGTTTACTGGTATCTTGTATTTGCTGTTTACCATATTTATTACTTGTACCATATTTACAGCATTGTAGCATTTACATTTCATATATTATACTGTGTTGCACTATTCTGTCTGTTTGGCGGGATGGGATTTCTGAGAGATGAACTCAATACACAGGCTCGAGTATACACTTAGATTTAGAGTGGAGAGTAGTGGGACCTACGTGCCATCTGTGTACGTTGGGTAATCACGAAATTCACAGCTAGACGAGGCTATCTTGGGACCCATCATGGCATACGCATCTTGCGTATTCCAGGATGTCGATCTAGAGAGCTGTCGACTCTAGTGACCGATCATGAGGACCTTAGTGGAAACATCTCTCTTTAGTGGTGACGGTGGCAGACCATATTCTGTGGCAAACCCACTCGCACCCGAGGGCCCACTTTGGAACTCGCATAGGATATCCTTTTTGAAAGAGAATCAGTGGAGACACTCCTCGATTGGCGATAGTACTGTACCCCGAGGGATGAATGTACTATTGCTTCTCGACCTCAGTGCCAAAAGCTGAGGACCTTTCGTTTTGGAGAATCAGTTGAGGCCTCCTCGATTGATGATGATGCCAAACCAGAAATGGTGAACGTATCATCATTTCTCGACCTGAGAGCCCGGGATACTGAACATCCTAGTACCCACATGTGAGAGGGGCGGGTTGTTTACAGGTTTGCAGGTAACCTTGACTTTCATCCTACCTGGTATTCTGGTTCTCTCATCAGTGTGTACTCATCAGCCTGGTATTATGGCATCATGATTATTCTGACCATCCCGGTATTCTGATCAGGTCGGTGCTCTGATTACGCCGGTATTCTGATTATTCTGGTATTCTAATTATGCTGATATCTCGGTATCCCGGTATTCTGATTAATCGGATATTCTGGTATTCTGGCGTTCTCTTCAGAGCTGACCTATGAGCTTATTCGGTCACCAGCACAGCAGTTATCCAGATTACATGGAAGCCTTGATCCCATGTCTGTTGCATCTGCATCATCATTTCCGCATACATGTTTTTGTATTTCCAAGGTATATTAACTTTGAGACTTGCCACTGGGCATTTCCATCCACTTATTATGTTTCTTCTAAAATTTTTTTTATGAATCAAAACATAATGATCCCTTGGAAATATTCGAACATGACATTCTGCATTGCATTCTCATACTCATATGCATAACAGGTGTTCTGGAGCGGATTTCTCATTCTGACTGGGTATTCTCTTCAGAAACGGCCAACTTGACTTCTCCCACCACTCAACTCATAACGATCAGAGGGTAGTTATGGAACAACTCCGAGCGAAAGTGACTGAGAGAAGGGCCTAGGTGGGGCATTTTATGGTGGACATTCAAGCGTTGTCCCGCGGTCAGAAACTGCTGAGAGAAGAAGTCAACCGGGTGAAGTCTCAGATGGGTCCGCTTACAGAAATCCAGAATGCGGTGTTAAGGAAACAAAGCAATCCTCATCCCTGGTGAGGGGAACTACGTCGCTCTGATTCTTCATTAGTCAATGGAGATACGTAGGCAGGAGATCGTGTGAGATCTTTGTGAGCAACCTTATCTGTCAACCTTATTTATCAATTTCTTTCCTGAAGATACCTCTTGTCAGCTTCCAACTCCATCTCCCCAAGAGAGTCCTAGGGGCAGAGCATATGGGCAAAGGACAGAACAACTTGAGACGAAGTTTGATCCTATGCTGATGCCGTACGCGCAACGGATTTCCTCATTTGCTCAAATTCAAACTGGTTGAGCTAGTCGAATCAAGATCATCTCCGACGAAGTTTCCTTTGGGGTTTCAATGCCAAATGCCAGATGACTACCATTCTAGGGCATCTAGCCATTTAATTGAAGATTGCAAGTCTTTCAGAGGTAAAGGTAAAGACAAGGTGCAAGACGTGATTGACTCCAAGGTTATCACACCAGATGGGTGGCCCATAAATTGAACTTTCTTCATCAGATTGAGCACCCAGCTTGCAAGAACATCTTCAGAATCAATAAGTCCAGACGGATTCAAGCCTCCTCAACAAGGACAATCATTTAGCTTCTTTACCGCATTTGCATATGTAGCTTTTATTTGTTTGTTTAAACATTTTTTGTATGTAAGAGTTTGTTTGTTTTTTGAATGGCAATCATAAGACAATACGCATGTTTTTCCTGAAGTAATCCATTCGTATTCACTCATAAGTTTGCATATGTGCATTGCGATACCAACCGTCGTGTTTAAACTCTCTGAGGGAGAATGATGATCTGAAAACGCAAAAATCTCTAATTGTGTGCTTTTGAATAAGAACTCTGTTGAGGATATACAGGCATTGTTTCAACTCCCCAAACACTGGAGATATAAGGGAGATAGACCCTCGTTAACCCCTTTTAGCCTTGAAGTAGGAGTTTCTTTCGTATGAAAAAACCCTCACATCTAACCCAGGGGCAGGGTAGACGTCAGTTAATTTGACCGAGCATTCAAATTTCAAAAGGAGTGTGCATCTGAGGATCCATTACCTTCTATTCCACCATCAAGAGGTCAAGAGATGTGAAACCACAATGGTTATCCATCAACAATCAAAGAGTGAGGCAGTCACGACCCTTCCAATCAAGTCAAGACAAGCTAGTGTCACACGATTTGTTCAAAAAAAAAAGAAAAAAAGAAAGGAAAAGCCCGCTAAGTCGAAACTTGAAAACAAGCGACTTAGGCAAAAGTTAGGGCATCCCGCTGGACTTCAAAATCGAAAGATTCAAAAGAATCAGTCCAGGCAAAAATTAGGGATCGAAAAGCAAAAGAATGAAAAAGCGAAAAATGAAAAGGATTACGAAGAAAAATTCTCTAGCAAGAACAAAGTCGTGTGACTATGCACAAAAGACAAAAGGGGTGACTGTTACTCCATAGCCTCATTAAGTGTCAAACCATCAGATGCATGGGTTCCTTAAAGATCACAAAATCTTTTTGAGAGGCGAACGCTTGTGCAAATTAGCTGAACGTAGGACTGGAGAACATCACGAAGAGTGGGTGGGCACCAATAAACTTTGAGCCTAAAATCCTTTTTTCTCAAAACCGTGAACCAGGCCACGATACAACCCTTAAAAGTCCTAATTGAAACAGGGTTATTTAGAGAGCATACTACTAAGAGATAGCGTTCCTGACTCCTATGAGTTGTGCTAAAAGATCTTTGTTGGTGTTGCATGTGCATTGTATCCTTTCATTCGAAAAATTAATGTCGTATCCTAACCCGTGATCCGCTCACAAAGGGTTTGCGACATCTTTTCAGTAAAATTTCAAGATTAACATGTGTGTTGCATTAGAATTTTCATTCTCAGAATAAAATATTTTCTGCTTGCATACTTTTGTTTGACATCAAAAGAAGTGTACATATGGAAATTCAGTCCAGAAGCTTAATTTTGCCGAGTTGAGAATCCGGAAACTCCCAAAGGACAGCCACATTCAGTGGTACTTTCTCAGGGAATCTTGTGGAATAGGAGCTTTCCCAACAAGTTGTGTTAAGACGTAGTCAATCTGGGACAATCACGTCGAGCCATCTCTTTAAGGTGTGGCTCATCTGAGCCAATCGCGTCGAGAAATCTCTTCAGAGTTCAGCCAAACTGGGGCAAGACCACTTCAAGGTTCATACTGGGGCAGACCATCCCAAGAGCGTGAGAAGTTAGTCCATCCAGGTGATGATCAGCATATCCAGGGTTCAGAGTATTGGGGCAGAATAGCTCATTGTGATATGAGATTGTTCATGAATCTTCTTGAGGAAATTTTTCCTGAAGACCATACAGTCTGGGGTAGTTACTTCGAGATACATTGAATCCCTCCAAGAGTTTGAAGACACTGAAGCATTGAACATGCCAAGTCTTATATAAAATCCTCTTGAGATGACTTCTTCTAAGTAATCCATCCAGACCGAGGCAGTTACTTCGAGATCCGACGAATCTCTCCAAGAGTTTGAAGGCATTGAGGCATTTTGAATGTCAAGTCTTCTGTAAAATCCTTTTGAGACAGTTTCTTTTGGTGGACCATGTTGGTCTGGGGCAAATGAAAGAAAAACTGTTGTTCACGCCTATACAGTCAATCAGCCAAAAAGCTTGAAACAAAGGGACATTCCAACCCAAGGCATTTGTGGTCCCCGTCTTCAGCAGGCTTCATTAATAATGTTCCCAGTAAGAGATGCAGCAAAACCGTTCTCCCAAACAAGTGGTGGTTCAGAGTTGGATTTTCTCAATTGCAGAAGTCATATCTAGCACGGTGCATACGTGTCTATCCTTTTTCTTGCAGTTAACAGCCTCGGACTAGGCTCAAAAGCAAGATTGAAGCCTTTGCAAGAGCATGAGCCATTTCTTCCGGACAGGTGATCACTTATTCCCACGTAGAAGATAGGGCAATCAGGTTCAGGAGTGGGTTCACATGTCACTCTTTTGTTGCAACGTTTACTGATCGAGTCCATCATTCGGTCGACGGTCGCTCGCGACGTTTCGATATCGGTAAATGGAGTTCAACTGGATATGGTTGTATCTTATTAAGTCGATTCTCTCATTCAGTACTTCCAATAGCTACAAGCTTTTCCGTGTCGATAACGATTGCGAATTCCCCAGTAGAGTTGCCTCGCAGACACCGAAGTTGATGGTCAATGCCCAGTGAAGTCGCCAGGAGTTGGAAGATGTTTAATCTTCTGCAAAATCCTCTTATGGCGTTCCTTTAGACAAGTCTTGTATCATGGAACAAAAATCAAGATTGTTGACCCTCTCAAACATGGGGCATGTTGAATTTCCCCAGCAGGAGATGTTCCAAATTTATTATCCCCAATAGAGTTGGAAGACATTTGGTCTTCTGTAAAATCCTCTTAAAGGGCATTCCCCAGCACGAGACGCTTTAAAGCAGTTTTCTCTAGCAGAGTTTGTTGTAAACTCATTATCCCCAGTGGAGTCGTCAAAGGGAAAGTTCGCCTAACATGGGGCATTGTGACACTTATCCTAAGCTCGACAGTTTTGTTCCTCAACAGACTACCGTGGGTCTGCTTTGTGTTTCCCTAGCAGGTCTCTAGGGACTCTCTCCCAGCAAGTTGCGGTGGAATGTTCTGACCAAGATTTATATATCCCCGGCAGAATAGCCTTGATTCCCCAGCAAGACCGTATCTCTGGAAGCGGTATCCCCACAGAGGTCGACATTTTGACAATAATTTCCCCAGCAAGGTCTAAATAGATCGAAGGAATCTCTTCTTCAGCAAAGGGTCAGCATATGATATTACCCAGCCGGTGGTGTATTTCTCAGCATTGCTCATTTACAACTCAAAGTCCAACGACAGTTTGGCAAAGCACTAAAGTCCAACGACAGTTTGGC
This sequence comes from Lathyrus tuberosus, assembly GCA_022829125.1. Lineage (NCBI taxonomy): Eukaryota > Viridiplantae > Streptophyta > Magnoliopsida > Fabales > Fabaceae > Lathyrus > Lathyrus tuberosus. Next base: position 2,917,261 of record JALAZF010000481.1, on the reverse strand, counting down.
AAAGCTTCCAACGACAGTTTGGTAAGCACCAAAGTCCAACGACAGTTTGGCAAAGCTTCCAACGACAGTTTGGTAAGCACCAAAGTCCAACGACAGTTTGGCAAAGCTTCCAAAGCCGGTTTGGTAAGCACTGAAATCCAACGACAGTTTGGTAAAAGCTGCAAAAGTCCATCTGAAGATGACAAGTTTGAGATCCCAAACGCCGGTTTGGTAATCCTTGAAGTCCAACGACAGATTGGCAGAAATCCAGCACAAATTGGTGAAAGTCCAACGACGGTTTGGCAGAAGTCCAACGACAGCTTGGCAGAAAGTCCAACGACAGATTGGCAGAGCAGCTAAAGTCCATCGACGGTATGGCAAGCCAGTAGTTGTCTGGCGTTGTTCAAAAGACATTGTTGAAAGTCCATCGACGGTATGACAAGCCAGTAGTCGTCTGGCGTCGTTCAAAAAGACATTGTTGAAAGTCCATCCATAGTATGGCAAGCCAGTAGTCGTCTGGCGTTGTTCAAAAGACAGATCTCTCTTACAACATTTCATTGAAGATTCAATCCAGCTGTCTCGTTGAGTTTATATCCCTTTTCTTCTTCTCCACAGTGGGCAAATTTTGCGGTTCTGTTTGTATTCAATCACCTTGTACCTTGAATGTCTGAAAGCAGTTGCTATCATCCTTTCAGGTCCAAGCTGATTGAATAGGGGCAGCTGTAGCACCCCAAAATTTGCCCTACCTTTTTCTAACTTTTTCTGGCTTTCGTTTCGCACTCATCTGCATATCCATTAGGTCATAACTCATAATCATATCATCGCATTGGTTTTCTGAGACATGGGATTGAATAGTCTTTCATGCTATTGGTATTTTCCTATTCGAAGGTTCATCAAGATTCAGAGTTGTTGTATTCAGAAGTTCCCCAGGTTCCAGGGTATGCATCAACAAAGGTCATGGTTTCTCCTGCTTGGTTGAGTTTGTAGGCAGTCATCAATTGAAGATTGTGAGATTAGGAGTTCGTGTCGAGGACATCAGTGGTTATCAGGACAAGGCGTCTGTGGATTGATTTAAAGAGCATTGGGTCATGGTTGATTGAGCTTACTGATTGCATTGTTGGAATTCATTGAAGATATGAGTTTGGGGTAGAATTGGGCGTGTCGAGATTAGTTGTGTGGGCTACTTGAAATTCAAATTTCTACCATAAACCATTATTCATTTCCATTTTCCTTTATCCAATTCTTAAATCCATTTCTATTTAAAATTCCAAATATCCATTTTTATACTCCATTTCTATTTTTATCCATTTCTTAACCCACATTTTATTTCAAACCATTTTGCCTACATTTTCAAATCCATTTTAATTTCATTTCAATATCCATAATCCACTTTAGAGCCATTTTGGATCCATGAACTAAAACCACATTTTCATCTAAATTCCATATCCGAATTAATTGTTCATATCCAATTCTCATTTCAAATCCAATACTCATCTAGATTTTAATCTCTCCATTCCAAACCATTTTAAATCCATAAGACCAAGTCATGTCCATTTTCTCATTCTAATCCAACCAAACCAATTATATTTTTATCCAAAATTCATAACCATTTTCCATTAACCCCAAAACCCATTTCCTAATATCCATCTCCATTATATTGTTATCCATATTCTCATTCCAACACCCAAGTTAGTCCAAAAGTACAAGATTGTATCCATGTATCCATTTCAATTCAACCAAGACTCTATATTCCAGCTCAACTTGCGGATGGCCCATCTATTGTCTCGGCAGCAAAAAAAAAATAACAAAAAGAAATTCATTGCAGATGAAATAAAAAAATCCAAAAATGTAGCATTCATTAACCAAAACTTCCAACAGTTTTGGATAACACCCAACAGCTCCATGAAAAACTTCATATAAAGAGGAAATTGAGCTAAGAGAAAAAAGACGGCTCTAACTGCTAACAAACTCTCTAACAGAAAGTGGATCAAAGGAAAATCTAACAGAAATTAACAGTTCCAATTCCTAACACAAAAAAAAACCGTAACAGATTTCTCCAACCGCCAATCTTCAAACTCCAATCTTCTTTTTCATTTCATTTTCTTCGACTCACCTTGATCCCATAACAAGCCACTGCGAAGTCTTCTTCAATCTTTATCTAATCGAAACCTGTAGAATAATCGCAACACCACGCCATCTTCAATCTTCTGCGCCAACCTTCATCATCATCAATTCAACTGCGACAAATTCATCTTCTACAGCAACCAAAACATCGCCACCAATCGGAAACCTACAACTAACCTCAGAGCACCGATTCTTCCATCAAAATTCTGCAGTATCTTCAATCTATCCATTTTCAACAGTTTTCGCAACAACAACACAACAAACTCAGAAACTAAACAGAAGAGGAATTGAGAAAAAAAAAACGAATCAGAGTTTCTAAACCTTATCGTCACGATCGCGTTACATAGGCTCCATCTTCAAGTCTCCACGATCCTTTTTAATACCGATACTCAATCTTCATCATCTGTATGATTCGACTGCCATTGCAGAACATCAACAACGTCGCCGGCGATATTTCCTCATCTATTCCGCGACTGATTTCTTCAGTAAAGCCACGGTTGTAATCACGCCATAATATCCAATCTCTTCCACACAAGTTCAGACGCAACCACGAGAATGCTCCCCAACCTGCATCAACACATAGAAGAAGCATCGTGTAAATTCACATCAACAACGATCGCAAAACCAATTCAGAAACGGAATCGAAGGAGAACAAGCGCGTCAAAATAAAATTCGAAGAAGAAGAAGAACGCGTAAGGGAAGAATTACGAACCTTCGAGTTTCCGTTCGCCTCCTCGATTGCAGGTACGTAATCCTCTCCTTTCTCTAGCTGCGGCCTTGAACTTAGTAGTTCATTGTGGATTGATTTATTTTTTGTTCGTTCTTGATCCTAATAGCGTCGATCCCGTGGTTTGAAGAAGAAATTGAGAAAACCGTTCACGGATTTGGAAAGAGGGCGAGAATTTAGTTAGGGTTTGTGTTGGAGAGTTGGTGTTTTGGGGTGGTTGGATGCCGGAGAAGACGGCGCCGCCGCCGCCGGCCACCGTCATCTCCGGCGGTTAGGTTTTTTAGAAAGGAAAACGTAGAGAGAGAGAGAGACGGTTGCAAGAGGGAGAGGCGTTCAAGTGATATGCTGAGCTTTGTAGTTCTTATGTTAATACAAGAGATTAGATTGTGGTGGTGGCGGTCCAATCCGGCGGTGACACTTGTCACCGTCCGGTAGGACCTCTCTTTTTTCATAATCACATGCATGTATCCACTCAGTCCTTACCGTGCACAATTTCATTTCAAGCGTGTGATGAGATTACCTTTGGACCACCAAGATCCAACGCTTTAGGATCAGTCAACAGAATTGACTGAGGTCACACCGTGCTCCTCCAAACCTTAGCATCTTGGGCCTAAGCTTTTTCTGTTATTTGCACCCCCTTGGTCCTTGGTGTTGTTTAATTCTTTTTGTTCATAATTGTTTTAAAATCTAATTCTAAAAATAGTAGAAATGGTCAGAAAATTGTGAGAAAATTCATGAGAGTTATTGATGGTCTTAATTAATTTTTGGCTATTTTTAATTCCATTTTGGGGGCTGTTTGGTATTTTCTGGAATTTTGGGAAGGAGGATGTTCTTAATGGTGTATCTAGTGATGTAAGTGCTAAAATATGATTTTCCCTTGGCAATTTGGAGCTGATTTTTGGTTTACATTTAGGCATTTGATTGTTTCACATCATGGTAATTGATTGGTGCATTGTACTTGAGCTTTGAGATATTTTTTATTTTAATCTTGTGAGCCTTAATTCGTATGATCATCATTGACGTTTATGCTACGTTTGCAATTGATTGAGCATGTTTGGTGCATGATGTGAAACCTATCTTTTGTATGTGGTTACCTACTGTCCTTGGCATGATGAGTTCAATTACTCATAATTTTCAAGAGCATCTTGCTATTTTTCACTCATTTTTCAATGCAAACCGAACATGTTGATGCATGCTTAGAAAGAGATTATGTTTAGGACTTGTGTGAGGTTACTTTGAGCCAACTTTGAACATGAGTTTTAGTACATTGTTAAGTGTATTTTGATGCACAATTGAGACATGCTTGAGTATTGCCTTTGATCATTTTACATGCTTTAAATGATGCCTACTTTGTGTGTACGTGAACTTGAATTTGTGTTTCATCTTGGCCACTTCTTTTGATGTCATTTGTATGCCATGTTCATGACTGTTTTGGGATTCAATTAGGACATTTTTTAGGTCATTTTCCTCTGGTGTGTGAGCTTTAACATTGCATTTCACTTGCATTATTTGAGTGACAATTTTGTATACTTGTATGAGAAGTTTAAATGCGATTTTGCTCATGGAATGAATTGACTTTGGAGAGAGAGTTTAATGCAAACCTTTGTGACACTTTGAGATGGGCTTTAAGCATGCGTATAAGTTGTTTCACTTCTGACCTTGGTCCATTTTCACGTTTTAATCCAATTCATCTAACTTGTGATGGCTTTCTTTTGTTGGTTTACCTTTAACTTCAAGGTAGATTGGTCTTGTAGCATAGGTGTAACTTGACTTGTAATTTCATAATCCTTTTAGGTCTTTCGCTTTGACTAGTGTGACTCAAATGTACATAACCATTAGACTTAGGTTTCATGTTGTACATACACTCCCTTGTTATTACTAATGTCTTTGGTTCACATGTGCAAGGTACATAAAGGAGACGTTCCAAAGGTGACTTGACCATTTCATTTTGTAAATAAAAACTTGTTTCTAACTTGGTTTGCCATTTGTTTATAGGTGCTTTCGTGACTTGCTTTTGTTGCTTTTCTACGGATTCATATCCGTTTGGTAGGACTTCGTATCTCTTCACTTCTCTTTAATGATTTCAAATGTCATGAGATGTAGGAATAGTCAATGCCATGAGAAGTAGGAATAGCAAATGCCATGATAAGTAGGATTGTATGGAAAGCCCTCAAGTGAGGCCATGATGGTGCTTATTTGATATTGTGCTGAAGACCTCTAAGGAGGCAATTGACGGAAGGTAGGGTTCGCAATCGACCCCCGTTATTCTAGTCGAGTCGTTCTTAGCTCTCATTACATGATTGAAGCTTTGAACATCACCTGTTCCTGTTATTGAGTCAGTCAAGTGGAAGATAGGGTTCGCAACCGACCCCCACTCATTGTCATTAGCTCACATCGACCGATGTTGACGCTTATGTGATCTCACTCACATCTTTTTATTGATCTACTTTGATACGTGATATCATTGTATTGCTTGTTTTAGTTTTTGCTTCCTCATTAGGATACCTATTCTAACTTGTCTAAGTTAGATAGGTTAGAAAACATAACATAGGACTAATCATTGCATGATAACATTAGGTAGCTTCCCTCCTGATCCTGACCTTAGGACCAATGATTCATGTTAACTTGTAGGACCGAGTTTCCCCCTTAGACTTTATGTGTGTCTTTCCCCTTTGTTCTCTCGCACCTATGCGATCGAGATCCTGTTTCATGTTCACCCGTAGTATCGTGAACTATGGATGCTCTGATTCCTCTTTCTTTTCGGATTGCGGATACGTAGGCACGAGATGCAATATCTCGGTGAGCACACTAACAACTAACTTCCGTTTTCTTACCTTGAGTCTGTCATCTTCTCACCTCAAAGAAAATTCAAAATATCTAATAAAGGTAGGCACTTATTGCATTTAGGCCTTTCATATAAAGAAAAGATTATAAGGGGTCTTCTCTTATAATCTTAGAATGTGTAGCATATAGCCCATCTTGGGTCAATGTGTTAAACATTTGATCTTGTATGAGGGACTTAAATGCAATACTTGTTGAATATACAAATAATAAAAAACACTTCTTCATTTCTTAATCAACAAAAACACTTAATAAACACAAGTATGCTAGTGTGTTTGAACCTTAATAATTGGAACTAAATGTGGGGGTCTTTTTCACACTTAGGGTACTTTCTTACTCATTCCATCTTGGAATGTGAGAATGTACACATTCCAATGACTAAGATTTAGATACACTATCATATGCAAACAAATGAAAAAAACTCTTAAAAGACAAAAAACAAACAATCACGCCTTTCCTTCGGGAATTCTTTCCGCATCTCCTTCAATCATTCCTTAAGGATGCGTCATTTCCGTTCTACCGCAAACAGGTAACGCCTAAGTCTCCCTACAGCGAGCTGCAACATCTAAACTGCCAGGATGCAAACGTTTACGTATTCCACTAAAAAAACACAAACAATCCATCCCTAGTGAGGGGAACTACGTCGCTCTGATTCTCATGCTCCCGATGAGATACGTAGGCAGTGGGGTAGGGCCCATTCGAGCACTTCTTTTATTTTCCCTACATTTGTTTCTCTTTCTCTTTCCATTTCTTTTCCAGTTCTTTTTCTAGTATCCTTTCCTTACACCCTTTGATCGAGACAAGCAAGCGTGGATCCCATCGAGTACGATGGACGCGTGGGGGTGCTAATACCTTCCTCTCGCGTAACCGACTCCCTTACCCTTTCTCTTGGTCGTAAGACCATGCTCTATCCTTCCCTTTCAGGTTTATGCGGTGTTTCCTTTCCCTCTCTTGGGATAAATACACATTGCTGGCGACTCTGTTTCGGTGCCACTTTCGCGTTTGTACTTGGATTAAAATCCCGTGAGCGACACATACATGCTTTTAAACATGCATACATGGCATGGAATTACAGTTACTTCCAGGGATAAAGGGGTTTAATCGGATATTTCGCTACGGGTTTGTTACTAAGGATCTCGGGGGTAGTCAGCATGATACTTGTCTGGCTCAGCGGTCAAAATTAGGGGTCCTTTATATTTAATCATCTCCTCCTCGCGAAGATGAAGACTCGCCGTCATCATCATCCCAGTTCGAAGCTGATTAAATAGGGGCAGCTGTAGTACCCCAAATTTTGACCAGTTTTTTTTTTTTAAGGTTTTGGTGTTACTAGGGGGTGTCATTTGGGCTTTGGGGTGTGCTATTATTTTTGGGCCCATTTTTGTTTCTTTTGGGTTTATATAAAGTTTACATTTTAGGATTTAGATTTATTTTCCATTTCATGTTTTGCTCATTTATTTTAGGATAAAGTTTTGTTTGGAGATTTTATTTATTATAAGAAATTATTGGGGATTCCACTTATTTTAATTTGTTAGAGTAGAATGAAGTAGGTTTTATTGGGCTTTTTAGATTTTTACTTTTTACAGAAAATTATGTGGGTATTGTTTTTGAATGTCATTTTAGTTCTTGTTTTAATATTAATTAGTTTAAGTATTTTGTTAATATCCTTTTATCTTATTAATTGTTTTAATTAAGCTTTAGAGTTTAATTAGAATTTAGGTGATAATCAGGAGTTTATTGGGAAGTTAATTATTTTTAAATCATTTTGAATATTGTTAATTGAATTTATTTAGGTTGAAGTTAAATTTTAGAATTTAATTATAATTAGGGTTAATTTTTAATGTGAATTTAAGAGGGACCAAGGGCAATCAGTATTTGATTTTTTTTCTTTGGCTATTTATTTATTAATATAATTACTAATTGTTCATTTTATTCATCTTTTCTTTTATAACTCTTTTTTTTTTATGGTAGAAGTTATTAAGTGTTATTATTTTTTATTTTTATTTTAATTTATTTTTGGGTCAAAAGGTTGACCCACGTCCATCTTCTTCCCCAAACGGCTAACCCTAATTTGGCGTAAAACAAGATCAAATCAAATCCATATCTTTTTCATTGATTTTTGGAATCAGATTACAAAATAAATCCAAATCACAAATTTACAAATCAAATCGGAAATTACATCAAAAGTTGCCTAATCAAAATCTAATCTAATTGAATGTCTAAACCTAATCTCTAATACTATAAAAACTAAAAGAAAATTCAGATGAAGGGGAAGAAAAAAGAAACCCTAAGGAAAAAATCTGCAGCTGCGCATTCCTCCACACCCATCACCTAAAGCTCACGATTTGCAAAAAGAGACTTAGGGTTCATCACTAGAACCCTAATCCCTCTGAGCTTGACCTCCATCATTCACCTGCGAAAAGAAAAGGAAAGGATTAGTGAAATTTGAAAAACAGAGAAGGGTTAGGAATCAGCTTAATCGGACACGGCAAAGGAGGTAACCCAAAAAAAAATCACTTAGCTTTTATTGGCTTGATTGTTGTTTGCGTGTATGTTTGAATCGATTTGAGTTTCTGGGGATTTTTAGGGTTAGGCCTTTATATAGGGTTAGGGTTCTTTGGATTTGGGTTAGGGTTCATCAAAAAGGGGTTAGGGTTCTAATGGGGGTTAGGGTTCTTAAAGGTTTGAATTTTCCGGTTGAATTTCAACCAGAATCTGGGCTCGGACGGTGGTTTGAGGGGTATCGCACGGTGGCCGGACGGCCCACCGGCGACGGGATTTCAGAGAGAGGAGGGAGTAATTCAGAGAGAGGCGAGAGAGAGAGAGATTAGAGAGAGAAAGAAAAATGGAGAAATGAGGAGATGAGAGAGAGGTTGGAGTTATGTACTACCTCCGTGCGACCTTGGATGCATGCCAAGTGTCCCTCCCCTGAACCGCCCAGATCGTCTGACCGTTGGAGTCAACGGGTTCCTCTCCACGCGAGCATATCGTGAGTCTCATTTGACTCCACATCTGGGTCGTCCATCTTGCATACATGGGGTAGTAATCAGGATCTAAGGCTGGGATTGCATGCCTTTGCGAACCGCCTGATCGTCATCAGACGCTCTTAAGGGAGTTCAACGTTGACTCCTTCCCCACGGTGGTTTTTTTTTGTTTTTTTTCTTAAATTTTTGGATTCAAGTGATTGGGCCTTGCGCCCTAATCACTGTTAGCACCCCACCAGAAGCCCAATTGCTTCTTCTTTAAAGGGAATGCACCCCTCTGTTTTCTAAAATAAAATAACAAATTATTTTTTTAATTAAGATTTATTTTTTTTAATTTTGGTTTTTTCTTCATATAATTAAGTTAATTCCTTAACTTAATTGGGGTTTTAAATTTAGGGTTTTTGGGATAATTAAGTTAATTCCTTAACTTAATTGGGGTTTAAATTTTGGGATTTTGTGATAATTAAGTTAATTCCTTAACTTAATTATTTAATGGGGTTTTTAAATCTAGGGTTTTTTGATAATTAAGTTAATTTCTTAACTTAATTATTTAATTAAAATATTAAATTTTTAGGGTTTGGTTGTAATTAAGTTAATTCCTTAACTTAATTATAAAATCAGGTTTCTAATTAATCGACTTAACTATTTGACAGTTTTTTCTAGTAAATTGCATTTTAATGGGAGAAATAAAGAGGTTGTTTGGATATTTTCAATATAAAGCTTTTGGATGTTCATTTTTCTTGAATTTTGGAAATTCATCTAAAGGGATACTTAAGGGTTTTAAACATGGGATATAGCTCTAATTTCCGAGAGCATAAACAAAGGAATAGGGTTTTGGGATAAGGGTTAAAATATGGGTTTTTTTAATTATTAAAATTAATTTTCTGTTTTACTTCTAAATAAATTAAGGGAATATGTTAATAATAAAAATAAAGGATCTTTCTTTGGGATATAAAATCAAGGGACAATGCTCTTGGTCCGAGAGCCTAAATAAGGGATGGGATAAGGGATAGAGCTCTTGATATCCGAGAGCATAAATAATGGATTAGGGGATAAACTTTTGATATCCGAGAGTATAAATAAATGGATTAAGGGATAGAACTCTTGATATCCGAGAGTATAAATAAATGGATTAAGGGATAGAACTCTCCGTCCGAGAGTATAAACAATGGACAAGGAATAAAACTCCTTATCTAGGAGTATAAATAATAGATCAAGGGATAGAACTCTTTATCCAAGAGTATAAATAGTGGATTGGGTTTAGGATTAGGAATGGGAATAGGATTAGGGGGTAGGAATAGGGGAGGTGAACTACGGTTACTCTAATCCTTCAAATTGAAGGTACGTAGGCATAGGGTTGTAAACCCTAGCGAGTATAATTAATAAAAAAAACTTAGGATTCTTTTGTAAATAGAAAATTTAGACAAACAAACAAACATGCCTAGAACTTAAGGAGGATCCCATTGAGTACAATGGAGGTGAGGGGTGCCTAACACCTTCCTCTCACTTAACCGACTCCCGAACCTCAGGAATCTCTACCTTTAGGATTAGGATTTTTTAGGTTTATCATTATTTTCCTTAGAAAAAATATGACGGCGACTCGAATATTTTAGCCGGCCGCGAGACACCCTGTTACCTACAAGGAAAGATCTTCAACGGGGAAGGGTCGGTGGTCGTCCCCGACCTTGACGCGTCGGACATTTTGTCCGCTGATCTTAAGGTAAGGAGGAAAATCTTGTGCCAGGATGCAGCGATTGTGATGAGAGTGATGGAGGTGGCGCTGGCCCTTGGGGATGCAGAGACAGTTCTCACCGCAGAGTTTAAGAAGGTCAAGGCAAGGGAGACGAAACTCGAGCTGGAAACTGTTGAGCTATTCAACAAACTGACGACCCTCCAAGGCAATTATGAGGCCAAGGTCGAACTTCTAAAGGATATGAATGAGAGCAGGCAGGAGATGTAGCGCTTGAAGGAGGAGAACATCGCGCTGAAGGCGAAGATTGCCGGGTTACAGAGCTCCTCGGCTGCCGGCCAAGACGAAACCGAGGAGGAAAAGCTCTGAAGACCCGAGCAGACCTGATAGGGAGAATTTGCATCCTCGAGCAGGATAACTTGGGGGCAGCCGAGTTCGGATTTGGCGCAGCCGTGGAGCAGATAAAAGCCTTGAATTCTGACGTCCGGCTGGTCACCGAGGGATTGGGCGTTTTGCACCAAGTTATCGACGGCCAGGTGGTTCCTCCCGAGCTTCCCACCGATGAAGTTTAACTTTTGTTTTTGTACCTTAGTATTTTGTTGGCATGTGTGCCATTTTAATTGTAATTGATGATTGGGCTTGGCCCGTGTTTGTAATGTTTTGACAACTTTCCGGCCTTGTGGCCGTACTTATATATATATATATATATATATATATATATATATATATATATATATATATATATATATATATATATATATATATATATGTGTGTGTGTGTGTGTGTGTGTGCGTGTGTGTGTTTGTGTTCGACATTATATGCCTTGCATCTCATTTTGTGCTTTGTTAATATTTGCAAATTGTGCTCGATAGATGTAGGAGTTTGCTCGACTCGTTTTGATGCTTGACAGTTTGGGAACTAGTCGAGGAGGCAAAGTAGTATCGCCAGTCGTGGGACTAAGATCTCGGTCGAGGTCCTGATTGTACAAGGCTTGGACTATTCCCATCGCAAGCTGGGTGTCCTGTCACGCTGGTATGGCAATGACGGAGCTCGATTGAGGTATCCTCATTGGACACAGAGTCTGCTCGTCCCATGGGCAGAAACTTGCCTTCGTTGTAATTTTAAGGATTGTGCTTGCACCAGGGCACGCTCCTGTGGTTGAGCAACCTTTCCGTAGTGGGGGAAGCTTGTCAACAGTTAGTCCTGACTGATTATTGCTCCTAACTGTAATATTATTTAAGCTTTTCAGCATTCCATGGTCGAGCAAATGGTTCTCCGTTCAACTGTTTGAGGTAGTAGGCGTCGGTGCCTATTTTGATTTGACCCTGTATGGTCCGTCCCAGTTTGCGGCCAGCTTGCCCTTGCGTGAATCTTTTTGATTTCTGTGTAGGACCAGGCTCCCAACTTGGAAATCGCGCTTTATGACTTTGGAGTCGTGGCGCAAAGTTATTTTTTGTTTCAATGAAGCTTCGCGAAGAGCTACCCCTGATCGAATTTATTGGACCAGGTCGAGTTCTTCTCTTAAAGCTTCGTCGTTTAGCTCTTCGTCGAGAAGAGCTTCAGTTCTCCTAGAGGGTTCCCTGATCTCCACCGGGATTACTGTCTCGGTTCCATATGCTAGTCAGAAGGGAGTATCCCCGGTGGTTGAGTGTGGGGTTATTCTATAGGCCCAAAGCACGCTATGTAGCTCCTCGACCTATCTCTTTTTGGCTTCGCCTAGCCTTAGTTTCAGACCTCGAAGGATCACCCTGTTCGCGGCCTCTGCTTGCCCGTTAGTCTAGGGATGTTCGACGGATGTGAAGTGTTGCTTTGTGCCTAATTTGGCGACAAAATCTTGAAACTTCCTGTCTGTGAATTGGGTCCCGTTGTCGGTCACAAGGTCCTGGGGCACCCCGAATCATGCGAAGACGTTTCTTTTGTTTAAACGAAGTATGTTGAAGGCTGTGATCTTGGCGAGAGCTTCGGCTTCGATCCATTTTGTAAAGTAATGGACGGCCACGATCAGAAGTTTGTTATGATAGAACCCCATTGTGAAGGGTCCGAGAATGTCCATCCCCCACTAGGCGAAGGGCCATGGGGAGGACAAAGTCTTCAACTCATTAGGGGGTGCCAAGTGCACATCCCCATGGCGCTGGCATCTGTCACATTTTTTGACGTGCTCCTTAGCGTCGTGCTGAATGGTTGGCCAGTAGTATCCTATTCGGAGGGCCTTTAGTGCCAAGGATCTCCCTCCCAAGTGTTGTGCGTTGATCCCGTCGTGAATTTCCTGGAGATCGTTAGGGACCTTGTCCTCCTTAACACATTTTAAGAGGGGAATGGAGAATCTTTGTCGGTAGAGTTAGTCATCGACCAGGACATATGAGCAGGCCCTTCGCTTAGTTATTCTGGCCTCCTTGCTGTCTTCGGGTAACTCCCCTGTGGTGAGGTAGTTGTATACCGAGGTCATCCAGCGACTGCTGTTGCAATGCAATGCCACCATTGGGTTGACGCGACCAATCAAGGTCCGGACCACGAAAGTTCAAATTCCGAATTGGATAAAGAGGGACAAATGTTACACTATGTTAAGAAATCGCCGAGTAATTTACGGAGTAATTACCCTACAATGAGGCCGGTCAATAGATCTTTGTGTTAATGCATGCTAGATGAACGATATGTAGATCGTCATCCAAAAGCAATACCGCACGAAAAGAAAATAGGTAGCGATCTAGTCTTGATCAAGAATTCAACAAAGAAATTCTAAGATCCATAAGACTTTCATCGATCAAAATAAAAAAGGAAATAGATGAAGAGAAAGCCAAATTGAATTACAATTCAAGAACCTTTCATCTTCAAGTTCAATCACCTTTAATTGATAGGTTTAAGTGTGAAAACATATCACTAATTCAAAGCACCTCAAATGAATTCAACAATTCATTAAAAGATAGATTTGAACTAATGAATGTTTAATTACTCTAACCATATCCAAAGTCCATTGAGATTGAAGAGAAATTAATCTCAACAATGTGTTTCAAGGCTAAAATAAGAAGAAAGGGGAAGAAGGAGGAAGAAAAACCAAAACAGTCCCAAAAACAAGAAAATTACACATTCTGGATGTTGGTTAATCGATTAACCATTTCACAGTGCAATTAGGTTAATCGATTAACCAGTGCAAACTTGCAATTTTTTGCGCAGAATTCAACTGTTAATCGATTAACCAATTCGTGCATGTTTTGGTTAATCGATTAACACTGTAAAAACAGTAGAAAATCAGTTTGAAAATTGCAAAATCCTTGATCAATCATTTATTCGAACACCTCATAATCAAGGATGCAATTGTACACGAAATTTTGAGTAAAACAGCAGCAAAAACCAGTAATCAAACACAAATTGCAAGATACAAAGATCAAGAAAACAAGATCAACAAAGGATCTACATTATGGAAGATGTGTAGCGAGCGATTTTGGACGTGGTTCTTAAGCACTGTCGCTCTGGGGTACTACAGGTCGATTCATTTTTTATCCTATTGAAGCTGATGAAGGAAGGGAAATAGATGTCTCCAATTAACCCTGCTTGCATACTGAATTTGAACAGCGGTCTGTTAGGTTACAAATGCTATGTGGAAGTGGAGCCCAATCTTCGGTTATTTCGCTTGAGAACACGGTGTTTAGACTATTGGTGAGGTTTTTGATACTGTGTTTAGAATTGATGCTTCTGGGTTGATTTGGTGGAGATACTGGATTTTGGGTTTTTGATTAGTGTGCTCGCTAAGATTTTTCAATCTTATGCCTACGTATTCCCGTTTAACGAAACAGGGAAATCAGAGCGATCGTAGTTCCTCCTATTCTATGAGAGGAAAAAGGTTGTTTTAGTGTCTTGTTCAAAGCCTAAGACGTGAAGCTAAAGGTGGTTTGTATCTTGTTCAAAGCCCAAGATGTGAAGCAGAAGGGTCTATTTGTATCTTGTTCGAAGCCCAAGATGTGAAGCTAAAGGGTTTTGACTTTAGAGAGAATTTGTCATATCTAAAAGGGGTCTGTTTGTCACAACTGTTGGGTGTCTGATTATAAAGGAGAATTACTTTAACTGGATATGTGAATCTAGCAATGCCATAATTTCCTTTATAGGGGATTTTTAACCTGAAGGAGAAGACTTTAACTAAATTTAGAGCAATGCCATCTTTCCTTAGGAATTTCTCATGCTAAAAGAGGGACAGTGGCGTGGAGGTAAATAATCTAGAGGCTTGTCTCTTACAGCAATTAGATGGGGGGAAAAGGAGTTGTTGATGTTTGTATACTGTGAGCAAGGCACAGATTTTGATGCTAAAAGGTTGATTGACTCAACCGGGGTTTTCTTATACAAAGCCTAAGAGGAGGCTATTGACCCAACAAGAGGGTGTTTTTATGTGTCTCGTACGAAGCCCGAGAAAGAGGCTAAAAGGGTTGACTCAACAAGAGAGTGCTTTTGGTGTGTGTCTTGTACGAAGCCCAAGACGGAGGCTAAAGGTGTTTGACTCAACAAGAGAGTCTTTGTACCTTGTACGAAGCCCGAGATGGAGGCTGAAAATGTTTGACTCAACAAGAGAGTCTTTTATACTCAACAAGAGAATGTTTTTGTATCTCGTACGAAGCCCGTGATGGAGGCTAAAAGGGGGTGACTCAACAAGAGAGTCTTTTATACTCAACAAGAGTGTTTTTGTATCTCGTACGAAGCCTGAGATGGAGGATAAACAGGTTGACTCAACAAGAGAGTCTTTTATACTCAACAAGAGAGTGTGAAAAGGTTAGCTCTGCTGTGGAGAATCATTGTACAAAGCCCAAGATGAGGCTAGGATGCTGGTGACTGTATCTGTTGAGTGACAGGTCTAGTAGGTTGGATAAAGAGAAAATCAGTTCTCATATTGTAATGTTGTGCTCAGGGATTGATCAGAGGATCGGGGTTATTTCCTATTCTTTAAGGAAATGGGAAATCCCAAAAGGTATGGAGACTGTCTAAGTCTACGGGTGTTTTGAGAAATCGATTCTCAGGTAGTGAATGATCTTTGTATGATGCCCAAGAGAAGGCTGGTATGTTAAGGGATGAAGGTCAACCCATTAATAGGTCTGACACTTGACTCAGAAAGACAACTCTAGCAAATTGATGACTAGGTTCTATTCGTATACCTGTAAAGGTCTCTGGGTCCTTGTACTAAGTCCAAGAGAAGGCATGAGAGCTTTTAAGAAGTCGAAGGGTCCTTGTACATTGCCCAAGAGGAGGCGGGGATGCTTTTAAGAAGCCTGTGGGTCCCTAAACCCTAAGAAGTTCAAGACATGCCATTCACCGAGAATAGATCAAGCCAGGAAAGTCCGAGAATTTGGAAGAAACTCAAGAGATGCCATTCACGGAGAAAAGATCATCTCTGGGGAGTAGAGTCTCTTTGACGATTTCTGAGGGTGACAGTCTGAGAAAGAGTTCACCGAGAATGCTGCCTTTCACGTCTCCATATTGTTTAACCCCAAGAGGAGGGAAGACTGTGTTTGGTAATCCTATGGGGATCTAGTTTTGTTTGTATTTAAGAGTGCCAACAGGGCTTTACCTAGTGCTAGACGTAGTTGTCGGGGAAAACTCTAAATAACTATACTAGTATTACACATTTGATATTTGACAAGTATATAAAAGTTTGTGACAGA
This sequence comes from Lathyrus tuberosus, assembly GCA_022829125.1. Lineage (NCBI taxonomy): Eukaryota > Viridiplantae > Streptophyta > Magnoliopsida > Fabales > Fabaceae > Lathyrus > Lathyrus tuberosus. The sequence continues at coordinate 2,901,276 of JALAZF010000481.1, read as the reverse complement.
AGACTTACAGTGAGCAGCCCCGCAATACAGTTATATATATATATATATATATATGAAAGCGGATAAAGAAAGCGGGTAAACACTTACTCGGTTGTAGAGCTTCCATGTTATTTGGTTAGTTTGTTCAACAAAGAAAGCTTTGATAACAATATTATATTCAATATTCAAAGGAGAAAGTGCTTTGAAAATATTGTTGGGGCTTACCGCTCAAGGAGAGGCCCAACGTTTTATCAGTGATTGCACTATTGAAGTTGTACAGTGGGACTTATACAGGTGACTGAGGTCCAAAAAGGTTTTTTGTATAAAGGGATGGGTCTTACACTCTCTCAAGAGGCCCAAAGGTTATTTTTTGTACAAATGGTGGGGGTTACAACTCAAGGAGACGCCCAAAAGTTTTGTTTTAAAAGGCGACGATCGCGTCGAATTTTTGAAATACAACGGGACTTATACAACATTTGAGGCCCAAAAAGGTTTTGTATTTACAAAGGATTGGGTCTTACACTCTATTAGAGGCCCAATGGTTTTGAATGGGTCTTATAGCTCGAGGAGAGGCCCCAAAGTTTGTTTTTTCAACTAGCAATCGCGCTGAGGTTTTCTTTTAACGCAGAGGGACTTATACAATATCTGAGGCCCAAAATTGTTTTTGTTAAAAGGGGATTGGGTCTTACACTCTATTAGAGGCCCAAAATGTTTGAAAAAAGTTTGATGAGGGTTGAATTAATCAAAAACCCTAATTTGTTTCCAAAATGTATTTTAATTGAATAAAAATTCAATTAAAATGATCAAAATTGTTAAACATGTGCAAAACAAATTGTTATCTTGGATTAATGTTTCAAAAATCAGGTTTTGATCCACACAATGATTGGAAATCACTAAAATGTGAATAATCAAGAAAGAGAAAATATTTTAAATGTTAAAAATAATTAAAATATTAATTCTTTACAAAAATATCAAGTATATGAAATAAATAATATTTTTGGGATTTTTTGGGAAAATAAAATATTTTAACATTTTTGTGAATTATTAAAAAAAGAATCAACTCAAAATCATTAAAACTCAGAGAGAAATTAATTTTTGAATCAATTAAATAAAATCACAAAATTCAAATATTCAAATTTTCAAAAAAGGGCGCCAAGAACATGGAAAGAACACGCGCCACCCTCTGTTTCTGCAGATTTGCGTTTTCTATCCAATCTCACTGAATACTTGATTATATCATGCAATTTACATATCAATCTACTCGTTTCAACCTCACGATCATGTCTATGGTCTTTAATTTCATTTATTTTAAGCATGGAATAAGAAATCAAAGAGAAACCTCAAGAACCCTAAAATTTACATGAAGGTTCATAAATTCCATACACGATTCAAACAATGCAATTGATTGAGGGAAAACACTCCATGCATGATTATGAACATATGGCCAAATTATTGTGCAGCAAAAAATGCATGGATCATAGAGTTAGAAGATCTCAAGCTTACCTCTTGCAGCTGGTGATCTCGTTTTGTGTTAGAGGTGTTACAGCTTGGTTCCAATGTTATGAAAAGCTTCCCTAGGTGCTATGTAGTGTGTCTGGATGCTTGGAGTGGATTGAAATGATCTGGAACTGAAGATGGTATCCCAACTGCAACTTGGTTAAAACCTTGAGCAGCTGGCTGGTGATTCTGAGAAATCAGTGTTCCAGATGTTGTTTAAGTGTTTGGATCACTTCTATATGATGTTTATGAGGTGTGTGTGTGTGATTGGTTTGATTGGAATAGCTCTCAAACTCAAAACCCGATAATGACTTGCTTTGGAAGGCAATTTTGGAGTGAAAAAGAGATTTTGAGGAAAGCATCTGTTAGATGGATTTGGTGTACTCAAACTTATCACTAATGAACTGTATTTATAATAGATCAAGTTTGTTTTGCAAGGAAGAGTGAATGGCAACTGCTGCATAGGTTTGGCCAATGTTGAGCAATGAGAATCCAAGTCTCCTCTAGCCATTGACTAGAGGTTAGGGCACAGCTGCTGGTCCCCTTAGTCTTGGATAAGTCTTGACTGAATTCAGTTGGAAATGGCTCAGTCCATGCCACCTTGGTGCATCCATTGAATACTCCAAAACAAAATTGGAGTCTTGTCCCCTTTTTAGGGATTTCTAGTTTTGGCATGCTATTTTTAGTTCCAAGGACTTGGGAGGCTTGGGATCAAAGTTGGTTCCTCCTTGGTCCTCCCTTGAGGTGATCAGATGGATAGAGTTGCTTGCCCTTTGCAAGATTTGAGCAAATCGAGCAAAACTCCAAAATCTGCCTTGCCATGACAGTTTGCAGCAAGGCATATTGGCATTGTCATATCTCATGGTTCAAGTGGAATTTGATGGATTTCTTGGCCATTTTGGAAAGCCCTCATATGATACAACAACTGTTTGATCATAATTGGTTTTGATACTTTTTGGATCCAAGTGAAAAATGTCCCTACATTTGGAAAAAAGTAAGGCAGATTCTGACTTAGTGAAAATTTCACTAAGTGTTGGAAAAACGTGACATTTTCACTTTTTGTGATTTTGATCATTCCACAACTCAAAATCCACGATGAATTGGAATGAGGTGTAGTTGAAGCTTTTGTAGAGTTCCATGAGAGCTACAAATCCAGCTTTGAATGGGAAAAATGGTCGTATAGTTTAGGAGTTATGATCCTCCAAAGTTGGTACCCTAGCCACTTTGTTCCATAACTTAGAAAATTTCTAAGTTTTTTATGGTTGCCCCTTTTACAAGTTATCCCACTTTTCTTGATTTTTCTTGATGAATGATGATTCCAATCACACATTAGCATCATTTCAGGGTTAAGCAACCATAATTATGAAAATCTCAAAAAGTCAAAGTTTAACTTTTGTGCACAGTTGACTTTTTATCAGATGAATTCCAAACTGTGCGATCCTCTATGAAATCAAGTCCTTGACCTAAATAAAACTTGATGGATGGATTTCATAGGTGTTATAGGATGTATTGAATTATGTCCTAGGGTTTGGGAGCATGTCCTGGTCAAAAGTCAAAGATACAGTTGACTTTTCTCGCGAAACCCTAACTGTGGTTCAGATGAAATTGAAACTTGTTGCTCAAGCTTCTTGGATCAATCTATTGTTGCAAATGGATCAATGTGATGTGTTAGGGACCCTCAAATCATCTCATGAGGTCTTGGCTCATGATTTGTCCCAAAAGTCAACTTAGGGGTGAATTAGGTCAAGAAACCCTAATTCCTGATTTTTAGTGAATGCATCCCCTGAGGCTAAATTGACTTAATGATTGGGTTCATGATATTCCATGGAGTATTTTAGGATATGCTTTGAAGCATTGGCTCATGCCCAGAGGAAAATTTCCATCTGGAGGCTCTGGTAGACCAAACCCTAATTTTGGTGACACTGGTGATCTTGAGGCTTGATCCACCTAGAAGGGAGAAGCCTTGTGCTTAATCCTTGAAGTGGGAGTCCTCTTGATCCTTTGTGGATGTTTGAGAGGTTAGAAAAGTTAAGATCATGTCATTCCTTGATTGATCCTTTGTCTAAGAACTCTGAGAGGGCCTGAAACCCTAAATTTGATTGTAGTGGATGCTCACCCATGTTTGGGGAGACTGATGAGGCATGAAGGTTCCTCCATATTGTGATGATGATTTGCACAATGATGGGAAATCTTAGTGGTCAAAATTTGGGGTATGACAGATGCCCCGATTTAATCTTCTTGGACCCGAAGGTGTGAATGGCGAAGGTATTCGGGCATTCGGGGTGCAAGAGGATTAAATATCAGAATACCCGAAATTTTCATGGTGGTTATGCATGGCAGTTTGCTCATCCATCTTCTTTCGCTAAGAAATGATACTTAGAGAAGGTAAACTTCCCCTCGATCCTGGTTTCCTACCGAGAAATTGGTCTTAGTTTTTGAAATGAACTTCCCCTCGATCCTGGTTTCCTACCAAGGAACTGGTCTCAGTTTTTGAAATGAAATTCCCCTCGATCCAGGTTTCCTACCAAGGAACTGGTCTCAGCTTCTGATGTAAACTCCCCCTCGATCCTGGTTTCCTACCAAGGAACTGGTCTTAGTTTCTGATATAAACTTCCCCTCGATCCTGGTTTCCTACCAAGGAACTGGTCTCAGTTTCTGAAATAAACCTCCCCTCGATCCTGGTTTCCTACCAAGGAACTGGTCTTAGTTTCTTTCGTCAATAAACTTTCTTGACAAGGGACGCTGTTCGTAGTGGTTTTCCTCAAACTTCCCGCAGAATTTTCCTGGGGAGATGCCATTGATGGAAAAAATTTTGATGTAAGACTTGCTAGGGAACCCATCTTTCTGAATTGTAGAGGTACACAAACTTCTCTATTGGAGATGCCATTTGTCGACTCTACTGGGGAAAACGAGTCTCTTGAGAGACTGCCTTCGCTTGGAGATATTACATCATACTTTTCTCGAGGTCTTCTCGGAGAAATGCCATATGACGTGATCCAATTTTGAGGTGCTGATGACTTCATTAACATTGACTTTTTGGAGAGAAAAATCAATGTATTGCTGAGAGTCTATAGTCGTGAGGCTTTCTCTGGGGATTTTCCTTAATCCGGGAAAGCGACGATATCATCTTCAATGGCGAAGAGTGGCATTTGTCGAAAGTTTCTCTGGCCTTCTCAGAGGTTCAAGTTAGCAAAGTGGTCAAGGGCCAACTCTAATCCAGAAATAAACTGGAGGAGAGAGATTGTTCAGACGCAACATTTCCTGGCGAGGAAAGAGCTGACAACCTGATTGAGAGGATTGTTATCACTAGGGGATAAGACCGACTAGAGTGATAGTGATGCAATATGAGTATGAATGTAAATCAACAATGCATGATGTATGTATGTTTATGCTAACAAAACTGACACGACATACAAACTGACGGATGAACACGACTAGATACTCGGCCACTGCTGGGACGAAGAAGTACCGTTGGTTCAAGATAGCAATTCTGCCTTGCTTAGGAGAAGTAGTCCCTGTGGGGGAACAATCGTTGGTCGGGCTTAGGAGATGAGAACTCGGCCGGGGATGTCAGATGGACTATTCGCGTATGACACAGTTGATCCTTCGTTCAGGCGTACTGGTTTAGAAGGAGTACTTTGATTTGACACTTTGAGGCTCGAACACTTTTGGAGACGCAATCGATGTTCTTTCGATGTTCAACAGTCAAAAGAATTGCCATCTTTATGTTAAAAGCCGAAAAAGTTTTAACAAGTAAATTCATTTTTGTTTTATTTCAAGAATCGTTAATCATGTTAAAAACGTCGTTCTGTAAAGCTAAAACCAATAAGAACTGCAAACAAAAGCACAGGGGCTCAAATTTTATTGATAGGATGGAAATCAGCCAAACGCGTGATTCCATAGAGTATTTACAAAGTTAGAAAATGGTAATTTAAGGGAAAAGGGCTACATTGAAACATAACGACCACTATCCTTCTACCAACTTTGAATTCGGGACATCCTGAGCTTTTGTCGAAGATGACCTTGATTGGAGTTTTCTTTGGATGGCAGGACTGCTACTAGGGAATTTTCCCCTGTTGGATGTAGTTACTTGCCATTATCCCTAACTTTTGCCTGGATTGTACTTTGAGATTTCCAATCCACCGGGATGATTTTTTTTCATTATGTCTCTAACTTTTGCCTGGACCGCCCTTTCGGGTTTTCAATCCACCGAGACATTTTTTTTTAGTTTAGGCGAAGTATTTCTTGACTACATCAACATTTGTGGGGTAGGCAAATTCTTCTCCGTCCATGGTTGCAAGTCTCAAGGCACCGCCTGAGAAAGATTTCTTGACCACATAGGGGCCGTCATAATTTGGAGTCCATTTGCCCCGGGAATCAGCGAGAAATGATTGCATCTTCTTGAGCACAAGGTCTCCTTTTCTGAAGACACGAGGTCGAACCTTTTTGTCGAACGCCTTCTTCATTCTATGCTGATACAACTGACTGTGGCATAGTGCCGTGATTCGCTTTTCCTCAATCAGATTTAGTTCGTCGTGCCGACTTTGGTACCATTCAGCTTCTATTAGCTTAGCTTCCATCAATACCCTGATTGACGGGATCTCTACTTCTATGGGGAGAACTGCTTCCATGCCATATACTAGAGAGAAAGGGGTTGCCCCTGTTGAAGTGAGGACAGATGTGCGATAACCGTGAAGAGCAAAAGGTAACATCTCGTGCCAGTCTTTGTAGGTTACAACCATCTTTTGAACGATCTTCTTGATGTTCTTGTTAGCCACTTCTACCGCTCCGTTCATCTTGGGTTGGTAGGGAGATGAGTTATGGTGTTCGATCTTGAACTCAGCACACAACTCCTTCATCATCTTATTGGTCAAGTTGGATCCATTGTCAATAATGATCTGGCTCGGAACACCATAATGGCAGATGATATTGTTTTTGAGAAATCGGACCACCACTTGTCGGGTTACATTAGCATATGATGCTTCTTCGACCCACTTGGTGAAGTAATCAATGGCTACCAGGATGAACCGATGTCCGTTCAAAGCCTTGGGTTCAATCAGGCTAATCATGCCGATTCCCCATATGGAAAAAGGCCATGGGGAAGAAAGAACTTTGAGATGTGTTGGCGGTACATGGATCTTGTCTGCGTATATCTGACACTTGTGACACCTCCTCATGTACTTGTAGCAATCGGATTCCATGGCCAACGAGTAGTACCCTGCTCTGAGAATTTTTCTCGCCATTGTGTGCCCGTTGGCATGAGTGCCAAAGAACCCTTCATGAATTTCTTTTATCAGCATGTCTGCTTCTGGTCTGTCTAAACATCGGAGCAAGACCATGTCAAAGTTCCTCTTATAGAGTGTATCACCACTCAGGAAGAAGCTGCCTGCCAGCCTTCTAAGGGTCTTTCTGTCTTTCCTTAGTGCCCCAGGTGGGTACTCTTGTTTCTGAAGGAAGCATTTGATATCGTGATACCAAGGTTTGTCGTCTATGACTGCTTCAATCGTAAAGATGTAAGCAGGCCGCTCAAGACGCATTATGTCGATCTTAGGTAGGTCGTTCCATTGACCTACACTAACCATGGAAGAGAGGGTGGCTAATGCATCAGCCATGTGATTCTCATCACGAGGGATGTGATGAAACTCGATTCTGTCGAAGAATGGTAACAACCTTCTTGCATAATCTTTATAAGGAATCAATCCGGATTGGTTTGTGTTCCAATCTCCTTTGATCTGATTGACGTCCAAAGCTGAGTCACCATATACATCCAAGTTTTTGATCCTCAAATCAATCGCTTCTTCGAGACCCATAATACAAGCTTCCTATTCGGCCTCGTTGTTTGTACAGTTGAATGTCAGTCGGGCGGTGAAAGGAATGTGGGTACCCTGAGGTGTTATAATGATTGCCCCAATTCCGTTTCCGTAATGATTGACAGCTCTGTCAAAGATTAGTCCCCATTGGGAACCTGGTTCTGGCCCTTTATTGGGTAGCGGTTCATCGCAATCTTTCATTTTTAGATACATGACATCTTCTTCTGGGAAGTCAAACCCGATTGATTCCTGGTCGTCAATCGGTTGATGATCCAAATGATCGGCTAAAATACTTCCCTTAACGGCTTTCTGAGCATGGTATTCGATGTCGTATTCTGATAACAACATCTGCCAACGTGAAATTCTTCCCGTGAGAGCATGTTTTTCAAATACATACTTGATTGGATCCATTTCGGAGATCAACCAAGTAGTTTGACGAATCATTTACTGGCGAAGACGTTTGGCCGCCCAAGCCAGAGCGTAGCAAGTTTTCTCAAGCATAGTGTACCGAGTCTCACAGTCGGTGAATTTCTCACTCAAATAGTAGATGGCAGACTCTTTCCTTTTGGTTTCGTCTTGTTGGACAAGTGCACACCCCATGGAGTCCTCTAGGACTGTGAGGTAGATGATTAATGGTCTTCCTTCTACTGGAGGTGATAGAATCGGCGGATTCAACAGGTATTCCTTAATACTGTCAAAGGCGGTTTGACAGTCTTCTATCCAAACGCAGTCCTGGTTCTTTTTGAGTAATTTGAAGATCGGCACACATGTCGCGGTCATGAGGAATATGAATCTGGAGATGTAGTTCAAACGTCCCAGGAAACCTCTGACTTGTTTTTCAGTTTTCGGAGAAGGCATTTCTTGAATGGCCTTGACCTTGTCAGGATCAACCTCAATTCCTTTTTTGGCTGACGATGAACCCTAAAAGTTTCCCTGAATGGACACCGAAGGTGCACTTGTTGGGATTCAAGCGGATTTTGTACTTTCTCAACCGCTCGAATAATTTTGACAGATGGGTCACATGTTCCTCTTCTGTCTTAGATTTTGCAATCATGTCATCGACATATACCTCGATTTCCTTGTGTATTATGTCATGAAACAGAGTAGTCATGGCCCTTTGATAGGTTTCCCCGACGTTCTTCAAACTGAACGGCATTACCTTGTAACAAAAGGTACCTCATGGGGTAATGAACGAAGTTTTCTCCATGTCTTTCGGCGCCATTTTTATCTGATTATAGCCCGAGAATCCATCCATAAAGGAGAAGACTTTGAACTTTGTTGTACTGTCAACCAGCATGTCAATGTGTGGTAAAGGAAAGTCGTCCTTTGAACTAGCCTTGTTTAGATCTCTGTAATCGACACACATTCTGACTTTTCTATCCTTTTTCGGAACGGGTACTATGTTGGCTAACCATTGAGGGTATTCTGATGTGGCGAGGAAACCTGCGTCAATCTGTTTCTGTACCTCCTCTTTGATTTTGATGGCCATGTCTGGATGAGTCCTTCTCAACCTCTATTTTACTGGCGGACATTCTGACTGTAACGGTAAGTGATGTTCCACAATGCTGGTATCCAACCCTGGCATGTCCTGATAGGACCAAGCAAACACATCGGGAAATTCTCTGAGAAGCTTTGTCAAACTCTCTTTGGCAGTTGGACTGAGCAGTGCCTCGATCCTGATTTCTTTTTTATCTTTTTCTGAACCCACGTTGATCGTTTCCAACGGCTCTTTGTGAGGTTCGATGGACCTTTCCTCTTGTCTGAGTAATCAGGAGATCTCCTCTGGAATTTCTTCGTCATTTTCTTCTTTAGCCCCAAATACCGGGAATTCAAAGTTGGAAGAAGGCATTGGATCGTATGTTTCAACGGGGTTTAAAACAAGCAATCTGCATGACGTGATGATTTGTGTTTAGAAGAGATAGAGAAAATGCAAGTGTGTGTAGTGTTTTTTCTTTGAAAACTGCTTGTTTTTATGATTTGAGATGTTTTTTAGGATTACCATTTTCTGAGAAAAGCGAAAAGAGAAAACAACAATTAATGCGGAAATTACAGAACGACATTATTTTATTAATGAACAAGTCGATTCTTGAAACTACAGTCCTATAAAACAAAACTCTGTCGCTTTGGGAGAAGCGAAGAGGGACATTTACAGAAAGTGAGCCCTATCAAAACATCTGTTTCACCTGGGCCAGGTGAAAGGTTAAAAGACGACAATTACTTTGACTTATGAACAATCTTCGGAACATCGACAGCACCCTATTGGCGGCGAACTCCTCGGTGAATCACAAAGTCTGGTACCTTCCTTGAATTGTCTTCCGAAATAACGCTGATTTCTGGTGGAGCAGGATCATTGGAATCTGTCTCCCAGGCAGAGTTGTCGTAGGAGGATTCCTCTTGTAAGTTCTTGTAATTGGCTGAAATTTTGTTAAAACAATGTTGATGTCATGGTTAATGTTGCAACATGAGCTTCTAGCATTATTGATATGTTTAGGTAACATTCAGGTTTGTTAAAGATGTAAGGGTTGCAGCTGTGTGCTGATGTTACACTCGATGTCGTGACATCAGTAGTGAACATCAGGTCTGAGATGTTTAGGGTTGCACATGGTTTTGGTTTAATGAAATATTCTGCTGAAGAAAATCAGAGATTGCAGGCGAATATCATGGAAGATACATTCTGTTGCAATCATGTGTGAAGAAGATTAGTTTGTTGCGAATTTAATGCATAAAGATATGGAGAAGGTTTAGAGTTAATTATTGAAGATTTAATTGAAGATTTGATTGAAGGTCTATTTAGTAGCAGAATCTATTGCAAATTGGGAGCAGAAGATTCGATATGATTTGAAGGCCCAAATCCAGTTGGGAAAAAGCTATAAATAGAATGCTTGTATACTAGATTATGTACGGGTCCAAGATGTAGATCATTAGGGCTTTGTCTAAGTGAACTACTCGGGTTGTGAGATGGTCACTGTGTTCTTACTCAGAAACCTGTAGGTAATGAGTTTTGTATTGTTCTTGGAGGAAGCTTTGAAGCAACTCCAAGGTGCGACATGGAAGTGTGACTTCTACTTGGAGAGTTTGTGGAAATCAAGCTGTTGATGCAGTGACAGAGATGTTGACTGCTAGACATCATTGCGATGATTGGGAGTGAGATGGAGTCTCTTATCTAGGGAGGACTTAGATAGAAGGGTCATTGGATAGTGATTGAATTAGGTAGATTGTCAACTGGTCTGTTGAGTCTGTAATTTGATACTACTAATATTGAACTTCCTTCCTGGCTTGGTATGCCCCCAGATGTAGGTTGTTAAACCGAACTGGGTGAACAATTCAGTGTGTTAATTTACTGTTTCTATTATTGCCTTGTTCATACAGCAAATTGCGATGTTGTGACATTGCACGAGACATCACACATCTGTACCAGAATTTCAATTGGTATCAGAGCAGGCATCCTGTCTGTTTCTGGATGAGATCTTGGGAAGATACTTTTTGGTTCATGAGCAAGGAAGGTAGCTTTGCTGAGTTATGGACTTGGTCAGTTCACATTGTTGTTTGGATGATCCCTTGGAGTAAAGGTTGGACTATCCTGATAAAGCATTGTTGGCACGTTGTTTATGCTGAGAGTGTGTAAGAATTTTTTAGCAGTGCCTGAAGGTTGTTGAGGAGTTGTTAGGTGAGTTGTTAGGTTGTTGAGCAGTGCCTGGTCCCTGTGTCTCTGGTGGTGAGATTGTCTCTTGGAAAGACATTAGGGTTTGGCCTCCTCAGCAGGATAGTCTATGAGGATTATCTCATATCCTTGTTTGGAGAGAAGTGTTCATAAGGTGAATGGATCATCTAAAGACTGTTTGACATGGATGGATTAGAAGAAGAATATATTTCAAGTCAGACGTTGAAGACCAAGCTGTTCAGAACAGTGTTTCCGTCTAGATGATGAAAGAAGAGGGTAGAGCCAAAGCAAAAGAGTATCACTGACAAATCTTTTATGCGGGAGTGAAAATCTTAATAAGTTATCTCTTAAGCTTAGTAGTGGTGACCTAATTAGGAGGATTTTTCTGGAGATACATGAACTGGAGGACGTTTCATCAAGAAAGAAGCTGAGCTTGTTCTCATGTGTTCCCTCCAAGAGATTTGTGTGGATATAGTCTCCAAAGCCATAGCAGTTGTCAGAACTGATGTTGAAACATCATTTCAGTTCTTTGCTTTCTCAACCAAAGAAAGTTAGTTGTGCTCATGGTGAAGTATCAGGTCAGGCCACTTACCTAATCTGACGTGATCAGTGGTGTGGATTAGCAAAAGAGGGATTAACTAGTGCCTTAAGCCTACAGGAAAAGGATGTCAGACCAGATCAAATGTTGTATCTTGTGATAAATAGCTTGGCAATAGTTGAGTATTTGTCTGCCTTTGATAATGTTGTGCTAATATACATTGACGGGAGACTATGTATATGTTTGAGGTAAAAGTGCAGGACTGCAGAAGTGTTGAGAAGTATTTTCAAGGGTTAAGCACTTTGGAGGTGAATCAACTGGTGGGGTTGATTGGTAACTATGGAGTACCATCCAAATTGTCAGGGATGAGTTTGGGTTATGAGAGGAAGATTGATTGTGGAATGTTGATGACATTCAACATCTCAAAGTCAGACAAGTTGCTGGTTTTAAGACTTAAAGATATGAAGACATCACATCTTGATGGTTACAGCTTGGATCAGTTTTTGACCTATGTGGTTTGGAGCATGGTGGTTGCTCTGGTTGTGAAGGTCGAGGATAAGTGGCAGTTATCTCTTGCTTTCTACTGACGACTCTACTAAGGGAAGTATTGCTATGGATTCAGATGTGGTTGGTCTGAAGTCATTGGACTTTCTAAGCAGGATGGAGGTTGTCTACTCAAACTTGATTGTTGAAGTAAGTCTATGAGAGCATGGAAATCTGTTTCTGCAAAGGGAGGAGGTTCTTCTAAGTGGCAGAAGGAAGAGCTGAGTTCAACAGTTGGATATCATAATGTTTTGACATCTAGCTTAACATCGGGAGTCTTAGCTGGTGATGTGGCACATCAGCTAATGATAGGGTGATCTACAGGAATGAACAATAGGATGCTTCAAAAAGATCGTTCTCATGGCAGTTTGCGGGAGCTGCAGGAAGGAGAAGATGTTACATGACCATGGCTTAGGGAGTCTAAGTGTGTTTGTTTTTGAGCAAGTGGAACATGTGACTTGAAGATCAAGTTTCCTTGGTGGATCAAGATATCTTTGTGAGTGTTTTGACAAACGTGAAAAAGGTCAAAATGTGGCGTTTGTTTGGTTTCATATGAGGATTCATGAATGAGGTGATCAAACTGTGGCATTTGGTTGATCTCAGAAGTGGATTCGAAGAATCAAGATAATCAGAGTGTGGCAGCTGGTTATTATTAAGGATTGTCTTGGAACAAGTTACTCTTGGGCAGAAGGATGAAGGAGATTATTCTTCTTGAAGGTGGATGAGAGCTTAATTCTCTAGTTCTTTGGATTACTATGCAATAGTAAGTCCAGTTGGTGGAGCATATCAAGAATCATGATGATGATGTCTTGGGGTGTGGCAGATGTTCTAACTTGTGTTGGGACATTATCAGAATGGATATCCTTGGTGAAGGATGATTATGCTCTGATTCAGGAGCTTGGTGCCTACATTAGGCCTAAGGAGCGTCTACATAGTCATACGGGAGAATGATGAAGTAGAAGGTCTACCTTGGATGAAGTATGTAGAGAAGACTGAAGTAGATCAGGTATTAATTGATTGGAAATCTGAAGAGGAAGAGTATGATAGAAAATGACTACCTTTGGTGGAAGGGACAATGGTTCCAAAATGCATGTGCTCAGCAAGTGTGCTCAAATGTTCTAGAGCATTAGTTAACCATGATTGAGGGAGTACTTGTCCATGGAGTTTGCTGCAGAGGTACATTGTGAAGATTGCATGTTGATCAAGATTGTAAAGATTGGTTGAATCCTATGACGGTATAATGTCAGATAACATTAGGCTATTGGATGACAGTTGGTGTGGACATGAATGATTCTAGCCATGTGAAGCTAATTGTTTGAATCATATGCTACAGAGGAGGAGTCTGAAGGGCAGCTTTGCTTATGTCTGGGAGAATTTGCTTTTCTCTGCAATTTCTGGAAGAACTCAGTAGGGGTTTGTGTTGATGGGAGATGTCACACTTGTCTAGGTGTGTGGTTTTTACTCTAAGAAAGAGGACTTGACTTATAGTGTAAAGCAGTGTATTTGTGCCTCAGAACTTGTGGATGAATGAAGACTATGTCTGGATTTTCCGAAGAGAAGTTGATCAGCTTGGCAAGATGTGAGTTTTGGAGCATGAGAAGATAACCAATCAAGAAGGAATCATGTGACTTTTGGTATTTGGATTGGTTGAGGATTAAGCATTAAGTGAATGCGTTCAGCAGGTGAGTTGAACAGAGGGTGCGTTCTTGAAGACATGAAGATGAGTCTTATGTTTTCCATTCATTTAAGGTGTTCTTCTTGCAAAGGTGCACTGGTTATCTTAGATAGGGGGAGTTAATCTCTTGTTGAAGAAGTTGTTTTTCTCTGCTGGTTTAAAGGAATCGAGAAGGGATTGTGAGTTGTGCTGATCATTGAAAGTTGGGCTTGTGTGCATAATATTCTGAGGAGTCTTGGGTTGTTAATTTGGTGAGCCAGCAGACAATGTCTGATACGATGTCAGAACATGGAATAGGACATGTTTTTCTTGGGCCAAACAAGGAAGTATTTTGGACGGTGGTGTAAGGATAAGGTGAAACACGTGGCTTCGACTGTGCATGGAACTGTTTTGGCACAATTTATGGTAAAAATCAGTTAGGAAACAATAAAAGTGGTCAAGACTGTTTTGGATGATAAACATTGAATTTGGATGGAGTTTTTAGTTCCTAAAATAGCGTTTCTATGACCAAGAACCTTGAATATTCAAAGCTCGTTAATTCCAAAGTATCTGATCAGCTATTTATAGGGGTTATTCTGTTCTCCCTCAGCCAGTGAGTGTTCTTGTCTCATAAGTCTTATGGCGTTTATTCGTGTTTGGGTGAGCACTACTTGGGTCTGGTTCTGTGAGGGCTTCCTTTGCCAATTTGTGGCTAAAGAGGGGGAGAAAGGAAAGGGTCTTGCTAAATGGTTTGCGAAGATGTTATGTCTGGAATTTGCAGTTCCTGATGTTGCAGGGGATGTTCTATCTTTAAGTTGGTGTTGAGTCCTTGTGACTCGTGTCCTGAGTTATGAACACAGTTGTGACTTGTGTTCCGAGTTACCTAGGTTGGAAGATTGGCACTTCTTAAGTGTCATCTTATGCCACAAGTCGACTGGGGGCGTCTGATCAAATGAGGTGTGCAAAATTCTCTTATTCCACCATTGGTCTTTGATGTCTAGACAGACATTTCTTTTCTGGAGGAGTCTTCTACTTTTGTTCTGAGTCTGTCCTGGAAGGAAAAAGAAATGTGTTATGTTGAGGGGGAGTGTCAGATATCTTCTTCCTCACGTACACCAAATGACTTCAGGACTGTCTACTACCTAGGTCCTGATGTGCTGCCTGAAGGTGCTGTGTTGTGCATGATGTTCTAACATCATTCATAAATAGCCAAGAAGATGATTCTCCATGGATGCAGTACACAGTAGCCATGATGTTCTAACATCATTCATACTGATGTTTATTGTTAGGATCATTTGATGTTCTAACAGTAGTATAAGGTTGTAATTGCTGCTGTAATTGGAGCTGTAATGTTTATATATGTGTTTTAGCCAAAATTAGCCAAAGGGGGAGATTGTAAGTTCTTGTAATTGGCTGAAATTTTGTTAAAACAATGTTGATGTCATGGTTGATGTTGCAACATGAGCTTCTAGCATTATTGATATGTTTAGGTAACATTCAGGTTTATTAAAGATGTAAGGGTTGCAGCTATGTGCTGATGTTACACCCGATGTCGTGACATCAGTAGTGAACATCAGGTCTGAGATGTTTAGGGCTGCACATGGTTTTGGTTTAATGAAATATTCTGCTGAAGAAAATCAGAGATTGCAGGCGAATATCATGGAAGATACATTCTGTTGCAATCATGTGTGAAGAAGATTAGTTTGTTGCGAATTTAATGCATAAAGGTATGGAGAAGATTTAGAGTTAATTATTGAAGATTTAATTGAAGATTTGATTGAAGATCTATTTAGTAGCAGAATCTGTTGCAAATTGGAAGCAGAAGATTCGATATGATTTGAAGGCCCAAATCCAGTTGGGAAAAAGCTATAAATAGAATGCTTGTATACTAGATTATGTACGAGTCCAAGATGTAGATCATTAGGGCTTTGTCTAAGTGAACCACTCGGGTTGTGAGATGGTCACTGTGTTCTTACTCAGAAACCTGTAGGTAATGAGTTTTGTATTGTTCTTGGAGGAAGCTTTGAAGCAACTTCAAGGTGCGTCATGGAAGTGTGACTTCTACTTGGAGAGTTTGTGGAAATCAAGCTGTTGATGCAGTGACGGAGATGTTGACTGCTAGACATCATTGCGATGATTAAGAGTGAGATGGAGTCTCTTATATAGGGAGGACTTAGATAGAAGGATCATTGGGTAGTGATTGAATTAGGTAGATTGTCAACTGGTCTGTTGAGTCTGTAATTTGATACTACTAATAGTGAACTTCCTTCCTAGCTTGGTATTCCCCCAGATGTAGGTTGTTGAACCGAACTGGGTGAATAATTCAGTGTGTTAATTTACTGTTTCTATTATTGCCTTGTTCATACAGCAGATTGCGATGTTGTGACATTGCACAAGACATCACACATCTGTACCAGAATTTCACCTCTGTTGTATTTTGCATAGTATTTGTGCTCTCAGGTATATCTCCCCATCCAGTTGGCTGGATGTCTTCAAGCCTAATACGAGAGCTTTCGGGAGCGGTGTACTTGACCATAAAGTCAAATTTTCCACTTGGTTGTCCTAAGGTGTCCCACACTTCTTTGGAACTGGAGGAGTCATCCCTTGTTGATAGTATGGACTGTTTGAGGCACTGGGTGAAGGAAACCTCCACTGTGGAAGATGTCCTGAATGGGATGAAGACTTTTATCGTTAGCAGCTGTCTGGGTGTAGGTTGCAGAAAAACCAAGACCCTTCTTTGTTTTATTATCAGTATGAATGGCGAGCTGTCCCCATCCTTTGGCATTGTTATTCTCGATCACTTCGAGAGCATTTCTGTATGAGGAAATCGAGGTTCCCTTCTCTGACTGATTCTCCGTGTTCACTGAAAGTGCTTGGAACTGAGTCCCAATAATCTCCTCGGGTTCTACCCAAGTAGATAGTGACAAGTTACTCACGAGCAAGGCTTGCTCTCCACAGACTGTGATAAGTTGATCGTTCTTGACGAACTTTAGTTTTTGGAGAAGTGTCGAAGTGACTGGCCCAGCCTGGTGTATCCAAGGTCTTCCTAATAAGCAACTGTATGTTGCCCGGATGTCCATGACCTGAAAAGTGACTAGGAAAGTGTGAGGAGCGATAGTTATGGGAAGGTCGAGTTCGTCGATAACTACTTTCCGAGATCCATCAAACGCTTTGACGATGACCTCACTACCTCTCATCGGAGATCCTTTGAATGATAGTCGCATTAGAGTGGACTTCGGCATGATGTTGAGAGCCGATTCGGTGTTTACCAGTACGCTGGCTAAAGCATCGTCCTGGCAGTTAACTGTGATATTGAGCGCCATGTTGTGACTTTCCCCCCTCTGGCAAATCCTCATCACTGAATCCTAAGTTGTTGCAGGAAGTGATGTTAGAGATGATGCTATCGAACTGTCGTATTGACACATCCTGTTCCACAAAGGCCTGCTCTAAGACTTTCTGTAGAGCCTCCCTGTGGGCTTCGGAACTGAGTAAAAGTGATATCACTGAGATCTTTGAAGGAGTTTGTAACAGCTGATCAACAATGTTGTATTCACTCCTTTGGATGAGCTTCAGCATCTCATCAATATTTTTTGAAAGGTCGGTATCATTGGATTGACCGACTGGTGGATTGGGAACTTCCGTTTGAGGTTCCTTTTCTTTGGTAGGTTCTCTAACTCCTCGGTTGAAGATTCGACCGCTCCGTGTTACACGACTGATGTCTGCAATATTCACGATGGAGGGTAATGGAATTTCCTTTCCATTCTCAATTATTGTTGCACCGTATTTGTAAGGGATCGCCATAGCTCATTCATACAGTAACGGTCCCAGTAGATAGATAACTACAGGAGCCTTCTGATTTTTCTAACTGTCGTAAGTAACTTCAATCAGTTCCTTGCTAAGAACCTTTGATTCGTCCAGTAGAGGGATGATGGTACAAACATCCTTGTTCCTCTCAGGGTCAGAGATTACAACCACGTCTCTGCTTTGATCAGCGAAGTAGTCTGGCGTCCAGTTAACGGACCCCGAAGCTAAGTATGGGTGAATCTCCCTGCGATCCAACTGACCTTGAAGGGCTGCCCGCACGAGGTAACATCCTTGGTTATTTTCCGAACAGACTCTACAGCGTTCATAGTTGTGTGGTGGCACCTGGCCACGACCGCTTTGAATGCAGTGTAACCTTACCAGATCTGTTTCCGTATATCGAATATCCTGATATCGATGCCGAGTAGGGTTCCCATCAACCACACTGATTTGTTGCGTGTCTTCATCCATATAGATTGGAAGCCACCAGTGGTTTAATAAGTGTTGTAAAGTTCTTTGAACGAGAGCGCACCCTTGGTTACTCTCATAATATCCATTACAGTTCAGATAATCATGCGAAGTGAGAAAACCAAATTGGACCTGCCTGACATGTAACTCCACCAAGCTGGTATTCATCATACGAATATCAAAGATTTGAATCATGTTGATCTGATAGGGATTCCTATCCTCGTAGTCCTGGATCCATCCAAGAACCATCTGACGCTGGAGGGCCTCTTGTACAAAAGAGCATCCCTGTTTGTTTACTGAGCAAGTCAGACAGGAATTGTAATCGTGCCGCGGCAGATTATGATACTGGCTTTGCCTTGAGTGCATCGATACTAAGTTGACATTCATTACGCGGATGTCGTGATTCTGAATGATGTTTGAATTCGTATAGGTAATGTTGAATCCACGAACTCGATGCTCTTGGATCCATCCAAGATCCAATTGTTCCTGCAGAGCTGATTGCACCACAAAACATCCCTGATTGTTCTTAGAGCAGATATCACACTGGTGATAGTTATGAGGTGGCACATGGCCATATCCACTCTGTCTACAATGCATCTTGACCAGATTGGCCCTTAATAAGAGTACATCATGAATTTGATAGATGTTGTTAGACTCTCCCTCTATCAAATTGACTGCAGCTTTCTCATGTTGAGGCAGCGGGTTTGTGAGAACATTAGGATTCGTATCCTTGAAAGATAAGACCCCACTCCTAACAAGATTTTTCACATCAGATTTGAAACTGAGACAGTTCTCTATGTTTTGCCCTGGTCCTCCTTGATGGTAAGGACAAATTTGATCCATTTTGAACCAAAAAGGTGGATTTTACGGTACTGTAAGAGGAGACTTAGTCTGGACGTGCCCCTTGACCAGTAGTAATGGAAATAGTTCGGTGTACAACATGGGTATAGGGTCAAACCCTGGTGGTCGCGTTGTACGGTTGTTGTTGTACGAAGCACGAGTCTGCTGAAGAGACTGTTGTGTCCTTTGCTGAAATTGTTGTTGATTCGGTTGGCTCTGCGCAACCTGAGGTTGATACGTAGGAACAGGTGCAGGATTGATAGCAGGAGTTACAGCTGCTACTGGTTGATATCGTCGCCTTTGCTTTCCGAGAGAGATATTCCCAATATCTTTCTCTTTTTTCTTAGGGAGAGCACTACCATATCGTTTTATACTACTTGATGATCCAGTGTCCTTAACTAAACGTCCTTCTCGGGCTGCTTCCTCAAGATGAACTCTCATGCCCACCATCTCGGTGAAGTCACTGGGCGCACTGGCGACCATTCTGTTGTAGTAAAATGAGCTTAAGGTCTTTAAGCAGATCTTTGTCATCACTTTTTCCTCAAGAGGTGGACAAATCTGAGCGGTAATTTCACGCCATCTATGAGCGTACTCCTTAAAGGTTTCCTTGTCCTTTTGTGACATCGATCTGAGTTGATCTCTATCCGGTGCCATGTCTAAATTGTATTTATATTGCTGAACGAAGGCAACGCCAATATTTTTGAATGTGCCGATCGTAGCGAGGTTCAAACCCATGTACCATTTTAATGTGGCACTGGTTAAACTATCCTGAAAGTAGTGAATTAGTAGCTCCTGGTTATCTGTCTGAGCTGATATTCGCCGAGCGTACATTACTAAATGACTCTGAGGGCAAGAGTTACCCTTGTAATTTTCAAAGTCGGGCACTTGGAACTTGTGTGGAACTTTCACATTGGGGACCAAGCAGAGGTCCGCGACGTCCTTTCCAAATAGATCCTGACCGCGAAGGGCCTGCAGTTCTTTCTGCATTTCCAGAAATTGTTCCTGGAATTCATTCATTCTATTGAACATGCTGTCGTTTCCACCAGAAGGTATCTGTGGAATCTGTCCTTCTGGGACAGTGTGTACCACGGGCGGTGGTATAGTCATTATGGCCGAGACCCTCGGTGCCTCCCGAAGTTTGTAACCTTCAGGAGTTACTGTCATGCCCCTGGCATCCTCGTTTTCTCGAAGTTTGTAACCTTCAGGCCCAGCGGTTCCTGCTGCGGTTCCCTGATCCTCAGCGATTGGCGGAACATATCCTTCGGGGGTATAGTTGATAGGCATGCCCCAGGGGCGATCTTTCGGCATCTGGTACCTAGGATCATACTTCTCCACTATGGGCGTTGATGTGATCTCCGAGATCACAGTCCTTTGTTGTTGCATTTGAGCTTCTGCTAGAGCTTGCATGTCGTTATGAAGCTTTCTCAGATCCTCTCTCAGAGTGTTGATCTCTTCCCTCAACTCTCTGTTCTTTTCCTCGAGATCATCCATCTTTTTCTGACGATTGGCCCGAGTATTGTACGAATGAGACAGTTTGGCTCTAAAATCGAGACGTAAACGTGAGATTCGTAGGTAAGAGGAATGTGTTTATGAGAATGATGAATGCAATGATTATTAATTATTTTTGTTTATTCAAAGTAAACTTCGACAATTAGATTGCAAATATCAAATAGTGGGGAAAGCCCGTTTTATTGAATTCAAAGGATTGCAGAAATGGAAATACAGTAGATTACAAAGTGCTGGAAAAGGAAATCTAAACTAATGGATCTTGAGTCCTCTCTGAAGAGAGCTCAGGTGCTGGTTCGGGTGTTTTCCTTTTCTTTGACCGGGGCTCTTGGGCCGTTGTCGGGTTGTCATTACTTTGCCAAGTGAAAGGAGCGAGCAAACTCTTTTGGTCACCCTGATTTTCTACAGCATGTTGCTCTAGAATCTCAATCAGGGCATCTTTTTCCCTTAACAGTTGCTGTATTTTCTTGCGCTCCACATTGAGAATATGGTACTTGTTCCTCCAAGACCTCTTCTCCTGCTGAACTTTGCTGAGAGTAACTTGAAGTTTTTCTGTCTCAGACATAAAATAAAGGGCAGAGTCCCTTAATGGAAGAACTTCCTGACGAGGGTAAGGCATCCTCAGCTTGAGAGCTCTAGTTTGTACCCAATGGAGATAAGGCTCCATCGAGACATAGTCTGGATTTCCTAGAGACTCTCGTCCTTTCCTGTGAACGTGTTTCCAAGCGTGCACTATTTCCGTCTTTAGTGCCCTGTCATTTTCTCCTTCCTTGAAGAAAAGACCTTCCAGATGAGCATTTCGGGGGACGTGCCTCATCGAGTATCCAAATTGCCGACGAACCAATATCGGATGATAGTTGATTCCTCCCTTAGTTCCTATAAGGGGTACATTTGGGAAATTCCCACAACGATCAATGATCCTAATCCCGTCGTTGATTCGATTGTACCAACCGATGTCAGAATTGTTAAGAGACATGATTCTTTGCGACCAACGTAAAGTATTCTTTTGATCCCAAAATGCAGCAGATTTGGGTAAGTGGGAAGTGAATCATTTGTGTAGCAGGGGTACACAGCACGTGATCATTCCTCCACTGTATAAATTCCTTAAGTGTACCGAATGATACGCATCTGCGAGTAAGGTCGGTACGGGGTTTCCAATCAGGAAAATATTAATGGCGTTGATATCTATAAAGTTATCGATGTTGGGAAACAAAAATAACCCGTAGGTGAGCAAAACAAAGATGCTCTCGAAAGCGGCCACGTTCCCTATACTAGCAAAGTATAGAGCTTTCTTTGTCAAGAACTGGGCTGGCAAACCTTGGATGCTACCCTTAGTGGTTATGTGAGTCCTGACTTCTGACTTGTCCAAATAAATTGCTCTTGCAATGGTTTGAACCTTTGGAATCTCCTCCAGTCCAGAAAAGGGAGCTTGATCAGTAATATGTAAACCAGTCAGGTGAGAATACTCCTCCAGTGTTGGTGCTAGCTAGTAATCCAGAAATGTGAAACAGTGATAAACCGGATCTTAGAACTGGATTAGCGTGGAAAGGATTCCTTCGATTACATGAACCCTTAACAAGGACAAGAGTCCTCCATACTTGGCTCTGAAAGCCTCATGGTTGGTGATCATTCTCGCCAGACCTCTTAAATCCTCTAGTTTTGGAACCTTGAAGGTGTACTTATGAGTTTTCCTTCTACCGAAATCCATTAGCGCAATCTCCTTTCTCTGATATTTGCAATCATTGTCTTAGTTTAATTTGAAAAAGAGAGACTAGAAGAGAAGATTTTTTTATTTTTAGTTTTAATGTTTTTTAAATGAATGTATGAATGCAACACACAAAAACATAGAAAAAACATGGGGTCAAAGGGTCGGTGTCATGAAGTCAAGGCTCTACCCCCCCCCCCCCCCCCAAAGGTTTATACTAGTGATTTTTTATACCTGTCCGCAAAATCATTGACCCCTCTGGGATAACAACAGCAAGCAGATCGCCAGCGAACTGATGTATCCTAGAGTGATCTCAGATGAGGGTAGTATCGCGTGATAACTATTTCCGATAGCTTCCGCACTACAAAATGGCTTAAGTCTACTAAAAACCTCAGCTTCTCAGATAACCCAGTCGACCACACTACTTTCAACAACCGAAGTCGTATAGGTAATGTATCTGCAAAGGGAGTCTCCACTGAGTTTGATGGTCGATCGGGGGCTCTTAACTGGAATTCACTCCCAGTAAGATTACCCGTATTGCCATCACTTATCTTAGGTGTATACTCAATCTTTCCACATGCGGCATCACACACATTCGCATTAGCAGAAAAATAAACACAGATATCAATTAGGAAAAGCAGTATATATATTTATCTTAATCATTCTAGACCTCTAGTTTTATGATCCCAACAGATAATGACTCCCCAGCAGAGTCGTCATTTCACTGACATTTTGAGCACTCAGGTTTTCACCGAAAAGTGTAAGAAAGAGAAGAAGAGCCCCACGGTGGGCGCCATTTTTCTGTAGCCAGCGATTTTGGACGTGGTTCTTAAGCACTCTCGCTCTGGGGTACCACAGGTCGATTCATTTTTATCCTATTGAAGCTGATGAAGGAAGGGAAATAGATGTCTCCAATTAACCCTACTTGCATACTGAGTTTGAACAGTGGTCTGTTAGGTTACAGATGTTATGTGGAAGTGGGGCCTAATCTTCGGTTATTTCGCTTGAGAACACGGTGTTTAGACTATTGGTGAGGTTTTTGATACTGTGTTTAGAATTGATGCTTCTGGGTTGATTTGGTGGAGATACTAGATTTTGGGTTTTTGATTAGTGTGCTCGCTAAGATTTTTCAATCTTATGCCTACGTATTCCCATTTAACGAAATAGGGAAATCAGAGCGATCGTAGTTCCTCCTATTCTATGGGAGGAAAAAGGTTGTTTTGGTGTCTTGTTCAAAGCCCAAGACGTGAAGCTAAAGGTGGTTTGTATTTTGTTCAAAGCCCAAGATGTGAAGCAGAAGGGTCTATTTGTATCTTGTTCGAAGCTCGAGATGTGAAGCTAAAGGGTTTTGACTTTAGAGAGAATTTTTCATCTCTAAAGGGGGTCTGTTTGTCACAACTATTGGGTGACTGATTATAAAGGAGAATTACTTTAACTGGATATGTGAATCCAGCAATGCCGTAATTTCCTTTATAGGGAATTTTTAACCTGAAGGAGAAGACTTTAACTCTGTTTAGAGCAATGCCATCTTTCCTTAGGAATTTCTCATGCTAAAAGAGGGACAGTGGCATGGAGGTAAATAATCCAGAGGCTTGCCGCTTACAGCAATTAGATGGGGGAAAAGGAGTTGTTGATGTTTGTATATTGTGAGCAAGGCACAGATTTTGATGCTAAAAGGTTGATTGACTCAACCGGGGTTTTCTTATACAAAGCCTAAGAGGAGGCTATTGACCCAACAAGAGGGTGTTTTTATGTGTCTCGTATGAAGCCCGAGAGAGAGGCTAAAAGGGTTGACTCAACAAGAGAGTGCTTTTGGTATGTGTCTTATACGAAGCCTAAGACGGAGGCTAAAGGTGTTTGACTCAACAAGAGAGTCTTTGTACCTCGAACGAAGCCCGAGATGGAGGTTGAAAATGTTTGACTCAACAAGAGAGTCTTTTATACTCAACTAGAGAGTGTTTTTGTATCTCGTACGAAGCCCAATGTGGAGGCTAAAAGGGGGTGACTCAACAAGAGAGTCTTTTATACTTAACAAGAGAGTGTTTTTGTATCTCGTACGAAGCCCGAGATGGAGGCTAAACAGGTTGACTCAACAAGAGAGTCTTTTATACTCAACAAGAGAGTGTGAAAAGGTTAGTTCCGCTGGGGAGAATCATTGTACAAAGCCCAAGAGGAGGCTAGGGTGTTGGTGACTGTTTTAGTTGAGTGACAGGTCCAGTAGGTTGGATAAAGAGAAAATCAGTTCTTATATGGGTAATGTTGTGCTCAGGGATTGATCGGAGGGTCGGGGTTATTTCCTGTTCTTTAAGGAAATGGGAAATCCCAAAAGGTATGGAGACTGTCTAAGTCTACGGGTGTTTTGAGAAATCGATTCTCAGGTAGTGAATGATCTTTGTATGATGCCCAAGAGAAGGCTGGTATGTTAAGGGATGAAGGTCAACCCATTAACAGGTCTGACACTTGACTCAGAAAGACAGCTCTAGCAAATTGATGACTAGGTTCTGTTCCTATACCTGTAGAGGTCTCTGGGTCCTTGTACTAAGCCCAAGAGAAGGCATGAGAGCTTTTAAGAAGCCGAAGAGTCCTTGTACAATGCCCAAGAGGAGGCGGGGATGCTTTTAAGAAGCCTGTGGGTCCCCAAACCCTGAGAAGTTCAAGACATGCCATTCAACGAGAATAGATCTAGCCAGGAAAGTCCGAGAATTTGGAAGAAACTCAAGAGATGCCATTCCCGGAGAAAAGATAATCTCTGGGGAGTAGAGTCTCTTTTACGATTTCTAAGGGAGACAGTCTGAGAAAGGGTTCACCGAGAATGCTGCCTTTCATTTCTCCATATTGTTTAACCCCAAGTGTAGGGAAGATTGTGTCTGGTAATCCTATGGGGATCTAGTTTTGTTTGTATTTAAGAGTGACCAACATGGCTTTACCTAGTGCTAGACTTAGTTGCCAGGGAAAACTCTAAATAACTATACTAGTATTACACAATTGATATTTGACAGGTATATAAAAGTTTGTGAAAGAAACTTACAGTGAGTAGCCCCACAATACAGTTATATATAAATATATATATGAAAGCGGATAAAGAAAGCGGGTAAACACTTACTCGGTTATAGAGCTTCCATGATGTTTGGTTAGTTTGTTCAACAAGGAAAGCTTTGATAACAGTATTATATTCAATATTCAAAGGAGAAAGTGCTTTGAAAAGATTGTTGGGGCTTACCGCTCAAGGATAGGTCCAAGGTTTTATCAGTGATTGCACTGTTGAAGTTGTACAGTGGGACTTATACAAGTGACTGAGGCCCAAAAAGGTTTTCTGTACAAAGGGATGGGTCTTACACTCTCTCAAGAGGCCCAAAGGTTTATTTTTTGTACAAATGGTGGGGCTTACAGCTCAAGGAGAGGCCCAAAAGTTTTGTTTTAAAAGGCGACGATTGTAACACCCCGGTCAGTTTTGTCAGTTTTGTCTTTATATGTAATTGAGTCGTTTTTGATTATTTTGATTATTATATTATTTTATTTCTGATTTTTATGTGAAAAAATGTTATTTTTCATCGTGAATATATTTTGTCGCGTTTTGGGAACATTTGCGAGATATTTGAGTGTAGGAGTATTTTGGATCGTTTTGCTTTATTTTGATTAAGTTTGTATGAATAGAATAGAAAGAGAGAAAAATAGAAAAGGAAAGAAAAAGAGAAGAAGAAAAGTAAAGAGAAAGAAGAAGAGGAGAAAGAAAAAGAGATAGAGAGAAAACTTGGGAAAATCTAGAAATCGATCAACCGACTTTTCTACACGCGATTAAATCGGGTAAGGGTGCGAAACTCGATTATATTATGTTTGTGTATGATTATGTATGTGTGTGTTTGGATGATTATCTTTTTTTCCATGTTTTTCACTTCTAGGTTGAAAATGATAAAATGATAGAAATCGAAGTTTTAACGGTTGAAAATTGACGTAAATGTGGTAGAATGCTTGTTGCCATGATTAGAATAGGTTCTGATTGATATATGTTAATTTGGAAATGTTTTGGTTGGAAAAATTATCATTTTGGGTTTTCAAACAGCGCTGAAGAATTTTGAGTTTTCGCAGGTTCTCCTAGCGAACAAGTAGCGAAGGTGGTAGCGAATGAGTTTTCGCGGGCGAACCAGTTAATGAAGGTTAGCGAGGGTTTGCTGAGTTGTTCGCCTAGCGAACTTTGGGTGTTTTTGGTTCTGTTTGTTTCTGCCTTGGTTCTCCAAGGGGTTCACCTAGCGAACTTTGTGTCTGTTTTCTAACTGGTAGTGGGTTCGCTGGACATTCGCCTAGCGAAGGTGGTAGCGAAGGCTCGCTAGAGGGTTCGCCTAGCGAACATAGCTGTTTGTAAAATTTTGTTTTCTTAATAACTTTGGTTCTATGGTTCGGTTTGAGGAGTGGTTTGATGCGTTAGAAAGCTTATAAAATTTACTTTCTTATAGTATTGGTTCTGAGATTGGTGGTCGATTAAATTATGTCGGGAATTTGGAATAGTGTCGGTTTGTCGACTTTTGTTGTTATAATTATGTGAAATTGATGTGTATTATGCATGTGTTGTTGATATGGATGTGGTATGACTTGTGTGCTGTTGTATGGTGTAAATGCATGTGTTTAGATGGTGTGATGATGATTGTGGCCGTATGGCAAATAAATGCATTGTTTTGGGCTTGAATTGCAAGGCATGATTTTGTTGATTGAGATGATTGCATATATGTGTGCATTATGAATGTCATGAGTCATTGTATGCCAAGCATCATGATATGCATTCTTGTGACGTCCTGAGTGACGGATTGATTTCAGAGGGAATCTGCGATAACATCTTGCGCCTTAAAAATAAGAGGAATGAATCGCCTTAAAAATAAGAGGACCGAAAGTGATGGTTATAGACGATCGTGTGCCCATGTGGGGTGTGAGCGATGGGGTCGTGTGCCCGTGTGGGGTGTGAGCGATCCATAAACGTCGTGTGCCCGTGTGGGGTGTGAGCGACGGGGAACATCGTATGCCCGATGGGGAGTTACAGTGATGTAACGAGCGATGATTCCAGCAGAGTTCCTAAGTGAACTAGTGATGAGAAACATTGGAAGTCGGTACCGCATATGCATTGCATAGAGTCGTTGTGTCGGTCTCTGTGCATTTGCATAAATCATGGATTAATTGTGTATGGAATTGTGAAGGTGATTAATGAGATGGAATATGGATAGTTATGTTAATGATGGGTGCCTTGTGTATGATTGATGTGTATTGGTGATGGATACCTGATACTTGTACTGTGTTGTGTTATATTTGATTGTGGTGCATTTGTGGTGAGAATATTTTACTTGTGCAGTTCTGTGTTAATATATAATTATATGCAACCGTATTATGATTGTGTTTCTCACCCTTCCGCTGTTTTATAATGCTTTATGAGGCATTGCAGATTAGAGTTGCTGGAGGTCTTTTATGAAGCTAGGGTCTTCATTCTTTTGTCGGTCGGCTCTGATATGTGACACCGGGTAGTTAGGACGATCGAGTGTGATTTTTCTGTATCATGTATATGTATATTTTGGATGTACTTGGTTGACTTTATATATAACCAACTTTTATGATATATATATATATATATATATATATGAGATTCAGTTACAGATTTTCCGATTTCATTCTGTTTCTGAATTGTGGGTGTACTACTACCTGAATTGTTGCATATCTTTATGAGCAGGTGTTGTATGTTTGTTTCAAATTGATGTGGCGCTCGTTTCTATGTCGTGAATGTTTAAATATACTCTGATTATGTGTTACCGCTTTAATAGCTTGGGGGTATAGAGATGGGGTGTTACATTAAGTGGTATCAGAGTTAGTCCGTGTTAGTTCGTGTCTGTTTGTGTCTGTTCTTGTCGATGTTGGCGTTTGGAGTGAGCTGTTGTTTAACCATAGTTTCTGTTATTGGAAATAAACAGAATATGGCTGGTAGGAATGATGCTTCTTTGGCTGCTGCGTTGCAATGGCTCGGGCTGTGCAGGGTGCACCGAATGCTGCTGGAAATGATGAGTTCAGGAAGAACAAACCGCCTGTCTTTAAAGGGAGACATGATCCTGATGGTGCACAGATTTGGTTGAAAGAGATTGAAAGGATTTTTCGAGTAATGGATTGTGAGAAGGATCAGAAGGTGAGACTGGGTACTCACGTGTTGCAAGAGGAAGCTGATGACAGGTGGGTTAGTACTCGTCATGTGTTGGAAGCTGCGGAAGAAGAAGAGATTACTTGGGAAGTTTTTAGCCGGGAGTTTCTGAGGAAGTATTTTCCCGAGGATGTTAGAGGAAAGAAGGAAATTGAGTTCTTGGAATTGAAACAAGGTAATATGTCTGTTGTTGATTATACTACTAAGTTTGTGGAGCTTGTGCAGTTTTATCCTCATTATGCTGAAGCGACCGCGGAGTTTTCTAAGTGTGTGAAGTTTGAGAGCGGATTGCGTCCTGAGATTAAGCAGGCAATCGGTTATCAAAGGATAAGAAGGTTTTCTGACTTAGTGGAATGTTGTAGGATTTATGAAGAGGATAGTAAGGCTCGTTCTACTCACTATAAGAGTGTGAGTGACAGAAAAGGGAAGCAACAGTTTCGGGGTGGTCCGTATGTGACACCAGCTGATAAGGGTAAACAAAGGGGTACTTTTGATCGAAGGTCAAGTGGTGGAGGTATGTCTGGTCGTTTGAGGTGTTATAAATGTGGTGAGTTAGGGCATCGTCAGTTTGAGTGCAGGAAAGATATGAGGAAGTGTACTAATTATGGAGGTGTCGGACATGTCGTAGCTGATTGTAAAAGGAAGAATGTGGTGAAGTGTTTCAACTGTGGTGAACCTAGTCATATTAGCATAAAGTGTCTGAAACCGAAGCAGGCTTCATCTGGTGGGAAAGTTTTCGCATTGGCAGGGACTCAGACTACTAATGCAGATCGTCTGATCAGAGGTACTTGTTTTATTAATAGTACGCCTTTAGTTGCTTTTATTGATACTGGAGTGACTCATTCGTTTATTTCGTTTGGGTGCGCTAAGCGTTTGAATCTTGTGTTGTCTTTGATGGATGGTGAGATGGTTATTGATACTCCAGCAATGGGGTCAGTAACTACTTATTTGGTTTGTTTAAGCTATCCTTTGACCATTTATGGTAAAGACTTTGAGATGGATTTAGTGTGTTTTCTGTTGGAGGGATTAAATGTGGTTCTGGGAATGAATTGGTTGCAGTTTAATCAGGCTCATATTGATTGTTATCATAAGCTGGTAAGGTTTCCTTCTCTTGAGGAAGACGAAGACTCGAGTTTCTTATCTACCAAAGAGTTGAAGAGACTTTTGGCGGATGAAGCTCAGTTGTTTGGGTTGTTTGCATCGTTGACTGTGGATAGTCAAGTTGCGCTTGAGGTGTTTCCTGTTGTGTGTGATTTTCTGGAAGTGTTTCCTGAGGATATTTCAGATGTGCCGCCAGAGAGAGAGGTGGAGTTTTCGATAGATCTAGTTCCTGGTACTAGACCTGTTTCTATGGCACCTTATCGTATGTCGGCATATGAGTTGGTTGAGTTGAAGAAGCAATTGAATGAATTGTTGGAAAAGAAGTTTGTGAGGCCAAGTGTTTCTCCTTGGGGTGCTCCAGTTTTATTGGTGAAAAAGAAAGATGGAAGTATGCGATTGTGTATTGATTATCGCCAGTTGAATAAGGTGACGATTAAAAATAAGTATCCTCTTCCAAGGATTGATGATCTGATGGATCAGTTGGTTGGTGCTTGTGTGTTTAGTAAGATTGATTTGAGATCAGGGTATCATCAGATAAGAGTGAAGGAGGAAGATATTCAGAAGACGGCCTTTAGGAAACGGTACGGTCATTATGAATATTCGGTGATGTCGTTCGGGGTTTCTAATGCGCCAGGTGTGTTTATGGAATACATGAATCGTATTTTCCACGAGCATTTGGATCGATTTGTTGTTGTGTTTATTGACGACATATTGATTTATTCTAAGTCTCGAGAGGAGCACGAGGAGCATTTGCGTTTTGTTTTGCAGGTCTTGAAGGAAAAGAAGCTTTTTGCCAAATTGTCTAAGTGTGAGTTCTGGTTGTCGGAAGTGAGTTTTCTTGGACACGTAATTTCAGGTAATGGTATCGCCGTGGATCCATCTAAAGTAGAAGCAGTTCTACAATGGGAGGCTCCGAGATCTATTACTGAAATTCGAAGCTTTTTGGGTTTGACCGGTTATTATCGAAGGTTCATTGAAGGGTTTTCTAAGCTAGCACTTCCTTTGACCCAGTTGACTTGTAAAGGGCAAGCGTTCATTTGGGATATTCGGTGTGAGGAAAGTTTCAATGAGCTGAAGAGAAGATTGAAGACAACTCCGATTTTGATTTTGCCGAATCCTACTGAACCATTTGTGGTGTTTTGTGATGCGTCTCTGATTGGCTTAGGTGGTGTGCTAATGCAAGAAGGTAAGGTCGTGGCGTATGCTTCGAGGCAGTTGAGAGTGCATGAGAAGAATTACCCTACGCACGATTTGGAATTAGCGGCTGTGCTGTTTGTATTGAAAATTTGGAGGCATTATCTTTTTGGTACGAGGTTTGAAGTCTTTAGTGATCAAAAAAGTTTGAAATATCTGTTTGATCAGAAGGAGCTGAATATGAGGCAGCGTAGATGGTTGGAATTTTTGAAGGACTACGACTTTGGCTTGAATTACCATCCTGGTAAAGCTAATGTGGTGGCCGATGCGTTGAGTCGGAAATCATTGCATATGTCAGCTTTGATGGTTAAGGAGTGGGAACTTTTGGAATCGTTTAGAGATTTGAGCTTGGTATGTGAAGTGACTTCGGATAGTGTGAGGCTGCGTATGTTGAAGGTTACTAATGATTTTCTGATGACGATTAGTGAGAAACAGAAGTTGGATGGGAAATTGGTGGATTTGATGTTGGTTGGCGGAAAAGATGCGAGTGGTGATTTTGGAGTGGATGTTAATGGTGTTTTGAGGTTCCGTGGGCGAATTTGTATTCCAGATGATTCGGGTTTGAAACGGATGATTTTGGAAGAAGGACACCGGAGTAATTTGAGTATACATCCGGGAGCGAATAAGATGTACCAAGATTTGAAGAAGATTTTCTGGTGGTCTGGATTGAAAAGAGATGTGGCTCAGTTTGTGTATGCTTGTTTGACGTGCCAGAAGTCGAAAGTGGAACATCAGAGACCTAGTGGTTTGTTGCAACCATTGGAAATTCCGGAATGGAAATGGGATAGCATTTCGATGGATTTTGTAACGGGGTTGCCGAATACACAGCGAGGGCATAATGCTATTTGGGTGGTTGTTGATAGACTGACTAAATCGGCTCATTTCATTCCGATTGATATCAGTTTTTCTTTGGAACGGTTAGCAGAGATTTACATCAGTGTGATTGTGAAGTTGCATGGGGTTCCGTTGAGTATTATTTCAGATCGAGACCCGAGGTTTACCTCGAGATTTTGGGAAAGTTTACAGAAGGCGTTGGGTTCTAAGTTGAGGTTGAGTTCGGCTTATCATCCGCAGACGGATGGTCAGACGGAGAGAACGATTCAGCCGTTGGAAGATTTGTTGCGAGCATGTGTTTTGGAACAAGGTGGTGCGTGGGATAGTTATCTTGTGTTGATTGAATTCACGTATAATAACAGTTTCCATTCTAGTATTGGAATGGCACCGTTTAAAGCATTGTATGGACGAAGATGTCGAACACCGTTGTGTTGGCACGAATCTAGTGAGAGTTCGGTGGTTGGACCAGAGTTGGTTCAACAGACTACGGAAAAAGTGAAGGGTATTCGTGAGAAAATAAAGGTTGCTCAGAGTAGGCAAAAGAGTTATCATGATCGTAGAAGGAAGGATCTTGAGTTTCAAGAGGGTGATCATGTATTTCTGAGGGTTACGCCGGTAACGGGTGTTGGTAGGGCATTGAAGTCGAAGAAGCTTACTTCTCGGTTTATTGGTCCTTACCAGATATCTGCGAGAGTTGGTGTTGTGGCTTATAGGGTGGCGTTACCGCCGAATCTGTCGAATTTGCATGATGTGTTCCATGTTTCACAGCTTCAGAAGTATGTTTCGGATCCGTCGCATGTGATTCCGATGGATGAGGTTGAGGTAAGGGAGAACCTTACGGTTGAGGCATTACCCGTTAGTATTTTGGATCGCGAGGTGAAGCAGTTGAGGGGCAAGGAGATTGCACTTGTGAAGGTAGCGTGGGGAGGCGCTGCTGAGGGAAATTTGACTTGGGAGTTGGAAAGTCGGATGCGGGAGTCGTATACGGAGTTGTTCATTTCAGGTAATATTTTCGAGGACGAAAATTTCTAAGTGGGTGAGAGTTGTAACGCCCCGGTCAGTTTTGTCAGTTTTGTATTTATATGTAATTGAGTCGTTTTTTATTATTTTGATTATTATATTATTTTATTTCTGATTTTTATGTGAAAATATGTTATTTTTCATCGTGAATATATTTTGTCGCGTTTTGGGAACATTTGCGAGATATTTGAGTGTAGGAGTATTTTGGGTCGTTTTGCTTTATTTTGATTAAGTTTGTATGAATAGAATAGAAAGAGAGAAAAATAGAAAAGGAAAGAAAAAGAGAAGAAGAAAAGTAGAGAGAAAGAAGAAGAGGGGAAAGAAAAAGAGATAGAGAGAAAACTTGGGAAAATCTAGAAATCGATCAACCGACTTTTCTACACGCGATTAAATGGGGGAAAGGTGTGAAACTCGATTATATTATGTTTGTGTATGATTATGTATGTGTGTGTTTGGATGATTCTCTTGTTTTCCATGTTTTTCACTTCTAGGTTGAAAATGATAAAATGATAGAAATCAAAGTTTTAACGGTTGAAAATCGACGTAAATGTGGTAGAATGCTTGTTGCCATGATTAGAATAGGTTCTGATTGATATATGTTAATTTGGAAATGTTTTGGTTGGAAAAATTATCATTTTGGGTTTTCAAACAGCGCTGAAGAATTCTGAGTTTTCGCAGGTTCGCCTAGCGAACCAGTTAGCGAAGGTCAGCGAGGGTTCGCTGAGTTGTTCACCTAGCGAACTTTGGGTGTTTTTGGTTCTGTTTGTTTCTTCCTTGGTTCGCCAAGGGGTTCGCCTAGCGAACTTTGTGTCTGTTTTCGAGCTGGTAGTGGGTTCGCTGGACATTCGCCTAGAGAAGGTGGTAGCGAAGGTTCGCTAGAGGGTTCGCCTAGCGGACATAGCTGTTTGTGAAATTTTTTTTTCTTAATAACTTTGGTTCTATGGTTCGGTTTGAGGCGTGTTAGAAAGCTTATAAAATGTACTTTCTTATAGTATTGGTTCTGAGATTGGTGGTCGATTAAATTATGTCGGGAATTTGGAATAGTGTCGGTTTGTCGACTTTTGTTGTTATAATTGTGTGAAATTGATGTGTATTATGCATGTGCTGTTGATATGGATGTGGTATGACTTGTGTGCTGTTGTATGGTGTAAACGCATGTGTTTAGATGGTGTGATGATGATTGTGGCCGTATGGCAAATAAATGCATTATTTTGGGCTTGAATTGCAAGGCATGATTTTGTTGATTGAGATGATTGCATATATGTGTGCATTATGAATGTCATGAGTCATTGTATGCCAAGCATCATGATATGCATTCTTGTGACGTCCTGAGTGACGGATTGATTCCAGAGGGAATCTGCTATAACATCGTGCGCCTTAAAAATAAGAGGAATGAATCGCCTTAAAAATAAGAGGACCGAAAGCGATGGTTATAGACAATCGTGTGTCCATGTGGGGTGTGAGCGATCGGGTCGTGTGCCCGTGTGGGGTGTGAGCGATCCATAAACGTTGTGTGCCCGTGAGGGGTGTGAACGACGGGGAACATCGTATGCCCGATGGGGAGTTACAGTAATGTAACGAGCGATGAT
Source organism: Lathyrus tuberosus (assembly GCA_022829125.1). Classification (NCBI taxonomy): domain Eukaryota; kingdom Viridiplantae; phylum Streptophyta; class Magnoliopsida; order Fabales; family Fabaceae; genus Lathyrus; species Lathyrus tuberosus. Next base: position 2,867,370 of record JALAZF010000481.1, on the reverse strand, counting down.
TTCAGCAGAGTTCCTGAGTGAACTAGTGATGAGAAACATTGGAAGTCGGTACCGCATATTCATTGCATAGAGTCGTTGTGTCAGTCTCTATGCATTTGCATAAATCATGGATTAATTGTGTATGGAATTGTGAATGTGATTAATGAGATGGAATATGGATAATTATGTTGATGATGGGTGCATTGTGTATGATTGATGTGTATTGGTGATGGATACCTAATACTTGTACTGTGTTGTGTTATATTTGATTGTGGTGCATTTGTGGTGAGAATATTTTACTTGTGCAGTTCTGTGTTAATATATAATTATATGCAACCGTATTATGATTGTGTTTCTCACCCTTCTGCTGTTTTATAATGCTTTATGAGGCATTGTAGATTAGAGTTGCTGGAGGTCTTTTGTGAAGCTAGGGTCTTCATTCTTTTGTCGGTCGGCTCTGATATGTGACACCGGGTAGTTAGGACGATCGAGTGTGATTTTTCTGTATCATGTATATGTATATTTTGGATGTACTTGGTTGACTTTGTATATAACCAACTTTTATGATATATATATATATATATATATATATATATATATATATATATATATGAGATTCAGTTACGGATTTTCCGCTTTCATTCTGTTCCTGAATTGTGGGTGTACTACTACCTGAATTGTTGCATATCTTTATGAGCAGGTGTTGTATGTTTGTTTCAAATTGATGTGGCGCCCCTTTCTATGCCGTGAATGTTTAAATATACTCTGATTATTTGTTACCGCTTTAATAGCTTGGGGGTATAGAGACGGGGTGTTATAACGATCGAGTCGAATTTTTGAAATACAACGGGACTTATACAACATTTGAGGCTCAAAAAGGTTTTGTATTTACAAAGGATTGGGTCTTACACTCTATTAGAGGCCCAATGGTTTTGAATTGGTCTTATAGCTCGAGGAGAGGCCCAAAAGTTTGTTTTTTCAACTGGCGATCACGCCGAGGTTTTCTTTTAACGCAGAGGGACTTATACAATATCTGAGGCCCAAAATTATTTTGGTTAAAAGGGGATTGGATCTTACACTCTATTAGAGGCCCAAAATGTTTGAAAAAAGTTTGATGAGGGTTGAATTAATCAAAAATCCTAATTTGTTTCCAAAGTGTATTTTAATTGAATAAAAATTCAATTAAAATGATCAAAATTGTTAAACATGTGGAAAACAAATTGTTATCTTGGATTAATGTTTCAAAAATCAGGTTTTGATCCACACAATGATTGGAAATCACTAAAATGTGAAAAATCAAGAAAGAGAAAATATTTTAAATGTTAAAAATAATTAAAATATTAATTCTTTACAAAAATATCAAGTATATGAATTAAATAATATTTTTGGGATTTTTTGGGAAAATAAAATATTTTAACATTTTTGTGAATTATTAAAAAAAGAATCAACTCAAAATCATTAAAACTCAGAGAGAAATTAATTTTTGAATCAATTAAATAAAATCACAAAATCCAAATATTCAAATTTTCAAAAAAGGGCGCCAAGAACATGGCAAGAACACGCGCCACCCTCTGTTTCTGCAGATTTGCGTTTTCTATCCAATCTCACTGAATACTTGATTATATCATGCAATCTACATATCAATCTACTCGTTTCAACCTCACGATCATGTCTATGGTCTTTAATTTCATTTATTTTAAGCATGGAATAAGAAATCAAAGAGAAACCTCAAGAACCCTAAAATTTGCATGAAGGTTCAGAAATTCCATACACGATTCAAACAATGCAATTGATTGAGGGGAAACACTCCATGCATGATTATGAACATATGTCCAAATTATTGTGCAGCAAAAAATGCATGGATCATAGAGTTAGAAGAGCTCAAGCTTACCTCTTGCAGCTGGTGATCGTGTTTTGTGTTAGAGGTGTTACAGCTTGGTTCCAAGGTTATGGACAGCTTCCATAGGTGCTATGGAGTGTGTCTGGATGCTTGGAGTGGATTGAAATGATCTGGAACTGAAGATGGTATCCCAACTGCAACTTGGTTAAAACCTTGAGCAGCTGGCTGGTGATTATGAGAAATTAATGTTCATGATGTTGTTTAAGTGTTTGGATCAATTCTATATGATTTTTATGAGGTGTGTGCGTGATTGGTTTGATTGGAATAGCTCTCAAACTTAAAACCCGATAGTGACTTGCTTTGGAAGGCAATTTTGGAGTGAAAGAAGAGATTTTGAGGAAAGCATCTGTTAGATGGCTTTGGTTTACTCAAACTGATCACAAATGAGCTCTATTTATAGTAGAGAAAGTTTTTTTTGCAAGGAATAGTGAATGGCAACTGCTTCATAGGTTTGGCCAATGTTGAGCAATGAGAATCCAAGTCTCCTCTAGCCATTGACTAGAGGTTAGGGCACAGGCTGCTGGTCCCCTTGGTCTTGGATAAGTCTTAACTGAATTCAGTTGGAAATGGCTCAGTCCATGCCACCTTGGTGCATCCATTGAATGCTCCAAAATAAAATTGGAGTCTTGTCCCCTCTTTAGGGATTTCTAGGTTTGGCATGCTATTTTTAGTTCCAAGGACTTGGGAGGCTTGGGATCAGAGTTGGTTCCTCCTTGGTCCCCTCTTGAGGTGTTCAGATGGATAGAGTTGCTTGCCCTCTGCAAGATTTGAGAAAATCGAGCAAAACTCCAAAATCTGCCTTGCCATGACAGTTTGCAGCAAGGCATATTGGCATTGTCATATCTCAAGGCTCAAGTGGAATTTGATGGAGTTCTTGGCCATTTTGGAAAGCCCTCATATGATACAACAATTGTTTGATCATAATTGGTTTTGATACTTTTTGGATCCAAGTGAAAAATGTCCCTACATTTGGAAAAAAGTAAGGCAAATTCTGACTTAGTGAAAATTTCACAAAGTGTTGGAAAAAAGTGACATTTTCACTTTTTGTGATTTTGATCATTCCACAACTCAAAATCCATGATGAATTGGAATGAGGTGTAGTTGAAGCATTTGTAGAGTGCCATGAGAGGTACAAATCCAGCTTTGAATGGGGAAAAATAGCCTTATGGTTTAGGAGTTATGATCCTCCAAAGTTGGTACCCTAGCCACTTTGTTCCATAACTTAGAAAATTTCTAAGTTTTTTATGGTTACCCCTTTTACAAGTTATCCCACTTTTCTTGATTTTTCTTGAATAATGATGATTCCAATCACACATTAACATCATTTTGGGGTTAAGGAACCATAATTATGAAAAATCTCAAAAAGTCAAAGTTTGACTTTTGTGCACAATTGACTTTTTATCAGATGAATTCCAAACTATGCGATCCTTTATGAAATCAAGTCCTTGACCTAAATCAAACTTGATGGATTGATTTCATAGATGTTATAGGGTGTATTGAATCATGTCCTAGGGTTTGGGAGCATGTGCTGGTCAAAAGTCAAAGATATAGTTGACTTTTCTCGCGAAACCCTAACTGTGGTTCAGATGAAATTGAAACTTGTTTCTCAAGCTTCTTGGATCAATCTATTGTTGCAAATGGATCAATGTGATGTGTTAGGGACCCTCAAATCATCTCCTGAGGTCTTGGCTCATGATTTGTCCCAAAAGTCAACTTAGGGGTGAATTAGGTCAAGAAACCCTAATTCCTGATTTTTAGTGAATGCATCCCCTGAGGCTAAATTGACTTGATGATTGGGTTCATGATGTTCCATGGAGTATTTTAGGATATGCTTTGAAGCATTGGCTCATGCCCATAGGAAAATTTCCATCTGGAGGCCCTGGTCGTCCAAACCCTAATTTTGGTGACACTAGTGATCTTGAGGCTTGATCCACCTAGAAGGGAGCAGCCTTGTGCTTAATCCTTGAAGTGGGAGTCCTCTTGATCCTTTGTGGATGTTTGAGAGGTTAGAAAAGTTGAAGATCATGTCATTCCTTGATTGATCCTTTGTCTAAGAACTCTGAGAGGGCCTGAAACCCTAAATTTGATTGTAGTGGATGCTCACCCATCTTTGGGGAGACTGATGAGGCATGAAGGTTCCTCCATATTGTGATGATGATTTGCACAATGATGGGAAATCTTAGTGGTCAAAATTTGGGGTATGACAAGATGGCATTGAAGCTTCAACAATGGTGAAAGATGAATTACCACTTCAAATCTGAAAATTCCTTCAACTTGCTTCAAGATCCAAAGACCAAAGCCTTGATATATGAGAATTGATGAAGAAAACAAGTTTGGATGAAGGTTTAGCTCAAAGTTGAACAAGATTCAATGTGAATTCTTGTTAACTTTCAAAAGAAGAAAAGTGAGCTTTAGTGAAAATTGTGGTTGTGAAGAGAATTTGCAAGAGGTTTGTTGTCTATCAAAAGCTTCAAGAGAAATTTTAGCAAGGTGAATTTGGCTCTCAAAAGCTTATCAAATGAATGAAATGAAGCCTCGATTTATAGAATTTAGGCTTGGAAATTTGGTGGTTTGGAATTTGGTTTGGGAATGAAAATTAGGCTTGGAATTTGAATTTTGGTGGGAAATCATCAAAAGAGTGGTGATTAGTGGAGGTACATGGTGGGAATTAATTATGATGATGTAGGGAATTAAAATGGGATGGTCTAGAATATTCCACATGTGATCCAAATGATGAAAAATGGTGCCAATTGCTGCAGAATTTGAATTTGGCACATTTTTTCAAAAATTGCACGTGTTAATCGATTAACCATTTCATAGTGCAATTAGGTTAATCGATTAACACAGTGAAAAATGTGAAAAGTGGCTTTTTGATGTGCTGTCTTGGCTCTGGCTCAATTTTTCTTGCTTGTCAAAGAAGGCATGGAAATGAACACATGAACCTTGGAGTCTCTTGAATAATAATCAATTAAATCTAGGAAACTCTTGATCAGATGATTTTCTAATGACTTGCAGATCAACTTTGACTTTGTTCAGATGAAATTCATTCAAGCCGAGGGACTGATTTTGATATCCTTAGTCCAAATTCTTCCTGAAAAAGTTAGTAAAAGGAAAAACAAACATATTTTTGAATTTTAATTAATGGTTAGTAAACATAAACAAATTAAGCAATAAAACAATTAACAAATACACACACACTCAAAGATCCCTGCCAGGCACAATCCTATGAAAGAGGGAACCAATGTGTGATCTTGTTTGTATGCATGAATGCACATGACAAGCATAGAATCTTAGGGGCAAAAATTAGGTTATTACAGAAGGTCTCAATCGTCGGCCTCTGTATTTGAAGATATCTGCATTCTTTTATTCCAAAGTCGGGAGCGATGGAGTGAAAGGAGTTGTGGTTAGATATCTGGTATGGTGACTTGGTACCTGGAAGCTTGGTTTCCTGGTGCAGTTTGGAGTCAGTTGAAGAGGAGAGGAGTTGAGTTTAAGTTTATCAGGTTCTTTCTCTAGGAGTTTGATAAACTATAGATCGGCTAGGTTGTCAAAGATACTTGAGAATTCTCTCAAGTCCACTTATAAAGGCATCTATGTCGTGTATCTGGGGTCTTCTAGTTACTCTTCTGACTAGAAGGTGTTTCTTTGAAACACAATCTGAAGAAAGTGGAGGTGATTTATTTTCACCATCCAAAAACAGCAAGGAAGGATTCATCTCTCTTGATCCTAGGAGTGGATCCAATCTGATTGAAGAATTGTTGAGGTAAATAAGATTTGTTCAAAGAAAGTCTTAATTACTTGAGTCAAAGGTGGCATCCTTGGTATCTTAACATTGTCCTTTGAAGAAAATACTTGCAAAAAGATTGAATACTTTATAAGTGTTCATGACGGAGCTCAGCTACAACAGTGAAGAAGGGTTATTGGACAAGGATTTAAGATCAATTGCTACTTGTGGAATCCAGAAGTTTTTAATTGATTATCCTTGAAAGTCAAGATTGCTGATGTTCAATAAGATGTTGAAACATCTCATCATCAGAGTTTGTGCAAAATCATGGGAGGGGTACTGCATACGTTTTAGCATTTGTTTTAGTCTTAGGTGGTGACCTAAGAAGTGGCTTTAGTCGGGTGTGACAGAAGCATGTGTTCTCTGGAGAGTTTCATGGCAAGAAACTAGTCTGGACTTTGATGCTGTTGAAGATGAAGATGAAGGCATCATAATCTTGATGGTTAGAGCTTGGATAAGTTTATTTCTGATCTAGGTACTTTGGAGCATGGATCTTGCTCTTCTTGGAAGTCAAAGTTAAGTGGCAGTTATCTCTGACTTTCTACGGTCTGCTCTACTAAGGAAAGTGGCATTCTTTGGTATGGCTATGGTGTAGTCTTGGACTACTTATCTTCTGAAGATTCAGACGTGGCAGGTGTGAAGTCTTTAGAGTTTTAAAGCAGGATGTAGGTTGTCCACTCAAACTTGATTGTTGAATCAAGTCTATGAGAGCATGGAACTCTTGTTCTACAAAGGGGGGAGGTTCTTCTAAGTGGCAGAAGGAGGAGCTGAATTCAATAGTTTGATGTCGTATCAGAATGTTCTGACATCTAACTTAACCTCAGAAGTCTCAGCTGGTGATGTGTCACATTAGCTTAAGATAAGGTGATCTACAGGAGAATGGAAGTTATGGATTCTTCAAAAAGGTCTATCTCATGCAGTTTACAGGAGCTGTGGATGGGAAGATGTTACATGTCTAAGAGGCTTGGTGAATCCAAGATGTCTTGCTATGGGGCAAGTAGTTCATTTGACTTGAAGATCTAATTTCATTGGTAGATCAGTGTATCTTGTGGGAGTTCTGAAGGAGAGTGGTATCAATCAAAAGGTGGCATTTGGTTGGTTTCATTGTGTGCATTCAAGCAGGATGCTTGAAACTTATTGCTCTTGTGCAGAAGAGTAATTAGTTGAAAATGTAAGGAGGTTCTGGTTCTCTTAGAGCTTGTGGCAGAAGTTATGAGTTGAGGATGGAAGTATACCTTCTTTTGGTGGATGAGAGTTTATTTCTCTATGGGTTTCTGAAGCTTTCTTTGTTCAAGCTGGTGGCACAGTGTTGTGTGAAGATCTTCAGTGTGGATTACTATGCTGATAGTAAGTCCAGTGGTGAAGCATATCAAGAACCATGGTGTGTGGTGTCTATGATGTGTGGAAGATGTCCTAACTGATGTTAGAACATTTTCTGGGTTGGTTATCCTTGGAGTATGATACTAAGTTCTGAGTGTAGAACTTGACATTCACATCTTTTCTAAGAAGTATTTATCTTATCATACGGGAGAATGATGGGTAAAGGATTGTCTTGGATGTCCGATGTGAATGGGACATGCTAGAAGTAAATCAGTTGGTGCTTGTGGAGCAAATGGGCTGAAGATTTATGGAGCATGTGTTTGACGTTCTTCAAGGTGAGGAATATTTGTGTGAGGTAGCAAACTAAGGGGCCCTGTGCGTCTCTTTGAGGAATGTGAAGCATTCTAATTCAATTCTGTTGTATCTCAGGGAACAAGGAGATTCATACATGAGAATTCAGGAGGAGTTCGTGTGGTGTATGGATAGTTTCTGGACGAGAGAGACCAATGGAGCTTTGATCTCAATCCAAGAGTTTGTTGGTTGTGGTACACGGATGCGTTTTGGGTATCCACACACTATATGATCATGAAGTTGTCATGGGATATCATGTAGTGGTTTTGGGGTGTTTCTTGCTTAAGAAGCATATATTAAGAAAGATAGGGGGAGAGCTTCTATTTGATTTATGTACTGGTGTAGTACATGGTTTGCTTGAGGGTCAAGCATTAGGTGAATGCGTTCAGTAGGTGTGTTGAACAGAGGGTGCACTCTTGAAGACATGAAGATGCGTCTTATGTTTTCCATTCATCAACCAGGTGTTCTAGTTACAAAAGAGCACTGGTTCTAAATGCAGGGAGAAGAGTATTTGTGGTTGCTTGCTGTAGGCAATTACTTAGGAGGAGCATGATAGTTTCTCATGTTTATGCTTCTTGTGTTGTTGCTGCTTTTGTTGTTCGGCTGCATGTATTCTGAGGTGTGGGGGTTTTTCCTTGAAGGGGAGGACTAATTGTGTATGACAGGGGGAGTACTGCTACTGACTTTCTTGCTTTTGGCTTATTGCCCTTAAATGCATAGTTGCTTGTTTTGGCATATTATGGCTAAAAAGGGGGAGAAGTAAGTAGTAGTAGTGTTCTTTGGTTGTTTCCATAAGGGGGAGCTGGAAATGTTATCCAAAGGTTGTTTTAGCCAAAATTTGCCAAAAGGGGAGATTGTTAGGTCTTTGATTGGCTACATTTTGGCTAAAACAAGTTTACAACAAGATGTTGGGTAAGACGTCCTAACATGGTTGATCAGACATCAGTACATATATGGTGATAATACTTGACAAGATGTTGAATAAGATGTTAAAGCATCTTCATCAACTGTCATGACATCTTGGTCTGGTACAGCAGGTGCTGCTATTATGACAAATGTCAAAGACATATGTCATGACATCTTAGTCTGGTATAGCAGGTGTTACTGTTTTGTTGTCATGTGACTTTTAGTCAAGATGTTGAAGGAGATGTCACGACATCTTTGTCTGGTACAGCAGGTGCTGCTATTGTATATCTCTCGACAGATTTGTTTTGATGAGAATATTTTGGATATGTCTCATCATTATACGCGGGTCAAGGAGATTTATTAAGGAACAAAGTGCAGATTTAATTGGATTTCAGAAAAAGGACCTTGGAGACTTTTTAGGAAACTATTTGGAGATTTGTTCCTATTTTTGTGGAGGAGATTCTGCACCATATTTAAAACGTGAAGATTGGATCTGATTGAAGAGTCCAAGCCCATACTGCAGGAGTCTATAAATAAGGACTTGCTAGACCTAAAATAGCAAGCACACACATAACAACAAGCCGTCGGTGCAACATAAGGATTTAGGGTTTTGAGAGTCCCTTGTGTAGTTTGTAAGTCACCCATGTATCTTTTGATACTATGTGGTCGACATAGGTTGTTGTTGTAAATTGTTCTCACTCGAAGCTTTGAAGCAAGAGTTTAGTATAATTCTTGGTTGAAGCTTTTAAGCAAAACCGAGTATGGTTGTTAGTCAAGAGTCTTGGCTTAATATTGTTATTGGAATGAATGCCTTTCAATTGAATTGATTGATCCAGTTGCTGGAGATTGTGACTATTAGATATCACAGATTGTGATTAGGGGAAGTGAGTGGTGATTCTCATATCAAAGAAGGTGTTCTTTGATAAAGATTTCATTGTGTAGTATTTAGGAGATAAAGTTGTAAACGGGATAGTTTAACTTTATAAGTTTACTACAGATAGTGGAGTCTTCTTCCTGGATTGGTATCTCCCAGATGTAGGTGATTTGCACCGAATTGAGTTAACAATTTCTGTGTTGTTTATCATTCTGCAATTTTCAATTCAGTCTTGATTAACATGTTGGATCAGATGTCGTGACATCTGTGATCCTGCAGTTCTGATATTCAAGGTATCAGTCTGCTGTTGTGCCTCTGAGTTTAAATGATTATGTAGCACAATGTCTTGACATGTGTTAGGACATCTGTTGTATGCATAGGCCAGAATTTCAGTTTTCTCTCTAAGCGAGCTTTAGGTGTGCTAAGCATGGAAAGACGACTAAAACCACTTGAAATACGAGCTCAGAGCCTCACATTGTGAGAAAGGAATGTCAAAACTCTATATAATAGGAGTTGAGGAAATTCAGTTGGAGACAAATTTGTGTAATTAGGTAGTTTTCTTGATAGGGAGTGAGAAAAGTCCATCTTATACAAGAAATACAATTGGAGAGGAAAAGAGAGGAAGATTGAGGGAGAAAGCATTGTTTGAGGAATCGATAACAAATGATTTTCAACATCTTTCTTTAGAGGTTGAATTGTAAAGCTTCAACGTGTAAGCATAAATAATCTCTCTTTTGTTGGGATTAGATGTAGTCGTCCTAATGCTCATGTCTTGATCATTATCATGGTGTTATATGTAATTCTTCTTAAGCTTTAATAATGATGAATGTTTTGTTCTTAATGCTTGTTCTTTATGGTATGACTTGATATGCGAAAGATACTCGTCATTACTAAATCCAAGATTTTCATATATTGTATATGCTAAAGTCTATACATATATTTAAGCTCAATATTTGCATAAACTGTTGAAACTTAAGGCTATCGCATTGGTTAATAGGCTAAGAGATCTCCTATTAGGTAATAAGATTAATCTCATGTCAGTTTACATGCTTTGAATCCCAACAACTTCAAATTATGTTTTCATTTCATTAAAAATGACACATTCCTAAATATATATATATATATATATATATATATATATATATATATATATATATATATATATATATATAGCATGTAGCATTTTGTTTCACTTTTCTAAAAAAGACAAATAGAACCCTAATGAAAAGCCTTTAATAAGAGAGCCAACAAGAGATCCCTCTACAAAGAGAGGCATAAACATATATCATCTTTAATATGAAGATGATATGTGTTTAAGGCTCTTGTTTCTTCTTCAGAGATCTAGTACGTCAAACATCACTACTCATATTATTGTTGTTGTTGTTGTTGTTGTTGTTGTTGTTGTTGTTGTTGTTGTTATTGTTGTTATTGTTGTTGTAATTGTTGTTGACGTCTGAAACCGTAGAGGTTTTATCACGTTGTTGTTGTTGTTGTTGTTTAAACATACTTATGTTATAGGTTTATTGATGTTGTTGTTGTTGAGACATGTTATTGAGACTTTAAACCCTAGAGATTTAATATTGTTGTTGTTTTTGTTTAAACAAATTTATGTTATAGGTTTATATATGTTGTTGTTGTTGAGACTCGTTGTTGAGGCCCTAAATCCTAGAGGTTTAATCTTGTTGTTGTTTAAATAAATTTATGTTATAGGTTTATTGATGATGTTGTTGTAGTTTTGTAAAGAGATTTTTTTTAGGTGTTGTTTAATGTAAGTTGTTTGTTTTGAGTTTTTAGTTTTTGTTATTGAGTTTGAGTTTTAGATTGATATTAATATTGAGCTTATGTTTTTTTGTGATTCTTTGTGTAGCTCTCATGTTGTTCCGTTGAGTTGAGTTTATTATATCTAATGTCGATTGTTTATTTCACTAACCACTATTTGAACATATAACCTATTAAATTGATTTTGAAAATAATCATATGAAAAATTATGTTATATATGAAAATTATCTTACACTGATTAATGATTTTCTAACATTCTGCAACTCATCATTTATCTCTTGCTTTTTTATTGTTAAAATCTCTCCAATACATCTAGTTTTCGTTCAACTTTCTTCCATATTTGTACATTTTTCAAAGCATCAAATATTATGCTTTCAAAAATGAATTAGTAGAAAACGAATTGTTGAATAAAGAACTTGAAACATTGAAGATATTTTAACCTTAAAAGAGCATGAGATGTATGATGAGTTACAAGATACTCGAAAATCATTGATTAGTGTAAGTTGTTTTTCAAGTATAACACAATTGTTCATATAATTATTTTACTAACCAATTTTGAGAAGTTTTATGTTTAGTTAGGGTTTTATGAAATAAGAAATCAACGTTAGATTTAATAAACTCAATCGTATTTTACCGGTCAGTTTTATGTCAAAATCGAGGTGAAAGATGTTTTCGCCAATTAAGAATTTCAAAAAGGATCTCTATGGGAATCAAATCTATAATCTTTATACATTATTCGTCGGTTGTGTTAAAACCGAGAAGTAAAGTTATGCACTTTTTATGTTGTCATTCGTTACCTCGCCTGTAAAATCGAGATAAAACCTGTTTTTCAATTGAGGTAAAAGGCATTTTTCGTTTTAGTGGTAGAAACTAAAAACTCAAAATTTTAAAGGAAAGCTTAGACATTACAAAATCACATGCCTTACCTTGACTATGCCAAAGTAGGCTTATGGGGCAACTAATCCTTGATCTGTCCGAATATAGCCTAATGAGAAGGAGTACAACATAGCACAAAAAAGTCCAAAATGTAAAAATATGTGGGATAAGAATGGCATCAGGTCTGTAATATTTTTCTGTTTTGGTGGGGAGTTTTGACTGTATTGTATTTTGTTTTGGTGGGGAAGCTCTTGTGCTTCCATCCCTGGTGTTATTAATGAATGGTATTTTGGTTGACTTATCAAAAAAAAAAAAGAATGGCATCAGAATGATGACTTCAAGATAAAAAAGTATATATTTTGATATTTGTAGTCGAACAAAAGCTTTTGGACTCGTGGAATAGGCGTAGACATTGCCACAAAACTACCTGATCCAAGCAAGAAACTTAAACAAGTTCGTCAGATAACAAAAGCAATTATATCCTGACACCTCACAATTGATTTTAATCCTTTTGCTATAACCTTTTTTTTTTTGGATTTTTTTTAAATCAATTAAAGTTAAAAAGAATGAATTTTGACATATATATTTTTGAAAACTTATGTCACTTTGGAATAAATTTTACCTTTTTGATAAAAAATTCATAAAAATTATTTTTGAAAGTATAAAGGAAAAATTACTTTTTTTAAATATTTTATTTACCTAATAGTAGTTCAATATTTTTTTTTGATAATATATATATATATATATATATTTTTTTTTTTAATAGGGTTAATACCTATTTTCACCCCTGCCATATGGGCGTGTTTTGAAAAACCGCCTTGCGAAAAAAAAAAATTACAAGACTAACCTTAACAAATTTTAAAAGTTTTGATTTAATCCTTTATCAGGCCACATCATCAAAAATACTTATGTGGCATCCATTTTTTTAATTTTTAATTGGAACATATTGCCACATCAATTAATTAGGAATTGCAATGACTCTTTTACCCTCAGCATTTTTCTTAACAAAATATCCAGATTTTTGCACATTTGGGAAATGTCTCATTTCAAACCCTAACAATGTTCTTCATCTTCATCTTCCTTAGGGTTCTTCAATTTCGTTCGTAACTCAACTGCAGAAGTCATATCGTTTGCATTCCAACATCCGAAAGAGTTCTTGTAACAAAATATCCAGAAGTTTGATTTTGAAAGGTACTGGGTCGGTTACCGTTGACCCATTTGATGGTGGAACAAAAACCTAGTCGTTCAATTAATGAAGAAGACAAAACGACCTAAGAAAACTCAGAAAAAAAAAAAGAAAGGTTCTTCTCTAAACACGACTAAACACATCCATTTTTTTCAACCTTCTTTCTCGATTGCCTCTCGTGATCTCCTTTCTTCCGTCACCGTCTTGCGATCTCGACCTTTTCCTCTCTGTTCTCAGGTCGTGATGCTTTGTTTCTCGCAGCCGATCTCCCTCCTTTCTCTCTGCGGCGGTGCCTTATCTGCTTCAATCTCTTCGTCGCTGAATTTCTCGCTCTCACGGCGGATTTGCGACGAAATCAGGTTGAGTTGTTATGGTTGTTTTCCGATGGCGCTGCAAGTTTGGTTTGTTGAAAAGAGTAGTGGCCGGTTTTGGTTCGTGAATCGTTGGGGTCTTGGTTGAGTGTGTTGGCCGTGAGTGAAATAGAGGTGGTCGGTGGTTGTGTGTCGGTTTAAGAAGATGTGGTGAAGAAGGAAGCTATGGCGGTGAGGAAGGTTTTATTGGTATTGTTATTGTTGTTGTTGTTGTATAGCTGATGGTTTGGAAATTGGAATTTCACCTCCAATGTCGCAGCTGGAATCTTTGGCTTATGTAACTGAAGCTTTTTATCCAGTTTTGGCTTCTAGTTTTGGTTGTAAAGCTGACTTGGAAAGCCTTGGAGATAAGCAGATCAGCTTGTTTTATCTTTTTTGTTAAGAAAAGTGTTGAGGGTAAAAGAGTCATTGCAATTCCTAATTAATTGATGTGGCAATATGTTCCAATTAGAAATTAAAAAAATGGATGCCACATAAGTATTTTTGATGATGTGGCCTGATAAAAGTTTAAATCAAAACTTTTAAAATTTGTTAAGGTCAGTCTTGCAATTTTTTTTTTTGCAGGGGGGTTTTTCAAAACACGCTCATATGGCAGGGGTGAAAATAGGTATTAACCCTTTTTAATATGATGTTTCTAAAAAAAAATACAATTTAATTAGGTAAACTAAAGAATTATTTGACCGTAATATAAGTAGTCAAAAGAAAGTATAATATGATAAATTTAATTGAACTACAATCAGATAATACTTTCTTTTGAATATTTTGAAATATATTCTACTACCATAACTTATATATATATATATATATATATATATATATATATATATATATATATATATATATATATATATATATATATATATATATATATATATATATATATATATATATATATAAGATAAAATATTAAAATATAAATTTATGAGAATTTATTTATTCCTTTTTCTAATTAAAGGTTTGTTTAAGAATAGTAAAAAAAATTTAGTAACATATTAAAAAATATATATTTTACCAAAAAAAAAAAAGAAATATTGAACACCTATTAGGTAAACAAAATTTTAAAAAAAGTAATTTTTCCTATATATATATATATATATATATATATATATATATATATATATATATATATATATATATATATATATATATGGTTGTTTATGTGGACAAACAACAAAACAAACATGGACTTTAGCTCTTCAATCATCTCCCTACTCCTTCATTTTCTTGTCGTTTTTTCTTTGTTTTTTACTCTTAATTGTTTAGAAACAAGTAGTCAATTAGTCAATCAAACTTTGCAATCAGGAGAAGAATTTCACAAATTGAAGAAGATTATTGATTCTCGTCTAAACCGAATCAACAAGTTTACACTTAAGACAATTCAAGTAAGTAAAAATAAATTTTAAAATATCTGTAGTATTAGATGCAGGAATATTCTAATTTATTTAAATTTTATAAAAAAACATTAATTCTTCAATTATAAATTTTTTTCAAATACGCTCTTTATTAGATGCTTAACTTATATATTTGTGTGTATATATTTTGTATTCATTTTGCAGAGTCCTGATGGAGATATAATAGATTGTGTTTTGACACATAAACAACCAGCTTTTGATCATCCTCTATTGAAAGGACAAAAACCATTGGTATTTTATTTTATTATGAAAATTTAAAACTAGTTTTTGAAGCTATTTTAAATATATATAATTTGAAAATTAAAGCATTCTTTTTTATATACAGGATCCTCCAGAATTACCAAGAGGACATAATCAAATGGGTAATTTGAGTGAAAACTTTCAAATTTGGAGTTTATCGGGTGAATCATGTCCTGATGGAACAATACCAATTAGACGAATAACAGAACAAGACATCTTAAGAGCAAAGCGTACTAGCGGATTCGGAACAAAATTCACTGACGGCGTTGAACACCTAGTATGCATTTGCAGAAACTCATTTTTCTTTCTCAATTAGGATTGATATTAGAACTACTGTAATGCGCGTCGCAGAAACCATAATATGTGAGGTGTCTCTTTTGATTAAAACTGGTATTTGTTATTACTGCAGCATGCAACTGCGAGATACCATGGGGGAGAGATGTATGGAGCAAAGGCTAGCATAAATGTGTGGATACCACATATAGAAAATCCAAATGTATTCAGCTTGTCTCAAATATGGGTAATGTCTGGTACATCTGAAAAAGACCTCAACACCATTGAAGCTGGTTGGCAGGCATGTTAATTATTCACATATTACATTATATTAATTACTTCATTTTAATAAATTCATTATTTCTTAGAGCATTTTTATTATTCTCTGCTCCTAGTTCTAATATATATATTGTGTAGATTAAAATCAGTTACATATGAACCAGTTACTTCTCAATCAATCTAAGTTGAATTAAATTTTATGCAGGTATATCCGTATATCTACAAAGACAACCGCTCTAGATTATTTATTTATTGGACGATAAGTAAATCGATGAAAGTAAAGAAGGCGGAAAAGTATATTATTCTCTAGATTATTTTTTAAATTTATCATACATCTAATATATTTGATCTATATAATAGTTAAAATAGATTTAAAAATTTAAAATTAAATCTTATTGAAAAAAATTATGATATTTACAATTACAGGCTGATGGTTATCAACATACTGGTTGCTATAATTTAGACTGTCCAGGCTTTGTTCATATTAACAAAAAAATTGCACTTGGAGCTGCAATTTCTCCAACTTCTACATATAATGGAAATCAATTTGACATTACCTTATCCATATGGAAGGTAATTTCTACACTATTAAAGTATCATGAGTCAATTTGAATAATGCATTGTATTTTCCTTATGTTTTACCTTGATTTATTTATTTTTGAAGGATGTAAAGACTGGAAATTGGTGGCTTGATTATGGATCTGGAAACTTCATTGGTTACTGGCCATCTTCCTTATTCACAAACTTGAAGGAAGTTGCCACTGAAGTTCATTGGGGTGGAGAAATAACAAATAATCATCATCCACAAGCTTCTTCCACCCAAATGGGTAGTGGACACTTTTCTGAGGAGGGTTTTAAAAAAGCTTCATATTTTAGAAATATTGAAGTTGTAGATTCTGATAACACATGGATTCCATTGTTTGCAGAACCTAGTTATTTTACAACTAATGCAAATTGTTATAATATAAAAGGAGGAAGTAATCGTGATTGGGGCAATCACTTTTACTATGGTGGACCTGGTAAAAATAATAATTGTCCTTAAGCAAATAGTATTGCATGTTCTAGCATTTGGCACCATTACTATTTGGAGTTAGACTCTTTGTAATCGTATAAATAATATTAAGAATAACATAAAAAGTCATTATTGGTTTCTATATTATGAATATGACAAATAAATGTGAAATTATATGTATATTGAAATGGTAATTACACACCTTTATATAGAAGGATTGTGTTAGTAGTCATGTGATAGCTTTCATCTTAGCAAATACTTAACTCTAACTACCTCGTTTCTATAACAAACTTAACTAAGAGTTAGTTCATTACTACGGATACATTATTTTATGATAAAATTTTCATCTCACTTAACAAAAAAATGAGGAATAAATTTTCAGTGCGCCACATTTTTTATTAAAAAAATATAAATATATTCCCTCAATTGAATTAAAAAATTGAGTTAAAGTAATTAAGAGACACATTTTGACTTCTAGCAACTATATTTTATGTTTTATTTTCTTTTTTTATTTTCATTTTATTCCTTCCATTATGCTAACAACAGAAGAGAAATAGTACTCTTTTTTTACTATAAAAGTACATGTTTATTAAATGTTTCCCTAACCTAACACATTTTCTCCTTTTCAAACTCATAAACATCATTCTCTTAGATGGAACGCAAGAAAGAAAAATATTTAAGATTTTTTAATTAGTTAAGAAATCTTTCAAGCTTGTAAGTTTGTATATTGTTCTTGTCGCTATTTGAAATTACGTTTTCATTATAAAAGATGTCAATCACAATATGTCAAACAATTTGTATGACAAGCTAATTTGTATGACAAGCCGAATGCAATAATGATTAAAATGCAAATAAAGTTAATTGAACACGATGAGTTGGTAACCCAGTTAGGTGCAATAACACCTAAGTCTTAATTGTGTTAACCAAAGAAAGGAAATGTACTCTTAATAGTAAAACTACAAATTGGTCTTAGAAGAACTCTATTTGTTCAATGTCTTTTTCTTAATACTACTTGTGAATTTATATTTAAGACCCCCCTAAAGATGAGTCCCTCTCTTACTTTCTCTATAAAACTATGCCTAGTGTTGGAAGGATTACACAAACATTGATATGAGGGAATGGTTACAACTCAATAGATCAAACTACATTTCTTGGGATTGAAATGTTACCCATCTGATTTGGTCTTGATATTTGATTTTTTTAGGAATTCTTTCTTAATTCCAAAAGTGCATAAATACAAAGATAAATAAAGGAAACAAATCATACGCATCAAACATGCAATAATTGAATGTTAAAGGACTGACACTAGGATCGGGCAATGTATTTTCCTATAGTCTTCACTTATAGATTTTTTGAACACTTTGGGAATGTTCACGATGAACTCTTTTACAAACTGAGGAGAGAAAGGACTAAAACCTTTGACTGTTTTCCTAACCTGAGCATCCTGTAATAACTCAAAAATTTCTTCCCATTTCAGAGCTGCTTTAGATAGCTCCTTTTTAGGGGATATCCTTCTATGATATATGTATTTCCATTTTAACACACTCCCATCAAAGTGAAAGAAAACTTTATCAATAGGAGCCAGATGGACATTAGATGGGGTCTTTTTCCCACCAATAATCTTTCTAATCTTCTGAGCTACTACTTCGTCCCATATTATAAGTAAATTTTGCTTTTTAGATTCATTGAATAATTAATGTATCTGATCTATATATAGTCCTGATACATTAATTTTACAATGAATCTAAAAAGCAAAATTTGCTTATAATATGGGACGGAGGGTGTATTATCTTAGCCTTGGGAGTTGAAACCTTTTTAGTAGGTTTGTTTTATATCGCAACTTTCATCGTTTCTTCTTTCTTTTTACCTTTTTCGCAGACTTCTTATTATTATAAATAGGATCAACAGGGACCTCAACAATATTAGTCCCAACATATTCGTTCTCATTATCACTTACAGACTTACCAACATTGTCTTCAGGATTGGTGGTAATAATGTTTTCAACATCTTGATCATCATTATTCTCGAAGATAATGTTATCATTTTCCTTTTATATTGGTGATTCTGTCTCCAGAATGTTGGACTGATTGTCCATCATATTATTCTCAACATCTTGTTCTTCCAAGTTGGTTTTCTTCCATTTTCAACAGATTTTAGAACTTATTTCTCAATAAGGACCTTATTTTCATTCTTTGTCTCTTCCTAAACCTGATCTTCATCATCAGCTAGTTCTTCGTCACTAGAATTAATATCAATAGCATAGTTTGAATCTTCTAAATTTTCCTTCTCTAGCTAAGGTATGTCAACATTATTTATGACAACATATTTCTCACCATCAGCCTGACTAGCCACAATCTCTTCACCACTAGAATCACATGTATAATCATGGTAACATGAAGAATACCATATATGAAGGTATTTATAATAGGATCACTTGCAATAAGAACTTCTCAAGGAATCATATTAAACATCTTTTCAACACTATCTTTCTTACGTGGTCCACCAGATGCATGAATAGAGTCCATGGTTTGAGTAAGATTCTCAACATCAACATCTTGTGTTTTTGAAACCTCATTAGCTAACTCCAAGATATTATTCCAGGTTGAGATTGATAATTAGAAACCTTATTTCCATCAATGTTTTTCTTTTTATTATCTTTTCTTTTCCCATTGAGATCGAACATACTGAGTGGAACTTTTGAAAAGAGATCTTCTATCTTTCTTAACTTCTTCTTTTTTACCACTTTAGGATGATTCATGGGGGGACCTTCGACAGGACCATCAACCTTCCCTCAAAGAACAAAACCTTTCATCTTGACCCCGTGCATGTTAACTACATGTTTGGGTTCCACAGTTTCCACGTAGGACTTCTTCGATTTGTTCGTAGATTTCTTAGATTTTCCTGAGGTATTAGTTGCTACAATGTTTGCATAATTTTTTATCGAAAGATGAAAGAGTATTCTTAGGTTTAGAGAGAGAGAGAGAGAGGTATATAGAGGTTCATAGAAGATAAAGCAATTTCTGAAGCAATTGAGGCATGTAACGAAAAAGTAAATAATATTTTGAATAACAACTATTTTTGGAATACCAAAGGTTATGACAATTAGAGGCGCACATGCCTTTACTATGATGGCTATGAGAGAGAAAACGTAAACAAAATTATTCACATGTCATCCCATCATTAATTGCTTGATATTTATCTATAATGCATAGACATAGGGCATTTTTAGTTTTTCAAATTGATAAGAATCCAAAGCCTTAGTAAATACATCAGCAAGTTGGTTTTGAGTTCCAACATGATTAAGTGTGATAATTTTGTCTTCAACTAGCTCTCTAATGAAGTGATGATGTATATCAATATGGTTAGTGTGGTTGTGTGAAATAGGATTTTGGGAGATATTTATCGCAATCAAGTTGTCACGATATAATATCATGACATATTGGTAGACATTGTACTTTTTCAGCATTTGTTTCATCCACAAAAATTAAATGTAACTGCTTCCTGTAGCAATATACTTAGCTTCAGCAGTGGATTCACTACGCCGAAATTTGCTTTTGGCAGCACAGAAAAGACAATGCTTTTATTACAAAACGCTGCTATAAGTTTTGGAAAAAATTCGCTAAATAAAAGCGCTACTAAAGGCTACCTTTAGAAAGCACTTTCTAAAAGCGCTGCTAAAGTCCTTACAGCGACACCACCTGAGAAAGCGCTTTTATAAAAGCGCTGCTAAAGGTATAACCTTAGAAAGCGCTTTCTAAAAGCGCTGCTAAAGGTATAACCTTAGAAAGTGCTTTCTAAAAGCGCTGCTAAATGTTAACCTTAGAAAGCGCTTTTGAAAAAGCGCTGCTAAAGGCCTTAAATTGGCCCCACATTTGAAAGCGCTTATAAGGAAGAAGTGCTGCTAAATATAACACTTAAGAAAGCGCTTTTCAAAAGCACTGTCTTAGGTAATTTATTAATTAAAAATTAAAAAACACCACATTTTCAGAAGAGTCCTAATCAATTTTTCTAATCATTTTCACTCTCGTGACTGTTCTTCCTTTCTCCTTCCTCCTTTCTCCGACCGTTATCTCTCATTTTTTCCGTTCTCTCTGCATTTTTTCCATTATCGACCGTCTGCTACTCATTTTTCATTCGAAGAAGAAGAAGAAGCGAAAAACGAAAACGAAGAAGAGGCATTCTGTATTCTTCTCTGACCGTTATCGTGCAGGTACGCATTCTTCTCCGACCGTTTTAGGTTTTCTTGAGATGTTAGAGTTTAAGTTTAGCCTATTTTCTTGAATGTTGGTTCTTGAGAGTTACTCTCATCATATTTTAGGTTCTTGAATGTTGGTTCTTGAATGTTGGTTCTTGAGAGTTCTTGAACGAAGAAATGTTGGTTCTTGAATGTTGCTCATGTTGTATTGAATCATGTTGTATTGACTCTGTATTGTTTAGGGTTGTTGTAGTTATAAATTAACTTGTTTACACTATTTTTTTGTTGTTACTAATTATGTTGTTGCTCACCTTGTTGCTGCTGATAAAGTAAGACATAATGCAGCCAAAGATTTGCAGAGACTTGTGAGTTACAAAAGCTCTTTGATGATATAGGCGAGGAAATTGATAATTTATTTAATGATGTAATGAGTCATAGAACTAAATTAGTTAATGGTATCTTTATGTAAAAATATCAATTATTTTTTGCATTGTTTGTTAAATTGTATATAATTGTGTAGTCATGTTAAAAGCAATAGTTAGCTCAATTTCTAAGATTAATTAACATGCGTCATCATCAATCATCATAAAATAGCTCAATTTCATAGGTTTCATTGTTAGCATATGGAGATGGAAGTGGTGTCAACGTGGTAATTGTAATAATACTTTTCTTATTTGTGTATGTATAGGAAATAATAGAAATATGCATAGGTTCTTGAGGGTTCATATGTTGTAACACACATGTTGGTTCTAGAAAACATTATTGCATAGTTAATGTCATGTTATATATATTCAATGGATTATGGATTATGGATTTTTATATTTGTCATTTAATTTTTGTTTTTTTCTTTCTTACAGGTCAAATGGCTAGTAACCAGGAAGACTCACACGAGACACATGATACAAATGAAGCTCAGAATGTAGAAAGTGAAATTAAATGAGGAATAACTATTATGAAGTTAATCATTCGTCCAAGAGATAAAGGGATCAAATTTGATGTACATTGGAGTGATGAAAACCAACTAATTGAGCCAAACAGTTCAATATTGACTAGTTACATAGGTTCCCTTGTCCGTCAGCACATTCCAATCACCAGTGATAATTGGAGGAATCAATTGTTGCAAGCCGGTAAAGATAAAATATGGACTGAGATACAGGACTTACCAAATATGATTGATGTTATTAGATTTTTTTTGGCGATTAAATCTTTAATTTACTTATACTAACACACTCTATGTGTATGTTTTTTCGTAGAG
The DNA here is from genome assembly GCA_022829125.1 of Lathyrus tuberosus. NCBI lineage: Eukaryota > Viridiplantae > Streptophyta > Magnoliopsida > Fabales > Fabaceae > Lathyrus > Lathyrus tuberosus. The sequence continues at coordinate 2,845,378 of JALAZF010000481.1, read as the reverse complement.
GTCTTTTAATATTGATGAAAGCAGAAAAAAGTATTGTCTTCAATTGGCCGGAAAAAGACACAGAGGGTTTCGAACTATGTTATCAAACAAATATCTTAGGGATGAGAAAAAAAATTTTGTTGAAGCAGAACTTCCACAGTTGTATGCGGACTTGATTACACCTGAAGAATGGGGCACTTTTGGCCAAACGAAAAACCGAAAAATTTAATGTAATGTTAATTTGTCAAGTCTATTAATTGTATTATATACTTGTTGCATTAGTTTGTTCTGATATGACTTAAACTTGTTTATCCAGGAATTGAGTGCCATTAATCATAAAAGAGCATCAAAACCCGCTTATCCATACAGAAAAGGGCGTTTAGGATATGCACGCTTACAGCAAAAAATGGTAAGTATATATAAATGCTATGATTTTATTAATTGTCTTATTGTGTTATAATTGATGATTTTATCATTTATCTCAATGTGTAGTTAGATGAGACGAAAAGTGAAGAAACATCACTTCCGGAACATGTTTTGTGGAAGGAAGCTCGTGTGGGCAAGGATGGAGTTGTTAGGGAAGATGATCAGCATGTTTATGACGAATGTGTAAGTATAACATTATGTCTTTAAGTTAATCGAAATTTTATTAAAATATAATTAATTTTTAATCCCCACTAATAATTTTCGATATGTCAATGAATTTCAGGAGACTCTATCTAAATCCTTAACCACAGGTGAGGAGGATTGCAGGAGCATACTTACTCGAGTACTAAATGTTCCTGAGTATTCCGGTCGGGTGAGGGGTAAAGGATTTGGTGTGACACCATCTTCCTTGTATAAGTATCCAAAGAGAAAAAATCCTAGCAATCAATAAGTGATGCAATCGTTTGAGGAATTAAAAGCGCAAGTCCGTGAATTGCAAAAGGATAAAGAGAGATATGAGGCGGAAAAGCGCGGTTCAGAGTTCAAAGATACTAGTGACAAAGCTAGTATCAATTGTAAAAAGAAAATTCCCGAGGTAATTATATATGTTATTATGAAATTAAATTAGCCCATTCATTTTAATTGACAGATATACACATTAACAGTAACATATTTATTATTGGTTTAGGGCATTTCATCTTGTCAGTTGTATTTATCGTCACCGACTTATCGCATAGTTGGCAAGGGAAAAGTGCATAACACTTTGGGAGATTTACTTCACCATAAACCTCTACCTGATGGATATCTGAAAGTATCGGTTGATATTGCATTAGAACTGGATGTGTTGCTACCGATACCTGACGTTGTTTCAGAGACAACATTGTTGCGGGATGCAATGGGATCGTTTGTTGCATGGCCGTCAGACCTCATTTTCATAGATGATGAGGTATGTTGAAAACCATTATGAATCTTTTAGTATTCAAATGTCAATTCTGAACCATTATGAAAATCATTTTGAACCATTACGTACATTTTTTTTACATGGTAATGTTAGACTCCTACAAAACCCGCATCTAAGGATAAAGGGATTTTGCCGCACAACGAGTTTGTTGCATCACAAAAAGAGGTACATTGAAAGTGTTATTCTATGATCCGAATTCAAAAGCTTCATGATTTTATACTTTACCTAACTTATATGATATTTAGGTTCCTGCTCAAGTTTCACAATAAGCCAGCAAGAAAAAATCTCATACAAGGATCGGGTAGGCAAAAAGAGCTCTTACACCTCGCTTTCGGACGTGTCGTGAAACACTTGTGGCAACATCAGATTTGATGGATGGTGCTATTCGTCAAATATACATGGACGAATGTGTTTTTGGTTTTCCTCATTCCAAAACAATTGCAAAAGAGTACATGGAACAGATTTTTTGGCATCTTGAATTAGGCATCGGTGTTATGCATTCATACATCTGGTACTCCGATCAATCTATTATTTAATTAGTTGAACAATTTATTTACACATTTCAATGAAAATAGTCTAATGTTTATTATGTTTTTATTAAGGTATTTGTATGCCAAATTGATGCGCGGGAATCAATTGTCAAACAGATTCTATTTCTTGTCTTGTGCCTGTGTGAATGCACCGGCAATTGCTATTGATCCAAATTCGGTAAGAGATCACTTACTCGAGAGATTTATGGCCAGCAGTACAGAAAGTTTGTATCTTTTACCATATAATACTGGAAACGGGTAAGATTTTCATTCTAATTTCATTCTAATCTTTGTATCTTTTGCGTAGAAATTATCCATTTAAACTTTTATTATATTTTACAGTGGATACTAGTTGTTGGTTGCTATTAATCCTACAAGAGAAGTGGTGTATTATCTGAATTCATTAGATCATGATTGGACAACATATCAGAATATGAAGGATTTGGTTGATACGTAAGTGACATTGTTCTAAATATTCGCGTGTATTTGTATATTTAATTATTTCTGTGAGATTGTTCTAAATTTACGTTTTTCTTTTATAGAACAATACTAGTATACCGAGCACAAAGAGAAGCTCGAGTATCACGGTCTAAAGCAAACAACATTACATGGATCAAAGTGGAGGTATATTAATTTTCACAATGTTGCTTATAATAGTGATGCTACTTGATAACACAAGACAACTATATATTAATTCTTATTTGTTTTTCTATGTGTAGTGTCCTCGTCAGCGTAATGGTATAGATTGCGGTTATTTCGTTTTAAGGTTTATGAGAGAAATCCTTCATTTGGATCGATTAGAGATTCCCATCACGGTATGGATTTATAACTTAGGATTTATTTTAATACTTATCGGATATTTCATATAATTTATTATTTTAAACTAAATCATGCATATTGTGTTTTGTTATGTAGTACTTTGATGAATACATGTGTGCTCATTACACGAAAGATAAATTGGAAGAAATCAAGGAGGAATCGTGTGAATACCTTATTGAGAAAAGAATAATATAAGGTATGGAAGTTGGTGTGTAGTTATGGAGTGTAATTGTATAGTTTTGGAAGTTGTTGTATATTAGGAGATCTTTAGAAGTTAAAGGATTAGAATGGTTTAATTATGTGAATGGTTTATGTGAATGGTTTCTGGATTAGAATAGTTTAATTATGTGAATGGTTTATGTTAATGGTTTATGGATTGGAATGGTTTAATTATGGAAATGGTTTATGTGAATGGTTTATGGATTAGAATGGTTTAATTATTATATGAATGGTTTATGGATTAGAATGGTTTAATTATGGAAATGGTTAATGGAAATGGCCTAAAATGTGAATCATGGATTATAATGGTTTATGTGATTTATAAGGATTAGAAATGGTTAATGGAAATGGCTTAAAATGTGAAGGAAAATATACAGGTTTCTACAGGTTTCTGCATAAAAAGAAGGTAATTGTGATTTTTATAAAAAATCATTAAAAAAAACGTGAAGAAAAGAAAGCGCTTTTAAGAAAAAGCGCTGCCTATAATGAAAATAAAAAATAAAAAAGAAAGCGCTTTCAATTAAAAGCGCTGCCTAAAGGTGAAAATAAAAAATAAATTAAATAGCGCTTTCAAAAGTGCTATCTAAAGGGGGACAATAGAAAGCGCTTTTTCCTGAGAAAGCGCTGCCTAAAGATGCCAATAGAAAGAATAAAATGATAGAAAAAGCGCTGCTAAAGGCCCACTTTAGAAAGCGCTTTTTTAGTTAAAAGCGCTGCTAAAGGCCTACTTTAGAAAGCGCTTTTAAAGGTAAATCGATGTCTAAAGTAGGCCTTTAGCAGCGCTTTCTCATAAAAAAAAAGCGTTGTCTTTACCTACGGCAGCGCCACCTTAGGCAATGCTTTTAAGCGCCGTTAAAGGCAAAAAAAGCGTTGTCTTTTCCTTTCTTTGGCGTAGTGATTGATACTCAATTTTTCTTTTTGTCAAACCATGAAATGAGATTGTTCCCTTGGAAGAAGCATCCACTATAGGTGCTCTTTATATCTTCAGCATTCCTAGCCCAATCAGTATCACAATACCTAACCAAAATTGAATTAGTGTCATGAGAATACATAATACCATAGTCACTTGTGTCGTTTATAACCTGAATGAGATGACTAACTTTTTGTTTGGCTTGATAATGAGCGTAGACCTTTACTGAGAAGGTGGTGTATGGGAAATTCATTGTGAGGTAAAGAAAGCTACCAATCATGCTTCTATAGAGACTTTGATCCACATCACTTCCTTGATCATCTTTTGTTAATTTGTTGTGAGTTACAGCTGGTGTATGCTCGTGTTTTGTACTTTCAAGCCCAAACTTCTTTACAATGTTCTTGGCATATTTATTGTGAGATATAAATATTCCTTCTTTCATTTTCTTTACTTGGAAACCAAGGAAGTAAGTGAGTTCACCTACATAACTCATTTAAAATTCGGACTTCATTTGTTGAACAAAATGTTCCACCATCTTGTTTGACATCCCATTAAGCACTATGTCATCGACATAAATCTGTGCAATCATAAGTTTACCTCTTTTGTTCTTGACATATAATGTCTTGTGAATACCACCTCTATTATAACCATCAGTGGTGAAGAATTCAGTAAGCATTTCATACCAAGTTCTTGGAGCTTGTTTAAGCCCATTGTTAGAATTGTGGTGTAGGTGGAGTTTTGTTATCGTCTCCACATGGATTGTTCTAATATTTGATGCTCGCTTTTCAATAGTTTACCGTTTCAAGAAAAAGGGTTTCAAAGTTTGTTTCATAAATTTTCACGTTTTTAGTAGCAAAGCTTTTAAATTCTAAAGTGTTTGATTAACAAAGTATATCAAAAGTAGTTTTCATCTACCCTAGCTTATACGCATTCTTTCAATCTTACATGTGAAGTCATATCCGATTAATATCATCGCATATTTTCTCAACACCGTCTATCTCTAGAGCGGCTCGTGAGAAATACCATATTTATTGCTACACGATCTCTCCATATAACAACCAATATAGTAAGCATTAAGTTCAATACAAAGCGAATATCAACCATAGACCGATCTCTCCAATCTATAAATCGATAGATGAATATTTTAGGTCAATTTTCAAAAAGTCTATGTCTAGAGTTTTACAAAACAAGAATGGATCATTAAGAACAAAAATATTCTTCATATATTAATCATCACTTATTCACATACAAGGCCAATAAAAAGAAATACATAAAGCTAAAGTAGACTACCTCTACCTTTGATACAGAGGAAATTAGCTACCCATAACCATGGTAGCTTGCTTTAAAGTAATGAGAGAAGATGAATGAACATCCACGTTGAAGAAATCAAACTCGGATGCAAATCCAGCTTCTATTTGCAAAATATCACTCTTTGGTGAAGAAATGCTGAAAAATGAGGTTTCTAAGTGAAAAATGGGTTATGATCCCCAAAGAGTGTGAAAAGTACTTGTATAGTACAACTAAAATCTGCCAAGTTTGCCCAGAGAACTCATTCTTCGCCCAGCAAACTCTACTTTATGGCACCTGAAGTGCCTCTGAATAGTTAAATCGCCCCTGAGGAATTTACAAAGTTCGTTGTGCGAGCAATTCTTCGCCATGCGAACTACTTCGCTACAAGTTTTCACAACGAACTTATGGTTCTTTAGCTACTTCCTCAAATTTTGGATGGTTAGCTGGTCCCTCGCTGCAACCTCTTCCAACGAACATTCGCTTCAAGTTCGCCCAGTAAACTTAGTGCCCTTTTCCTACTGTCATGATTTTGAGATGCTTAGATGGGGCTTCGCCATGAGCTCGCCCAGCGAACACTCGCTGCTACTCCTCGCTGGCTATTCGCCCAGCAAACATACTGAATCTCTTCTTTTCCTTTGGCTTCCGTGTCCATTTACTCGTGTCTTACACTTTGATGTTTTATGCCTAATTCCTGCACAATAACAAACATATCAATGCAACCAAAGGAATTTGCAACATAATTGAAGAATAGCATGAAAACATGGAGTAAATCCAACAAAACATAACAAATGAGATGAAAAATGCCAATTAATATGGATCAATTTAAAGCATGTTTAGCATTCAACAAACTCTCCCCAACTAGATCTCTGCTTGTCCTCAAGCAAAGTATGTCTCTCATTGAAAACAAGAGGATTTGCTCAAGCATTTAATTCAACCAAGAATGGATTTATGGCTCAAATAAACAAACAAATGTACACAAGCAATGTTCACCACTTCCTAGAATCAAACAATGAAAAAGAATTTAGTTCTTAAAAAATATCATGCAATGTTTCAATTAACAACTAAACTCTCATGCTTGAATCACTCTAACACTCCTCTTCAAATAATAATGAGGAAATTAACGCGTTTGCAACCGCGGGACAATTTCACTCATCTGACAAACAATGCAAATACAATCCAATTCATACATTCATCTAATCAATATAAAAGTGACCTAGGCCTGAACCAAGAGGGCGCCATGGACATGGCTGCACCAAGAGCTTCAAGTTTTGGCCATTTGTAAGAAGCATCATAACTCACTCAAAACTCCATGAAAATGGATGAAATAAAGATCAATCTTGCATGAAATTTCACAAGGAATTCAGTGGTGGTGTTGATTTTTTCTAAAAGTGTCTCTATTTTAAAACACGATAGGGGAACCTAAAGTGGCTCATTTATGCAAATTCTATAGCACAATCTCACACAGTCATGAATAGCATCCAATAATGGTTCAAACACAACATATATACCCTAACAAACATGTTCCTAATCAATGTACATCAAAGTAATGCATATTTCAAGAAGTTAAAGTTTCAAGCAAACTTACCTCTTGAAGAAAACTTGGAACTTTCAAGATATTTGCTACAAAAATGTTTTGATACTTTAGACACCTCCAATATACCTCTAAGAATCTTTTGGAATGCTTATAACTGAGAGAAAACAACTAGAACAGAAAATGCTTCCCTTCTTGCAAAATGTAGAAAATGGCCAAAAGGGAACTTCAAGGAAATAAAGTTACAGATCACAAACATGTGTGGAACAACTTAAGGATGTTTTATAGGGTGTGTTGGAAGTGTTGGAATGATTGAAAATGGTTTGGATAGGGTTTTGGATTTGAAAATGCAAAAAGTCAACAAAATGGGGATTTGAAGGTTGACTTTTTAATTTTGATGGTTTCTGAGGAAGATGAAGGTTTGGACACCTTCAAGGGATGGTTTGTGATGTGTTTGGATGGTTGGAATAGTGGTTTGAGGTGTGGAATGAAGACTGGTTGAGTTTGAGCAAGTTTGAGGTTTCTTGGCACAAAAGAAGTAATAGAGCAAGATGCTGGTTTTGGAAGTTTTGAGGGAGGAATTCTGAGGTTTTTGCTATGTGTTAGAGGCTTGGAATGAGCCTCTATTTATAGGGAAAGAGTGAGGCATGAGTTTTGCAGAAAATGCAACTTTTATGGTTCATGGCTTAGTTGAAATTCAAGTGGTGGTTTCATGGATTTTTGAGTGGTCTAGAGGTTTTGCTTCTGTGAAAAGAAAGTGGTTTCTGCAGAAGCAACATGTGAGAGGCTCAAGACAAGTTGACTTTGTGATTAAAGTCACTTTTCCAAAATGGCATTGTGATCTTTCTTCCAAAAATGGCATAATCACATGGTTAATGCTTCAATTCAATGTGTAAAGCCTATAATGCTTGTACAACCTTCTGATTATGGATGTATTTACAAGTCTCAAGACTTGTAATCAAGGATTTTGTAGAATTGATTTGGTTTTGCAATTTGCACTTGCAATGAAAATGGCCAAAACTTCAAGTATGGAGGGCCAACTTCCTTTCTTCGAAACTCCAAGGTTAAAAATTCTATGGAGGAGTTCTTGTACTTTTTGAAAATCCCCAAACATGCTCTACAACTTTCATGTTTGATGAATGTTTTGAATATCAAGGGATCATAGTGAAAACTGGCTCCAAAGTTTGGTACTTTTGATGAACAAAAACTGCCTTCGAAAATTTCTAAGTGTTGAAAGATTTTTCACAACTTGATGGCTCCATAACTCAACATCTAAGAAATTTTTGGAGATTGACTCAAATTGACAAAGTTGTAATATGTTGTGAGGGCTTCAATTTGATCTTTGGAACACAAAAAATAGATGTATAGGTTGAAAGTTAAGACTCTCCAAAGATGGCACAAAATTAGGGTTTTTCTCCACACTTAGAAAAATTTCAAGCTTCTTAACTTTTCACTTTTTGCAAGAAACATTTAAAATCTTGATATTTCATGCTCAAACTCATTGATCAAACATTTTTTGATGAAATTTGGCTTGAGGATCTCAATTTTGACCAAAAATCCCAAAAGTCAAAGGGTTGACTTTGTTAGATAAAGCTTGTGCATCAGATGAATCCAACTGTGTGATATTCAATGATCTTGCATTCTTGAACCTTCCAAACATCATGGATGGACTCCAAGGATGTATTTGAGTGTCTTGAATCATGTCCCAAGGCTTGAGATCATGCTTTGATCAAAAGTCAAAGGCACAATTGACTTTTCCAAGCAAGGCCCTAATTTGGGGTCAGATGAAATTAAGCTTCAATGAACTTTTAACAAGAGCAATTTGCACTTAATTTTTGATGGAGAGAGGCCTCTTAAGTGTATGTATACTTGATAGGTTGATGATCAATCAAATACATTGACTGATCAAATAAAAATCCTCTTGATTCTTTTAGTGCAAAACCCTAATTCAGAGGAAACAAAAAAAGAAAGCAATTTGTATAAGGTTAGGGTTATAAATGCAATTTTTGAGGCTACTAGAATGATGATGGAATCTAGGGTCAAAATTTGGGGTATGCACCATGACCCTTGCACTTTCTCAGCATAGATTTGAATCTCTCCCAAGCTTCGTTGAGAGATTCACTTCCTCCTTGCGTAAATACCGAAATCACATTCATAAACCGATTGTGAGGGAAGAATCGTTCAAGGAAATTCACCTCCAAAACATTCCAATCCATCATCACAAGAGTAGATTGGTGAAGATATCATTCCTTCGCCTTCCCAATTAAGAAATGCGGGAATAGTCTCTTGAACAAAGGTTCTTCTTCGACTTCCGGAGCTCTAGTTGCACTTGCTATCTCATAAAAATTTGTGATATGTGTAAACAGATCCTCATGGTCCATCCCCGCAAAGAGATTTGCATATAAAAGAGCTAGGATTTCTGTTTTCATCTCATAATGCCTCCCGTTGTGGACGTTGCACGTAAACTGAGCGTTGTGTCTTGGACTGTTAACACATGGGGTTGAAGTTGGGGGTGGTGGTGGTGGTATTTCTGCCATGAATATTTTAGGTCAAGTTTCACAAAATCTATGTCTAGAGTTTTACAAAACAAGAATGGATCATTAAGAATAAAAATATTCATCATATATTAATCATCACTAGTTCACATACATGGCCAATCAAAAGAAATACATAAAGCTATGGTAGACTACCTCTACCTTTGATACAAAGGAAATTAGCTACCCATAACCATGGTAGCTTGATTTACAAGTAATAAGAGAAGATGAATAAGCATCCATGTTGAAGAATCAAACTCGGATGCGAATCCAACTTCTATTTGCAAAATATCACTCTTTGGTGAAGAAATGCTGAAAAATGAGATTTATAGGTGAAAAATGGGTTATGATCCCCAAAAAGTGTGAAAAGTACTTATATAGTACAACTAAAATCTGCCAAGTTCGCCCAGCGAACTCTACTTTTTGGCACCTGAAGTGCCTCTGAATAGTTAAATCGCCCCTGAGGAATTTACAAAGTTCGTTGTGCGAGCAATTCTTCGCCCTGCGAACTACTTCGCTACAAGTTTGCACAACGAACTTATGGTCCTTTAGCCACTTCCTCAAATTTGGGATGGTTCGTTGGTCCTTCGCTGCAACCTCGTCCAACGAACATTTTCTTCATGTTCGCCCATCAAACTTAGTGCCCTTTTCCTACTGCCATCATTCTGAGATGGTTCGTTGGGGCTTCGCCGTGAGCTCGCCCAGCGAACAATTGCTGCTACTCCTCACTGGCTATTCGCCCAGCGAACATGCTGAATCTTTTCTTTTCCTTTGTCTTCCATGTCCATTTACTTGTGTCTTACACTTTGATGTTTTATGCCTAATTCCTGCACAATAACAAACAAATCAAAGCAACCAAAGGGATTTGCAACATAATTGAAGAATAACATGAAAACATGGAGTAAATCCAACAAAATATAACAAATGAGATGAAAAATGCCAATAAATATGGATAAATTTAAAGCATGTTTGGCATTCAACACCCATATAGAGCTTTCTTCAACTTGTAGACATGATTTGGAGCGCTAAGATCAATGAATCCTTTATGTTGTTCAAAATATACTTCTTCATTCAAGAAACCATTTAGAAAAACACTTTTTACATCCACTTGGTACAATTTCAATTTCAGAAGACATGATATTCCTAGCAGATGTCTAATAGATTCAAGACGAGCAAGTGGTGCAAAGGTATAATTAAAATCAATACCTTCTATTTAAGTGTACCATTAAGCTACTAAATATGCTTTGTTCCTGGTCACATTACGATTTTAATCCGACTTGTTTTTGTAGATCCATTTGGTTCCTACGATATTGACTGAGTCACGTCTAGGAACTAGCTCCCGCATGGCATTGATCCAATAGTCATTAGTTAATTCTTCTTTGAAATTGTTGGGTTCAATGTTGGAGATGAAACACATGTTATCAAATGACTTCTTTAGATATAGTGATAATTGCATCATTTAGATTTCCGTTCACATTTTCTAGAGTATGATCTTTTTGAATTCTAACAGATGGACATTTGCATGTTGATCTGTCTTTCTCATATTCATCTAAATATTTAACATCTTTATTCTATGAGATGTCGGAACATTTGCTTGGCACTTCAGAACCCACTTTTTGATCATTTTTATGTATGGGATCTTCCTCTTCATTAGTTATCATATTTTTAGGAGCAACATCTATTACCAAAAAGACTTGAGGAAGTTTTCTCAAGAGATTATTTTGAATATAGGAAAATATGGAAAGATAAATCCATTACTGGAAGTAAAACTTCTGAAGAATATGTAAAGGTAATTACTGTTTTTGAAAAAGAAGAAATTGAGAAGATGAAAAGATGGGTATTAAGTCAATGGACAAAAGACAATGAAGAAATCACAGCAGCACCACAATTTCTCTCGAAATTTGTTGTGACTTGTGGCTTTGTTTTGGCTACTATGATTAAAACAATGTATAGAAATGATGATAATGATGAAACAATTGAGAATTTTTTCTTTGCAAGTGATTGTAGAAAGAAACTTGGGTATTGTCGCGGTGAAAATTGGATACCATAGTTATTTGTTAACTAGGATCGCATTTTTTATGTCACCAGAAATGGCGACTTCACTGGGGAGAATACCACTGAGGAGTAATATTGCTGTAGTTGAAAATTCGTTGAAGTAATAAAATTCTTGCAAAAAGGATTCTCAAATAAAGAGAAACACCTGGAAGGTCTTCAATAACTTTCTCTGGAGAATAAGCTGATAATCTTGACAACTTCATCGGGGATAGACAAACCGTCTTGGGGAGACTGCCATTTGTCATCCGGATAGAAAACTGAGCTCAAATAAAGAGCTATCACTCGTTGTCTGGGTGTAAATCCCTTGAAAATGGTCGCGGTGAAAATTGGATACCATAGTTATTTGTTAACTAGGATCTCATTTTTAAATGTCACCACCGGTCTTTGATTTTATCCAAGGGAAGGGAGAAAAACCGAATTCCCACAATGTAATGCAAATGCACTAAGATTCTAAGTTCGGGGGTTGGTTATACCTAGGGAAGGTGTTAGCATCCTAGATATCTGTAGTACTCTACAGGAACCTCTTGATTCATTTTATGTTATCTGTTATTTGTTTTGCTAAGGGTTTAAGGGTAGGTGATTTATTATTTTATTCCTAAGCGTGCTCGACAAGATATCGCATCTTGTGCCTACATATCCTGTCAGGAGGGAATCAGAGCACTTGTAGTTCCTTATTATTAAGGGTACTAAATGTTTTAAAGGTTTAGGAAAAGAAGATGAGTCATCATCTTAAGAAAGACCACCACAGTTTTGAAAATGTTTGTATTTTGTGGGGTATGGGATTGTATGTCCCTTTCTTTGAGATGATTAACATCTAATTCTCTTGTGTGGAGAATTAGGTAGGCTAAAGTTTGATTTAAAAATCAAAATTGAAGGGGGGACTAACCTAGGAAGTCTATCCTAGAGTTGTCTAATTGACTTATCTTAAGGGTATCGATTATGATGCAAATGATGTGCACCATGCACAATAACATAGTTATCATGCATGGGGTTTTCCCTTGGATATTTTATGCGATTAATTATGTTATTTAGGCGAGTGTGCTAGCAAAGTGATGCTAGACTTGTGTCCAGTGACCAAAAGGTTGAATGCGATGCTCTAAGGCGATCGACTTACATGGGTAGAAAATTGGCTCGACGTTGGATCGAGGATTTTTTATGTTTTTGAAAGGGTTTGAGACAGAATCATAAATCAAGTAAAAACATAAACAAACCAATAAAGCAAACATGCGAACACTCACGAACCTATGACTAAGCGAGGTGAGAGATGCCTAAATGAGGGCGATCTACCGGTTGAGTTTTAGTCTTATTTGCTTTAATTAGGAAATTATGCTAGAGATTATCATTATTTGAGAAAGGTTAAAGGAAAAAATACAATTCGATTAACTTAAAAAAGGGGTTCTCTTTGTTATTTTAATTTTAGATTTTAAAGAAAAGAAGGATTATATAAGAGTTTTAATTAGAAAAGAGTTAGTGTTAAATTATTTTGCGAAAGTTTAATTTAAAAAAAAAAGGTTTGAATTAATTATTATAAAAAGGGTTTAATTGATTGATATTAAAAAGTTTTAGATTAATTATTAAAAAGAAAGTTTTAATTTTATTATAAAAGAAAAAATTAAATTAATTATTATAAAAAAGTTTAAATTAATTATTATCAAAAAAAGGTTTTTTATTAAATCACTATTATAAAAGTCTGAAATTAAATTATTAATAAAAGTTTTAATCTTAATTATATAAAAGAAAGATTTTTAATTTTAATTATAAAAGTTTTTAATTTTGATTATTAAAAAGGTTTTAATTTTAAAAAAACAAAGAACTAATAAAGGGAAAAAAACGAGGGAGCACCCTCTCTCTTCCAGTCGTCTCTCTCATTTCTTTCGTCCATCTCTCTTCTCTCAGAAAAGAGGGCTACGAAAACCCTAACCACGCCGCCGTCGCTCAATCTCTCCTCTCTCGATCAAACAACACAAAATCAACAAAAAAACCTAAATCTACCCGAATCCCCACAAGCCCTAAACCCCATTCCACTATGATTTGAGTGTATTACATATTACAAACTGATTCAAAGCATGAAGAAAAAAAAGGGGAACGGAAGCTGCCGGCGATTGAAGATGAGGAGGACGCGATCGAGCCTTCAATGATCCTTATCTTAAAGATAAGTCTTCTACTTCTTCCTCTTTTGTTTGAATTTTTCTTCTCTGCAACGCGTGTGATTTGGTGAACTCTGGTGTAAATGGTGTGTTGAACCGTCGTAGGAATTTTATGTTTGGCAGTTTGATTCAGATTGGTGGGATTGGTTTGTATAATTTCTGATGAAATGGTTATATGACTGGTTTCGAACCTCGGTGTGTGTTTGTGAATGATTTGGCTTTGAATTTGATGAACGGTTCTTGTATGATTTGAACGAAGGGTTTTTTGTATGGTTTGGATTGGTGAGTGATAACGTGACGATGTTTTGTTATGTGATGAACTGATATCCCCCTTTTTCTGGTGAAACGTAACCTTTATATAGATGGCCTATGATGATTTTAAAATTAGGTACTTTTCAATGCTGATTTGATTTCGTGTTTAATGCCATGATCTGGTATGATTTTGATTTGGAAAGTTTTTGAAATGATGACTTTGAATACGATTTGCTGTGATTTCTCAGTTTGGAAGGTTTTTGAAATTGTTTGGAATGTGTTTTAGATTGTTTTGGAAACAAGAAATATTTGTCTTGAATGCTATTTCTTTTCTGACTCAAACATGCTTTGACATATCTCTTCAGTCAAATCAATTTTGTCTTTGAACGCCTTACTCTTTGGTGTAAAAATTTTTTAGGCTTCATTTTTCTTACTTTGGTTGTGTGGTTTGTTAGGGCTTTGTTGGGATAATTTGCTGACTTGGCTGTCAAGATATTGATGCTTCCAAGATTCTATGCACTTATTCTTTTGAATTTATGGAACAAGCAAATATACACACTAACAACATAGCACACGTAAATATGAGGCAACGAACGGGATATACGACTTCAAATTTGCTGCTTTATGCTTTTGACAGGGTGGTGTTAGTGAAAAGGATTGTTGGTACCAATAGCATGTTATGTCATGCTCTACATTTCTTTTTATCCCTTTCAAAAGACTTGTCTCTGCATCTCAACTTTTGTATGATTCAGGCTAGCAACGATCTGAAGGCCAGTTGACTGTTGGGAAGCCTGAATGCCTGTATCATGGACGGCAATTCCAATGCAAGGAAAATGTGTGAAGATACCTCAGGTACATTTCTCGCCTTAACCTTAAACTTTTGTGTTGCGTACGAGTTGAATTCCATACAGCGACATGATGCTAATAAGTAGTTGTTTTTCTGATCTCAGTAGCTTCCAACTGATGTCAAAATTTCCAAATCAGCCTGTGTTGAGACGTATGAGGTGAGGGGATCTCAATTTGTGTATCCGGTCTGGACTTGTAGTGGTGCCCTGCAATGGCAACTTTTAAATTGTATATTAACACTTGATCTTGATTTCCATGTAATTTCCTTTAGTGTGGCGGCATATTGGCATGAGTTTAGCGGAGAGAACCGGCATGGAATTACTTGGTGGCAGCTTGAAGATCCATGGAGTCTTGGAGTATTTCCGTTATTTGCTTTTCTTTTTTAAAATCGTTTCCATTTGGTAGGATTGTGTTTGAGACAACTTAATGAAACTTATTAATCCAATCATGACTTTTTGACTTTGTATTGTTTGTCATCTTAAAGAAATTGAAATACGATTGACGTGAAAAACTGCAGGTGATACTCTTCCTTTAGCTAACCCGTCGCTATAGTCTCTGCTCCTGTCTTCATGACGTGATGTGAATAAGGATGAATGGTAGTTCTTGATGGTGATAATTCCTCACTATTTCTCGTCTTGATGCTTGTTTCAATGTTTGTTAAATTGAGAACGTTGGTTTGTGAGCTCAAATAGGATTAATGCTTGTCCGTGACTGTTTTTATGCAGGACTCTAATTCAGATCTTCATAAAACAATGCGCTGTTGGCCTCTTGATTTTGCAGCTGACCGCGAAGGATCCGACTCGTTATATTCATGAAGGCTACTGCTGCATTTTCTTAGTTCAATATTTGGATAATGTGGTAAAAGGCTGGTGTGGCTCTTTTTAGCAACTTGTCCGTGTGGAGCTTGGAAGGTTCGAGGTGATTTGGTGATAGCCAAAGAACATGCCTCAATGCCATTAAGGTCATTACGCCTCAAGAAGAATACAGCGGGTCTTTCCATTATAGCAGTGTCAAGGGCATCAAAATGGTCATATCACAAAATATTGGCGAAAAGATCCAAGAGGGTGCTTGTTAAGAGTTATCAAATAAATGGAACTTCACTGTACGGATTCTTTAAATAATATGAACTTTAGTTGTTGACCCTGTATGCCTTTCAATATTGACTTGTGAATGACTTTGAAATTTATCCTCAATTTTGTTCATGGAGTTTCCTTTGGTCACGTAACAAGTTGTTTGGAAAACTAACAATATTGTATTCGTCAATTTATAGCTGCCAAAAGACGTACACCTTGATGACGACATAGGATAACGTGTGAATGATAGCATGTTAGCACTTCATGCTTATCCCAATCAATAAGGCCATACGCTGCATAATGGTGGACCAAGATATTCCAAAAGTTCACATAATACAAGGTTGATGATTATTCATAAAAAAACTCCACAAATCTAAATTTATTTCTTCATGGCGACAATCTCTTTTTCTTTGAAATTTTGCTATGACCAATTAACCCATTGCAAATACTTGTAACCCTTTTGAATTTAATTAAGGAAATTTAGATTTGAAATTTATGCTCAGTCTTCTGAGAAGTTCTTGAAATCCACACGTTTATCGTACTCGAATCATTTTCATTTTAATTTGTGGCATATGAATTAAAAAGTCCAACCTTAAGATCAAAAGGGTCAACCTTATGCATAATAACAAAGTCTTGCTTGATCTTTATTCTAGAACTTTTGTAAGAAACAAAAATTTGGAATCTTGAATGGCTCACATCAACTTGAGTTTGAGCTCTAAATGTTAATGAATAACATGGACTTGAATTTGCACTTTGAATTCCAAACTTCTAATTCCTTCTAAATTGGACTTTCATTACTTAAGAACATAACATGACTAAGCAAACACAATTCTTAAATCTTGAGGGGCCAATAGAGGATATAAGGACATAATATTCTGTGGGGAGGAAAAAAATGAGGAGTCTACAGGGAGAAAAGGCTTGGTGGTGGCTTTGGGATAAAAAAGGGTGATGGCACGATCTCACAGGAATCCACACATATCTTGCAGGGACCAGGGAACTTCCACAATCACACACACAACACAACCTTCAAGTCTTTGAGCCTTCTGCAGTAGCACCTGTACTCATAAATGAAACAAACAGACAACAACTAGGTAAAACGGTTAGTTGTGCACGAATGACTGACCTAATATGCTATGCAAAAAGAAAAGCGGGGATCTTAGGGTCAAAAATTAGGGTGTGACAGGTATCCAATCCCAGAAGGGTATTTTGGAAACTGTTTAGCACTTCATCATGCATCATTGAAGAGAAAGGAATCAAAGGATATGAAGGGAGAAGATGGCTTTTTGAATGTTGTTAAAGTAATAGAAAAGGCAGTAACTGAGATGAAAAATGAACCTTTTAAAGACGCACCAGAATGGATTGTTAAGTATAATAAGATGTTTGAGGTTGGAAATATATTCTCGGTAAGAGGGTCACCCAAATTTAATGTTTATGAGATTTATTTTGGATTTGGAAAACCTGTTAAAGTTCAGACGATGCATTCTTCTAGAGGTATATCTCTTGCAGAAAGTAGGGATAAAGAAGATGGACTTGAAGTTGGGTTGGTATTTAAAATTGAAGAATATGAATATTTTTGTTCTGTCATTGAACAAGGACTAGCAACTTTTACCTTCTAACTACTCCCTCTATAGGAATTAAGTAAAAGTGGGTCGCTTGGATTTGAGTGTGCTTTCCTTCATTTGTCAACTTTCTGTTTAAGTTGATAGTACGGGCATGGTTTGATGGTTGCAACAAAACTGTATTGAATAATATTGATATTATTGTTGTTCACCGATTTTATATTAAAGAATAAATTGTGTTTACGTTACACCGCAACGACTATAATAAGTATCACAATATCTGTATTAAATGAAAAAGACATCACATGACCACAACGCAACGAAAACCCTCATTTAAAACCTTGGTTATGGTTATGGGTGTTGAGTTCTAGCCTGGCCATTTAATTGTGGGGTTTTGGTTTTTTTTTTGGGTTGTTGTTAAGCGTTCCTCTTGTTTTTTTAGATTTTTTAAGTTGGTGTTATAAACTCATGAACATTCAATGTTCATATGTATGTCCAAATAATAAGAAAAGTAGGAATGAAGTAAATGCTAATAAATGTAAGGGAAATAGCCCCACGTAGAAAAATTTACTCACGCACAAAGCTTTTATAAAGAGTTAAAAATATTAATTCAACAAAAGGACAAAAGAGGATAAAGTGCCACATGAACAAATGTGGTGGTCTCAAGCATTATTCCACTTGTTTTCTCCATACACTCCTCGCCGGTGTCAGGCGGCGACACCGGCTACGGGACCGAATTTGAGGGTGTGAGCGTAGAGGCGCTAGTGGCGCCTTGTAGGCGATACTTGAGCACTTAGGCACGATTTTCTCTGGTTTGGGTCGATGCATGCCTTTTAATTTTTGAATTCGAAGAGAAGCAACACTTCGTGAAGTGTTGCTGCAGAATGAAAATAGACAATGCTTGGAAACAATGCAACTTTTAATTAAATGGCGTTGTTTCGTCAAGGGTTGCAACCTTGTGAAACAACACATACACGACTTATAAATACTTCATTTAGGAATTTAGAAATCACATCACAAATCGAATATCCTCTTGAAAAAATTCCAAACTCTTCGCTATAAAAATTGAGTTTTCGTCGGTCTTACGCAAATTCGATATAAGGCTGAAGTATCCTGGAGATTTCTGCATTTCAACTCTAAGACATATTTGAGAGTGTTTGAAATATTTTTAAGGAAAGTGACATCATTCACGATTCAGACCTGGATCCATTCAACTTTACCGATATTTCTAACAGTCTTAAAAGTATTCAAATAATGGCTTTTGACGCTGCAGTTTTAAGCATCAAAGTTATGAACCAAGACCTTGTCAAGTTGGATCGCTTTGATGGAACCAAGTACACCTGATGGCAAGATAATATGACATTCATACTTACCGCTCTAAAGATTCACTATTACTTCAGATTCTGATTTACCACCAATTCCTGAACCAACCGAGGATGACTCTGATGAACTCAAAAAGGAGCGTAAGAAAAGTAAAGGGGACGAATTGCTATGCCATGGACATATCTTTAATACGCTATTAGATAATCTCTACGGCCTATATTCGGATACACTGTCAACTATAGAAATTTGGAAAGCACTCGAGTTTAAATTCAAGGCCGAAGAGGAAGGTATGAAGAAGTTTTTAATTTCTAAATACTTTGATTTTAAATTTATAGATTTTAAGCCTATTCTTCCCCAAGTGCACGAGTTACAGGTTTTCGTGAATAAAATAAAATTTGTGAAAATAGACATTCATGAGACCTCTCAAGTTGGTACAATCATTACAAAATTACCACCTTTGCGGAAAGGCTATAGAAAGAAATTGTTGCACATTTATTAGGACTTCTCTCTAGAGAAAATTCATAAACATCTTTGAATCGAAGAAGAATCGAAGGAAATAGAGAAATCAGAATCTGCTGGACTTTCCAAAGCCAATGTTGTGACTGCTGTTGTACCACAAATTTTTCCCTTAGATCTATTGATTTTTTGCATATCATATTAGGTCAATCATGCCGCATAGCTAACCCGTTTTATCAGGTTCTTGCTTTTGTTGTTTTTTTATCAGGTTTGCCTCGAGGGAATTCAAGGAGTAATTGGTCAAGGTCTTTTGGATGGAGCATTAAATCAAGCAAGAGATGTCTCCATAACCCTAAACCTACGATGACCAAATTTCTACTCATTTTCTAAACCTATTTCATCAACCTTTTCATTTTATCAACTTTTGTCCAATTGTTCAATTTAATTCTCCTAAACCTCATTTAATCCTAATCATTGCCAAATCCATTATTATTTATTTTTCCTAATCACCTTTGCTTGTGCAAGACCATTTTTTTCCTAAGCCTATGTTCATAACCCATCGTGACCAAAAGGAAAGGAGAAAAGGTGTTACAAATTATCAGAATCATTTTCATTGCCAAATGGCCAATAGGAAGCAAGAATGAATATGTTGACTTTTCAACCCAAGCATCAGCCAATGGAAATGTGCCAAATTGGAAAGGAAGAACTCAGCATTATTTGAAATCATCCGTTCACAAAACCATTCAATCCTTGCCACAAAACTATTTTGAACTCAAAGACCATTCCCTTTTGAGCTCTCTCTGTTTGGTTCAATAAAGTTGGTTCTGAGGATTAGCTAGTTTGAGCATTCACACTGCCACACCCTGCATTGCCTGTGAAATGTTTGTAGCATTGTCCCTATCGGTTTCCACTACTGTTGTTTGTTTGTTTGACATCAGGAAGGTATCCCAGAAGCAATGCTCAATTTGATGTTTGACCCTGCAATCTCTGAGCTTTGATGCTGCAAGGAGCGTTTGTCCCCGAGAGCTGAACCACTTTGAATTCTAACGTTACAAACCCTACCCGTTACTTTGCCATCAAGTTTTGAAATGTAACCCGACCCATCAAGCAGCCTATAAAAGGAGCTCGTCTGCAGCTCTCAAATCATCAACGACATCAACAATTTTCACACAAACACTTCTCACAAAACATCTTAAGTTATCAGAGCTTTTGGTGCACGAGCAAGAGAGAGGAAGGGTGGTTTCAGCAATCTGGTCCAAGAAGCTCATCGCAAGGAGAAGGAACAGTGGACTTGCTCCACTAGGTATCACTTTATCTCTTTCTATTTTTTATGCATGTTGATTGTGTGATAAGTATATGCACCATGCTGTTATTATTTCCATTCCACTACTGTCTGGTTTTATGGTTGTTTTGCTTCATGTTTGAATATCATACTTTCTGTTTAATTATCGTGTTGCTGTGAATAATCATCATGCTGGTTTTCATTGATTTAATCATGTTCGGTTCGTCTGGTTTTGTTCGTGTTCGTAAAATGAAACGAAAATAAAATGTAGAAGACTGGGTGGCGTTTGCCACATTTGGTTTAGTTGCTCCCGCCACATTGCTTTATTAATAATATAATATATATCACACTCACCATAAATGAAATATTAAAAAAAAAGAAAAGCCCCATGTGGCGTCCGCCATGCTTATGCATGGCGCCAGCCACTCCCTTCACCCATGGCGCAAGCCACCCTTCTTTAAGGAAAAGGTGGCGCAAGCCACCCCTTTCCTGTGGCTTCCATCCCCTTTTTTATTTTGTTATTTTTTAACTTCTTTTTTTTATATTTCTTTTCTGTGTTTTTTTTCCTCTTAATAATTTCAAAAACAATATAAATTATGCTTCTTATTTCTTTTTAGAGTCAAATATATTCTTGAACATGTTAGAAGCATTTCCTTAAGTATGCTATTAATTTGTGTAGTTTGGTTGAATATTGTTTACTGACTTTATCGTGAGAATGTTGGCTGTACTTTTTTGCTTCTGTTTGCTATGTTATATGATTTCAATACATTTGTCTTCAATTGTGAGAATGTCTTTTTCTGCCATGCCTAAATGTAATCATGTGTGTTAGATGTCAATCATGATATATTTGAGTATGAGTTATTTGGCATTTTTCATGACTTTTCATGTGGAATAGGTTGATTTTAGTGTGAATTGATGTTGTTATGCATTATTTGAAATATACTTGTGGTGCTTGTAATTTGT
The DNA here is from genome assembly GCA_022829125.1 of Lathyrus tuberosus. Lineage (NCBI taxonomy): Eukaryota > Viridiplantae > Streptophyta > Magnoliopsida > Fabales > Fabaceae > Lathyrus > Lathyrus tuberosus. Next base: position 2,824,223 of record JALAZF010000481.1, on the reverse strand, counting down.
GTGCTAAATGTGCAGAAATAGGAGTGAAAAGATCAAAGTTGGAAGACCCAAAGAAATAGTGCAAGCTGCCAAAGAATTGAAATCAACAACAGTGTTCGCTAGGCGAGTGTTGGCGAAGGTGCCAGCGAAGGTTCGCCTAGCGAACGTCAGCGAGCATGCCAGCGAAGGGTGGCAGAAAGTGTGCAAAACTTACAGTAGGAAAACTGGGTAAATTCGCTGGGCGAGTAGGCCAGCGAATGCTCGCTGATATGCTCGCGGGGCGAATGTGCCAGCGAAGGGTGGCAGAAACTTTCCATTTTTGAAAACACCCAAGCTTCGCTGGGCGAAGGTTGCAGCGAATGCTCGCGAAGCGAATGTTTTGGTTCACCTAGCGAACCCACGATAATTCTGAGGGGCGGTTTAAGTCTGAGGCACTTAAATGTGCCATATTTTTGGGCATTCGCTGGGCGAATGAAAGGCTTTGCTGGGCGAATGGTGCTGTTTGGAAATGTGTATAAATAGAATTGTTACTTTTTGGAATAGGGGCCTTGCTCATTTTTACATTAGAATTAATTGTTTACAGTATTTTGTTCAGAAAAGCTTGTATTTTCATTGGAGAAGCTGATTTTGCATCCATTCTCGATTATTCGTTGTGGATGCTCATTCATCTCCTCTCTTTACTTGTCATCCAAGCTACCATGAGAAGTGGTAGCTAATCACTCAATGTTGAGGTTAGAGGTAGTTGATTCTGTTTTTATGTATTGATATTGATCTCTTGTATATGAACAAAGTCTTTGATCAATATAGATGATGTTGTTTTCTCTTAATGATCCATTTGTGAATTGTTTTGCTCTAGACATAGACTTTACAACTCTTGACCTAACAATTTCATCTCTTAAAAACCAAACTCTAGACATAGATTTGGGATTTGCTATTCGCATTGTATTGATCTTAATGATCGTTGCTTAGATTGTTAGCGTGAGACATCATCTAACGGTCTAAACAACGGTACTCACAATTCCGCTTTAGACATAAACGTAGTCGGGAGGATACGCGGTTATATTGGTTGGAAACCGAGTTCATATGCTTGATTAATTGTTTATACATGAATAGGATTGATGAAACCTAACCTTAACACGCTTTTATAAAAATCTTTGTGACCTAATTAATCTTTTGCTACAAGTGAATGATAACAACAAGTGAAACTTTTGAAAACCTTAACTTAGAATATCACAACTATTGAACGGCTAGCATCAAATATCCGACAATCCCTGTGGAGACGATAACAACAACCCACACTGATATTCAATTCGAACAAATTGGCGCCGTTGCCGGGGTTTGTTAGTTGATATTGCAAGCATTGCGATAGTTGAGTTATTGTAAGCTGTTACCGCTTTATCTTGAACTTGTTAATCTGTTTGTTAGTGTGCAGACTTAGTTTATGCGAGGGAAACTACCGGCGGACCAACTTCTTTTCGATCCTGAGATTGAAAGAACCGCTCGTAGAATCAATAGCCGAACTAGAAGAAGGAGGCAGCTAGCGAAACAGAGGCGAGAACAAGAGGAGAGTACATCTGCACCACCACCATATCCACACATACTTCCAATTATGGAGGGAGATCCACCACCACCACCACCACCTGCTTCTAGGCCTTGTACAAACAGTCCGAGGCATAATGCTCAGTTCGCCCGTCATGCAAACAACGGTCGTCATGCTGAGATGAAGACCGGAATCCTCCAACTGTTATACCAAAGTCCCTTTACGGGTATGGATCATGAAGATCCTTTCACCCATTTGACAAAATTTTATGAAATCGCTGGAGCGACGGGTGCGCCGGAAGCAGAAGAGGAGTCTCTGTTCAAGAGACTATTCCCGCATTCCCTCATTGGGAAGGCCAAGGAATGGTACCTTGATCAGTCAACTGCCATCATGACTGATTGGAATGCTTTGGAAGAAAATTTTTTGGAAAGATTCTTTCCGCACACTCGGTTCATGGAAGCGAAGACCGCTATAGCTGTATTCACACAAAGAGCTAACGAATCTCTTAACGAAGCTTGGGAGAGGTTCAAATCAATGTTACGAAAGTGCAAAGGCCATGGTTTCGATGAATTGTCACAGATTCATATATTCAGAAATGGGTTGCAGCTAGTACACAAAACCTTGTAGGATGCCACAGCAGGTGGGTCTTTGTTAAGCAAAACTGCTGTAGAAGCCACTGCTATCATTGATAAAATGGCCTTGAATGATCATCAAGGCAGTCACAATCGTGGACCAGCTCAACGAACGTCGGGTGTGTTGGAATTAGGAACAAGTGACTCTATCCTTGCACAAAACAAATTGTTATCACAACAGGTTGAGCTGTTAACAAAGCAAATGTCTAAGCTGCCTCAACAATTCAAGGAGATGCATGAATCTTCAAGTAAAAAGGTGCAAGTGTTAGTGTGTGAGTTATGCAGAGGTGACCATTTGACCGGTTATTGTCCTCCGGTTGTGGAGGAAGCGAACTATGCGGGAAATCAAAGTTACCAACCCCGTCCTCCGTATCAACAAGGCAACCAAGGTTACCAACAACGTGGTAACCAAGGTTATCAACAACCATGGAGACCGCAAGAAGCCGGGCCATCAAACCGTCAACCTTACCAAAATTACACCCAACCCTCGCAAGCTCCCGTTGGAAATTCAAAGATGGAAGATACTCTAACACAATTTATGCAGATATCCATGTCTAATCAAAAGAATACAGATGCTGCGATAAGGAACCTCGAAACACAAGTCGGGCAATTATCTAAACAATTGGCCGATCAACAAAAAGGTCCCTTTACGGCAACTACTCTTCCTAATCCGAAAGATTGTAAAGCGATTATTACAAGAAGTGGACGTGAGATTGACATGAATGTGGGTAAAAGAGTAATGGAGGAGGTTGTGGTTGAAAAAGAATATGTGAGTGAGGAATTAAAAGTAGAAAAGAATGTCGAGGGTGTTGTAGTTGAAAAAGAGATAGAAAAAAATGAGAGAGAAAAAAAAGAGAATGAGAGAAAAATTGATAATGAGGAAAGAGTGAAAAGAACGAAAAAGGGAAAAGAGCCGGTGAGTAATATTCCGATACAACACTTACCTTATCCGCATGCTCCTACGAGGAAAGATAGTGCAAGGCATTATACTCGGTTTATGGATATTTTTAAACAGTTGCAAATAAATATCCCATTTTCCGAGGCCTTGGAACAAATGCCCAAATACGCTAAATTCATGAAGGACATCCTTACGAAGAAGAAAAGATACACAGATCAAGAAACTATTATGGTGGATGCGAGTTGTAGCGCAATCATTCAACGGACTCTCCCTCGGAAAGAATGTGATCCGGGAAGAGTTACATTGCCGGTTACGATTGGAAACATGTATGTGGGCAATGGGTTGATTGATTTGGGTTCTAGCATCAACTTGATACCATTATCGATTGTGAGACGCTTAGGCCAGATGGAATTAAGGTCCACTCAAATGACTTTGCAACTCGCCGATAAATCCACTACCCGTCCTCACGGTGTAGCGGAAGACGTGTTGGTCAAGGTGGACAAATTTTTGTTTCCAATTGATTTTGTTGTCATTGAAATGGATGAGGATGAGGATGCACCTTTGATTCTTGGAAGGCCTTTCATGAAAACTGCCCGTATGGCAATTGACATGGACGATGGTCTCATGAAAGTGAGAGTCCAAGATGAAGAGGTTTGTTTTAATCTTTATGATGCAATGAAGCACAAGAAGGATAAGGGTGATTGTTTTCGAATTGATGTAACGGAAGAAGCAAGTTCGGGGGTGAAAAATCAAATTCATGTCATTGAACCGTTACAAAGAGCTTTAGATGAGTCCTTGGAAATATTCTCGGTTGAAGAAGAACAAGCTTTAGAAGAGTGTTTATTAGAACTTGAAGCTTTGGATGAAATGCAACCATGGGAATATGAAGAGGAGATTCTAAAAAAATTAGTTAATGATGATGAACCACCAAAAATTGAATTGAAAATGTTACCTTCCAACTTGAAGTATGCTTTCCTTGATGAAGGAGGGAATAAACCGGTGATTATAAGTAATATTTTGTCTGAAAATGAGGAAAACCGATTAATTCAAGTGCTGAAAAAGAATCAAGATGCAATGGGATGGACATTGTCCGATCTCAAAGGCATTAATCCGTCATATTGCATGCACCGTATTTTTATGGAGGAGGATTTTAAACCGGTTGCTCAACCTCAACGCCGCCTTAATCCAATCATGAAAGAAGTGGTCAGAAAAGAAGTGGTGAAAATGTTGGACGCCGGAATGATTTACCCTATTTCCGACAGCCCATGGGTTAGTCTGGTGCATGTGGTTCCAAAAAAGAGTGGAATGACGGTGGTTCGAAATGACAAAAATGAGCTTATTCCAACAAAGACTGTTACCGGGTGGAGGATGTGTATCGACTATCGTAGGTTGAACAAAGCTACGAGAAAAGATCATTTTCCTTTACCTTTTATGGATCAAATGCTCGAACGTCTCTCCGGTCAAGAATTTTATTGTTTTTTGGACGGTTATTCGGGTTATAACCAAATCATTGTTAACCCGGATGATCACGAAAAAACTGCGTTTACATGTCCGTTCGGAATCTTTGCTTATAGAAGGATGCCGTTTGGATTATGTAATGCACCGGCCACTTTTCAGCGGTGTATGCAAGCTATCTTCGCGGACTTGATCGAAAAGACAATCGAGGTCTTTATGGATGATTTCTCAGTTTTTGGGCAATCGTTTGATTTGTGCTTGAAAAATCTGGATACGGTGTTGGAGCGGTGCGTGGAAACTAATCTGGTTCTTAACTGGGAGAAATGCAACTTCATGGTTAAAGAGGGAATTGTGCTCGGTCACAAGGTGTCTTCAAAAGGCCTAGAAGTTGATAAGGCTAAAGTGGACTTAATCGAGAAATTACCACCGCCGATGAATGTCAAAGGAATACGGAGCTTTCTTGGACATGCCGGGTTCTACCGGAGATTCATCAAGGACTTCGCAAAGGTCGCGAAGCCGTTGAGCAACTTGCTTGTCCAAGGTAAGGTTTTTGACTTTGACGAGTCATGTCTTTGTGCTTTTAATTTTCTGAAAAACAGTTTAACAACTTCACCGATAATCGTTGCACCAAACTGGAAAATGAATTTTGAATTAATGTGCGATGCTAGCGATTATGCGGTGGGGGCTGTTTTGGGACAAAGAAAAACGAAGGTTTTCCACGCTATACATTATGCGAGCAAGGTGCTAAATGAGGCTCAAATTAATTATGCGACAACTGAAAAAGAGTTGCTCGCCATAGTGTATGCGTTGGAGAAGTTTCGTTCTTATTTGATTGGTGCGAAAGTCATCGTTTACACTGACCATACCGCTATAAGGTATCTGCTTACCAAACCTGATTCTAAGCAGAGGCTTATTAGGTGGATCCTTTTGTTACAGGAATTTGATCTTGAAATTCGTGACAAAAAGGGATCCGAAAATTTGGTAGCAGATCACTTATCTCGTTTGGTAAACGTTGAGGTGACCAAGAATGAATTTGAGGTAAAAGAGGAGTTCCCTGATGAAAAACTTTTTAGAGTGCAAGTTAGACCGTGGTTCGCCGACATGGCTAACCACAAAGCCACCGGATTGATACCGGACGGTCTAACGCACCACCAAAAACGGAAATTTTTGTCTGATGCCAAGTCATTTGTATGGGATGAACCCCATTTATTTAAACTTGGTGTCGACAACCTCCTCAGAAGGTGTGTGTCAGTGGAGGAAGCCACGAGTATTCTGTGGCACTGTCATAACTCTCCTTACGGAGGACACTTTAATGGGTTGCGAACGGCCACTAAAGTCCTACAATCGGGCTTTTATTGGCCGTCCTTATTCAAAGATGCGCATGCGCATGCCCTTAGTTGTGACAGGTGCCAGAGAAGCGGCGGTATTTCACAGCGGCAAGAAATGCCATTACAAAATATGTTAGAAATCGAAGTTTTTGACTGTTGGGGGATCGACTTTGTCGGTCCATTCCCATCTTCGTTTTCTAATGAATATATTTTGGTCGCTGTGGATTACGTTTCCAAGTGGGTAGAGGCGATAGCTTGCGCTAAAGCCGATGGAAAAACTGTGGTAAAATTTTTGAAGAAAAATATTTTTGCACGTTTTGGTACTCCTCGAGTGTTAATAAGTGATGGAGGATCTCACTTTTGTAACACTCAGCTTGACAAAGCTTTGGAGCAGTATGGTGTGAAGCACAAGATTGCTACACCATATCATCCACAAGCTAACGGTCAAGCAGAGGTATCTAATCGTGAAATTAAACGGATTTTAGAGAAAACTGTTGCAGCCTCGAGAAAGGATTGGGCGAATAAACTTGATGATGCTTTGTGGGCGTATCGGACCGCTTTTAAGGCTCCGATCGGTCTCACACCGTTTAAATTGGTCTATGGTAAGAATTGTCACTTGCCGGTAGAGTTGGAGCACAAGGCGTTTTGGGCCTTAAAATTTTTGAATTTTGATCCAACTCTAAGCGGGGAAAGAAGAAAAGTACAATTACACGAGTTGGATGAATTGCGCCTTCAGGCGTACGATTCCAATAAACTGTATAAGGATCGTGTCAAGTCTTACCATGACAAAAGAATTGTCATCAAACATTTTGAGGTCGGACAGCTGGTCTTATTGTTCAATTCTCGATTAAAATTGTTTCCCGGAAAATTACGATCTAAATGGTCCGGACCTTTTCGGATTGTGGAAATCAAGCCCTATAGAGCAATCGTAATTGAGGACACAAAGTCAAAGGAAAGTTGGACTGTCAATGGACAGAGGCTGAAAGTTTATCTTGGAGGAGAGTTCGAGCGGAATCCCGCCATTGTTCCCTTCCGCGATCCGTGAGATTGTGGGTGGGCCGTCGAGCTTAGCCGACGTTAAACAAGCGCTGGTTGGGAGGCACCCCAACATTGTAAGTATTTCTGTTATTTATGTTTTGAGAATGTTTAGATATCACTATGAAGCTTAAAAAAATGGTGGCAGTTTGGAAAATTTTTGAAAATTTTGGTCTTGTTCGCTGGTGTTCGCCTAGCGAGCTGTGGCGAGCATTCGCTGGCCTTCGCTCCGCGAACCCAGCGAGGCAGACCAACCCAAGTTCCTGCCACATCAGAAAAAATGGATTGTGGGTGGGCCACCAAATTGGGCCCAAGACCCACTTTGAATTCTGATTAGAGGGGGGAAAAACCCTAGCCTCTTGACCTCTTCATCATTTCCCTCCGTGTCATTCTTTTCCTTTCATTCCCTTTTGTACACTTCAACACTCATCTCCTTCTACTTTCCAATTGCCCTACTCCACCATTAACAGTGCGAAATTCAGGTTTGTTTACTCTTTACAATTTATTTCTGTAGGCATTGTTTATGTTCTTAAGTGATCAATATGGGTTTGGTGAAAAATTGGTATGCTCTGTCATATTATTTGTGTCTTGCATGTTAGAAACTACATAAGCAATATGACTAGAATGATATTTGAAATTAGGAGATGGGAGAGGGACTGTTTGTAACTGTGTTTTTCTGAAAAATCGTGCCTTCGCTGGTTCGTTCGCCTCGCGAGTCTGCGCGAGCATTCGCCAGACTTCGCCTAGCGAGTCTGGCGCGAATAGAGGCAGATTTTTAATTTTTTTTTCTTGTCAATGCAGAACTCTGGCTGGTTGTTTTTAGTTGCTAATGCGTTTGTTGCCCTTTGTTTGGTTTCATTGTTTGTTATGTGCAGATGGCACCAAAAATGGCGATTCACGCGGCTAAGAAGCGAAAGGCTCAAACCTCCAGACAAGTGCCCGTGCGATTTGACGAAGAACGATTCAGGGGAGCTAAGCAGGCTGCCAGGTACGAGACCCTTGAAAGAAAGACCATCCTGCCGGAGAAAAGATTCCTTCTTAGTGATCGAGGAAGTTACCGAACAGTTGATGCACTTTTCGTGGCAAAGAAGTAGGATCGTCTAATGATGCCGCTGGATGGGTACAACATTGAAATTGTTCGGGAATTTTTTGCGAATGCATTACCGGATGATGGTGAAAGATTCAGTTGGGCCTCTTGGGTTAGAGGTACTGTTGTGAGGTTTGATCGTAGGACGATCAGCACTGTTTTGGGAGATCCTTTACCGTTGGTTGGGACTGAGATCGATGCCTATCATCGAGACTTGCATCTTCATCGTGATATTGAGAAGATGACTCGGGATTTGCTTCTTGAAGGTAAAGAAGTTGCGCGAAATTCCTCCGGGGTGCCGGTTAGGTTCAGAAGGGTGGACATGCTGCCCTTGGTTCAGGTTATTTTATTGTTTGTGCTCACTAACATTTGTCCCAGGTCGCATCATAGTACAGTTCCTATTGCTCTGGCTCATCTTATCCACAGCATTCAGCAGAATGTCCAGATTGACGTGGCCCGCATCATCGCGGATGAAATCAGGGCAGTTGTGTTAAGTGGTTCGGGAGGTACGGCGGCGCGCAAGAATGCCCCGCTTATTTTTCCATGTCTGATCATGTCCTTGTGTGCTCACGCTGGTGTTGATATGCCAGCCCGCAGGCAGGTCACTATTCCATCTGCTATTGATGATCGGTATGTGGATAAGTTCTGTAAGGCTAGAGGGATGCTTGGAGCCTCTTCTAGTGCTGGTGCTGATGATGCTGCTGAAGCTGAGGAGGGTTCTGAGCCGGCAACGCCGGCCTATTATCCATATCAGCAGGAGATCTGCAATTATAACTGGGATTGGATGGCTGCCCAGCAGCGTGCTATGACGGATATTCATGATTCCTTGCAGGCTCTTCAGTTGCAGATCCGTGACCCTTCTTCTGAGCATCTTATGATGACTAGGGAGCAGTTCCTAGTGCATGCTGGTTGGCCTGAGGCCAGGCCAATATTTGGAGGGGGTGAGGACGATGCTGATGACGATGTTGATGATGATGAGGCTACTTCTGCTGGAGGTGAGGAGGAGGACTTGGACGATGATGATGAGGAGGATTGATTTTTTTTTTGTGATCTTAGACTTGTGTACTTCCTTTGGTCTCCAAAGTGAAGTTTTCTTATATTATGTATTTTTCAGCTTTTACTAGTTAAGTATTAATGTACTCGTACCCGTGTGGTACTTTTTGGAATTATGTAGGTGTTTTATACACCAGGCACTTTATGACATTATTAGTAATAATTATGGTTTGTAGTAAAAAAATTGTTGTTTCGCTTTACTAATAATTGTTGGTTTTTAATTATAGTAAGTATGTTTTTGTATGTGTTATTTTGATTTTTCTTCTTTAATGGTGGAACTTTGGGAAGTAGGTTGGACTCTTGGGATTATAGAGAAATTCCTCCAAGATGTGAGGGCGATGATAGTACCGTAAGCATGGTGTTGCGACAAGGTATATCGTTACCTTGATTCAAGAATTTTTTATGTTTAAGAATTTTGTGTCTTGGGCAAGTGTAAATGTGTTTCATGTTACAACTTCTTTTGAATACATATGTCATTTTAGGATCTGAAGCTAGTAAAGTGAGAAGCCTCAAAATTGTATCATATGTCAAGGAGTGTTGATGAATGTTGTCTTTATTTTTAATTCATGCCTTATCTTGTGATCGTGTGATTTTGTGGAAGTAGGAGAAGTGATCAAGGCAATTTTTGTTAGTGAGCACAACTATGCCCAAATATTATTTAACCTGTGAGCAGTGAGCATTCGGTAGCCCCTTTGAGCCTAAACAGTTTAGAACTCAATTGAATGATGAACTTGTTTTATGTACATAATTTGCTAGTTGGTTCATCATTGAATTTAATGAGTTTCTAACATTTTCTTCTTGTGCCTTTGTAAATTGTTATTTTGACTTCCTTGCCCTAAAAAGCAAGGAACATTCACTTTAGGTGGAGTTGAAAATGAGTTGGGGAGAGAATAAAAAGGAAGATAGGTGCATTACTCCTAATTATGAAAAGAAAACATTTTTCAAGCAAGCATGTCAAAAGAAGAGTGTGAATATATTGTACAAAAGAGAAAATGCTTGCTTGAACGAAAAAATATAATAGAATCAAAGAGTGTGCACGGTAGTTTGTGAAGGTGGAATGACAATTTGGTGAAATGAAGTGTGTTGTGGAAATAAGTACATAGTGAATGTTCTTTTGCGTCGGCATTTTCGTTTCATAGACCTTTAGAAATGTCCCTTTTTTGTTCACCCGACCAAGCTACATCCCTTGAAGTCCTTAGTGATCTTTTACTTCCATAATTTCTGTTATGATCATTGAGATATGATATGAATTGCTTAGTATTGCATCATTTGTCAAGTGAGTTTAATTGTCCCGTGCTTGTACGCGCGTTTGCCTTCAATCCTATTTCGAAGAGGAGTGTAGAATGACATGTGTATGATAAGTTAGTTGTCTCTTGAAGCATGGTTGAAATTGTTGAGGATTCAAGTTCTTGTACATGATTGGTTCTTGAATTGTGTAATTGATGCATTGTTGTGATTACTGTTTAGCTGAGCCATTTTCGTATCTTGGTTGGATTTAATCCTCGAGCAAATCCTCGTGAGAGGCATACTTTGCTTGAGGACAAGCAATGAGTTAGTTGGGGAGAGTTTGTTAGATGTCAATCATGATATATTTGAGTATGAGTTATTTGGCATTTTTCATGACTTTTCATGTGGAATAGGTTGATTTTAGTGTGAATTGATGTTGTTATGCATTATTTGAAATATACTTGTGGTGCTTGTAATTTGTGTGCTAAATGTGCAGAAATAGGAGTGAAAAGATCAAAGTTGGAAGACCCAAAGAAATAGTGCAAGCTGCCAAAGAATTGAAATCAACAACAGTGTTCGCTAGGCGAGTGTTGGCGAAGGTGCCAGCGAAGGTTCGCCTAGCGAACGTCAGCGAGCATGCCAGCGAAGGGTGGCAGAAAGTGTGCAAAACTTACAGTAGGAAAACTGGGTAAATTCGCTGAGCGAGTAGGCCAGCGAATGCTCGCTGATATGCTCGCGGGGCGAATGTGCCAGCGAAGGGTGGCAGAAACTTTCCATTTTTGAAAACACCCAAGCTTCGCTGGGCGAAGGTTGCAGCGAATGCTCACGAAGCGAATGTTTTGGTTCGCCTAGCGAACCCACGATAATTCTGAGGGGCGGTTTAAGTTTGAGGCACTTAAATGTGCCATATTTTTGGGCATTCGCTGGGCGAATGAAAGGCTTCGTTGGGCGAATGGTGCTGTTTGGAAATGTGTATAAATAGAATTGTTACTTTTTGGAATAGGGGGCTTGCTCATTTTTACATTAGAATTAATTGTTTACAGTATTTTGTTCAGAAAAGCTTGTATTTTCATTGGAGAAGCTGATTTTGCATCCATTCTCGATTATTCGTTGTGGATGCTCATTCATCTCCTCTCTTTACTTGTCATCCAAGCTACCATGAGAAGTGGTAGCTAATAACTCAATGTTGAGGTTAGAGGTAGTTGATTCTGTTTTTATGTATTGATATTGATCTCTTGTATATGAACAAAGTCTTTGATCAATATAGATGATGTTGTTTTCTCTTAATGATCCATTTGTGAATTGTTTTGCTCTAGACATAGACTTTACAACTCTTGACCTAACAATTTCATCTCTTAAAAACCAAACTCTAGACATAGATTTGGGATTTGCTATTCGCATTGTATTGATCTTAATGATCGTTGCTTAGATTGTTAGCGTGAGACATCATCTAACGGTCTAAACAACGGTACTCACGATTCCGCTTTAGACATAAACGTAGTCGGGAGGATACGCGGTTATATTGGTTGGAAACCGAGTTCATATGCTTGATTAATTGTTTATACATGAATAGGATTGATGAAACCTAACCTTAACATGCTTTTATAAAAATCTTTGTGACCTAATTAATCTTTTGCTACAAGTGAATGATAACAACAAGTGAAACTTTTGAAAACCTTAACTTAGAATATCACAACTATTGAACGGCTAGCATCAAATATCCGACAATCCCTGTGGAGACGATAACAACAACCCACACTGATATTCAATTCGAACAATGTGCTCACTGTTTCTAAAATATGTCACTGTTTTTTAACAATGCTGTGATTCATGAAACCCTTGCCATGAAAATGTGTTTGCTTTCTGTTTGAAATCACATGAGTAGATTCTTTTGTCTCTGTTTGCTCTCCATGCCATGATTGCCATATGAATGCATTTGGTTTTGTGAAGTTGTGTCTCTGGCTTTATCATAACTCTTGCCATGCAAGTTTGTGTTGCTTTTCTACCCGTTAATGAACAACATGTTTTCAAATGCTTTGTTTCCAACTGTGAATGCTTCTCTGCCTTATATGTTCACTGCATGACCACTTGCACTCACTGTCTGGTTAAATGCTCACTATTTACTATGCTCATATTCATGCTACACTTTATGATCACTTGCTTACCACTTGCTATGACCACACTTATGTTCACTTCTGATCACTCACTCACTGTTTGCTGTGTTAATTTTTTTTAGTACATTTCATGATTATTTGCTTATTGTTTTATTGAACTCCTATATATTACATATACTTCAACTCTTCTATAACTCTTATTTATAAGATGTTATTTCCCCCCTTCCTTCCAAAGGAAAAGTTTTTCTATTGATTTCAAGATCATAGAAAGCTTATTACCCTTCTTTGACCCATAGTCATAGGTAACCATTCATTACCCTTTTAAAACTAGTCTTCCTAAGAGATAGCCATTAATCCTTTATAACCTTTAAACCCTCCTTTAACCTACATAAGAGATAGCCATTAATCTCCTCTCATTCACCAACTTTTAAACTTTCACAATCTTTTCAAGAGATAGCCATTAATCTCTTTCCCCTTTCACCCCATCCGGTGAACTACGGTTGCTCTGATTCTTTAGTCAGATACGTAGGCACAAGATGCGACGTCTTGGCGACCAAACTTAGTGTACATACTTAGGTCCTTAGTCTTAGTACAGATTTATCTTAGCAAGCGAACATAGAATAACACAAACATTAAACAAGAGGTTCCCGTAGAGTACTACGGATGTTTAGGGTGTTAATACCTTCCCTAGGCGTAACCAACCCCCGAACCTTAGATCTCCCTCCTTTAGGTTTTTAACGATCTTGAACCTTTCCTTTGGATAAATCAAAGCCGGTTGTAAAAGAAAATGATGCAAATTAATTAATAATTTGTTATCCGATTTTCACCGCAACAACTGCCAATCGAAAAAAGAAACACGATGACATGAAGGTTTATCTTGAACCTAAAAAGGAACATAACAAATTCATCTTTGTTTCAAAAGTTATTATAAAAAATAAATGACATTTTGCAAGAGAAACAAATATAAGAATTGAAATTAATTGACAAGAAATCAGGATTTTATTGATAGAATGGTTGTCCGCAAAAGACGTTGAAGGTGAGAAAAATACACAAGAAATGGGAATTGAATTGTGTTTTCCGTTTCTTAACTTTTCCTCTGATCAGAGTTTAAAATCTAAATTGATGTTCAGATTCTGATTAATACGTTGCAGCGTAATGTTAACAAAAGCAAATAAAAAGATAAAGAAAACACAGATTTATCCTGGTTCCTCCCAAATTGAGACTAGTCCAGTCCCCTTTTAGCAGAAGATATTTTTCACTATAATCAAAACATGATTACAATTGCTTATACACTTAAGCATAAAACTTTTCCTTGATCAGACCCTCAACCCGAGACTTCCTGCTTAAACCCCTCAGGTTCAAGTCTTCTTGCTTAGACCGTAGCCTAAGAATTTCCTGCTCAGATTCCACGAATCCAAGACTTCCTTGCTCAAGCCCCTCAGGCTCAAGACTTCCTTGCTCAGACCCTCAAGTCCAAGACTTTCCTGCTCAGGTTCCAGGAACCCAAGATATCCTGCTTAAACCCCTCAGGCTCAAGACTTCTGCTCAGACCCTCGGTCTAAGACTTCTTTGCTTAGGTTCCACGAACCCAAGACTTTTGCTCAAACCCTCAAGTACAAGATTTCTGCTTTGACTCACAGCCCAAGACTTCCTTGCTCAACCAACAACTGATCAATAATTTCAATGCTCTAGCACATAAAAGGAGACTTGCTTGGCTCAAGCTTCTCAACAAGAGACTTTAATGCTTAAGCACATAGCAAGAGACTTTATCTAAACTACTAAACAACATGTTTAGAAGAATAAAGAACAAGGTGTACTTGATAAAAAATCAGAGGTACATGGTAATCACCATAACAAAGACCTTAAGCACTTAAGATTTCTTAGATATACAATATTTAAGAAATCTTAAGGCTTCGTACAATTTACAACATATAACAATTTCTGCATACTCGAATGTGTTGCTATTATTGATCTTGTTATTCTTCCATCCAGATAGAAGCATGGAACACTTCTATCCTTCTCGGCTTTCCTTCTATATTTTTCTTATTCCTTGTTGAAATTCAGATTGAATCTTCAGCTACTTATATAGAAGTTGTAGAAGACTAGCCATTGGAAGATATAACTTGTACAAGTGTCTGTGTTACTCCATAGTACAAGAGACGTTGAAGATAGGTACAGTACAAGTGTGTATGCTTAGTGATGGTTGAAGTCCAGTTAGGTCTGACCTAATCTTGGTCAGACAAGAGTTGTTTCATGATTAAGGTCAAGGTGTGCATAATGAGTTATGATTGAGGCTCCAGTCAGGGTTTTGTGCCAGTTCAAATCATCTGGTGGAGTCAAGGATAGTTGGTACATCTCAGGTTATTTGCAAGTCCTGATTGTGTGGTTTAGGTTCTTGTCATTGATTCAAGGATTTGTCAAGTTTGTTTTTCAATTGAAGATCATGTTAAGATGGATTTAGGGTTGTGATGTTGTTATTCAGAAATTGATTCAAGGAGGATCTTCTGTGATGTAATTTAAGAATTATGGCATTCGGGTTCACTTGTCAAGGTTTTAGGTTTTGTTCAGATGCGGAGGCATATTACGAAACTCGTTCCTTACCCATATTCACTTCTATTTTCCTAGTTTCGATTTATCCATTTTCTATATTTTTATCCATTTTTCGTTATCCATTTCTAAACAATTTTTCATAATCTATTTCCATTATCCATCCATTATCCACATTTTTTACCCATTTTTTAATCCAATTTATCCATATTCAAAATCCATTTTCCACTATCCATTCACTTCAATATCCATTCCAAATCCATTTACTCATTTTTATTCAAATTTAATTGTATTTATCCATATCCATCATTATCCATATTACAAGTCCATTTCACTACAAAATTCCATCCAAATGTACATTCAATAAAAGCCCAATTCACATTTTTATTATAAAGGCCATCATATTGAAAAAAAAGTCATTACAACAAAAGTCCATTTACAAAAAAAAAAAAAAAACCCGATACACTTTATAACAACAAGAAAAATCCAAAAAAGATAATACTACACTACCAAGATAACACACACTTCACACTACAACACAACAAAATTGTACAACCAACCAAGACCACACCAGCCTCTGCAAAAAATTATACCAACCTGCATCAAAACCGTCCTGCTACAACAACAAAACCGTAACACTTGCGCAACAAAACAACACGCTGCAAACACGACATGCTCTACGCCAAGCTACAAGCCTTGCAAAACGCCGCGGGACCACCACGAGAACGCATCCTCCGTCATGAATCCGACTGCCACGTGACCGACCGCACCACTTAGTCGTTGTCGTACACCTTAGCGCAACACCACCCAATTTCGCTGTCTTTTTTTGAAAATAGAGTGAAATCGAAGAAGAGAATGAGAATGAAAGAGAGAAGAGAGAGATCTGCCATGAAGGAATGCGTCAAGGAGAGAAAGCACCGCGTTACAAAAAGTAGATCTAAGGCGTGAGAGGAAGGAGGCATGGAGACGTTTGAGAAGGAAACTTTCAGGTTCCGTAAATTTTCTTGCTCTCTTGCCCTTTTATTTACTATCCCGTTTTTTTCTCTCTCTATATTTATTTTATATTTGATTTGTATATGTATTATTGTTATTAATATTTGATTATTGTGTTTGTTTCTTGAATATGGAATTTGGACTTTAGGTCCAAATCCATTTTGCTAATTTATACCCTTATGTTTATTCATACTCTTTTGATTCTCCTTTTATCTATTTGTTAAATTAGTTTAGTTTAGTTGATGAATTGATTTAAATTTGTTAATTGATTTTAGGCTTTTAAATCTTAATTGATGATAATTTGGTTGAATTTAAGTCATTCTCTTTCTTTTTGGTTTAGTTGATTTTTATTTAGTCAATTATTTAGATAGTCCATGTTCATACTTTCTCATGTAAAATTCACTAAAATTTCGGTTCAGTTCCACTAACTTTCATAATTCCCAAACCTCTTCTAAATAAACAATAAAACCCTTGATCTAACGTCAAGTGGCATTTTCCTCAATAAAATTCAAAACACAGTAAAAAAATACAAATAGAATTGCGCGCCACGAGCCTTATGTGGTGGAGAAGGAGTGAGAATGGAGCTTCCCTACACTCACTTTGAGTATTTTGAGCACAAGACGCTCGTCTTGGCAGTTCGAAATAATCACCTTCTCCCGTAGACTTTAATACAATGCGCATCTCAAACATCTTTTCAAAACCCTAACAAAAACACTTCCAAAAAATCAAATCATTTTCTCTTTCGGGATTCCTTCAAAACCTTTTCAGAATAGGGAATGTTATTTTCGTTCTACCGCAATACAGGTAACGCATAAGACTCCACGAGCGAGCAGAAATACACCTAACTGCTAGAGCGCGAACGTTAGCATCGCCCAATACAAACTTTTTCTCTTGCCCCAATGCGATCAAGATCCAAACCGTAGTCCCACGACCTACAGACGCTCTAATTATCCACTTTGTTCAAGTGAAGATACGTAGGCACAAGGATGTCGATCCTTGGCGAGCCACCTTTTCCCCATTTCACTGTAGTCCTCCAAACTATGATCACTCTGATTTCTCATTCCTGTTGAGAATACGTAGGCACAAGGGCCTCGATCCTTGGCGATCACCCTAATAAAAAAACCAACCCTTTTTCCCTTTAGCAAGTAGACTTTTAGAATAGAACACTCATTCGAGCTTAGACAACTTAGATGGTTTCCATCGAGTACGATGAATGTGAGGGAGTGTTAATACCTTCCTCTCACATAACTGACTTCCGAACCCAAAATTTGGTTGCGAGACCCTTTTTCACCTTAAAGGAGTTTTATCGTTATTTTCCCTTTCCTCTTAGAATAAATAAAATTTGGTGGAGACTCTGTGTCATTTTTCGCGTAGCAACAGCTGGTGTCTCTCCTGGGGACATTCCCTAAGCAAGTCAAGCCTAATCTAAGTTGTTTTCGCATGTTTGGGTGTTTTCTCTTTATTCTTTGCTTGCTTTATTACTTTCCCTTTCTGTTTATTTACTTGTATTTTATCTTGTGTGGCTCTTAATGTTGTGGTATGGATTGGGAACTTTGGCGGTAAACAATGAGAGAAAGACTCTACACCCGAGTCTAGAGTGTACCAAGAATATTCGCAAGAATATTCTTAGCCAAAGACATATGGATTGTACTCGAAGCTCTCAAATCTAGTTCCTCCCACTTCTCGTTGTCCATGTTGGAAACGATTCCTTTCAACGCCTTATGTAATCCTAATTATATCAAAACATCTTTGACTTGAATATTCCACAAGCCAAAATTAATTCTATCATCAAATTTCTCTAAGTCAATCTTCACTGCACTTGAAAAACTTGACATTTCAACCAAAACCTTCCCTGCCACAAAACAAAATTTTCCCAACCAACACAGAGTATAAAATTTGCTTTGTGATGTGGAAGATCATTCAAAACTGCAACCGCAGAGCTTACTAAAAAAATTTATACCCCACAAAACTAAGGCTCTTGATACCAGTTGTTAGGAAAAATAAACATAGAGAAAAAGATGAACATAAAAATAACACAAGAGATTAATGTGGAAACTCCAAAACCAGAGTAAAAACCACAGTCCTCGTCAAATGACAACTAGAGAATAACACTATGTGAAAATTGTTACAACACGTAGGCTACCCTCAACCACCCCAAGGCCCCAATACACCCGCACACTCCAATGCGAATATTTAGCTACACCTCACAACACTTTAAACTAAGAATATAAGAGAAAATATAAAAAGTCAAATACAAGCTTAAAGTGCTTTTGACTAGTACATCTTGGAATGAAGAACTTGAATCCTATATAGGATTGAACTTCTTCTTCCTTCACAAAACTAAGCAATGTGGGACTTCAAAGAACTTGTATCCTATATATAACCTTGGACTCTTTCTTCATTCACAAAACTAAGCGATGTGAGACTTCTTTAACATGTATATTTTAAACCAACTCCAACAATCTGCTTATCACACTATTACAAAAATACATTGGAAAAGTTGTTTTATTCCAGTTTCACATACGAGGTTGCGAAGACATGGCTTCTCAAAGGTTTTGATGATGACACATGTTATACAATTCAAGGATGATTAACAAAAAGAATTATCAAAACTTCAAGCTCAAGAACTAAAAATGCAAGATCAAAATTTTCAAAGAATTAAATCAAGTCTTGATGAATTATGAAGATGGACTAGCACAAAGGAAAAGGTATAACACTCAACCTCTTGTGATCATGCAAGTGTTCAAACCTTCCCTCACACATGCCATAACCATTAGGAGTGTTTTTGTTCATCTTAAAAAACCTTTTCACTTGATTTTATAAGCATTTTTCAAAATATGGGCTGAAGTAATCGGTTACTCAAATAAGGGTAATCGATTACCCTATTAAAATTTTGAAATTTTTTATACGTTGCAGACATGTAATCGATTACCTCCAGACTGGTAACCGATTACCACTGTTCTGGTAGCCCAAAAATTTGCAACTCTTCACATAATTTTTTTTAAATATTTCTTTTTGAAGCATGGCACCCTTTGTGAAATTCTGGCCTATGTAGACAGCAGATGTCCTAACACATGTCAAGACATTGTGCTACATAATCATTTAAACTCAGAGGCGCAACAGCAGACTGATACCTTGAATATCAGAACTGCACACTCATAGATGTCACGACATCTGATCTAATATGTTTATCATGAACCCTAACAGAAAACGTAAATCTGCAGAATGATTAAGAACACAACAATTGTAAACCCAGTTCGGTGCAACTCACCTACATCTGGGGGATACCAATCCAGGAAGAAGACTTCACTATCTGTAGACCTGTTACAAAGCTAAACTCCCCCAAATACAACTTTATCCTAACATCTACCCAATGAACATCTTTACCAAAGTTAAACTCAAACGTTTAGAACTATGATATGAGATACCCCACTCACTTCCCTTAATCACCAACTGTAATTTCTACATCATCCCTGTCAATACATAAATCTTTCAAGCTTTCTTGACAAACAAGCTAACTCGGATTTGCTTAAACGCTCATCCAAGAACAATGCACAATCCAATACCTCAAGGCTTATGAATCTGTACGACACCTATATCTGCCACAATGCATCAACTGATACAAAGGGAGACTTACAACCTAGAGAGCCAACGACTCTCAAAACCCTAAACCCTTGTTTCTTACGCAAGAACACAAGGTTACAAAAGGCGTACTAAAGGCATGTAACAACCTAGCTCTAAGTCTTCTATTTATAGGCTTCTGCTTCCTTGGGCTTCAATCTTCTGTTTGTTGATTCCTTGATCCAAGTTCTGACTGCTTCCTTGATTGTTGCAACAGATTTAGAAACATCCTGCATTGTCAGATAATGATGTTGAGACATTTGTTAGGACATTATCTCTGACCAGTCTTCTTTCATCAGACTTCTTCATGTTTAAACATATCTTTTGACATTCTGTTTTTTCCAAAAATTTGCTCAAATCAGCAGAGCTTTCAATCTCCCCCTTTTGACAAATTTTTGGTTAAAACTCCTTAGGTAGAAAAAGAAAGTTCGGTATTTGGTGGATATGATCGGAACACTTCTGAGGCTGCTTTTTATCTCTGAAATTCCCACCTGAATGTTGGTGTACATGAGGAAGAGTGCATAGCATACTCCCCCTCAAACTTGTACTTGCCACGGAGGGATAAATCTTCCTCTGAAGAGGCATGAGAGAACCAATAAGAAGGTTCAGTTGTATCATGCGTAACACTGAGTCCATAGAACATGTAACTCAGGTCTCAAGACACAACCTGCTCCCTAACTCAGACCACAAGGCACAAGGGAAAGATTCTGAGATTCTGATAGACTATAAGAACATTCTCTCCAACATCTTTGCAGAACCAGCACCAGAGATGTATGTTGAGAGACCCACCCGTACAGCTATTAATCTCCCCCTTTTTAGCCAAAATTTGGCAAAAGAAGCCAATGCAGTTCCATATCCATAAGATACTAATCCACACACGAATGAAAGACATGATGAATCAACCCACAATCTGGAATGCACTCTTTAAATACCTAAACGCTTTCTCTAGATAAACAAGATCCAACGAAGTTACCACTGAACAATTCAAAGAGAAATAAATTTTTGTAGGTGAATTCAACATTAATAACTGTGCACCGCCCAACAACGATAAGATTGTTCAACCTTTTTAAGAGTAACCTCCAAAAAGGATCACGTGTAACAAAACACATGTTACTCATGCCTTCTCTTAGGAAGTACTCCCCACCGTTCAACACAGTCAGATAGGACCCACCCTCGGTTTTAAACAATATCCTAACATTTTGTCAGTCTTGTTCAATATATTATAGTCACCACTCAGTTGATGAGTCCAAGGATAATATTTTTAACCAGAAGAAGAATAGAGCTAGCCAAGATGTTAAGACGTTTCTTCAAACATCTTCTAGTTAGCACCCAAGAGATTTCTATATTGATCAATAACTTCACAGTTTTATGATCACAGTCTGCAGAGAAAAATAAATTCTCCCAGACTCAACCAATGATTCTTAAGCTTCCAATAAGAACCATTACACATGCACTGCCAAGTCTCCCCCAACACGCAACAATACAAATGTCAAGACATCCTTCTTGACATCTCATCCTCCCAGGATGGACACATAATCACAACTTGCTCTACGCACAAATGCAAACTGGAACTTCAACTGCACCCTCGCAGTAAAACATCTTAGATCAAGGAGCAACTCCCCCTATCTAAGGTAACCAGTGCTCCTCCACAGAACACCTAGCTAATGAATGGAAAACATAAGACACATCTTCATGTCTTCAAGAGCGCACCCTTAGTTCAAGCCACCTGCTGAACACAATCATCAACTCTCTTATTGCTTCTTCTGAAAAGAACCAATAATCACTCACATATGATCACCATCATGCTACCCGTGAGGAAATACTAAAAGGATAACAATCCTACCATAACAAACTCTTGTCTTAAGATCAAAGTCTCATTAATCCCCCTCATCCTACAACCATCTACACACGACACGAACTCCTCTTGAATTCTCATGTATAGACCTCCAACTGCTTGAGGCACAAACCAATTGAATCAGAATGCTTCACATTCCTCAAAGAGATGCACAGGGCCCCTTAGTTTCTTATAACGATGTCAGATATCATATGCAAGCTCTAGAACTTCACAGCTGCCAAACTGATCCACTACTAGTATGACTTGCAGCCATGGGCAACATCCCCTTCGCAAGATTTTCCACTGACTTCGCCAAGCCAGCAATAGAGATAGACACCCCACAATCCAAGGCAGTCATTCCTTATCATTCTCCCGTATGATAACCTGGAATACTTCTGATTTTCTGGTGAATATCCACTTTTGAACGCATCAGAAACCAGGCCTTCATGTAATCAACATATGATCCACTCCAGTCTTCTCAAACACTTACATCAGACTTCCAAGACAGTTCTTCTACTTCATCATTCTCCCGTATGACAAGATAGATACTCCTTAGACATGATGTAGCCAACAAGTTCCTAGACCAGAACTTAAGAATCCTCCACCAAGGATAACCAACCCAAAGATGTTCTAACATTAGTTAGGACATCTTCCACACATCACAGACACCACACACCATGGTTCTTGATATGCTCCACCACTGGAGTTATTATCAGCATAGTAATCCCAACTGAAGATCTTCACACAACATTGCGTCACCAATTTGAACAAAGAGAACTTCAGAAACCCAGAGAGAATAAACTCTCATCCACTAGAAGAAGGTATACTTCCATCCTTAACCCAGAACTTCTGCCACAAGCTCCCAGAGAACCAGAACCTCCTTACATTTTCAACTAACTACTCTTCTGCACAAGAGCAATCAGTTTCAAGCATCCTGCTTGAATGCACACTATGAAACCAACCAAATGCCACCTTTTGATTGATCTCAATCTTCTTCAGAATTCCCACAAGATACAATGATCCACCAATGAAATCAGATCTTCAAGTCACATGAACTACTTGCCCCATAGCAAGATATCTTGGATCCACCAAGCCTCTTAGTTATGTAACATCTTCCTATCCACAGCTCCCGCAAACTGCATGAGATAAACCTTTTTGAAGCATCCACAACTTCCTTTCTCCTGTAGATCACCTTATCTTAAGCTGATGTGCCACATCACCACCTGAGAATTCTGATGTTGAGCTAGATGTCTGAACATTCTGATATGAAATCCAACTCTTGAATTCAGCTCCTCCTTCTGCCACTTAGAAGAACCTCCTCCCTTCGCAGAACAAGAGTTCCATGCTCTCATAGATTTGATTCAACAACCAAGTTTGAGTAGACAACCTTCATCCTGCTTTAAAACTCCAAAGACTTCAATCCTGCCACGTCTGAATCTTCAGAAAATAAGTAGTCCAAGACTACACGATAGCCATACCAAAGAATGCCACTTTCCTTAGTAGAGCAGACCGTAGAAAGTCAGAGATAACTGCCACTTAACTTTGACCTTCAACAAGAAGAGCAAGATCCATGCTCCAAAGCACCTAGATCAGAAATAAACTGATCCAAGCTGTAACCATCAAGATTATGATGTCTTCATCTTCATCTTCAAAAGCATCAAAGTCCAGACTAGTTTCTTGCCAGGAAACTCTCCAGAGAACACATGCTTCTGTCACACTCGACTGAAGCCACTTCTTAGGTTACCACCTAAGACTAAAATAGATGCTAAAGCGTATGCAGTACCCCTCCCATGATTCTGCATAAACTTTTATGATGAGATGTTCCAACATCTTGTTGAACATCATCAATCTTGACTTTCAAGGATAATCAATTAAATACTTGTGGATTCCACAAATAGCAATTGATCTTAAATCCTTGTCCAATAACCCTTCTTCACTGTTGTAGCTGAGCTCCACCAGATCACATCATGAACACTTATAAAGTATTCAATCTTTTTGCAAGTATCTTCTTTGATAAACAATGTAGAGATACCAAGGCTGCAACCCTTGACTCAAGTAACTAAGACTTTCTATGAAAAAATTTTAGTTACCTCAACCATTCTTCAATCAGATTGGATCCACTCTTAGGGTCAAGAGAGATGAATCCTACCTTGCTGTTTTTGGATGGTGAAAATAAATCACCTCCACTTTCTTCAGATTGTGTTTTAAAGAAACACCTTCTAGTCAGAAGAGTAACTAGAAGACTCCAGATACACGACATTGATGCCTTTATGAGTGGAGTTGAGAGAATTCTCAAGTATATTTGACAACCTAGCTGATCAATAGTTTATCAAACTCCTAGAGCAAGAACCTGATAAACTTAAACTCAACTCCTCTCCTCTTCAACTGACTTCAACTGCACCAAGAAACCAAGCTTCCAAGTACCAAGTCACCATACCAGATATATAACCACAACTCCATTCACTCTATCTCTCCTGACTTTGGAATAAAAGAATGCAGATATCTTCAAATATAGAGGCCGACGATTGAGACCTTCCACTAACTGTCTTCAGTAACAACTCTAGAATCCCATAATTCTAGAGCTTTTCCATGAGAAACACATGCAGCGGAACCACCAAGGAACAGATCTTGCTTGCCCTGATTGATATGATATTCAAAACTCCTCCTTGTTTAAACGCCAGAAAGTATCTCCCAAGGATCTCATCCAGAACCAGACAGGATGCCTACTCTGATACCAATTGAAATTCTGGCCTATGCAGACAGCAGATGTCCTAACATATGTCAAGAAATTGTGCTACATAATCATATAAACTCAGAGGCACAACAGCAGACTGATACCTTGAATATCAGAACTGCACACTCACAGATGTCACGACATCTGATCCAACATGTTTATCATGAACCCTAATAGAAAACGTAAATCTGCAGAATGATAAAGAACACAACAATTGTTAACCCAGTTTGGTGAAACTCACCTACATCTGGGGGATACCAATCTAGGAAGAAGACTTCACTATCTGTAGACATGTTACAAAGCTAAACTCCCCCGTTTACAACTTTATCCTAACATCTACCCAATGAACATCTTTACCAAAGTTAAACTAAAATGTTTAGAACTATGATATGAGATACCCCACTCACTTCCCTTAATCACCAACTGTGATTTCTACATCATCCCTGTCAATACAGAAATCTGTCAAGCTTTCTTGACAAACAAGCTACCTCGAATTTGCTTAAAAGCTTTATCCAAGAACAGTGCACAATCCAATACCTCAAGGCTTATGGATCTGTGCGACACCTATATCTGCCACAATGCATCAACTGATACAAAGGGAGGCTTACAACCTAGAGAGCTAACGACTCTCAAAACCCTAAACCCTTGTTTCTTACGCAAGAACACAAGGTTACAAAAGGCGTACTAAAGGCATGTAACAACCTAGGTCTAAGTCTTCTATTTATAGGCTTCTGCTTCCTTGGGCTTCAATCTTCTGTTTGTTGATTCCTTGATCCAAGTTTTGATTACTTCCTTGATTGTTGCAATAGATTTAGAAACATCTTGCAATGTCAGATAATGATGTCGAGACATTTTTTAGGACATTATCTCTGACCAGTCTTCTTTCATCAGACTTCTTCATGTTTAAACATATCTTTTGACATTCAGTTTTTCCCAAAAATTTGCTCAAATCAGCAGAGCTTTCACTTTGATCATTAGCACTCATTTGAAGAGGTGTTTAGGGGCTATATAAACCTCATAATTTTATATTTTGAAACTCACCTTCTTGCAAACAATTTAAAATATTATTTTCATCTTTAAACTTTCAAATTTTCAAGTGTTCAAATAAGAATTTTTCAAAGAGTGAAACTTGTGCATTAAACCTTCATATAATTCATTCTAGTTTCATTCCCTCATCAAGAACACTTGTATAACCAGTAAGAGTTGTTTGTTCAAGAAGAAGATCAATCCTTAGATTGATAATTGAAGCATCCATTTCAAATACTTACAAAATTAAGAATATACTTTGTATTGTCACATCTTATTTTTCAGGATTGTTGAAATTAAGATTGTGAAGTTGTAATCCTTGTTGTCTAGGTTGTTGGAAACAAGAGGTCCATTGTGAGAGGATTGTTCTCAATTGGACTTAGTTGTAAAATCCAAGAGGTTGTTCTTGTTGTGGTTTGTTACTGACTGTATAGAAAGACTAGGAAGAGTCTTGTCTAAGTCCTAACAATATTAAAAATCTCTTTCATGTTGAAAGGGGACTGAAGTACTCTCGGACTGTGAGGGGAACCAGGATATATTCTCGTGTTCTTTACTTTTCGCATTTACAGCTTTCATCACATAGTAATCTTTAGGAAAGTAAAACATAAAACCATTGAAAATCAGGAAAATTTTCTAAATACCTAATTCACCCCCTCCTCTTAGGTGCTTTCCTAACTTACAATTTGCATCAGAGCATGTTATAGGTAACTTGTTCCTACAAGATCCCGTATGGCTTCCACAAGCGCAAAACCAGTTTTCAAAGATGGCAGTAGTAGCAACAAGCCCCCTCTATTTTATAGAGAGTATTTTGACTTTTGGAAAATCCGTATGAGAGCACACTTAGAAGCATAAGGAGATGGAATATGGGAAGCTGTTGAAAATGGTCCAAATCAACCAATGAGTATAGTAAATGATGTTGGAACTCCAAAGATTAAAAGTTCTTATACTAACGATGATAAAAAGAAAGTTCTCGATGAAAAGAAATCCATTAAAATATTACAAAGTGCATTAAGTATGGATGAATTCTTCCGCATTTCTCAATGTAAATTCGCAAAAGAAAATTGGGACACTTTGGTGGAAACTCATGAAGGAACCGCTGAAGTTAAACGATCTAGATTGAATACAATAAGTCAAGAATATGAGATGTTCCAAATGCAGCCTGGAGAATCCATAGTTGCTCTACAGAAAAGATTCGTACATTTGACTAATCACTTAATAGCACTTGGAAAGACATTTTCTAATGATGAATTAAATCTCAAAGTTCTTAGATTCTTTACTAGAGAATGGCAACCAAAAGTTACGACAATATCGGAAAATAAAAGTCTTTCTACCATGACTTCTGCATCATTATTTGGAAAACTTCAAGAACATGAATTAGAACTTGGACGACTTGAAAAACATGAACATCAAGAAAAGAAATCCAAAGGTATCGCGTTGAAAGTAGACTTAAAAAATGAGCAAGATGATGATTCACTGGAGGAAGATGAATATTTTATGCTCCTCGTAAAAAGACTCGGTAAATTTCTTGGTAAAAATGACAAGTCCTTTAATTATGCTAAAAGAAGGAAACACTTCAAGAAAAAGGAGGCTTCCACTTCAACACAAGATGTTACATGTTATGAATGTGGAAAGCAAGGTCGTATAAAGCCTGATTGTCCAAAACTCACAAAGAAAGGTGGATTCAAAAGCAAGAAGGAAACAAAGAATAAAAAGGCATATATTGCATGGGACGACAATGACATAAGTTCATCATCCGATTCGGAGAACGACAAAAGCGTAAATTTGGCACTAATGGCTACACACAATTCCGATGATGAAAATGATGAGGTTAGTAATGAATTTTATATTTATGATAATGATGCATAAGATGCCATAAATTAACTCTTAAATGAATGCAAAGTATTGTATAAAACAATATCTTCACAAAAGAAACAAATTACATCTTTAGAAGAAAATGTAGATATTGTGGAAAAGAAGAAAAAGATGAGAAACAAAAGAAAATTAGTGAACAAAAACAAGAGTTGGTATGTAAAATTTTTGAATCACTTTCTTTCCAAATTGTTCAATTAAAAAGAGTCCTTGAAAGATATGAGAAAGGACAAATTGGGTTAGAAGTGATCCTTATTCAACAAAGATATTCAAATGATAAAAGTGGACTTGGTTATTCAAAGTTTTCCAAACCAAGTTCTAGTAAAACAATTTTTGTTAAGGCTAGTGATCAATCTTCCAAAGAGAAAGTGAACAAACCTAGGAATGTGCATCCTTATCCTAAAAAAAAAAGATTTGTGAAAAAGAAATCTTATGTTCCTAGATATAAGAGTAATTTTGTTCCTACTTGTTTTTATTGTGGTATTGTTGGGCATACACCTAATGCTTGCTATGTTAGAAACTTTAGTGTTGCAAGTGGGCATTATGTGTGGGTAAAGAAAGGTACTAATTATGAAGGACCCAATGCAATATGGGTACCTAACAAAACTTAATTTGTTTTGTAAGTTTTCTTGAAGACCACTTCGAATTGATGGTATCTTGATAGTGGTTGTTCGAAGCATATGACGGGAGATATTGACAAATTTTCAAGTCTAGTGCTTAAGGCCAAGGGTTATGTTACTTATGGAGATAAAAACAAAGGAAATATTCTTGACATAGGCAAAGTTGGAGCACCACCTTTCACATCCATTGAAGATGTACTTTATGTTGAAGGACTAAAGCATAATATTCTTAGTATAAGCCAACTTTGTGACAAAGGCTTCAATATCAAGTTCACCAAGGATGAATGCTTGATAGAAGATGAAGTCACACATGTGGTAAAACTCAAAGGTAAAAGAATTAACATTATATTTAGGATTTCCCTTGATGACTTATCTTTGAAGGTAAAATGTCGCATGGAGAATAATAATGATTCATGGCTATATCACAAAAGGATTGCTCATATTCATATGGAACACTTGAATAAACTAGTTAAGCATGATCTAGTCATTGGATTGCCAAAGATAAAATTTGTCAAAGATAAGTTGTGTAATGCATGTCAAAAGGGGAAACAAACCAAATCAACTTTCAAATCTAAGAATGTGGTGTCCACTTCAAGGCCACTTCAATTGTTGCATATTGACTTATTTGGTCCATCAAGAACAAGAAGCTTATGAGGTAATGTATATGCTTTAGTTATTGTTGACGATTTATCTAGATATACTTGGACATTCTTTTTAATGCAGAAAAGTGATGCATTCAAGGCATTCAAGAAATATGCGAAGCAAATCCAAAATAAGAAGTCACTAACAATTGCCTCCATAAGAAGTGATCATGGTGGAGAATTCTAAAATCCTCCTTTTGAAGAATTTTGCGAAGAACATGGAATCTCTCACAACTTCTCGGCACCAAGGACTCAACAAAATAGTGTTGTAGAAAGAAGTAATAGGTCATTGGTGGAACTTGCAAGGACAATGCTTAGCGACTCAAAACTTCCAAAGTATTTTTGGGCGGATGCGGTAAGCACAACATGTTTTGTAAGCAATAGAGTAAATATTAGACCTATTCTTAAGAAGACTCCTTATGAACTTTTCAAAGGGAGGAAACCAAACATTGCTTACTTTCACATATTTGGATGCAAGTGCTTTGTCTTAAACAATGACAAAGACAATCTTGGTAAGTTCGATGAAAAATCGGATGAAGGTATACTTCTTGGTTATTCTCTTTCAAGTAAAGCTTATAGAATTTATAATAAACTAACTTTAATAATCGAAGAATCTATGCATGTAAATTTGATGAATCTAACCCCTCCAAAGAGGATACTGTTTTGTGTGATGATGATGATATTTTAGATGTTCCTAAAGAAGATACTTCCAAAGCAAAGATTAATGATCAACCGAAGCATCAAGATGAACTGATTCAACAAGAGTCAAATGACAATAATCTATCTAAGGAATGAAAAACTCATAGAGATCATCCAATTGATAAGGTCATTGGTCATATCAGTCAAGGCATTGCAACTAGACTAAATTTCAAAGATGCATACTTGAATATGGCGTTTGTCTCACAAATTGAACCTTCCAAGGTTGATGAAGCCTTAGGAGATGACCAATGGATTATTGCTATGCAAGAAGAAGTCTATGCGAAGCAAATCCAAAATAAGAAGTCACTAACAATTGCCTCCATAAGAAGTGATCATGGTGGAGAATTCCAAAATCCTCCTTTTGAAGAATTTTGCGAAGAACATGGAATCTCTCACAACTTCTCGGCACCAAGGACTCAACAAAATAGTGTTGTAGAAAGAAATAATAGGTCATTGGTGGAACTTGCAAGGACAATGCTTAGCGACTCAAAACTTCCAAAGTATTTTTGGGCGGATGCGGTAAGCACAACATGTTTTGTAAGCAATAGAGTAAATATTAGACCTATTCTTAAGAAGACTCCTTATGAACTTTTCAAAGGGAGGAAACCAAACATTGCTTACTTTCACATATTTGGATGCAAGTGCTTTGTCTTAAACAATGACAAAGACAATCTTGGTAAGTTCGATGAAAAATCGGATGAAGGTATACTTCTTGGTTATTCTCTTTCAAGTAAAGCTTATAGAATTTATAATAAACTAACTTTAATAATCGAAGAATCTATGCATGTAAATTTGATGAATCTAACCCCTCCAAAGAGGATACTGTTTTGTGTGATGATGATATTTTAGATGTTCCTAAAGAAGATACTTCCAAAGCAAAGATTAATGATCAACCGAAGCATCAAGATGAACCGATTCAACAAGAGTCAAATGACAATAATCTATCTAAGGAATGAAAAACTCATAGAGATCATCCAATTGATAAGGTCATTGGTCATATCAGTCAAGGCATTGCAACTAGACTAAATTTCAAAGATGCATACTTGAATATGGCGTTTGTCTCACAAATTGAACCTTCCAAGGTTGATGAAGCCTTAGGAGATGACCAATGGATTATTGCTATGCAAGAAGAAGTCTATGTCAAACAACCCCCCCACCCCCCCCCCCCCCCCCCCCCGACTTTGAAGACTTCAAGAATCCTTCACATGTCTTTAAGTTGAGAAAAGCTCTTTATAACTTAAAGCAAGCACCAAGGGCATGGTATGATCGACTTAGCAACTTTCTCTGCGAAAGAGGATTTGAAATAGGTAAAGTAGATAAGATCTTATTCATTAAGAGAATTAAGGACAACACTTTATTGGTTCAAGTCTACGTTGACGACATCATATTCAGATTAACAAATAAAGATCTTTGTGAAGAATTCTCGTTGATGATGCAAGGCGAATTCTAGATGTCTATTGCAACGCCCCGATTTGTTTAATTGTATTTTTTATTTCATTTATGTGAATTTTGTGAAATGTGTGAATTTATTGTATTTTACCTGCTAATTGAGTTAATTGGCTAATTTCCCTGATAGGTAAAATATTTGCAATAAATTATAATTTCTTTTCAACTTTTATTTTCCGAAATATATTTCATCGCTGTTTATGTTTTATTGCGTTTTGAGAGCGTTTGCGAGATATTTGAGTTGAGGGGTAAAATGGTCATTTTGAGGGGTTAGATATTTTAGAAAAATTATATATTTTTATAAATAGAGATTTGAGAGAAAAAGAGAGAAAAGAAAAGGAAAGGAAATAAAGAGAGAAAGAAGGAAAAGGAGAGGAAAGAAATGGAGAAGAGGAAAAGAGGTGGAAATCGACATAGCTCCATTTCAAGCGCGATTAATCGGGTAAGGGTGAGAAGTTTCGATTATCTTGCTTGTGTATGTATATGTGTTGTTTGTTGTAATTGTTTTGGTTGTTTTCACAACTTCTTCTTATTGATAATTTGTGATAAAAATAAATAGAAATCGATGTTTTCACGGGTGAAACTTGATATAGTCTGCG
Source organism: Lathyrus tuberosus (assembly GCA_022829125.1). NCBI lineage: Eukaryota > Viridiplantae > Streptophyta > Magnoliopsida > Fabales > Fabaceae > Lathyrus > Lathyrus tuberosus. The sequence goes on along the minus strand of JALAZF010000481.1, from coordinate 2,793,246 downwards.
TAGAATACATGTTGTTATGTTTGGAACATGTTTTGGTTGATATATTGTGATTTGGAAGTGTTTGGGTGGAAGAAATAATGAATTTTGATCCAAAATGACTCATAACAGCGCTGCTGAGAATTTCTGGGTTCGCAGGTTCGCTTTGCGAACCACAGCGAAGGGGAAAGCGAAGGTTCACCCAGAAGTTCACATTGCGAACTTTATGCCCTTTTTCTTCTGACTTGGTTCGCTGGGAGTTTGCATTGCGAATAGGAAAGCGAGCGTGACAGATTTCCCATTTTGTTTCCTTCATAACTTTTGATCCGTAACTCGGATTGAGGCACGGTCGGATGCGTTGGAAAGCTAATGAAATGTTATTTCTTATAAAAATGGTTTGGAGGGAAGTAGGGGATTTAATTAAGTCGTGTTTGTGTAAAAGTGTTGGATTGTCGGGTTTTTATCGCGTTAAATGCGTGCAGTCGGTGTTTTATAGTGTGTTGTGCTATTGTTATATGACGTGGAGCTTTTATGTGGTTTATATGATGTTGAAGCATGTGATAAGTTATTGTAATTGTTGTGGCCTTATGGAAAAATACTTTGTTGACTTGAATACAAATGTATGGTATTAATGTATGTTGTTGTGGGTAGCCTTTGTGGCGTGAATCCTAGTGTTGTGAGTATCATTGTATGATTATAGGATTGTTGTGGTTGATGGTAAGTAATTCTTGATGTGAATTGATAGGAGTGTATATGCTAAAATGCTAATTGTTGTGGTTTGTGGATTATGATGAAATACATTGTTTATGTGAAATTCAATGTGTGTTATTTGGTGGCCTTATGGCAAGTAAAGGCATTGTTTGAATTGATTTCCAATGCATGAATAACGACGATGAGATAATTCATATTGTTGATTTGTGAATATGCATTTGATTGTCATGAGTCATCTGTATGCCAAGCATCATGATATGCATCTTGTGATGTCGTGTGCCCGTGTGGGGTATGAGCGACGAAACGATTCCAGAGGGAATCTGCTGTAACGGTCGTGAGCCTTATACAAAGAGGACCTAGAGTGACATTATAGACGATCGTGAGCCTTATACAAAGAGGGCCTAAAGCGATCGGATCGTGAGCCTTATACAAAGAGGACCTAAAGTGATCCATAAACGTCGTGAGCCTTATACCAAGAGGACCTAAAGCGACGGGGAACATTGTTTGCCCGACGGGGAGTTACACTAAGTAACAAGCGATGATTCCAATAATTCCTGAGTGAATTAATGATGATGAGTATGATGGATGGATTGGTACCCGCATGCATAGAGTCGTTGTGTCGGTCTCTGTGCATTTGCATAAATCATGAATGGATTGATTATGTGTGGGAAATTGTGAATTGATTAATTATGTGTTGAGCTCGTGATAGCATTGGTGATTTGATATGCATTTGTGATAAATGCATTGGTTATGGATGATATGTTTTATGTATAGACATATGCTATGTTTTGTGGGGATGTTGTACATTATAATGATTGTATTAATTATCTATGGTATGCTATAAATGAATATATGTGAGGTAGCGGTGTGTTTCCATATGTTATAACTTTGGTATGCCTTATGTGTGAATATGTGATTATGTTGGTATAATTGATATATGCTATGTTGTTGGATTATTAGAAATATGTTATGTATCTGTGGCATGCTATATGTATTAGTATGTGATGCTTGTGGTGAGAATAATTATGCATGTGAATTTATATGTGTTTGCATATTATTATACAATCTTGATTTAGTTGTTATTTCTCACCCTTCTGTTGTGGTTTGTTGCTCTATGAGGCAATTGGAGATTAGTATCTTGGAGGCTTTTATGAAGATTAGTTCTTAATCCTTTTGTCGGTCTGTCTGCTCTAATACGTAACACGGGAGTCGGGGAACGCTTTTGTTATATATGTATACATTTGTTGGATCTATTTTGTATTACTTTTGTATGAATATTTTGATGTTATAAAACAAGTTATTTTGTAAAACAAGTCAGTTATGGATCTTTCCGCTTTATTCCATAATTGAACTTTCCTTTTGTTGGAAAAATTTTCACTTTTATGTTTATTCCATTTTGTGTTAGGTGTCAAATTTATGAGCAGGGATTGTGTTTTCTTTCTTCAAATGTGGCATCCTTGTTTCTGTCCAAGAATAAATTTTTATTTACTCTGATTTAATTATGTATTATTTATCCGCGATGGGAATTGGGGTGTTACATTAGTGGTATCAGAGCAGGCCGGTCTGTCCGACCAAGTTGTTGAGTTTGTGTGGCATGACAGTTGAATATTGTCTATGTTGTTTGTCCCTTAGTCTGTGATATGTGTGTGAAGCACTGTCAGTGCTTTCTGGTTTCCTAATCCTTTGTCTGCAGGATTTAGAATGAGATAAGTGGGGGAGAAGCTGGTGCTTCTCCAAGTTGCTTCAGTTGTGTGTTGTAGATTGCAAGATTGTAAGTGTTGTTTGGACAGTGTTGTTCCCGGTTCCGGAGGGAATGCGGAGGTAAGGTTTATGTCAACTAAGGATTTGTGCCTTAGCTAGTTTTGTGCACAAGATGCAAGAAATGCTATTATAGTTTGGTAAAGACGGTTTATGCCCATCATGATTGTCGGCTGTCTATTGACAAATTGAGGAACTAATCACCCTTAATCTCTTATTGATAGTAGACGAAATTATGTTGGATGGAATAGACGTGTCTTTTCAGCTTAGATAGAATGTTTTGTGAATCGTTTGAAGCTAAGCCAAGTGAGTACAGATTGTTTTGTTGAGTCGATGAAGATTCTAATATCGGAAGATGAGGCGGATTAGAGGTTTTGGTATGTTGGTCCAGTTGGGAAGTCATTGAGAGAGAACGATTGGGCATCGTTAATGGTTTTTCTTAGAGAGTAGAGTGTGAACTAAAATTTGACAAAGGTGAGGATTTGAGGTTTGGATCTGCTAAGTAAGTAGAAGAACTTTTAGGAAGTGAAACTCAGATGTTTGTCAGGTTTGTGATGATAGTGTTCTGGAAATTGGCAGGAAGCCCCAGTGATGGGCCGTCAGTTGTGCATAGTTTTCAGATGTGTTTTTGGATGAAACATTAGTGTGTCAACTTGAAGAGGTCCAGCATGGTTGGTAAGGAAAAGGATGATAGCATGAGGTTACGTTGTGTTCTGGATAGCTTGGGTTTCGAATTGTCACGAATTGTGAACGATTTGAAGTTCCTTGATGGTATTACTTTTGTTATGGGTTGAGATCTCGTGTCAGCAGAAACCTTGAGTGAGTTGGAACCCTATAAGAGGAATTGATATGGAATATGGTAACCAGAGATTGTTAAGCTATTTTGGATAAATTGTTTCGAGCTCAGAATGAATTTTGAAGGTTGTATATGTTATGGTTGTGGAGTATATGAATCGTATCTTCCATACTTGTTTGGATAAGTTCATAGTGATGTTTATTGGATGATATTCTAATTTATTTTAAATCAAAGGATGAGTATGTAGAGTATTTGAGGATTGAGTTATATGGGTTGAAAGAGAGGGAGCTTTCTACTAAATTATCGAAGTGAGAATTTTGATTGAAAGAGGTTAGTTTTCTTGGATATGTTATTTCGGATGAGAGTATGGTTAATGGATCCATCGGAAGTAAATGCAGTTCTACATTGAGAAACTCCAAAGTTGGTTAAGGAGATTAGAAACTTTTGGGGCTTAGTTGGTTGTTACTGCAGGTTATGGAAGACTTTGCTAAGTTAGTGCTTATATTATCTTAGTTGACTTGCAAAGGGTAAGTCGTTTGTTTTGGATGTTCGTTGTGAGTAAGTTTTGATGAGCTGAAGTAGAGATTGACTACGGCTCCAATTTTGATTCTGCCTGATCCTAATAAACTGTTTATGGAATATTGGGATGCATATTTGATGAGTTTAGTCAGTGTGTTAATGCAAGATGGTAAAGTCGTGGCTTATGCTTTACGATAATTGAGGATTCATGATTTCAAGATGGCTGCGGTTACTTTTGTGTTGAGAATCTAGAGGAATTATTTTGAGGGTTGTAGGTTCAAGGTGTTTGGTAATCACAAGAGTATTGAGTACTTGTTTGGTCAGAAGGAATAAAGTAGGAGACAATGAGGATGGTTGGAATTCCTGATTAGTTATGACCTTGGCTCGAATTATCCTATTGGTAAAGTTAATGTCATGCCTGATGAGTTAATTCGAAAATCTTTGCATATGTCGGCTTTGATGGTTAAAGAGTGTGAACTTTTGGAAGAATTGAGATTTGAGTTGGTGTGTGAATTGACATCTGATAGTGTGAGGTTGGGTATATTAAAAGTGATCAGTGATTTTTGGTGAATATGAGAAAGAGTTAGACTTTGGACGTGAAATTGGTAGATTTGATGGTTACGAGTCATCAGAGTGCGTAGCGGAAGCGTGATGTGGCACAATTCGTATATGCGTGTGTGACTTGTAAGAGTTCATAGGTTGAACATTGGAAACATGTAGGAATGATGAGACCATTGGACGTTTCAGAATGGAAGTGTTAGGTGAAAGGTTTAAATATTATTCATGGACTACTATGTAGATGGATGTTTTGGTTATACGATCGATTGGGGAATCGTAGCATTGTTGTAATATTATTGTGTGACAAGGATGTTGGTATTGTGGTTATGTAGAGGTTGTTGAAATGATGTTGGGTCGTGGAACTTTATGTTCTTGTTTGTGTTGTTGCCTCGTTTCCATCGTGATGGTTCGAGTGCGAGTAGCTAATTCCTTGTGGGGAATTAGGGGAGTGTTGCCTATGGTGAGGGTAACGATCTTGTTGTGTTTCGGTTCAAGAGTGAACCTGTGTGTTCATAACTTGGGTATTCTTTGAGTTGTGAGTTGGTCGTCAAGTGCATTGTATGGGCGTTGCATCTTGTCATTGTCGTTATTACCGTTGTCGTGTCGTTGTAGTAGTTGTTGTTAGCAAGGTGGTTTGTCAGTTGTGTTATTCGTGGTGTGCCTTTAATGGCATGAGAGTGGGTTAGTCGGATACGAGAGTCGTATCCGGAGTTGTTTGCACCAAGTATATTTTCGAGGACGAAAATGTCTAAGTGGGGGAGAGTTGTAACGCCCCGATTTGTTTAATTGTATTTATTTATTTCATTTATGTGAATTTTGTGAAATGTGTAAATTTATTGTATTTTACCCGCTAATTGAGTTAATTGACTAATTTCACTGATTTGTAAAATATTTGCAATAAATTATAATTTCTTTTCAACTTTTATTTTCTGAAATTTATTTCATCGATGTTTATGTTTTATCGCATTTTGAGAGCGTTTGCGAGATATTTGAGCTGAGGGGTAAAACGGTCATTTTGAGGGGTTAGATATTTTAGAAAAATTAGATATTTTTATAAATAGAGATTTGAGAGAAAAATAGAGAAAAGAAAGGGAAAGGAAAGAAAGAGAGAAAGAAGGAAAAGGAGAGGAAAGAAATGGAGAAGAGGAAAAGAGGTGGAAATCGACATAGCTCCGTTTCAAGCGCGATTAATCGGGTAAGGGTGAGAAGTTTCGATTATATCTTGCTTGTATATGTATATGTGTTGTTTGTTGTAATTATTTTGGTTGTTTCACAACTTTTTCTTATTGATAATTTGTGATAAAAATAAATAGAAATCGATGTTTTCACGGGTGAAACTTGATATAAACTGCGTAGAATACTTGTTGTTATGTTTGGAACATGTTTTGGTTGATATATTGTGATTTGGAAGTGTTTGGGTGGAAGAAATGATGAATTTTGATCCAAAATGACCCATAACAGCGCTGCTGAGAATTTCTGGGTTCGCAGGTTCGCTTTGCGAACCACGGCGAAGGGGAAAGCGAAGGTTCGCCCAGAAGTTCACATTGCAAACTTTATGCCCTTTTTCTTCTGACTTGGTTCGCCGGGAGTTTGCATTGCGAATAGGAAAGCAAACGTGACAGATTTCCCATTTTGTTTCCTTCATAACTTTTGATCTGTAACTCAGATTGAGGCGCGGTCGGATGCGTTGGAAAGCTAAAGCGATCGGATCATGAGCCTTATACAAAGAGGACCTAAAGCGATCCATAAACGCCGTGAGCCTTATACCAAAAGGATCTAACACTACTAGAAATACAGTATTTAGCCTCTGCCATTTATCGACACTATAAGGCAAAAAACCGACGCTACTAGAAAATTATCCTCGGCATAGCGTTGGTGTCAGGAAAAGTCTAAAACAATCGAAGCTAACATTTAGCTTTGGCCAAAAAAAGTCGTGTCTAGAGTAGCCTCGGTTTAGCCGAGTCTAAATCTAGGCTACCTTGAAGCCAACGCTTAAAAGTCAATATTAAGAAGTAAACAAAAAAAAATAGTCTGGGCCTGACCGAGGCTAAAGTCAAACTCCATAAGTCAACAAATATTTAGCCTTGGGCCTGGTCGAGGTAAAAGTAATATTTTGCCTCGGTTATTTCGAGGCTAAGGTCAAACTACATAAGTCAATAAAATATTTAGCCTCGGCTGATTCGAGGCTAAAGTCAAACTTCATAAGTCAACAAAATAATTAACTTTGTCCTAACCGAGGCTAAAGTCAAATTGTAAAAGTCAACAAAATTAGTTAGCCTAGACCTACCCGATTCTTGGTAATTTTAATAATCTTAGACAAATTCTTGTTAATTCTAATAGTCCTACACAAATCCTACGACTTTTCAAATTTTGATAATTCATCAATGTCAGTAAAGTGGCTCGACAATTGCGAGAAATCAAGACCCTTAGTTGCAGCAAACAAATGATAAGGCAACAATGCAGCATTCAGATCATATATAGTAATCGTAACATTGTAATATATAAACTTAAAGCGAGATAACTCATGAACAAATGAGGAGCAGGAAAAAAGTCATAATAATTGTTGTATTAGAAAAAATTCATAATAATTATTAGTCACTTCCTGAACCTCATGTATTACTTCCTGAATTGATTCTTCTAAACTGCAGCTAGGCATGATTATAAACTGCATATGATATGAAGCCCGTGTTAGTTAATAATACACTTATATGTAAAAGGCTCATGTTAGTTAATAATGCACATGCATTAAATAGAAATTGAAATGCATAAGCACTAATCATATTATATAGATACTTTTAAATTGCATTACATCACAGAAGTGTCAAACACCTAAAAGGAACTCACATTAATATCTAAGTTAGGATCACAACACGATACCATGAATCAAACAAAACACTATGAATTAGAACTAACATAATTGAAATGTTTATAGCAGATGTTTATAGCAGAACAAGAGGAATGAAGCCAACACCACATCAATGGCAACAAAGGAACAACGGTCAAAATAACAACTATCACATTTAGAAATCATTTGCATAGAAAGCCTAAAAAACTTACGTAAAAGACTTAAAAAAACTTGAACAGAATCTTGCAATATTTATGAAATTTTTTAACACGGTTTCATCTCATATAACTTGAGATTAGCTTTCATATTTTAATGAATACATTGGCATAAGCAAATAAGCATAAACATAGAATTGACCATTTTGCGATTCCGAAATGAGGAGAAGATCATGGACCATAGTAACAGTTCTGGTAGGAACAATTATTGAGACATGTTTGACACCAGGAAGAGGCTTCATAATTCTTTCAACCAGTGTTGCTTCTGTAGCACAACACATTCCCAACACTTCAAAGTTGCTTCTATTCATATTCTCAACCATTATGTCTCTTCATTCACTTTATTTCTAAAACAAAGAACAGAATAATACACAGTTTTGAAGACCAAATAAAAAGCAATAGTTGACTTTGTGGGAGGAAAATGTTACTGACGTTTAGATAAATTTGAAGTTCATTGCATGATATCATAATTTATTTTGTGTAAGTATATTTTATATAGCTTTATTAGTCGATTACTATAAACAAGGCATGTTTAAGGCTTCACCATAGTCATATGATATGATAGATCCAAAAAAATAATATGAAATTAAAGTTACACGATATGTCCCCACTTCACACATATTGAAAATTAAAATTTAATATTCTTTAGCATTGAATCAAATTTCTAATATGTAATTAAAGTGTCCCCACTTCACACATATTGAGGAAATATGCAATTAAAGTGTAATGCTACTGTTGATGCATGACTTCTGATATGTTTGACAGTTATTTGAATTGTTTGGTGTTGGGTTCAGTTTTTCTTTCCTATTTAGGTTAACTAATGATCATGAAATGAAATTATTACACTTGTACTCTCTTTTTTTCCTCATTCCAGGTTTCGAATCTTTATTGCTTGAATATGTTGTATTGCTTGAATATGTTGTGTGCTTTATAAACTGTTTTTCTGAATCTGTATAATTTGTTATGAGCATGTTTACAAATAGGCGCATGATATCTACAAGTAGGATCATTGACAGTTGCAATAAGGCTTTTGACAATGGATCTCTTTTTATATATAAAAAGAGTACCACAGATTTTGAAGTAGAAATGAATAAATTTGAAACCTTTACGGGTTTACAGTGTTAATGGGTGAAATCAGTAGCTTTGACTCTTGATATTCCTTTGTCGACAATGACAAGACGACGACAAACTCTACCACCATTTGAAGCTAAGTAAACAGAGCAGTTTTTGTCCATTAATAATAGTTTCAACTCACTCTCTTCTAACATTACAATAGTTGAAGGAAACATAATAACATACAGGGTCAAATTGCATACCTCATATTTTCACCTTCTGATGATGGAAACAAAACCTATCTTTATAGTTGCTCACATTTTCGTTGGTACCTTCTGATGATGGCAAGACTTCTTCACCTTCCTAAAATCAAAACTACATTTATAGCTTATATATAATAAAATGAGAAAGAGTGTAATAAAAGGTATGAATATAGAGAAAAGAACCTTAGGTTGAGAATCCTTTGGTGCAACATCCTTTGCAGCAGACTTTCCTTAATCTACGGTAACATCCTTTTCCTGAACAGCCGCGCACCTGGCTTTCTCTGTCACTGCCTTGGTTTTCTCCACAATAGGAAGATAACAATAATGTGTTTCGATGGAGAAGATAGCAATTATGTGTGTGTAGAATCTATAGATACTGACCATGTTTGCCAATAGATAGCAATTATGTCATGTCATGTGTTCTTCTTCAATCAATTTATCAAGATCACAAATAATGTCATGTCTTTCTCCTTCAAAAAAACAACCAAAAAACAAAAGCACATGCAACAAAATATAGATGATAAGTAAATGACACATAAAATTTAGAAGCAAAAAGACATAATGCTTTAATATATAACACATTTGAAGTAACAGTTATCAAAATATTACATAGATTGAAACAACAACAAAAAAAGTAGTCATAGCTACAACAAAAAACAGCCCCAAAAACTCGGAATACATTGAAAATCATGTCCAAAAATATATACATCCGAGACTAATTCTACTAACAATACATGATCAATCTTCACTTAATGATTAGTCATCTAAATCATCATCATACTGGGGATTTGATGGTCGAATGACAACACTTGCAGATTGACCATTGGTAATGTCAAGCTTCGGCGTGATAAATGCCTTCAAAGTATTCAGTTCAGACTCCATCTTCTTAGCAAACTCATTAGATGCTTGATATTGTTCTGTTGCCTTCCGAGCAATCTCATTTGATGCTTAAATAGCTTCGGTAGCCTCTTGATGTCGAGCTGTTGTAGCTGCTGTAACGCCCCATTTTATCCGATTTATTTAATCGAGTCGATTTAATTATTTTCATTTTTATATTATTTTATTCTTGACTTTTATTTGGCAATATATTATTTTTCATCGTTATTATGTTTTATCGCGTTTTGAGCGTTTGCGAGATATTTGAGAGTAGGGGTATTTTGGTCTTTTTGCTTGGTTATTTTTCATAAAATAGAAACATAGAGAGAAAAAGAGAGAAAAGAAAGGGAAAGGAAAAGAAGAGAAAGAAAAGGAGAAGAAAGAAAGAGAGACGAGGAGAAAGAGGAAAATCGAGGAAACCTCAGTTTCAATCGCGAATAATCGGGTAAGGGTGAGAAGTTTCGATTATATCTTGCTTGTGTATGTATATGTGTTGTTGGTTGTAATTGTTTTGGTTGTTTCACAACTTTTTCTCATTAATAAATTGATGAACAATTGATAGAAATCGATGTTTTCGCGGTTGAAACTCGATATAAACTACGTAGAATACTTGTTGTTAGGATTGGGACATGTTTGGGTTGATATATTGTGATTTGGAAGTGTTTAGATGAGATTTGGAGAGGTTTCAGGGTGAATTTCGTAACAGGAATTATGCAGGAAAAATTCTGGGTTGCGCTGCCCATACGCGTAACAGACAGGGCGATACGCGTATTGGTTAGGGAAATACGCGTATGGCAAGGGGGAAATGAGAATGTTACGCGTATGGAACCCATTTTACACGGCCCTCTGCTGAAATGCGTAATGGTACGCGTACTTGGCAAGGCATTACGCGTAACAAGGGAGGCAATATGCGTACTAGGGTTTTAGTGGAATTTTTAGGGAGAATTTAGTCTCTGCCCATACGCGTAGCACTTTGGGAAATACGCGTATGGATGCGTGAGTGAGCTGGGCATTACGCGTATGGCCTAAGGCAATACGCGTATGACCAGAGAGGGTGCAGAATTTTCCCGATTTCGCGTCCGATGCCGTAACTTGTGATCCGTAACTCGGATTAAGACGTTCTTGGTACCGTTGGAAAGCTATTGGAATGTTCTTTCTTATTAAAATGGTTTTGATATTGGTGGCCAATTTAATTGTGTCGGGAATTTGGAAATGTGTCATTTTGTCTACTTTTACCGTCTTAACTGTATGTGATTGATGTGTTATTATGCAATATGCTTTTGATATATATCTTATGACTTGTGTGCTATGGTATGATGTGAATGCATGTGATGAAATGTTGTGATGATGGTTTGTGGCCTAAGGGCAAGTAAATGCAATGTGTTGTGTTTGATTGTATATGCATGATTAAGGATGTTGGAGTGGTTCACATGGTTGCATATATGTGTGCATTTGATTGTCATGAGTCATTGTATGCCAAGCATCATGATATGCATCTTGTGATGTCGTGTGCCCTTGTGGGTGTGAGCGACGAAATGATTCCAGAGGGAATCTGATATAACGGTCGTGAGCCTTATACCGAGAGGACCTAAAGCGACGTTATAGACGAACGTGAGCCTTATACAAAGAGGACCTAAAGTAATCGGATCGTGAGCCTTATACAAAGAGGACCTAAAGCGATCCATAAACGTCGTGAGCCTTATACCGAGAGGACCTAAAGCGACGGGGAACATCGTTTGCCCGACGGGGAGTTACACTAAGTAACAAGCGATGATTCCAATAGTTCCTGAGTGAACTAATGATGAGAATGATGGATGGATGGTACCGCATTTGCATAGAGTCGTTGTGTCGATCTCTCTGCATTTGTATAAATCATGAATGGATTGATTATGTGTGGAAAATCATGAATGGATTGATTATGTGTGGAAAATCATGAATGGATTGATTATGTGTGGGAAATTGTGAATTGCTTGATTATGTGTTGAGCTCGTGATAGCATTGGTGATTTGATATGTATTCGTGATAAATGCATTGGTTGTGGATAATATGCTTTATGAATAGACATATGCTACGTGATGTGGTGGTGTGTTTCCATATGTCATAACTTTGGTATGCATTAGGTGTGAATATCTTATTATGTTGGTATAAGTGATATATGCTATATGTATTAGTATCTGATGCTTGTGGTGAGAATAATTATGCATGCGAATTTATATGTGTTGCATATTATTATGCAATCTTGATTTAGTTGTTATTTCTCACCCTTCTGCTGTGGTTTGTTGCTCTATGAGGCAATTGCAGATTAGTGTCTCGGAGGATTTTGTGAAGATTAGTTCTCCATCCTTTTGTCAGTCAGTCTGCTTTGATACATAACACGGGAGTCGGGGGAACGCTTTTGTGATATATGTATACAATTGTAGGATCTATTTTGTATTACCTTTGTATGAATATTTTGATGTTATAAAATGGTTTATTTTGTAAAACAAGTCAGTTATGGATCTTTCCGCTTTATTCCATAATTGAACTTGCCTTTTGTTGGAAAAAGTTTCTCTTTTAGGTTTGTTCCATTTTGTGTTATATATCAAATTTATGAGCAGGGATTGAGTTTTCTTTCTTTAAATGTGGCATCCTTGTTTCTGTCTAAGAATAATAAATTTTTATCTACTCTGATTTATTTATGTATTATTTATTCGCGATGGGAATTAGGGTGTTACATTAGTGGTATCAGAGCAGGTCGGTCCGTCCGGCCAAGTCGTTGAGTCAGTTGGTGTGACAATTGAATACTGTCGATGTTATTTGTTCCTTAGTATGTGATATGTGTGTGAAACACTGTCAGTATTTTCTGGTTTTCTAATCCTTTGTTTTCAGGATTTAGAATGAGATAAGTGGGGGAGAAGCTGGTGCTTCTCCAAGTTGCTTCAGGTGTGGAGCGTTGGCTCAGTGTGTTGTAAATTGCAAGAGTGTAAGTGTTGTTTGGACAGTGTTGTTCCCGTTTCCGGAGGGAATGCGGAGGTAAGGTTTATGTCGACTAAGGATTTGTGCCTTAGGTAGTTTGTTCACAAGATGCAAGAAATGCTATTATAGTTTGGTAAAGATGGTATATGCCCCATCTTGATTGTCGGCTGTCTATTGACAAATTGAGGAACTGATCACCCTTAATCTCTTGTTGATAGTAGATGAAATTATGTTGGATGGAATAGACGTGTCTTTCCGACTTGATAGTGTGTGCAATGAGTTGTTTGAAATTTAAGAAAATGGTTACAGATTGTTTTGTTGAGTCGATGAAGATTCTTATATCGGAAGATGAGGCGGATTCGAGGTTTTTGTATATTGGTCAAGTTGGAATGTGTTTGAGAGAGAACGATTGGGTATCGTTAATGGTTGTTCTCAGAGAGTAGAGATTGAACTTAATTGGACAAAGGTGAATAGTTGAGGTTTATATCTGCTAAGTAAGTATAAAACTCTTAGTAGATGGGACTAAGATGTTTGATTTGTCTGTGATGATAGTGTTCTGGAAATTGGCAGGAAGTCACAGTGATGGGCCGTTAGTTGTGCATGGTTTTCAGATGTGTTTTTGGATGGAACATTAGGGTTTTGTCTTAGAGAGCTCCAGTATTGTTAGTAACAAAAGGGAAGGATGATAACATGAGGTTGCGTGTTAATCAGTGAGTAGTAGGGAAACTTGCAGTTGTGTTCTGGATAGCTTAAGTTTTGGATTGTGACGAATCGCGAATAATTTGAGAGTTCTTTTGGGTTGGTTGTTGCTACATGTTGGGATTTATGGAACTTGGACTGTTAAGAGAAGAAATTGTGTATGGATTACTATTGCTCCCGAAAGATTCGCATCCAACGGTATAAACGCGAGAGTGGCGCGGAAAAAACATAGAGTCGCCAGCAACGTGTATTTATCCCGAGAGAGGGAAAGGAAACACTGCATAAACCTGAAGAGGAAGGGAAAGAACATGGTCTCACGACCAAGAGAAACGGGTACGGGAGTCGGTTATGCGAAGGGAAGGTGTTAGCACCCAACACGTCCATCGTAATCGATGGGATCCACGCTTGTTGTCTGCATCAAAGGGCGTCGTCATCTGGAACTCCACTGCTACGGGACCGGAGAAGGAACGAGAACGGAAAGAACGGAGAAACGAAGAAGAAAAGAAAAAGAAGTGACTCGATAGGACATTATCGTTGTCCTAGGCCTACGTACTCCCTCAGTGCAATGGGAAATTCAGAGTCAACGTAGTTCGGACGGGAACTATGGGGGAAGGTTGCTCGCCAAGACAATCGTTGTCTTGTGCCTACATATCCTCAATCGGACGAGAGAGAGAGGAATCAGAGCTAATGTAGTTCGTGGGTACGACCACGAATGGGTAAGTGTTTTTTAAGTGAGCGACGAGGTCTTTTCCGAAAATGAAATTTGAAACCCAACCAATCCCGAAGGATAAAAAGATTTGAATTTGTTTTGTGTTTTTTAGACAGAAGTGTTTTCTTAAGTTAGTTCATAACTTGCATTGCACCCAAGTCTATGACATAGGAACGAATACTTCGTGTATCGTCCCCAACAGGACGTACACTACGTACCCTAGAAGAATGAAGGGAAACCCCTCACTCCTCACTTCCCACGCTTAAGGCTCGTGCGCAATACACTTTATCTTTATTAAGTGTTTTCAAGATGTTTTGAGATGAGAAGAGAGAAGACCCAAATGGAAACTCAAAAAGGAAACTAAGAGTCCTAATGTTATCATGTACAGATGACCTATGGTTAGTGAGGCTTAGGAGAGATGACTACCAAAAACCTAATGCTAATCCTACTCCAAGCTTAATCAAAAATTAAGTTGGACTAGGTAGCTCTAAAGGGGGGGAATCCAAGACTTAAACAAGTCTTGAGATTCATGGGAGGAAGAGAGTGAAAGAGAAGAATGAGAAAGAGAAGAATGAGATGAGATACAATAAATGGCAGCAAGCACATCACATCATAAATTTCCAACTCAAATCATCAAAAATATTTCAAAGATCAATGCAAAATAATTCAAGTAAGCATGCAAAGATAAACATGAAAAAAGGCAAGCATACTTGTATGGAATGCACAATTAAGAACTAATGAACTTCATATCAAGATGAAATGAGAAAAACAAGATGAAGATGAAAGCAAGTCAGAACCAAGATCATATTATCATCAACAATTCTCATGTCCAAAAGGAAATCAAAGCATGAAACATTATACCCCAAAGAAAGCTACAAAAAGAGGACAAAGTTCAAGCACCTAACACATGCCAAACATGATTCATAAATTGAAAAAATAAGTTTCAAAGGACCTCAACCAGGGGTAAACAACATACCAAATGCTCATGCAAAGAAACAAGAAGAAACTCAAGCAAATCGGCATGTCAAGCCAACTTGTGTAAACAGATGTCAAGATATAATCATGCATAAGTCATTTAAGCAAAAATAAGTAAACATATATCAAATGACATTCAAAAATTGTGAAATCAGAACCCAAATAACCTAAGTCAGAGGTTAACAACATGTCAAAAGATCACACCAAAATTCAAAGTTTAAGTACCTCAAACAATTAAGCAAAGATCACATAGGAACCACAAACCAATATGAAAAGGAGATGGACTAAAATGCAATATGCAAAGAGTTTAAAAATATGAAAAAATATTTTTAGGAACCTCAACATGTCCTCTAACAAATACAAAAAGAATGAGATGCAAATCATGTATGATGAGAACAAAAATCAACAAGGCAGGGTGTGCATATATGAAACAATCCAAAAAGAAATTAATTAAACAATTAATTCATGGGCACAAAATAAAATAAAAATGGAAAATAAAATTTGCCTAAATTTTATAAAACCCTAAATATGCTTCTTGAATTTTTTTGGGATTTTTGGATGCATTTAATTAATTTTAAAAATTAAAAAGCAAAATGCAACAATTAAAATGAAATAAAATGAAAATAAAAGCCAGGGGGTGCAAACAGCAAGGGAAGCACGTTCAATACACCAAATGGGCTGAAGGGGGAGGTGTGGATATCAAGCCCAGGTCAAAAGACCCATCAGCAAAGTCAACACACCCCACACACACCATCAGATTCATCCAAAGGCTCACAAGCAGTCAACAAAACCAAGGTAATCAAGATTAACGCATCAGATCACAAGACACACAATAACAACGATACACGCGCACACATCCACACCATCAGAAATTAAAATCAAAGCACGTGGGAAGCACATGAGAATTTTAATGCGTTGGCATAATCCAAACCATCAGATTAAATCAATGTTCCAGATCAGTCAATCAAAACACAAAGCATGCAAGATCAAGGGTTAAGATTTGAGGCACACGATAACACACATAGACTAGCACACACACACATTAAATAAAACACAAGAAAATTAAATGAGGTGGCAAGATCTGAACCATCAGATCAACATCACGAACGGCCAGGATTTTGTCTTCTTCCTTCAAACCTCAGACGACCTGAAAAGCAAACCAGGTGTCGGAACCCTAGCTCCGGTCACCTTCTCCGGTGACACCAAACGGAGATCCAACAAATTTTTTCCAGAATTCACAAACGAGTATATCATTCCAACCATAATTCAACAAGGATTTCATATATCATATTCATTTCATCAAATAACAAACACACAGTGCAAATCGAAGGAAAACATAAATGGATCTAAAATTTCAACTCCAAAATACACACATGTTACACGTCCAAACTCACAAAAAAATACATCAGCATCATCAGTGAAGCATGAGGATCATTTTGCACACCAAAAAAATGAGTTCTATGATGGTGAAAATCACACTAACCTGAAATTTGCAGAGCTCGAAATACGCCAAGAACTCCTTCTAAAAGCTGCAAATCTTCCTCTTTTGAGCTCTATTTGTAAAATAAATGCAAATAGAAACTTGAATCTGGCTAGATCTAGGATTTTGAACTTGGACCCTCTTGAAATCAACTTGATGAAATCCTTGCTCAGAGCTTCAAATGATGGATGATTGTTGTTCTATAGAGTGTGATGATCACAAATATGGGAATAAATCTCAATGAAACCCTATGAGAAAGGAGTTTCGAAGGAGAGAAAGTTTGGAGTGAAAAATGAATTCTGAGCAGAAATGAGTGCATGACCTAGCTTTGTGCGTGTGAGTTAGCTTATATACACCTCATTAGACCTCTGATCACAATTAAAACTTGATTAATCCCTTGGTTAATGAAATTGGATGGTTTATGCCAAAATGCACTTTGTGATGCCACCACTAATCCACACGTGCAAAGGCCACGAAACAAGCATGATTCATTCACATTTCTTCTGCTGATCACAAATGAATTGTACTTGGGCTTTGTGGATGCTTGGTTTGTGAGTTTTGATTCATCTTGCAAAAATGCATTTTATGAAATAAGTGAGAAACATGGCACGATTTCACTTGGTTCAAGGGTCAAAAATGATCCTCATGAAGTGTACTTGGATGTTGTAATGTGACTTGAAGCATTAGAGGTCATTACAAGTCATTTTAAACCAAAATGCCAAAGGTGGAAAAAATGAACCATGTGAAAACCTTAAAAACCAACCTTGAGTCTTTTGATTATAAGTTGAGTTCCACAAATGATATGGAGACAAACTAGTACTTTTTGGAAATGGGAGAGAAAGATCTTCAACTTTCATGTTGGAGGAAAATTCATTTGAAGCTTCTTTGATGATGAAAAGTCAAGTTGAATGTGGTGGAAAAACTGCCAAAAATGGAAAGTTCTCATTATAGGTCATTTTCCAAATTTAGTAACTTTTGTAGAAACCCTTGATTCTTGATAAATGGTATGAAACTTGACCCTTGAAGACCATATGAGGATGTGAGACCTTGAAAACCCTGAAGAGAACCTCAAAATTCCACAGTTGACTTCCCCTCTCACTGTTGACTTTTCTTGGTCTACAAGCAATTGATCCACTGAACATCTTTCACAATGAAACACTAGCCAAGTCTTTCCTCCATGAGTACTTGTAAGCATATAGAACCTCATGAGAATGTATTTGAGCAAGCAAAACCCATCAAGAAGCCTTTTGGAATCAAAACCCTAATTTGGACCATCTGATTAGGAGAGAAAGATTCACTTGAAATCCTTTGCCATTCTTGACCTTGTGAAGATATGATGAACTCCTCAAACCACCTTGAGGCTTGAGACTCCTTTGAGATGAACCAAGTACCTTGATCCCATGCTAAGAACCAATGCCATGCACAAATGCTAATGCAAGAAATGCAAAGAAACATAAGCCAGTTAGCTAAAAACAAGAAGGCAAATTTTGGGGTGTTACAATTACTAACAGTTGAATAAGGTAACGATTGAGAATAAGTGTCCCTTTTCATGAATAGATAACAGGAATTGGTTTGGTTGAGTTTGAGTGAAATCACAATTGGTTGGAATGATTGATAGAAGTGGTGAATTGTGTGAGTTGAGGCTTTGATCGATTTAATGTGACTGGCTATGGTTGTTATCATCGGGGTAGGCTGTTATTTACTCGATTAAGCTTGTATGTGAGTAACTAGTTACTCAGTGAAAATTTTTTCATAAGCTTTAAGAATTTATATCTTTTGGAATTTGGTTGGCCATTACAACATACAGTGATGTTATTTGGTGTTAGTAATGCGTTTGTAATGTTTATGGAGTAGATGAATCGTATCTCCCATATTTATTTGGATAAGTTCGTAATGGCTTTGAATAAGGATATTCAGATTTGTTATAAACTCAGAGGAAGAAAGGGTAGAGTGTTTGAGATTTGAATTACAAGTGTCGAAAAGAGACGAAGTTTTATGCTAAGTTATTCAAGTGAGAATTTGGGTTGAAAAAGGTTAGTTTTCTTGGATATGTTATTTCAGATGAGAGTATGGTTATGGATCCATCGGAAGTAGATGCAGTTCTACAATGAGAGGCTCCGAAGTTGGTTAAAGATATTAGAATCTTTTTGGACTTTGGTTGGTTATTACCGGAGGTTATGAAAGGTTTTTCCAAGTTAGCATTTTCGTTATGACAAATGACTTGTAAAAGGTAAGTCATTTTCTTTGGATGTTCATTGCGAGGAAAGTTTTAGAGAGCTAAAGTAGAAGTTGTCTACGGCTCCAGTTTTGATCCTGCGTGATCCTGATCAACCGTTTGTGAAGTATTGGAATGCGTCTTGATGAGTTAGTCAGTGTGTTAATGCAAGAGGGTAAAGTTGTGGCTTATGCTTTACGACAATTGAGGATTCATAGAAGGATCTATACTATTTTGGATTTGGATTTGGTTGCGGTTGTATTGTGTTGGAATATTTGGAGATATTATCTTTATGGTTCTAGGTTCGAAGTGTTTAGTAATCACAAGAATATTGAGTACTTGTTTGGTCTGAAGTGTCATACCCCAAATTTTAACCACTAAGATTTCCATCATTGTGTCAATCATCATCACAATATGGATGAACCATCATGCCTCATCAAATGCCTCAAGGGTTGTTGAGCATTCACTACAATCAAAATTAGGGTTTTAAGCCCTCTCAGAGCCTTAGACAAAGGATCAATCAAGGAATGTCTTGATCTTCAACTTGTCTAGCCTCTAAAATATCCACAATGGATCAAAAGGACTCCCACTTCAAGGATTAAGCACAAGGCTGCTCCCTTCTAGGTGGATCAAGTCTCAAGATCGACAGTGTCACCAAATTAGGGTTTTGGTCGACCAGGGCCTCCAGATGGAAATTTTTCATTTGGGCACAAGCCAATGATCCAAAACATAACCTAATATACTCCATGAAACCTCATGGACCCAATCATCAAGTCAATTTGACCTCAGGGGATGCATTCATCAAAAATCAGGAATTAGGGTTTCTTAAGCTAATTCACCCCTAAGTTGACTTTTGGGACAAATTATGAGCCAAGACCTCAAGACATGATTTGAGGGTCTCTAATATACTATATTGATCAATTTGCAACAATGGATTAATCCAAGAAGCTTGAGCAACAAGTCTCAATTTCATCTGCACCACAATTAGGGTTTCGCGAGGAAAGTCAACTGTAACTTTGACTTTTGACCAGGACATGCTCCCTGTAACGCCCCGATTTGTTTAATTGTATTTATTTATTTCATTTATGTGAATTTTGTGAAATTGTGGATTTATTGTATTTTACCTGCTAATTAAGCTAATGGTTAATTTCTCTGATAGATAAAATAATTGTATTAAATTATTATTTATTTTCAACTTTGATTTCCAGAAATATATTTCATCGGTATGCTTATGTTTCATAGAATTTTGGGAGCGTTTGCGTGGTATTTGAGAGTAGGGGCATTTTAGTCATTTTATATTATATTTTTATAACTAAGAAAGAAAAGAGATGGAAATAGAAAGGAGAGAAAAATAGAGAGAAAGAAATAGGAAGAGGAAAAAAAGAGAAGAAGGAAAAAGGGAAGAAAAGAGGAGAAGAGAAGAAAAGTGAGAAAATCTTGGAAAATCAAAGAAAACAACTTCTAGAATCAATTTAATCGGGTAAGGGTGCGAAACTCAGTTATTGTATGCTTGTATATGATTATGTATGTGTGTTTGTGGTTGGTATTGGATTGAATTGGAAAAAAATTTAGTAAAACCTATATTATGTAAAATTGATTAGAAATCGATTAAATGTGTTGGAAATTATGTTTTTCATGCTCATTATTGTTGTTACATGATAGATACATGTTGTTATGCATTGTATTGGTAATTTTCTGGGTGTAGGTGAGAAATTGGATGATTTGGGGTGGAAAACGCATAACTTTGTTCTGCAGATTTTTTTCTGGTTTTTCCAGGTCATACGCGTATAGGGCATGTTCGTACGCGTATGGACCTTGGCGATACGCGTAACATGGGCGAGTCTTGGGCCAATACGCGTATGGGATGACATTTTGCTCGGCCATCTGCCCATTTGCGTATGATACGCGTAACATTTTAGGGCAATACGCGTACGGTGTTGGCACTACGCTATTGGAATTTTAACGTGAATTTTGGGAAAAATGAGTCTCTGTCCATACGCGTATGGCCTTTGGCATTACGCGTATGGCAAGGCGAGAAATCAGGGCAATACGCGTATGAGACGGGCTATACGCGTATGGTCAGGAAAATTGTAAAATGGGATTTTTTCAAAATATCGTTTTCGTTTTTCTTTCGTAACTTGGGTTCCGTTTATCCGATTTTTACATTCTTGGTATCGTTGAAAAGCTATTGAGCTGTACTTTCTTATTATGATGATTTGGAATTTGTTAGCCGATTTAATTATGTCGGGAATTTGGAATAGTGTCGATTTGTCGACTTTTGTCGTTGTAATTGTGATTAATTAATGTGTGTCATGCAAGAGGCTGTTGTATGATGTAAATGTATGTGTTTAGGTGGTGTTGTGATGATTTGTGGCCGTATGGCAATTAAATCCATTGTTTTGGGCTTAAGTGCAAAGTGTGATTTTGTTGATGGAGATGAATGCATTTATATGTGTAATTGAATGTCATGAGTCATTGTATGCTCAGCATCATGATATGCATTCTGGTAACGTCCTGAGTGACGGATTGATTCTAGAGGGAATCCGCTATAACATCGTATGCCTTAAAGATAAGAGGACTTAAAGCGATCGGATGGATCGTGTGCCTTAAAAATAAGAGGACCTAAAGCGATGTTTATAGATGATCGTGTGCCTTACACAAAGAGGACCTAAAGCGATCGGATCGTGTGCCTTAAATACATAAGAGGACCTAAAGCGATCCATAAATGTCGTGTGCCTTAAATACATAAGAGGACCTAAAGTGACGGGGAACATCGTATGCCCGACGGGGATTTACAGTGATGTAACGAGCGATGGTTCCAGCAGAGTTCCTGAGCGAACTGGTGTTGAGAATTGATGGAAGTCGGTATCGCATATGCATTTGCATAGAGTCGTTGTGTCGGTCTCTTTGCATCTGCATGAATTATGATTGCATTGTTGATATGTGGAAAATCATGATTTAATTGATTTTGTGTGAGACATTGTGATAGCATTTGTGAATTGATGTGCATTCGTGTTAAATGCATTGAATTATGAATGATATGTTTTGTGTATAAACATATGTATCATGTGTGAATAGGTGATTATGTGAATATAATCTATATATGCTTTACGCGTGGGTATGTGATAATTGTGGTGAGAATACTTGATATGTGTATTTTTATGTCGATATATATAATTATATGCATTTATATTATAATTGTGTTTCTCACCCTTCTGCTGTTTTATAATGCTCTATAAGGCATTGCAGATTAGAGTTGCTGGAGGTCTTTTTGTGAAGCTTAGGACTTCATTCTTTTGTCGGTCGGCTCTGATATGTGACACCGGGTAGTTAGGGAGGCCGTTTGTGATTATTGTGTATTATGTATATTTATATATATATATATATATATATATATATATATATATATATATATATATATATATATATATATATATATATATATATATATATATCTTTTGGCTTGTGCATGTATAACTTGATGTATGACGAACTTTTCATGTGATATATATATATATATATATATATATATATGATATTCAGTTTTAGATTTTCCGCTTTTATTCTAAAATCTGAAATGTGGGTGTAAGGAAACTGAGTTCCTCTGTTGATTGCTACCCCACTGTTGCATATCTTTATGAGCAGGTGTTGTATGTTTTGTTTCAATATAATGTGATTCTCCTTGTCTATGCCATGATAATTTGAATATACTCTGATGAAATTTTGAATTTTCTTTTACCGCTTTATTTAATTGGGGGTATAGATTGGGGGTGTTACATTAAGTGGTATTAGAGCCAGTCCGTGTCAGTTGTGTCAGTCCTTGTTGGTCTTTATGGTTCGGTGAGCTGTTTGTTTAACCATAGTTTCTGTTATTGGGAATGAACAGAATATGGCTGGTAGGAATGACGCTGCTTTGGCTGCTGCTATGCAAGCTATGGCTCGGGCTGTGCAGGGTGCACCTAATGCTGCAGGTAATGATGAGTTCAGGAAGAACAAACCGCCTATCTTCAAAGGAAGATATGATCCTGATGGTGCACAGATTTGGTTGAAAGAGATTGAAAGGATCTTCTGAGTGATGGATTGTGATGAGGATCAGAAGGTGAGACTGGGTACTTACATGTTGCAAGAAGAAGCTGATGATTGGTGGGTTAGTACTCGTCATGTGTTGGAAGCTGCAGAGGAGGAGATTACTTGGGCTGTGTTTAGCATCGAGTTTATGAGGAAGTGTTTTCCTGAAGATGTAAGAGGAAAGAAGGAGATTGAGTTCTTGGAATTGAAACAAGGTAGTATGTCTGTTGTTGATTACACTGCTAAGTTTGTGGAGCTTGTGCAGTTTTATCCACATTATGCTGAAGCGACTGCGGAATTTTCTAAGTGTGTAAAGTTTGAGAATGGATTGCGTCCTGAGATAAAGCAGGCAATTGGTTATCAAAGGATTCGGAGGTTTTCTGATTTGGTGGATTGTTGTAGGATTTATGAGGAGGATAGTAAGGCTCGTTCTACTTTCTATAAGAGTGTGAGCGAGAGGAAAGGGAAGCAACAGTTCCGTGATGGTCCGTATGTCACACCAGCTGATAAGGGTAAACAAAGGGGGAATTTTGAGAAAAGGCCAAGTGGAGGAGGTATGTCTAATTCTCCAAGATGTTTTAGGTGTGGTGAATTAGGACACCGTCAGTTTGAATGTAGGAAAGATTTGAGGACGTGTTCAAATTGTGGAGGTTTAGGGCATGTTGCAGCTGATTGTAAAAGGAATATGGTGAAGTGTTTCAAATGTGGTGAACCTGGGCATGTTAGTACGAAGTGTCCGAAACCGACGAAAGCTCAGACTGGTGGGAAAGCTTTTGCTTTGGCAGGGACTCAGAATCCAAGTGCAGACCGTCTGATCAGAGGTACTTGTTTTATTAATAGTATGCCTTTAGTTGCTATTATTGATACCGGAGCGACTCATTCGTTTATTTCGTCTGAGTGCGCGAAGCGTTTGAATCTTGTGTTGTCTTCGGTGGGTGGTGAGATGGTTATTGATACTCCAGCAATGGGGTTAGCAACTACTTTTTTTGGTTTGTTTAAGTTGTCCTTTGACCATTTATGGTAAAGACTTTGAAATGGATTTGGTGTGTGTGCCGTTAGTTGCAAGATTATTAGTGTTGTTTGGACAGTGTTGTTCCCGATTCCAGAGGGAATGCGGAGGTAAGGTTTATGTCGACTAAGGATTGGTGCCTTAGGTAGTTTTGCGCGTGAGATGTAAGGAATGCTATTATAGATTGGTAAAGACGGTTTATGCCCCATCATGATTGCCGGTTCTCCAATGAAAAATTAAGGAACTGATCACCCTTAATCTCTTGTTGATAGCAGACGGGAATTATGTTGGATGGAATAGACGCGTCTTTCCGGCTTTGATAGTGTGTGCAATGAATTGTTTGGAATTAAGAAAATGATTACGGATTGTTTTGGATGAGTCGATGAAGATTCTTATATCGGAAGATTAGACGGATTAGAGGTTTGTGTATGTGAGTTAAGTTGGAATGTCTCTGAGGGAGAATGATTGGGTATTACTAAGGGTTGTTCTCAGAGAGTAGAGTGTGAACTTAAATTGGATGAAGGTGAATAATCGAGGTTATATCTGCTAAGTGAGTAGGACACTCTTTGGAGTTGAGACTAAGGTGTTTGATATAGTTGTGAGGCTAGTGTTCTGAAAATTGGTAGGAAAGTCACAGTGTTAGGTCGTCAGTTGTGCATGGTTTTCGGATGTGTTTTGGATGGAATATTAAGGTGTTGTCTTAGAAAGCTCCAGTATTGTTAGTAACAAAAAGGAAGGATGATTGAATGGAATAACAAGTATGAGAAGTATGACGGTATTGAGACTATGGGAAGCAAAACTTAGAGTTCTGGTGAGGTTCGGGGTCTTTGGAATTTTAGAGAAGTAATGGAAATCTTGAGAAGACCTTAGGTGTGGATGTAATATTTGAGAATTCTTGTTGGTTGGTGGTTAATATATGTTGGGATTTATGGAATCTGGACTGTCACGAGAAGGAATTGTGTATAGATTACTGACAGTTGAATAAGGTAACGATTGAGAATAAGTGTTCCCTTTCGGGAATAGATGATTGGAATGGTTTGGTTGAGTTTGATTGAAATTACAATTTTTTGGAACGTTTAGTAAGGATAGTGAATTTTGTGAGTTGAGGCTTTAATCTATTTAATGGGACTGGTTAGGTTTGTTATCATGGGATTAGGTTGTTATTTACTCGGTTAAGTTGTGATGTGTCCTTGACAAGTTTAGTCATTGTGTTAATGCAAGAGGGTAAAGTCGTGGCTTATGCTTTACGACAATCGAGGATTTATGAAAGGATCTATACTGTTCTGGATTTGGAATTGCTTGCGGTCATATTGTGTTGGAAATTTTGGAGGTATTATCTTTAAGGTTCTAGGTTTGAAGTGTTTGGTAATCACAAGAGTTTAGAGTGCTTGTTTAGTATGAAGGAATAGAGTATGAGACAACGAGGAAGGTTGGAATTCGTGACGAGTTATGAATTTGGCTTGGATTACCCTTCGGGAAAAGCTAAGGTTGTGCCTGAAAAGTTAAGTCGAAAGTTGTTATGCATGTTTGTTTTGATGGTTAGAGAATTGAAATGATTGGAGCAGCTCCGAGACTTGTGTCGGGTGTGTGAGATAACACAGGAGAGTGTGAGGTTGGAAATATTAAAGTGAACAGTGATTTTTGGCGAATACGAGAAAGAGTTAGACTTTGGATGTGGAATTAATAGTTTTGATGGTTACGAGTAATCAGAGTGTGCAACGAAAGCGTGAGGTGGCATAATTCATATATGAGTGTGTGACTTGTAAGAGTTCGTAGGTTGAATGTTGGAAATATGTAAGAATGATGACACCATTGGACGTTTCAGAATGGAAGTGATAGGTGAAAGGTTTAGCTATTATTCATGGGCTACTATATAGATGGATGTCTTCGTTATATGGTCGACTGGGGAATCGTAGAATTGTTGTAATAATGTGGTGTGACAAGGATGTTGGCATTGTGGCTATGTAGAGGTTGTTGAAACGAGGTTGGGTCGTGGAACTTGTGTTCTTGTTGTGTTTTGGTTCAAGAGTGAACCTGTGCGTGTTCGTAACTTGTGGATTCTTTGAGTTGTGAGTTGGTCGTCAAGTGCATCGTATGGGCTTTGCATCTTGTCGTTGTAGTTGTCGTCGTTGTCGTGTCGTGGTGGTAGCTGTTGTTAGCAAGGTGGGTCGTCAGTTTGTGTTATTCGTGGTGTGACTTTGGTAGGCCTGATAGTTTGTTGGTCGAATGCGAGAGTCGTATCCGGAGTTGTTCGTCTCAGTTATATTTTTGAGGACGAAAATGTCTAAGTGGGGGAGAATTGTAACGCCCCGATTTGTTTAATTATATTTATTTATTTCATTTATGTGAATTTTGTGAAATGTGTGGATTTATTGTATTTTACCTGCTAATTGAGCTAACCGGTTAATTTCTCTGATAGATAAAATAATTGTATTAAATTATTATTTCTTTTCAACTTTTATTTCCCGAAATATATTTCATCGGTATGTTTATGTTTTATAGCATTTTGGGAGCGTTTGCGGGGTATTTGAGAGTAGGGGCATTTTAGTCATTTTATATTATATTTTTATAACTTAGAAAGAAAAGAGATGGAAATAGAAAGGAGAGAAAAATAGAGAGAAAGAAATAGGAAGAGGAAAAAAAGAGAAGAAGGAAAAAGGGAAGAAAAGAGGAGAAGAGAAGAAAAGTGAGAAAATCTTGGAAAATCAAAGAAAACAACTTCTAGAATCGATTTAATCGGGTAAGGGTGCGAAACTCAGTTATTGTATGCTTGTATATGATTATGTATGTGTGTTTGTGGTTGGTATTGGATTGAATTGGAAAAAAATTTAGTAAAACCTATATTATGTAAAATTGATTAGAAATCGATTAAATGTGTTGGAAATTAAGTTTTTCGTGCTCATTATTGTTGTTACATGATAGATACATGTTGTTATGCATTGTATTGGTAATTTTCTGGGTGTAGGTGAGAAATTGGATGATTTGGGGTGGAAAACGCAGAACGTTGTTCTGCAGATTTTTTTCGTGTTTTTCCAGGTCATACGCGTATGGGGCATGTTCGTACGCGTATGGACCTTGGCGATATGCGTAACATGGGCGAGTCTTGGGCCAATACGCGTATGGGATGTCATTTTGCTCGGCCATCTGCCCATTTGCGTATGATACGCATAACATTTTAGGGCAATACGCGTACGGTGTTGGCACTACGCGTATTAGAATTTTAACGTGAATTTTGGGAAAAATGAGTCTCTGTCCATACGCGTATGTCCTTTGGCATTACGCGTATGGCATGGCGAGAAATCAGGGCAATACGCGTATGAGAGGGGCCATACGCGTATGGTCAGGAAAATTGTAAAATGGGATTTTTTCAAAATATCGTTTTCGTTTTTCTTTCGTAACTTGGGTTCCGTTTAACCGATTTTTACATTCTTGGTATCGTTGGAAAGCTATTGAGCTGTACTTTCTTATTATGATGATTTGGAAATTGTTAGCCGATTTAATTATGTCGGAAATTTGGAATAGTGTCGATTTGTCGACTTTTGTCGTTGTAATTGTGAGTAATTAATGTGTGTCATGCAAGGGGCTGTTGTATGATGTAAATGTATGTGTTTAGGTGGTGTTGTGATGATTTGTGGCCGTATTGCAATTAAATGCATTGTTTTGGACTTAAGTGCAAAGTGTGATTTTGTTGATGGAGATGAATGCATTTATATGTGTAATTGAATGTCATGAGTCGTTGTATGCACAACATCATGATATGCATTCTGGTAACGTCCTGAGTGACGGATTGATTCTAGAGGGAATCCGCTATAACATCGTGTGCCTTAAAAATAAGAGGACTTAAAGCGATCGGATGGATCGTGTGCCTTAAAAATAAGAGGACCTAAAACGATGATTATAGACGATCGTGTGCCTTATACAAAGAGGACCTAAAGCGATCGGATCGTGTGCCTTAAATACATTAGAGGACCTAAAGCGATCCATAAACGTCGTGTGCCTTAAATACATAAGAGGACCTAAAGCGACGGGGAACATCGTATGCCCGACGGGGAGTTACAGTGATGTAACGAGCGATGGTTCCAGCAGAGTTCCAGAGCGAACTGGTGTTGAGAATTGATGGAAGTCGGTATCGCATATGCATTTGCATAGAGTCGTTGTGTCGGTTTCTTTGCATCTGCATGAATTATGATTGCACTGTTGATATGTGGAAAATCATGATTTAATTGATTTTGTGTGAGACATTGTGATAGCATTTATGAATTGATGTGCATTCGTGTTAAATGCATTGAATTATGAATGATATGTTTTGTGTATAAACATATCATTTAATTGTGAGTAATTAATGTGTGTCATGCAAGGGGTTGTTGTAAGATGTAAATGTATGTGTTTAGGTGGTGTTGTGATGATTTGTGGCCGTATGGCAATTAAATGCATTGTTTTGGGCTTAAGTGCAAAGTGTGATTTTGTTGATGGAGATGAATGCATTTATATGTGTAATTGAATGTCATGAGTCATTGTATGCTCAGCATCATGATATGCATTCTGGTAACGTCCTGAGTGACGGATTGATTCTAGAGGGAATCCGCTATAACATCGTGTGCCTTAAAAATAAGAGGACTTAAAGCGATCGGATGGATCGTGTGCCTTAAAAATAAGAGGACCTAAAGCGATGATTATAGACGATCGTGTGCCTTATACAAAGAGGACCTAAAGCGATCGGATCGTGTGCCTTAAATACATTAGAGGACCTAAAGCGATCCATAAACGTCGTGTGCCTTAAATACATAAGAGGACCTAAAGCGACGGGGAACATCGTATGCCCGACGGGGAGTTACAGTGATGTAACGAGCGATGGTTCCAGCAGAGTTCCTGAGCGAACTGGTGTTGAGAATTGATGGAAGTCGGTCTCGCATATGCATTTGCATAGAGTCGTTGTGTCGGTCTCTTTGCATCTGCATGAATTATGATTGCACTGTTGATATGTGGAAAATCATGATTTAATTGATTTTGTGTGAGACATTGTGATAGCATTTATGAATTGATGTGCATTCGTGTTAAATGCATTGAATTATGAATGATATGTTTTGTGTATAAACATATGTATCATGTGTGAATAGGTGATTATGTGAATATAATCTATATATGCTTTACGTGTGGGTATATGATAATTGTGGTGAGAATACTTGATATGTGTATTTTTATGTCGATATATATAATTATATGCATTTATATTGTAATTGTGTTTCTCACCCTTCTGCTGTTTTATAATGCTCTATGAGGCATTGCTGATTAGAGTTGCTGGAGGTCTTTTTGTGAAGCTTAGGACTTCATTCTTTTGTCGGTCGGCTCTGATATGTGACACCGGGTAGTTAGGGAGCCATTTGTGATTATTGTGTATTATATATATATATATATATATATATATATATATATATATATATATATATGATATTCAGTTTTAGATTTTCCGCTTTTATTCTAAAATCTGAAATGTGGGTGTAAGGAACTGAGTTCCTCTGTTGATTGCTACCCCACTGTTGCATATCTTTATGAGCAGGTGTTGTATGTTTTGTTTCAATATAATGTGATTCTCCCTGTCTATGCCATGATAATTTGAATATACTCTGATGAAATTTTGAATTTTCTTTTACCGCTTTATTTAATTGGGGGTATAGATTGGGGTGTTACACTCCCAAACCCTAAGACATGATTCAATATACCCAATGACACCCATGGAACATGTCCATCAAGTTTGATTTAGGTCAAGGACATGATTTCCTGAAGAATTACACAATTTGGAATTCATCTGATAAAAAGTCAACTGTGCACAAAAGTCAACTTTGACTTTTTGAGATTTTTCACCAAAATGGATTTTTAACCCTAAAATGATGTTAATGTATGATTTGAATCATCATTCATCAAGAAAAAATCAAAGAAAGTGGGATAACTTGTAAAAGGGGTAACCATAAAAACTTAGAAAAATTTCTAAGTTATGGAAAAAGTGACACTAATGTGCCAACTTTGGAGGACCATAACTCCTAAACCACAAGGCCATTGTTCCCCATTCAAAGCTTGATTTGTAGATCACATTGCCCTCTACAAAAGCTTCATACTGACCTATGTCCAAATTCCTCATGGATTTTGAGTTATGGAGTGATCAAAATCAAGAAAAGTCACCTTGTTCCAACACTTAGTGAAAATTTCACTAAGTCAGAATCTGCCTTTACTTTTTTTCAAATATAGGGGGATTTTTCACTTGGATTCAAAAGAGATCAAAACCAAACATGTTCAAACAGTTGTTGTATCATGTAAGGGCTTTCCAAAATGGCCAAGAACATTACCAAATTCAATTTGAGCTATGAGATATGACATTGGCAAGATGCCTTGCTGAAATCTGCCAAGGCAAGGAAGATTTTTGCACTTTTGGTCGATTTGCCAAAATCAGCCAAATACAAACACTCCTATCCACTTGGACACCTCTGAGGATTGAATCTAAAAGGGACAATCACTGAGCCAAGCCTCCAAAGTCTTTGGAACAAGAAATAACATGTTGAACCTAGAATTGCCAAAATAGGGACAAGACTCCAATTTTGGATTGGAGAATTCAATGGAAGCATCAAGGTGGCATGAACTGAGCTCTTAGCAACTGAATTCAGTCAGGACTTATCCAAGACCAAGGGAACCAGCAGCCTGTGCCCTAACCTCTAGTCAATGGCTAGAGGAGACTTGGATTTTCATTTGCCAACATTGGCCAAACCTACTCAGTAGTTTCCATTCACTATTCCTTTCAAAACAAACTTGCTCTACTATAAATAGAGCTCAATTGTGATCAGTTTGAGTACACCAAAGCCATCAAACAGATGCTTTCCTCAAAATCTATTCTTTCACTCAATTTTGCCTTCTAAGGCAAGTCACTATCGGGTTTTGAGTTTGAGAGTTTTTCCAATCAAACCAATCACACACATACCCCTCATATACATCACATTGAGCTGATCAAACACTTAAACAACAACTGGAACACTGATTTCTCAAAATCACCAGTCAATTGTTCAAGGTTTTAACCAAGTTGCAGTTGAGATGCCATGAAGTGATCCAGCCAGTTTCAATCAAGTCCAAGCATTCAAACACACTCCATAGGGTGTAGGGAAGCTGTTGAGATCATCACAACTCATCTGTAACACCTCCAACTCAGAAATCAATTTGCTCTTGCTGTCACGACCTAGAGGTAAGCCTAAACTTGGTCATCTCTCAATCCATGCCATTTTTACTGCAGAATAATTTGGCCATATGTTCATAATCATGCATGGAATGTTTCCCCTCAATTAATTGCATTGTTTGAATCATGTATCAAAAATCCCAGCCTTCATGCAGAATCTAGGGTTCGTGAGGACCGTTCATGATTTCTTGTTTTATGTTTAATTTAAATGAAATTAATTATCATAGACATGATCGTGAGGTTGAAACGAGTTGATTGGTATGTGGATTGCATGATATGATTAAGTATTCAGTGAGATTGGATAGAAAATGCAAATCTGGGAAACTCAGAACACGCGCGTGTTCTTGCCCTTGTTCTTGGCGCCATTTTCCAACATTTGAATATTTGAATTTTGTGATTTTTATTTAATTGATTCAAAAATTAATTTCTCTCTGAGTTTTAATGATTTTGAGTTGATTCTTTTTTTAATAATTCACAAAAATGTTAAAATATTTTATTTTATGAAAATAATCCCAAAAATATTATTTATTTCATATAATTGATATTTTTGCAAAGAATTAATATTTTAATTGCTTTTGACATTTAAAATATTTTTTCCCTCTTGATTTTGTAAAGATTAATGACTTCTAATTATTTTGTAGGTCAATACTTGATTTTTGAAGCATTAATCCAAGATCATAATTTGTTTCCCACATGTTAAACAATTTTTGATCATTTTAATTGAATTTTTATTCAATTAAAATACATTTTGGAAATAAATTAGGGTTTTTTAATTCAACCCTCACAAATCATTTTAAAAACTTTCTTGGCCTCTATTAGAGTGTAAGACCCAACCCACTTGTACAGAAATATTTTGGGCCTCACTTATTGTATAAGTCCCTCTGTACATTTTTAAATTCGGCACAATCGTCGCTAGTTTAAAAATAAACCCTGGGCCTCTCCTTGAGCTATAAGACCCATTCAAAACTTTTGGGCCTCTAATAGAGTGTAAGACCCAACCCCCTTTTAACCAAAACAATTTTGGGCCTCAGATATTGTATAAGCCCCTCTGCGTTAAAAGAAAACCTCGGCGCGATTGCCATTTTAAACGGAAAAACCAACTGGGCCTACCCTCGTGTTATAAGCCCCACTCTTTTTCTTTAAAAACTTTTTGGGCCTCTTGAGAGAGTGTAAGATCCATCCCTTTGTACAGAAAACCTTTTTGGGCCACAGTCACTTGTATAAATCCCTCTGTACAAATTCAACAGTGCAATCACTGGTAAAACCCTGGGCCTCTCCTTGAGCTGTAAGCCCCAAATGTTTCTTTTTCAAAGCACTTTCTCCTTTGATTTTGAATATACTGTTGTTTTCAATCTGTCTTTGTTGAACAACTAACCAAACAACATGGAAGCTCTACAACCGAGTAAGTGTTTATACGCTTTCATTTACCGTTTTCATATACATATAACTGTATTGGGGGGCTGTTTCGCTGTAAGTCTTCTTTCATAAACTCATATCAACTGTGTAATAATAGTATAGATATTTAGAGTTTTCCCGGCAACTACGTCTAGAACTAGGTAAGGCCGTTTCGTTTATTCGTAGAAATAGACAGCTAGATCCCCAATAGGATCACCAGATACAGTCTTCTCTTCGGCTGTCCTCATTAGGAATTATCAAGAAACTCTACTCCCAGAGATGAATGTATTCTCCGTGAATGGCATCTTTGAGTTTCTTCCAAATTCTCGAACTTTCCTGGCTTGATCTATTCCTTGTGAATAGCCTGTCTTGATTTTCTCGGGGTTTGGGGACCCACGGGCTTCTTAAAAGCATCGGCCTCCTCTTAGGCATCGTACAAGGACCCATAGGCTTCCTAAAAGCATCCCCGCCTCCTCTTGGGCTTAGTACAAGGACCCGTCGACTTCTTAGAAGTATTCACAGCCTCCTCTTAGGCTTCGTATAATGATCTCTTCCTCCGGGAATGATAGCCTCCTCTTGGGCTTAGTACAAGGACCCGTCGGCTTCTTTAAAGCAACCTCGCCTCCTCTTGGGCTTCGTACAAATTGTCCCGACGACCTCCTAGAGGTATAGGAACAGAACCTAGTCATCTTCATAGAACAGTCCTTTCAAAGAGTCTACTACTGTTTCTCAAAGCATAGTACAAAAGATGAAACTCTAGACACAGACAGTCTAATATCCTTGAGTCTCAAAGACATTCTCAAGTGACACATTCGTTAAATAGGAAAGAAACCCCGTGGACTCGGACAGTCTCAATACCCTTGGATTCCCCCTTTCCTTAAAGAACAGGAAATGACCCTGATCCTCGAATCAAATCCTTGAGTACAGTGTTACTCATATAAGAACTGATTTTCTCTTTAAAATCAGTATACTGGATCTGTCACTCAACTAAAACAGTTACAATAGCCTCCTCTTGGCCTTTGTACAATGATTCTTCCCAGCGAAGCAAACGTTTAGCCTCTCTCTCGGGCTTTGTATGAGACACATAAGAGACTTCCTCGTTGAGTTCATCACCCCTTTTGCCTCCATCTCGGGCTTTATACGAGATACAAAAAGGTTCTTATTGAGCTAGACAAATTTTAGCCTCCATCTCGGGCTTTGTAAGAGATACAAAAACACTCTCTTGTTGAGTATAAAAGATCCTCTTGTGGAATCAACCCTTTTAGCCTCTCTCTCGGGCTTCGTACGAGACACACAAAAACTCCCTCTTGTTGGGCAAATAGCTTCCTCTTAGGCTTTGTATAAGAAAACCACTGGTTGATCCAATCAACCTTTTAGCATCAAAGTTGTGTCTCGTTCACAGTACACAAACATCAACAACTCCTTCCCCTTTATCTAATCGCTGTAAGCGGCAAGCCTCTGGATCATCTACATCCATGCCAATGTCCCTCTTTTATCATGATAAATTCCTAAGGAAAGATGGCATTGCTCTACACTGAGTTAAAGTCTTCTCCTTCAGGTTAGAAATCTCCTATAAAGGAAATTATGGCATTGCCGGATTCACACATCCCGGTTAAAGTAATTCTCCTTTATAAATAGTTGTGACATACAACCCCCTTTTTAGAGATGACAAATACTCTCTAAAGTCAACACCCTTTAGCTTCACATCTTGTGCTTTGAACAAGATACAAACTACCTTTCGCTTCACGTCTTGGGCTTAGAACAAGACACCAAAACAACCAGGGACTTAAAATTATTTGAGCAATTCCGAGACTTGTGTCTAGTGTATGAGATAACACAGGAGAGTGTGAGGTTGGGAATATTAAAAGTGAACAGTGATTTTTGGCGAATAGGAGGAAGAG
Organism: Lathyrus tuberosus; assembly: GCA_022829125.1. Classification (NCBI taxonomy): domain Eukaryota; kingdom Viridiplantae; phylum Streptophyta; class Magnoliopsida; order Fabales; family Fabaceae; genus Lathyrus; species Lathyrus tuberosus. The sequence goes on along the minus strand of JALAZF010000481.1, from coordinate 2,759,054 downwards.
TTAGACTTTGGACATGAGATTGGTAGTTTTGATGGGTTACGAGTAATCAGAGTACGCAGCGGAAGCGTGATGTGGCACATTTTATATATACGGGTGGGACTTGTAAGAGTTCATAGGTCAAACATTGGGAACATGTTGGAATGGTGAGACTATTGAACGTTTCAGAATGGAAGTGTTAGGTGAAAGGTTTAAATATTATTTATGGGCTACTATGTAGATGGACGTTTTGGTTGTATGTTCGATTGGTAAATCGTAGCATTGTTTTGTGACAAGAATATTGGTATTGTGGTTACGTAGAGGTTGTTGAAGCGATGTTGTGTCATGGAACTTTATGTTCTTGTTTGTGTTGTTGCCTCGTTTCCATCGTGATGGTCCGAGTGCGAGTAGCTAATTCCCGTGTGTGTTCGTAGCTTGGGTATTCTTCGAGTCGTGAGTTAGTCGTCAAGTGCATTGTATGGGCTTTGCATCTTGTCGTTGTAGTTGTCGTCGTTGTAGTTGTCGTCGTTGTCGTGTCGTTGTTGTAGCTGCTGTTAGCAAGGTGGTTTGTTAGTTTGTGTTATTCGTGGTGCGACTTTGGTTGGCATGTCGGTTTGTTAGTCGGATGCGAGAGTCGTATCCGGAGTTATTCGTATCGGTTATATTTTCGAGGACGAAAATGTCTAAGTGGGGGAGAATTGTAACGCCCCGTTTTATCCGATTTATTTAATCGAGTCGATTTAATTATTTTTGTTTTTATATTATTTTATTCTTGACTTTTATTTGGCAATATATTATTTTTCATTGTTATTATGTTTTATCGCGTTTTGAGAGCCTTTGCGAGATATTTGAGAGTAGGGGGTATTTTGGCCTTTTTGCTTGGTTATTTTTCATAAAATAAAAACATAGAGAGAAAAAGAGAGAAAAGAAAGGGAAAGGAAAAGAAGAGAAAGAAAAGGAGAAGAAAGAAAGAGAGAAGAGGAGAAAGAGGAAAATCGAGGAAACCTTCGTTTCAATCGCGAATAATCGGGTAAGGGTGAGAAATTTCGATTATATCTTGCTTGTGTATGTATATGTGTTGTTGGTTGTAATTGTTTTGGTTGTTTCACAACTTTTTCTCATTAATAAATTGATGAACAATTGATAGAAATCGATGTTTTCGCGGTTGAAACTCGATATAAACTGCGTAGAATACTTGTTGTTAGGATTGGGACATGTTTGGGTTGATATATTGTGATTTGGAAGTGTTTAGATGAGATTTGGAGAGGTTTTGGAGTGAAATTCGTAACAGGAATTATGCAGGAAAAATTCTGGGTTGCGCTGCCCATACGCGTAACAGACAGGGCAATACGCGTATTAGTTAGGGAAATACGCGTATGGCAAGGGGGAAATGAAGACGTTACGCGTATGGAACCCATTTTACACGGCCCTCTGCTGAAATGCGTAATGGTACGCGTACTTGGCAAGGCATTACGCGTAACAAGGGAGGCAATACGCGTACTAGGGTTTTAGTGGAATTTTTGGGGAGAATTTAGTCTCTGCCCATACGCGTAGCACTTTGGGCAATATTTAGTCTCTGCCCATACGCGTAGCACTTTGGCCTAAGGCAATACGCGTATGACTAGAGAGGGTGCAGAATTTTCCCAATTTCGCGTTCGATGCCGTAACTTGTGACCCGTAACTCGGATTAAGACGTTCTTGGTACCGTTGGAAAACTATTGGATTGTTCTTTCTTATTAAAATGGTTTTGATATTGGTGGCCGATTTAATTGTGTCAAGAATTTCGAAATGTGTCGTTTTGTCGACTTTTACGGTCTTAACTGTATGTGATTGATGTGTTATTATGCAATATGCTTTTGATATATATCATATGACTTGTGTGCTGTGGTATAATGTGAATGCATGTGATGAAATGTTGTGATGATGTTTTGTGGCCTAAGGGCAAGTAAATGCAATGTGTTGTGTTTGATTGTATATGCATGATTAAGGATGTTGGAGTGGTTCACATGGTTGTATATATGTGTGCATTTGATTGTCATGAGTCATTGTATGCCAAGCATCATGATATGCATCTTTTGATGTCGTGTGCCCTAGTGGGTGTGAGCGATGAAACGATTCCAGAGGGAATCTGCTATAACGGTCGTGAGCCTTATACCGAGAGGACCTAAAGCGACGTTATAGACGATCGTGAGCCTTATAAAAAGAGGACCTAAAGCAATCGGATCGTGAGCCTTATACAAAGAGGACCTAAAGCGATCCATAAACTTCGTGAGCCTTATACTGAGAGGACCTAAAGCGACGGGGAACATCGTTTGCCCGACGGGGAGTTACACTAAGTAACAAGCGATGATTCCAATAGTTCCTGAGTGAACTAATGATGAGAATGATGGATGGATGGTACCGCGTTTGCATAGAGTCGTTGTGTCTGTCTCTCTGCATTTGTATAAATCATGAATGGATTGATTATGTGTGGAAAATCATGAATGGATTGATTATGTGTGGAAAATCATGAATGGATTGATTATGTGTGGGAAGTTGTGAATTGCTTGATTATGTGTTGAGCTCGTGATAGCATTGGTGATTTGATATGTATTCGTGATAAATGCATTGGTTGTGGATAATATGCTTTATGAATAGACATATGCTACGTGATGTGGTGGTGTGTTTCCATATGTCATAACTTTGGTATGCATTAGGTGTGAATATGTTATTATGTTGGTATAAGTTATATATGCTATGTGTATTAGTATGTGATGCTTGTGGTGAGAATAATTATGCATACGAATTTATATGTGTTACATATTATTATGCAATCTTGATTTAGTTGTTATTTCTCACCCTTCTGCTGTGGTTTGTTGCTCTATGAGGCAATTGCAGATTAGTGTCTCGGAGGCTTTTGTGAAGATTAGTTCTCCATCCTTTTGTCAGTCAGTCTGCTTTGATACGTAACACAGGAGTCGGGGGAACGCTTTTGTGATATATGTATACAATTATAGGATCTATTTCGTATTACCTTTGTATGAATATTTTGATGTTATAAAATGGTTTATTTTGTAAAACAAGTCAGTTATGGATCTTTCCGCTTTATTCCATAATTGAACTTGCCTTTTGTTGGAAAAAGTTTCTCTTTTAGGTTTGTTTCATTTTGTGTTATGTATCAAATTTATGAGCAGGGATTGAGTTTTCTTTCTTTAAATGTGGCATCCTTGTTTCTGTCTAAGAATAATAAATTTTTATCTACTCTGATTTATTTATGTATTATTTATTCGCGATGGGAATTGGGGTGTTACATTAGTGGTATCAGAGCAGGTCGGTCCGTCTGGCCAAGTCGTTGAGTCAGTTGGTGTGACAGTTGAATACTGTCGTTGTTGTTTGTTCCTTAGTATGTGATATATGTGTGAAACACTGTCAGTATTTTCTGGTTTTCTAATCCTTTGTTTTCAGGATTTAGAATGAGATAAGTGGGGGAGAAGCTGGTGATTCTCCAAGTTGCTTCAGGTGTGGAGCGTTGGCTCAGTGTGTTGTAAATTGCACGAGTGTAAGTGTTGTTTGGACAGTGTTGTTCCCGGTTCCGGAGGGAATGCGGAGGTAAGGTTTATGTCGACTAAGGATTTGTGCCTTAGGTAGTTTGTGCGCAAGATGCAAGAAATGCTATTATAGTTTGGTAAAGATGGTCTATGCCCCATCATGATTGTCGGCTGTCTATTGATAATTTGAGAAACTGATCACCCTTAATCTCTTGTTGATATTAGACGAAATTATGTTGGATGGAATAGACGTGTCTTTCCGGCTTGATAGTGTGTGCAATGATTTGTTTGGAATTTAAGAAAATGGTTACAGATTGTTTTGTTGAGTCGATGAAGATTTTTATATCGGAAGATGAGGCGGATTCGAGGTTTTTGTATGTTGGTCAAGTTGGAATGTCTTTGAGAGATAACGATTGGGTATCGTTAATGGTTATTCTCAGAGAGTAGAGATTGACCTTAATTGGACGAAGGTGAATAGCTGAGGTTTATATCTGCTAAGTAAGTATAAAACTCTTAGTAGATGGGACTAAGATGTTTGTTTTGTCTGTGATGATAGTGTTCTGGAAATTGGCAGGAAGTCGCAGTGATGGGCCGTCAGTTGTGCATGGTTTTCAGATGTATTTTTGGATGGAACATTAGGGTTTTGTCTTAGAGAGATCCAGTATTGTTAGTAACAAAAGGGAAGGATGATAGCATGAGGTTGCGTGTTAATCAGTGAGTAGTAGGGAAACTTGCAGTTGTGTTCTGGATAGCTTAAGTTTTGGATTGTGATGAATCGCGAATAATTTGAGAGTTCTTTTGGGTTGGTTGTTGCTACATCTTGGGATTTCTGGAATTTGGACTATTAAGAGAAGAAATTGTGTATGGATTACTAACAGTTGAATAAGGTAACGATTAAGAATAAGTGTCCCCTTTCATGAATAGATAACAGGAATTGGTTTGGTTGAGTTTGAGTGAAATCACAATTGGTTGGAATGATTGATAGAAGTGGTAAATTGTGTGAGTTGAGGCTTTGATCGATTTAATGTGACTAGTTATGGTTGTTATCGTCGGGGTAGGCTGTTATTTACTCGGTTAAGCTTGTATGTGAGTAACCAGTTACTCAGTGAAAATTTTTGCAAAAGCTTTAAGAATTTATATCTTTTGGAATTTGGTTGGGCATTACAACATACAGTGATGTTATTTGGTGTTAGTAATGCGTCTGTAATGTTTATGGAGTAGATGAATCGTATCTCCCATATTTATTTGGATAAGTTCGTAATGGCTTTGAATGAGGATATTCGGATCTGTTATAAACTCAAAGGAAGAAAGAGTAGAGTGTTTGAGATTTGAATTACAAGTGTCGAAAAGAGACGAAGTTTTATGCTAAGTTATTCAAGTGAGAATTTGGGTTGAAAAAGGTTAGTTTTCTTGGATATGTTATTTCAGATGAGAGTATGGTTATGGATCCATCGGAAGTAGATGCAGTTCTACAATGAGAGGCTCCGAAGTTGTTTAAAGAGATTAGAATCTTTTTGGACTTTGGTTGGTTATTACTGGAGGTTATGAAAGGTTTTTCCAAGTTAGCATTTTCGTTATGACAGATGACTTGTAAAAGGTAAGTCATTTGCTTTGGATGTTCATTATGAGGAAAGTTTTAGAGAGCTAAAGTAGAAGTTGTTTACGGCTCCAGTTTTGATCCTGCGTGATCCTGATCAACCGTTTGTGAAGTATTGGGATGCGTCTTGATGAGTTAGTCAGTGTGTTAATGCAAGAGGGTAAAGTCGTGGCTTATGCTTTATGACAATTGAGGATTCATAAAAGGATCTATACTATTTTGGATTTGGAATTGGTTGCGGTTGTATTGTGTTGGAATATTTGGAGGTATTATCTTTATGGTTCTAGGTTCGAAGTGTTTAGTAATCACAAGAATATTGAGTACTTGTTTGGTCTGAAGGAATAGAGTATGAGACAACGAGGATGGTTAGAATTCGTGACTAGTTATGAATTTGGCTTGGATATCTTTCGGGAAGAGCTAATGTCGTGCGTGATGAGTTAAGTCGATAGTCCTTGCACATGGTTGTTTAGATGGTCAGAGAATTAAAATTATTTGAGCAATTCCGAGACTTGTGTCTAGTGTATGAGATAACACAAGAGAGTGTGAGGTTGGGAATATTAAAAGTGAACAGTGATTTTTGGCGAATAGGAAGAAGAGTTAGACTTTGGACGTGAGATTGGTAGTTTTGATGGGTTACGAGTAATTAAAGTGTGCAGCGGAAGCGTGATGTGGCACATTTTGTATATACAGGTGAGACTTGTAAGAGTTCATAGGTCGAACATTGGGAACATGTTGGAATGGTGAGACTATTGAACATTTTAGAATGGAACTGTTAGGTGAAAGGTTTAAATATTGTTTATGGGCTACTATGTAGATGGACGTTTTGGTTGTATGTTCGATTGGTAAATCGTAGCATTGTTGTAATATTGTTGTGTGACAAGAATATTGGTATTGTGGTTACGTAGAGGTTGTTGAAGCGATGTTGTGTCGTGGAACTTTATGTTCTTGTTTGTGTTGTTGTCTCGTTTCCATCGTGATGGTTCGAGTGCGAGTAGCTAATTCCTGTGTGTGTTCGTAGCTTGGGTATTCTTCGAGTCGCGAGTTAGTCGTCAAGTGCATTGTATGGGCTTTGCATCTTGTCGTTTTAGTTGTCATCGTTGTCGTGTCGTTGTTGTAGCTGCTGTTAGCAAGGTGGTTTGTCAGTTTGTGTTATTCGTGGTGCGTCTTTGGTTGGCATGTCGGTTTGTTAGTCGGATGCGAGAGTCGTATCCGGAGTTATTCGTATCGGTTATATTTTCGAGGACGAAAATGTCTAATGGGGGAGAATTGTAACGCCCCGTTCTGTCTGATTTATTTAATCGAGTCGATTTAATTATTTTCGTTTTTATATTATTTTATTCTTGACTTTTATTTGGCAATATATTATTTTTCATCGTTATTATGTTTTATCGCGTTTTGAGAGCGTTTGCGAGATATTTTAGAGTAGGGGGTATTTTGGTCTTTTTGCCTGGTTATTTTTCATAAAATAGAAACATAGAGAGAAAAAGAGAGAAAAGAAAGGGAAAGGAAAAGAAGAGAAAGAAAAGGAGAAGTAAGAAAGAGAGAAGAGGAGAAAGAGGAAAATCGAGGAAACCTCCGTTTCAATCGCGAATAATCGGGTAAGGGTGAGAAGTTTCGATTATATCTTGCTTGTGTATGTATATGTGTTGTTGGTTGTAATTGTTTTGGTTGTTTCCCAACCTTTTCTCATTAATAAATTGATGAACAATTGATAGAAATCGACGTTTTCGCGGTTGAAACTCGATATAAACTGCGTAGAATACTTGTTGTTAGGATTGGGACATGTTTGGGTTGATATATTGTGATTTGGAAGTGTTTAGATGAGATTTGGAGAGGTTTTGGAGTGAAATTCGTAACAGGAATTATGCAGAAAAAATTCTGGGTTGCGCTGCCCATACGCGTAACAGACAGGGCGATACGCGTATTGGTTAGGGCAATACGCGTATGGCAAGGGGGAAGTGAGGAGGTTACGCGTATGGAACCCATTTTACACGGCCCTCTGCTGAAATGTGTAATGGTACGCGTACTTGGCAAGGCATTACGCGTAACAAGGGAGGCAATACGCGTACTAGGGTTTTAGTGGAATTTTTGGGGAGAATTTAGTCTCTGCCCATACGCGTAGCACTTTGGGCAATACGCATATGGATGGGCGAGCGAGCTGGGCATTACGCATATGGCCTAAGGCAATACGCGTATGACAAGAGAGGGTGTAGAATTTTCCCGATTTCGCGTCCGATTCCGTAACTTGTGATCCGTAACTCGGATTAAGACGTTCTTTGTACCGTTTGAAAGCTATTGGAATTTTCTTTCTAATTAAAATGGTTTTGATATTTGTGGCCGATTTAATTGTGTCAGGAATTTGGAAATGTGTCGTTTTGTCGACTTTTACCGTCTTAACTGTATGTGATTGATGTGTTATTATGCAATATACTTTTGATATATATCTTATGACTTGTATGTTGTGGTATAATATGAATGCATGTGATGAAAAGTTTTGATGATGGTTTGTGGCCTAAGGGCAAGTAAATGCAATGTGTTGTGTTTGATTGTATATGTATGATTAAGGATGTTGGAGTGGTTCACATGGTTGCATATATGTGTGCATTTGATTGTCATGAGTCATTGTATGCCAAGTATCATGATATGCATCTTGTGATGTCGTGTGCCCTAGTGGGTGTGAGCGACGAAATGATTCCAGAGGGAATCTGCTATAACGGTCGTGAGCCTTATACCGAGAGGACCTAAAGCGACGTTATAGACGATCGTGAGCCTTATACAAAGAGGACCTAAAGCAATCAGATCGTGAGCCTTATACAAAGAGGACCTAAAGCGATCCATAAACGTCGTGAGCCTTATACCGAGAGGACCTAAAGCGACGGGGAACATCGTTTTCCCGACGGGGAGTTATACTAAGTAACAAGTGATGATTCCAATAGTTCCTGAGTGAACTAATGATGAGAATGATGGATGGATGGTACCGCATTTGCATAGAGTCGTTGTGTCGGTCTCTCTGCATTTGTATAAATAATGAATGGATTGATTATGTGTGGAAAATCATGAATGGATTGATTATGTGTGGAAAATCATGAATGGATTGATTATGTGTGGGAAATTGTGAATTGCTTGATTATGTGTTGAGCTCGTGATAGCATTGGTGATTTGATATGTATTCGTGATAAATGCATTGGTTGTGGATAATATGCTTTATGAATAGACATATGCTACGTGATGTGGTGGTGTGTTTCCATATGTCATAACTTTAGTATGCATTAGGTGTGAATATGTTATTATGTTGGTATAAGTGATATATGCTATGTGTATTAGTATGTGATGCTTGTGGTGAGAATAATTATGCATGCGAATTTATATGTGTTGCATATTATTATGCAATCTTGATTTAGTTGTTATTTCTCACCCTTCTGCTGTGGTTTTTTGCTCTATGAGGTAATTGCAGATTAGTGTCTCGGAGGCTTTTGTGAAGATTAGTTCTCCATCATTTTGTCAGTCAGTCTGCTTTGATACGTAACACGGGAGTCGGGGGAACGCTTTTGTGATATATGTATACAATTGTAGGATCTATTTTGTATTACCTTTGTATGAATATTTTGATGTTATAAAATGGTTTATTTTGTAAAACAAGTCAGTTATGGATCTTTCTGCTTTATTCCATAATTGAACTTGCCTTTTGTTGGAAAAAGTTTCTCTTTTAGGTTTGTTCCATTTTGTGTTATGTATCAAATTTATGAGCAGGGATTGAGTTTTCTTTCTTTAAATGTGGCATCCTTGTTTCTGTCTAAGAATAATAAATTTTTATCTACTCTGATTTATTTATGTATTATTTATTCGCGATGGGAATTGGGGTGTTATATTAGTGGTATTAGAGCAGGTCGGTCCGTCTGGCCAAGTCGTTGAGTCAGTTGGTGTGACAGTTGAATACTGTCGATGTTGTTTGTTCCTTAGTATGTGATATGTGTGTGAAACACTGTCAGTATTTTCTGGTTTTCTAATCCTTTGTTTTCAGGATTTAGAATGAGATAAGTGGGGGAGGAGCTGGTGCTTCTCCAAGTTGCTTCAGGTGTGGAGCGTTGGCTCAGTGTGTTGTAAATTGCAAGAGTGTAACTGTTGTTTGGACAGCGTTGTTCCCAGTTCCGGAGGGAATGCGGAGGTAAGGTTTGTGTCGACTAAGGATTTGTGCCTTAGGTAGTTTGTGCACAAGATGCAAGAAATGCTATTATAGTTTGGTAAAGATGGTCTATGCCCCATCATGATTGTCGGCTGTCTATTGACAAATTGAGGAACTGATCACCCTTAATCTCTTGTTGATAGTAGTCGAAATTATGTTGGATGGAATAAACGTGTCTTTCCGGCTTGATAGTGTGTGCAATGAGTTGTTTGGAATTTACGAAAATGGTTACAGATTGTTTTGTTGAGTTGATGAAGATTCTTATATCAGAAGATGAGGAGGATTCGAGGTTTTTGTATGTTGGTCAAGTTGAAATGTCTTTGAGAGAGAACGATTGGGTATCGTTAATGGTTGTTCTCAGAGAGTAGAGATTGAACTTAATTGGACGAAGGTGAATAGTTGAGGTTTATATCTACTAAGTAAGTAGAAAACTCTTAGTAGATGGGACTAAGATGTTTGTTTTGTCTGTGATGATAGTGTTCTAGAAATTGGCAGGAAGTCACAGTGATGGGCCGTCAGTTGTGCATGGTTTTAAGATGTGTTTTTTTGATGGAACATTAGGGTTTTGTCTTAGAGAGCTTCAGTATTGTTAGTAGCAAAAGCGAAGGATGATAGCATTAGGTTGCGTGTTAATCAGTGAGTAGTAGGGAAACTTGCAATTGTGTTCTGGATAGCTTAAGTTTTGGATTGTGACGAATCGCGGATAATTTGAGAGTTCTTTTGGGTTTGTTGTTGCTACATGTTTGGATTTATGGAATTTGGACTGTTAAGAAAAGAAATTGTGTGTGGATTACTAACAGTTGAATAAGGTAACGATTGAGAATAAGTGTCCCCTTTCATGAATAGATAACAGGAATTGGTTTGGTTGAGTTTGAGTGAAATCACAATTGGTTGGAATGATTGATAGAAGTGGTGAATTGTGTGAGTTGAGGCTTTGATCGATTTAATGTGACTGGTTATAGTTGTTATCATCGGGGTAGGCTGTTATTTACTCGGTTAAGCTTGTATGTGAGTAACCAGTTACCCAGTGAAAAATTTTGCAAAAGCTTTAAGAATTTATATCTTTTGGAATTTGGTTGGGCATTACAACGTACAGTGATGTTATTTGGTGTTAGTAATGCGTCTGTAATGTTTATGGAGTAGATGAATCGTATCTGCCATATTTATTTGGATAAGTTCGTAATGGCTTTGAATGAGGATATTCGGATCTGTTATAAACTCAGAGGAAGAAAGGGTAGAGTGTTTGAGATTTGAATTACAAGTGTCGAAAAGAGACGAAGTTTTATGCTAAGTTATTCAAGTGAGAATTTGGGTTGAAAAAGGTTAGTTTTCTTGGATATGTTATTTCAGATGAGAGTATGGTTATGGATCTATCGGAAGTAGATGCAGTTCTACAATGAGAGGCTCTGAAGTTGGTTAAGGAGATTAGAATCTTTTTGGACTTTGATTGGTTATTACTGGAGGGTATGAAAGGTTTTTCCAAGTTAGCATTTTCGTTATGACAAATGACTTATAAAAGGTAAGTCATTTGCTTTGGATATTCATTGTGAGGAAAGTTTTAGAGAGCTAAAGTAGAAGTTGTCTACGGCTCCAGTTTTGATCCTGCGTGATCCTAATCAACCGTTTGTGAAGTATTGGGATGCGTCTTGATGAGTTAGTCAGTGTGTTAATGCAAGAGGATAAAGTCATGGCTTATGCTTTACGACAATTGAGGATTCATAGAAGGATCTATACTATTTTGGATTTGGAATTGGTTGCGGTTTTATTGTGTTGGAATATTTGGAGGTATTATCTTTATGGATCTAGGTTCGAAGTGTTTAGTAATCAGAAGAATATTGAGTACTTGTTTGGTCTGAAGGAATGGAGTATGAGACAACGAGGATGGTAAGAATTCGTGACGAGTTATGAATTTGGCTTGGATTATCCTTCGGGAAGAGCTAATGTCGTGTGTGATGAGTTAAGTCGATAGTCCTTGCATATGGTTGTTTTGATGGTCAGAGAATTAAAATTATTTGAGCAATTCCGAGACTTGTGTCTAGTGTATGAGATAACACAGGAGAGTGTGAGGTTGGGAATATTAAAAGTGAACTGTGATTTTTGGCGAATATGAGGAAGAGTTGGACTTTGGACGTGAGATTGGTAGTTTTGATGGGTTACGAGTAATCAGAGTGCGCAGCGGAAGCGTGATGTGGCACATTTTGTATATACGGGTGGGACTTGTAAGAGTTCATAGGTCGAACATTGGGAACATGTAGGAATGGTGAGACTATTGAACGTTTCAGAATGGAAGTGTTAGGTGAAAGGTTTAAATATTATTTATGGGCTACTATGTAGATGGACGTTTATGTTGTATGTTCGATTGGTAAATCGTAGCATTGTTGTAATATTGTTGTGTGACAAGGATATTGGTATTGTGGTTACGTAGAGGTTGTTGAAGCGATGTTGTGTCGTGGAACTTTATGTTCTTGTTTGTGTTGTTGCCTCGTTTCCATCGTGATGGTCCGAGTGCGAGTAGCTAATTCATGTGTGTGTTCGCAGCTTGGGTACTCTTCGAGTCGCGAGTTAGTCGTCAAGTGCATTGTATGGGCTTTGCATCTTGTCGTTATAGTTGTCGTCGTTGTCGTGTCGTTGTTGTAGATGTTGTTAGCAAGGTGGTTTATCAGTTTGTGTTATTTGTGGTGCGTCTTTGGTTGGCATGTCGGTTTGTTAGTCGGATGCGAGAGTCGTATCCGGAGTTATTCGTATCGGTTATATTTTCGAGGACGAAAATGTCTAAATGGGGGAGAATTGTAACACCCCGTTTTGTTCGATTTATTTAATCGAGTCGATTTAATTATTTTCGTTTTTATATTATTTTATTCTTGACTTTTATTTGGCAATATATTATTTTCCATCGTTATTACGTTTTATCGCGTTTTGAGAACGTTTGCGAGATATTTAAGAGTAGGGGTATTTTGGTCTTTTTGCTTGGTTATTTTTCATAAAATAGAAACATAGAGAGAAAAAGAGAGAAAAGAAAGGGAAAGGAAAAGAAGAGAAAGAAAAGGAGAAGAAAGAAAGAGAGAAGAGGAGAAAGAGGAAAATCAAGGAAACCTCCGTTTCAATCGCGAATAATCGGGTAAGGGTGAGAAGTTTCGATTATATCTTGCTTGTGTATGTATATGTGTTGTTGGTTGTAATTGTTTTGGTTGTTTCACAACTTTTTCTCATTAATAAATTGATGAACAATTGATAGAAATCGATGTTTTCGCGGTTGAAACTCGATATAAACTGCGTAGAATACTTGTTGTTAGGATTGGGACATGTTTGGGTTGATATATTGTGATTTGGAAGTTTTTAGATGAGATTTGGAGAGGTTTTGTGGTGAAATTCGTAACAGGAATTATGCAGGAATTCTGGGTTGCGCTGCCCATACGCGTAACAGACAGGGCGATACGCGTATTGGTTAGGGCAATACGCGTATGGCAAGGGGGAAATGAGGACGTTACGCGTATGGAACCCATTTTACATTGCCCTCTGCTGAAATGCGTAATGGTACGCGTACTTGGCAAGGCATTACGCGTAACATGGGAGGCAATACGCGTATTAGGGTTTTAGTGGAATTTTTGGGGAGAATTTAGTCTCTGCCCATACGCGTAGCACTTTGGGCAATACGCGTATGGATGGGCGAGCGAGCTGGGCATTACGCGTATGGCCTAAGGCAATACGCGTATGACCAGAGAGGGTGCAGAATTTTCCCGATTTCGCGTCCGATGCCGTAACTTTCGATCCGTAACTCGGATTAAGACGTTCTTGGTACCGTTGGAAAGCTATTGGATTGTTCTTTCTTATTAAAATGGTTTTGATATTGGTGGCCGATTTAATTGTGTCGGGAATTTGGAAATGTTTCATTTTGTCGACTTTTACGGTCTTAACTGTATGTGATTGATGTGTTACCATGCAATATGCTTTTGATATATATCTTATGACTTGTGTGCTGTGGTATGATGTGAATGCATGTGACGAAATGTTGTGATGATGGTTTGTGGCCTAAGGGCAAGTAAATGCAATGTGTTGTGTTTGATTGTATATGCATGATTAAGGATGTTGGAGTGGTTCACATGGTTGCATATATGTGTGCATTTGATTGTCATGAGTCATTGTATGCCAAGCATCATGATATGCATCTTGTGATGTAGTGTGCCCTAGTGGGTGTGAGCGACGAAACGATTCCAGAGGGAATCTGCTATAACGGTCGTGAGCCTTATACCAAGAGGACCTAAAGCGACGTTATAGACGATCGTGAGCCTTATACAAAGAGGACCTAAAGCGATCGGATCGTGAGCCTTATACAAAGAGGACCTAAAGCGATCGATAAATGTCGTGAGCCTTATGCCGAGAGGACCTAACGCGACGGGGAACATCGTTTGCTCGACGGGGAGTTACATTAAGTAACAAGCGATGATTCCAATAGGTCCTGAGTGAACTAATGATGAGAATGATGGATGGATGGTACCACATTTGCATAGAGTCGTTGTGTCGGTCTCTCTGCATTTGCCTAAATCATGAATGGATTGATTATGTGTGGAAAATCTTGAATGGATTGATTATGTGTGGAAAATCATGAACGGATTGATTATGTGTGGGAAATTGTGAATTGCTTGATTATGCGTTGAGCTCGTGATAACATTGGTGATTTGATATGTATTCGTGATAAATGCATTGGTTATGGATAATATGCTTTATGAATAGACATATGCTACGTGATGTGGTGGTGTGTTTCCATATGTGATAACTTTGGTATGCATTAGGTGTGAATATGTCATTATGTTGGTATAAGTGATATATGCTATGTGTATTAGTATGTGATGCTTGTGGTGAGAATAATTATGCATGTGAATTTATATGTGTTGCATATTATTATGCAATCTTGATTTAGTTTTTATTTCTCACCCTTTTGCTGTGGTTTGTTGCTCTATGAGGCAATTGAAGATTAGTGTCTTGGAGGCTTTTGTGAAGATTAGTTCTCCATCCTTTTGTCAGTCTGTCTGCTCTGATACGTAACACGGGAGTCGGGGGAACGCTTTTGTGATATATGTATACAATTGTAGTATCTATTTTGTATTACCTTTGTATGAATATTTTGATGTTATAAAATGATTTATTTTGTAAAACAAGTCTGTTATTGATCTTTCCGCTTTATTCCATAATTGAACTTTCCTTTTGTTGGAAAAAGTTTCTCTTTTAGGTTTGTTCCATTTTATGTTATGTATCAAATTTATGAGCAGAGATTGAGTTTTCTTTCTTTAAATTTGGCATCCTTGTTTCTGTCTAAGAATAATAAATTTTTATCTACTCTGATTTACTTATGTATTATTTATTCGCGATGGGAATTGGGGTGTTACAGCTGCAGCCAATTGTTCAGCTCTAATTCTTGCTGCTCTCTCTGATTCAAAGGATGTCCTAAACATAGATCAACGGGAATTTTGAGGTTGTTGGATAAAGGATATGGATCCATGCTTCAGATTGATAGCTAAATCTGTTGTTCCATAAACCCGGCCACGTCTACGACCCCCGGCAGAATCTGTCCATAATTTAAAAATGGTCCCTCCATCTAACCTCTCGACATCATCTCCAACTTTTCCTTAAAAGTGGACTACAAAATAGAAAAAGGAGTCATTTCTAAATATAGGTTGATAAGAACCATTATAGCAACCACTGTACCAAATAAAGAGTAAATAATACCAAAAAAAATTGTAAAAATGGAGTCATTTGAAAATAAATATGTAAACATGATAAGAACCATTCAAGCATTTATTGCAACCAACACCACATATTAAAGAAAAATTTAAGTTTCAAATGTGTCAGATTATGAAACATGGAAAGTTTAGTACAACATTTCAAATGTGCCTGCATGAGTTATACAAGACAGTACATGAGAAATTTGTATAACCAAGGATTCTTATTTATTTGTTTTTGATAGGAATACACCAATTGATATTAAGTTCATAATGAATTAAAACTTACGTATGTTGACTCAGCACGATGACCAACCCATGCTCCATTTTTCCTTTTATGGGTCCTTAAAAATAACTCATCGGGGCGCACATCCCTTTGAAGTTCTTGGGTCTATAAATATAAATTAAAGTAAATTTGACAGTATAAATAATTAAAGATTGAAACAAAAATCGACTTTATTACTTACATGCTCAAGCGCTACATCAACATGAGCCTTATGGCCTGAGGTGTGGACTGCTCCTCCTCTTGCTGAACTTCGATTGACCTTGTTTTGAGAGGACAATTTCAGAAACGCATCACTCTTCCAATAAGTTTCAAGCTCATTCTAGGCATCCTCACCAATCCATGAAGGGCGGGTCCCTTTTAGCCTCACCTTCCTCATTATGTCATTTAGTCGAATGGCTGTCTTTGAATAAAAGGCTTTCCTGACAAACATCTCATATCGAGGATCCCATGAAACCTTGCCTTGAAAATAATTAAAATAGTATAAAATATTAATTACATATAGCAGGATCAAAGTAGAGGACAAACCATGAAGATTCCTAAAATAAACATTACTTACATCAGAATATTATCATGATACATTTACTATCTTCTATAAACATTTACTATCTTCTATAATTATATTCAATTTTTTCTAGACTAGCATGATACAATATTCTACTTCAGCATCTATATCTTTTTCAGATATGAAATGTAATATGGAATTATCATTTAACCACACAAGGCATATCTCTTTGGTGAAAAACACAGATTCCACAAGACAATGTAAGTGTTGTCAATCACAAATCATATCAAAATTAGTTATACAAATTCCACAAGTAAAGAAAATCAAAGTTGTTTAATGTATTACAAATGAAGTGTTTAATGTATTACAAGTCCTATATCCTCCTATAATGTAAGTAAAGAAAATCAAAGCTGAAGGGTTTTATTCTAAAACTTTCGGATTTGCACATTGTATCAGACCCACAAAGCACAAACAGAGGCTTTTGGACAGAATTCAATAAATACTTACCGCAAAAAAAAAAATCCTTTCCCTTGATTTTATAAGCATTTTTCAAAATCTGGGCTGAACTAATCGGTTACTCAAATAAGGGTAATCGATAACCCTGTTAAAATTTTGAAATTTTCTATACGTTGCAGACATGTAATCGATAACCTCCAGACTGCTAACCGATTACCACTGTTTCAGTAGCCCAAAAATTTGCATCTCTTCACAAAATTTTTTTTAAATATTTCTTTTTGAAGCATGGCACCCTTTGGTCATTGGCACTCATTTGAAGAGGTGTTTAGAGGCTATATAAACCTAATAATCTCAGATTTTGAAACTCACCTTCTTGCAAACAATTTCAAACATTCTTTTCATCTTTTGCAACGAAATCTTCTTCTTGAAAATCCCTGGTCTGTAGGATGTGATTCTCTTGTTGTTGTTGTTGCTGTGTGAGATGGAAAGTGATTCAGAGAGAAAGAGTAATGATGGATTGTTGAAAGAAATTGCAGAGAAAGAGAGAATTTTAGAGTAGTGAGAGTGTGAAAACTCTGCAATGACTTAGTGGAATGGTGATTGATCCACGTGATTGAAGGAGAGTGCATATTATATAGGGGAATCGTGTAACTGTTTTGGGCAATGAAATTTGGGCAGGTTGTTGAGAGTTTAGGCAGCAGTTATGGTTAATGTAATTTCATGAAGAAATTAGTTATTGAGTCTAACACTATTAAATGTTCTGTTATATGCAGTTAGATGGAACTAGTGTAATGAGAAATTAAAGTGTTAGCTATTAACAAATTGGAGTTATAGTTGGTTGAATTTGAATTTAGTTAGTTAGGAATGGTGACTGTTAGAATTGGTGGTGAGGTTAATGAGTTGAATCGAAATTAGGTTAGTTAAAATGATGAATGGTATTGAAAGTTAGTATTGAATTTAGTTATGAAGATGTTAGAAGTTAAATGTTGGTTTGAAATTATGAAGACAATGAATTATGATGCTGTTAGTAAAGAGATTGGTGAGTTAGTGTTTAGAAATGTTAAAATGTGAGGCTGTTAGATTGGTTGGCTCATTGTAATGTTAGTTATGTTAGTGAAGTTAGTGAGAAACAGTTAGTAAAGAATAGGAAGTTAGTGAGTTATGGCCGTTAGTAGCAGTTGAGTTATTTGATGATAGGTGTTGAGTTAGTGTGTGACTATTAAAGTTAGTTATGCACATCGAAAAAAAATTGTTATGAAGTTAATATTAGAAGTTAGTGAAGTATTTTAGGTGTGAGTGAAGTTAGTTTGAATTAATTGGAATTGTTAGTTTATGTGAGCAATCTAGCAGATGTTGTATGTGGTAAGCTAGTGAGTGCTAAAGAACCTCTTGAAAATTCATCCTTTATAGTGCCTTGATTGATACCGGCTACCCTGTTCAGCTTGACCAAAATTAACATAATGATTCTATCAAAAATTGATTAACTGAAGACTTCACCTAAACTTGTCAATAGTATTTGCTGAATTGAATTGCATTGCATTAGAGTACACCGACCAAACAAAAGGCCTTTCCAAAATGACAATTGTTTCTTAATGTAACTTGAGCAAACACATGATACCAATAAGTTATCAGTTTGTAAAGCATGTTGTCTCCAGGTAATGATTTTTATAAGCACTTGGTCACGTCAAGCACTTGATGCCAATAGGATCGATGCCTATGTTGCTGCTTAGTAGAAAGGTTGTTAGGTTTTGCTGAAGGTGAAGTTAGGATAAAGTTATAATTAGGGATTGTCATGAAAATAGGTTGGTAAGTTTGGTTATTTAATGACTACAAGATGTGAACTTGCATGCATTGCTTTGGATTTTTGAAATTAGTGACTTAATTGAGTTGTTTTGGAGTCAATTGGGACTTGCTATGGCATGCTTGTAATTCGAAATTTTACTGTTAGAAAAATGTATGTTGAATTATTTGGATTGGTTGTTAGTGATTGAAATGGCTTTGTTAGCATAATGGAAATGTAATTGATGTTATTGAATTGCAACTAAGCGAATGTTAGGAGTGGTTAATTATGCTAAAAAGAATTAGGAACTGTTAATTAACTGAAAGATTATGGCCTTGTGCTAGCTTGGCAACTTGAATTGTGGTATGCTTAATTGATCAAGATGTTGACATGTTATGATGGATAATGATCCTGAATGCTATGTAAGATTATTTTGGTGTGAAGTTTGACCTGTTAATACATGAATGAATGGATTTTAATTGTGGTGCATGTTTTTGCAGGGTTGGTATGCATATGGTAAGAAGGGACTAGGCTTGGCATTGCAAGGTTCATAGAGGTTTTGGCAAGCTATCAAACATGAAGAAAAAATGGGATTAGTGTTTAAGATTAGGATTAGGATTAGGGTTAGGTAGTTGATTTTGGTCAACTGTTTGATCAAAAAGTCAATAGTTGACCAAAAGTCAACTGTAGGTCAAAAATGTAATTTTGTGTGTAATTTCATGATTTGGACTTTGTAATATAGTTTAATGACTTGTAAATGAAAAACAAAAAATGGCCTTTGAAATGAATGGTGTCTTGTGCTCCAAGAGATCACTTTTTCTTCCAAGTTTGCATTTTAAATTTTTGAACTTAAATGAATCTTGAACTTTGTCTTGAATTTAAAACACTTCTTGACTAAAAATGTAATGTAATGCCATGAATCAAACAACAATCCATGGTAACCATTGAGTAAGGCTTCATATGTAAATGATCACCAAAATTCAACTAAAAAATAATCTTCACAATTAATTGTTCCATGTGCAAACAAATATCATAAACCAAAGACTAGGGTTCCACAAAGATTCTAGTCCAAGACATGCACCACCCAAGTTAGTTGTATCACCAAGATTCCATAGGCTAGATCTCCAGAGAAACCCTAGCTCAATGTTAAACATAAATAACAAGGACTTTTGAATCAATGATGCTTGTTTGTAAATGTAATTGTGAATAAATGACATATATGAACATAACATGAGTATGCAGATGAATTAAGGATCAAGAACAAGATAAAAAAAACTGAACACACGCACGCACGCACGCACGCGCGCACACACACACAATGATTTCATTAAATAAATGAGAATTACGAGTTAATTAAGTTAAATTTGATTTAATTTAATTAATATTTTATTTTATTTAATTAAAAGAGTTTAATTAAATTTAAATGGTATTGGATTTTAGTTAATTAAGAGAGATTAATTAAATATAAATAAGACTGGGCTTATTTTGTAAAAGTCCAAAATAAAAGCATTGAGGCTTTAGTAGCTTTTTTTGTCAATAGAGGAACTTTTTGCCTTGCCATCCTTATCGTTGTGAACATTCTCAAAAATCGGCTAGCACAGTGTTTCACTTTTTACTCATGTGGACTTCAAAGAGACAATGGTATCTTTCACATACGTGTTGAAAGTTAAAGCATGCTTTAATATTAGTTTATCAAGATCGTTACGCTGAGAGGATCAATAAATTTTTTGAAAACCCCGTCCTAAATCCATTAAAAAATAACACTTGACAAAACATGTTCTGTTGTAGGAGGGACAATGTCCTTGCTATTAAAATTGTTAAGGTCAATGTTTGTAATCGCAATAGTAAGATCATCTAAAGCTTTGTCAAAATTAGAGTTCATGCCATGTATCCACTATCTTCTAATATAAGATGTGTAACACTCAATACTATGTCCTAGCAGGCATAAAAGTGCATGAGACAATCTCTATTTCCAGGTACAAACCTAATTCCCAACTCTAATAGCTAAATAGCGGAGCTCCACCAACCACAATGGCGTTAACCATCCTTCACAACCCTTAAACGAACCAAATTTATGAATCCTCCATATTACCAGGTTGACATGTTCTTAGGCCAAAAAATAGTTTGGTGATACTCATGCATGATCAAAGTAGAAGAAACACATTGTGAGGATCCCTTAATTGTTTCAAAAGATACATTAACTCAACAACTCTAGAAGCTCTCTTCATGGACAACCCCTTAATAAGACCATGTTCTTATGTATATATAGTTCGAGACCTAATCCTAGACCTATCTCCCGAATGATGTCAAGGGCTTTAGCAACCTTCACTGAATCCTTTATGAAAACATTGGAGAAATCTATCATGAGCATAGCCAAAAAACCTTGTCCATGCCACTTGCTTACACCCTATTGACACTGTGCAAAATGGTCTCAGCACCACCGGATACCCCGACCCCAAACTCGAAGTCATCTTTATTGACCCCTTTTACATCAACATTGGATACCAATTGGATGTATCCCACCACCGGGCTTTAATAACTGCGTCAAGGGTGCCGAGGGAACAAACTCTGTCAAACTCATTAGACATCTCCCTCCTATCCATAAATTAAAAACTAGAGTGATTACACATAAATGATATCTTGGCATCCTAGAACTATCTACGTACATTGCGTCTAATACATGTTGTTATAGCAGTCCATCTCTACCAGATGATATCCCTTTAGGAAATAATTTAATACACTTGAAGATAGTATCAACTTCGGCCACAAGAGAAGCTTCAAATAACAAGGTTGTCGACATGGAATGAGGTGTTATGTATGGGTGTTTAGCTTAAAAGTCTGCATTGTATGTCCATTATAGGGGACGCGTTGGTTGACCCCAACACTTTCATAGCCGTTGTGAAGTGACCATCTACAACCTTTCAGAGTCATTACCATACGTTAGTGCTCATCCTTTTATCTTTCTCCTCAATATAAACTCCCCATGACCCATATTATCTTGCTCAAAGATACCAAACATACTATCTGCTAACTTGGAAATACCATATGTGTCTCTCCAATTAGCTAAACACTCCAAAATATGGTGTTGCAAGGACTTCTGATTCCTAGACCTACGATTCCTCCTATTCTAAACTTTGACTACATATAAAGTGAAGCAGAAAAAAGTAACAATCGAATCCAAACACCTACGGATCTTGGCTCAACAACCACTTTATAACGAGCACCTCTCAATACCGAGAGAAAACAAGACGACACCTAACACTTCAATAAAGTGTATTTTCTAATTTATTCATGTTTTATTCAAGAATTTCCTTACCTTAAATCCTGTCTTTGCTTATGTTTCTAGTTTTAAGAGTTTGGAGTATTATTGTGTCAATTACATAGAAATTAATTCTTGGTCAAACTATATGATAAAACCAAAATACAATGTATATAGAGCTGTCAAAATGGACTACCCGACCCTAAACGGACCGGCTCTGATGGGCTTGAGTTTTTTAGGGCTCGACCAAAAAGCCCATTTTTAATATGGGCTCAAAAATTACTACCCGAGCCCGGTCCTAGATGGGCTTCGTGCTACCCGGTCATAAACGGACTTTTTTTAATAAAAAATTAAAATAAAAATGTCATAATATTTATTATAAATAAAATAAAATAAAATTATATTATTTTAAATATAAGACATTTTAAGTACTATATTATCTTTTATAAATATTATAATGTGTTTTTAAATACAATACATGTCTAAATTGTTTAAAATAATACTTGAATATTTAACATAAGAGAAACTAATAAAATACAAGAAAAATATGTTGATTATATTAATATATAATATTTAAAAGAGAAATATTGAATATAATAGAGATAAAATTTAGTAAAGTGAGAAAAATCAAAAGTGTTATTTTGGAATAAGACAATATAAATATTAATAATTTTTTAAAATGTATAGTGATATGGGTTTAATCGGCTAGTCACGGCTCATATGGGCTAGCCTAATGAATAGCGGATTTTTTAAGGCTAGACTAACAAAGCTCTGAAAATATGGAATCTAATTTTAAGACTTAAATCCTATGATTTTTTTGAACAGATTGCCGGTTCATATGGACTAACCCATTTTAAGAGCTCTAAATGTATGGCATGGTTCATGCAGCACTATTCGTTGGAAATAGTTGTGTTTGCACTATTTGATTGTCAATTTTTCTATCTTAAGTCTCAACCATAACATTAATTGAAAGACTACGATTTATACTATAGAGAAATCATACATAGAAGAATTAAAAGACAACGACAACACCTTTCTTAAAACTTAAAAGTTTCAAGTCCTTGTTCAATGACAGAACAAAAATATTCAAATTCCCCACTCTTAAATACCAATCCAACTTCAAGTCCCCCTTCTCTATCTCCACTTTCAGCAATAGACATACATTTAAAAGAATGCAACATGTCAACTTTAACTGGTTTTCCAAATCCAAAATCAATCTCATAAACATTAAACTTAGGTGATCCTGTTACCAACAACACACTTCCAAACTCATACATCTTCTTAAATGTCTCCCTCCATTCCGTCGCATCTTTAAACGGTTCTTTTTTCATCTCAGTTACCGCCCTCTCAATTACCTTAACAGCATTCACAAAACCTTCTTCTCCTTTTAGATCGTTTCTTTTCGCCGTTGCATGACTTAGTGTTAAACAATTTCCAAAATATCCTTCTGGTATCGCGTATCCAAGCCTATCTCTACAATCACCTGCAAAACGAAAATACTCTTCTTTTTCATCGTCATTGTTATCATTTCTATATCTTGTTTTAACCAAACTAGCCCATATAAATCCACAAGTTACGACGAATTTAGATAAATATTGTGGCAGTTTATTCTCATGATCAGTTTTCTTCCATTGATTGAGGATCCTTCTTTTCATTCCTTCAATTTCTTCTTTTCCAAAAACAATAGTTGCTTTAACATAGTCTTGGGGTTTTTCTTCGGTAATTTGATTTTGAGTTTGACTAGTAACTTTTTTCTTCCATGTTTTTCTTTCTTCAAAATAGTCTCTTAAGAAAACCTTCTTAAGCCCTTTTGTGTCCCTCAAAATATTTCTATCAAAACAAGGTGTTGACTTCAAGTCAACTTCTCCACAATTTCCATGGATAAAAGACCAAGTTTTCATGAAATGATTACAACAGTTATCATCCATTACATGACAATACGTGATCGCGATGCAAAAACCATGGTTAGGGAAAACCGAGGCTTGCAAAGTCAACAAAGGGAATATGAAGGTGTTATTTTCAATCTCATTATCATCTAGGGTTGTTTTGTGTGTTAATTTTGGAACAAGGTGATTAAAGTCTTTGATATTTTTGGGGTGATTATTGGCCGAGAAATGGTTGAAATCTGCCGATGATTCGATAATGGTAAATACAACAGCGTCCTTTTGCGTGCAGACGATAAACGGTTTGTTGGGTGGTGGTGGAGAGATGAGATTTCCCGCGAGCGGCAAGAAATGTTGAAGAGTAAGCGAAAGAGAGAGTTTGAGAGATGGAAGTGTTGTTTTGTAAAAATAATCAGTTGAATGAGGAAAGTGATAGAAAAATTGACGTTTAACGTAAATTGGACCTGCTAAAGGTAAATCAAGGAAAGTGAGAGGAAGAGAAACTGTTTTTGTAGTTGATGGAATAATTAGAGTTTGCTCAATAGACTTGTGCTCAAAATTTGTAGCATATGCCATTTGTGAAAAATTGAATGATGATGATTCGTAAGTAATGTGTGTATAAATATACATTCGGTTGTTTCCAAAATGACCAATTCCAAAATGACCAAGTCAATTTATGAAAAGGAAGCTACATAGGTACATATATTTCTGTCAAAAGAATCAAAAATTTATTTGTTAAATATTACGTTGACTTTACTTATAAATTTATTAAAGGATATATGACAGGAATTTTGGAGTACAAGTTCTTGGCAAGGGGTGGGACTAAACATGGAAATTTCGTAAAGATAAATGAATTAGTCAAGTCGTGGCAATTACGGTTTTTTTATTTATTTTTATATTATGGGAAAGTCTTGGTGTTTGTCCATTAGCTTTGTGATCTCATTGAGTTTGATAGGCTGGCTAAGACATGCAAAGGGAATATTGCGAAGATACTTTAACTAATTTAAATGAGTTTTTTTTAGGGGTTTGAATGGTCGGTTATTTTTAGAAAATAAATTATAATTATTTTTAAATTAATTAAATGATTTAGATTTATAACTATAACTAAATTTCAATTAAAAGTGGTTATAAAACCGGTTATAAATTTGGTTATGGTTATAAAATCGGTTATTAATTTTTGTTTAAATTTTTTTTTTGCAAAAAAAATTATTCATTTTTTTCAAAAATTTTTAACTTTTTTATATTTAAACTATTGTTAACTATTTCATTTTTATTTTGCTTTTAAAATTTTTTTTGACAAAGGGCTAAGAATATTTGCAAGTTCAAATCAACATGCCACTCATTACCTAATTTTTCAAAAGAAAATGTTTTCAAAACAAAGCAGTCTCAAAGTTTATTCTATTTTTTCGAAAAAAATTAATTTTTTTTCATCCAAAATTAGACAACTTCTGATTTACGTGCACAGTATAAAGTTAGTCGGTAAACTATTAGCCATAACCATTACATAAGCACCTATCATTACATTCCAAATAATCTATGTCAAGTTACCGTGCATTGACATGAAATAAGATCAATTTTTTTTTCAAAAAAGTTAAATTTTTTTTACAAAAATTAATTTATTTTTTCACAAAGAATTTATTTTTTCTAAAAAAAATTAAATCTTTATTAAAAAATAAAAAATAAAAAATATATATAATTGAGTTGAAACATTTTGATTTTGGATAATAACCGGATTATAATCATATCCAAAAATAAAATATGGTTGAATAACCAACTATTAATAATTAAACTGATTAATAACTATTTTATTATATTCGAATATTTTAAATAAATTTGAATTTGGTTATAGATTCGAGTCTTATAACCGGATATTTTGCACATTCTTAAAATTTTTTATTTTAGGATTTTAATAAGTTGTACTTCATCATATTTTTCTTTGTTGACTTTGCAACCCTCGGTTTACATTTTAAAGCAATTTTAAATATGTTATGGATCATTCATTAAAGAAATTTACATCTTAAAGAATATAACAAATTATATGGCAAGATTCTAAGTTGGTAATTTATACATTCCTAAAAACTAAAGCTAGTGGGAGGACATAGGAGTTGCGGGTAAAGTTTTGAAAGCAATCAACCGTTTTCGAATTTTAGGGGTTGAGGATGATGTTAATGTGGAAGAAATTATGGGTATAGGTCAGGGATAGACTGGGCAAGAAAGTGAAAGGGGCGAAAATGAAATGGATTCAATGAATATTGTTACTTACGAAGGGGAGGTTGTTTAATTAAAAGAAGGAGAATTAATTAACTGATTTTTAGAGGAAACCCGAATGCCGTGTTCATTAAAAAAAAACAAAAATACATAAGATCAATGATGAGCTGTCTTTGTTAGTCAGTTTTATGATTTTCCTATTTTTAGGAGTAGTTATTTCCTTTTGAATTAGTCTACCATGTGTTATTAGGAAGTGCTAGTAGTGGGTTGAAAACATGGGTTGTTTTTATTTCAGTTTCTCATCTGTAAGGCTATATATGAGCCAAATTGTTTCTTTCAATATATTAAAAATTCCTCCTGTCAATTTCCTTATACTTTCACATACGTATTTTAGTTCCTAACATTTGGTATCAGAGCACCACCACGGGGCCTGATTAAAGTAGAAGTCGCAGTCTTCTAAGTGTGAAAAACTATGGCATCAGAAAGTTCATTTGTGCAGCCAGCAATACGGAAGTTTGATGGACATTATGACCATTGGGCGATGCTCATGGAAAACTTTTTGCGTTCAAAGGAGTATTGGGGTCTGGTGGAAAATGGGGTTCCTGCTGCAGCGAAAGGAGTAATTCTTATTGATGCACAAAGAAAGAACATTGATGATTAGAAATTAAAAGATTTGAAGGCAAAGAACTATCTATTTCAAGCATTAGATCGTTCAGTTCTGGAGACAATTCTTAACAAAGATACAACAAAGAACATATGGGACTCCTTGAAGCAGAAGTATGAAGGTTCAACACGAGTCAAGCGCGCACAGTTGCAAGCTCTAAGAAAAGAGTTTGAAACTCTCCATATGAAGGAAGGAGAATCTGTGAATGATTATTTTGCTCAAACACTTACCATAGCAAACAAGATGAAAGCTAATGGTGAAAACAAGGGAGATGTTGCAGTAGTTGAAAAAATTTTGAGATCCATGATTCCCAAGTTCAATTATGTCGTGTGTTCCATTGAGGAATCTAAGGATACAGACACTTTGACTATTGATGAATTGCAAAGCAGCCT
Organism: Lathyrus tuberosus; assembly: GCA_022829125.1. NCBI lineage: Eukaryota > Viridiplantae > Streptophyta > Magnoliopsida > Fabales > Fabaceae > Lathyrus > Lathyrus tuberosus. The sequence continues at coordinate 2,732,624 of JALAZF010000481.1, read as the reverse complement.
ACTTTTTCATGAACAACGCATGTGTTCTCATGTTGAAGAAGAACATGCTTTGCAGATTACTCATGGATATCAAGATAATCAATATGCTCAATATGTAGAAAGGGGTCGAGGTCGTGGAGGTTTTGGACGACGAGGACGAGGCAGAGGCAGACAAATATTTGACAAATCCACAGTGGAGTGCTTTAATTGTCATCAACTCGGGCATTTTAGATGGGAATGTTCGAACCGAAGGAAGGAGGCCAACTATGTAGAGACTCAAGAAGAAATGTTGTTGATGGCCTACACAGATATGAACAAGGCCAATGAAGAAGCTATTTGGTTTCTTGACTCTGGATGTAGCAATCACATGTGCGGAAAGAAGGAATACTTCTCAGATCTTGACGAGAGTTACAAAGATTCTGTCAAGTTGGGCAATAATTCCACCATGGCTGTAACAGGAACAGGTAACATAAGATTAAACATAAATGGCGTAACACATATTGTCACTGGAGTTTTTCTTGTGCCAGAATTAAGGAATAACTTGCTAAGTATTGGGCAATTGCAAGAGAAGGGGATTAGTATTCTGTTTCAACATGGAAAATGCAAAGTTTTCCACCCTGAAAGTGGTTTGATAATGGAAACCAGAATATCTTCAAATCGAATGTTCATGTTGCATGCCATACCGCAACCTGCAAAACCCACTTGCTTTCACACTGCTACAGAAGATTTAATGCATCTTTGGCACTGCAGATATGGACACTTGAGTTTTAAGGGTTTAAATACGCTACAGCAGAAGAGTATGGTAAATGGCTTACCAAAATTGAAGTCACCAAACAGGTTGTGCAAGGACTGTTTGGTAGGGATGCAGCCAAGAGATTCTTTCCCAAAGAAGAGCACTTGGAGGGCAACACAAATTCTGCAACTAATACATGCTGATATTTATGGACCAATCAAACCTATCTCTAACAGCAAAAAGAGGTATCTCATCACTTTTATTGATGATTTTAGTAGAAAAACATGGATTTATTTCTTAACAGAAAAATCAGAAACATTTTCAGGTTTCAAAAATTTTACGATCCATGTTGAAAAGGAAGTAAATTCGTTTATCAGAGGCTTGCGCACTGACCGTGGGGGAGAGTTTACATCACGCGAATTCACCAATTTTTTCTGTGAAAATGGTATACGAAGGAAACTAACAGCTGCATATACGCCACAACAGAACGGGGTTGCAGAACGAAAGAATAGAACCATTATGAACATGGTTCAGAGCATGCTATCAGAGAAAAGAATGCCCAAAATCTTCTTGCCTGAAGCTGTAAACTGGTCCGTACATGTCTTGAATCGGAGTCCAACGTTAGTAGTGAGGAATAAGACACCAGAAGAAGCTTGGAGCGGGATCAAGCCTTCAGTTAAGTATTTTATAGTTTTTGGATGTATATCTTATGTTCACGTACCTGATGCTAAAAGAACTAAGCTAGATGATAAAAGTTTGCGTTGTGTTTTATTGGGGGTCAGTGAAGTATCAATAGCATATAAGCTTTATGATCCGATTTCACAAAAGATCATAACAAGTTGGGATGTTGTTTTGGAAGAAGATTAGGGCTGGGATTGGGATAAGAAGTATGAAGAAGCTATCTCATGTGACTTAGATTGGGGTGATAAGGATGTGGAAGTTAATGTGGAAGAAGAAAATGAAGTCGGGCATGAATCTGGTCATAATACTGATACAGAAGAAGAGGAAAATGTCTCCTCTGATTCTGCAGCAGAAGAGAACACTTCTAATCCCAATTAACAAAGGTGTAGAAGGCCACCACTTTGGATGAAAGATTATGAAATCGGAGAAGGACTTTCAGAAAGAAATGTCAATGTTAATTTGGCCATGTTTGCAGCTGGTGATGGTGATCCTACTCACTTTGATGATGTTGTTAAAAGTGAAAAATGGAGGAAAGCCATGGATGTGGAGATGGAGGCAATTAAAAGAAACGACACATGGGAATTGATGGAATTACCTAAAGGAGCAAAGAAAGTTGGAGTGAAGTGGGTTTACAAGACAAAATTCAAAGAGAATGGAGAAGTGGACAAGTACAAAGCAAGGCTAGTAGTGAAGGGGTATGCACAAGAGTATGGGGTAGACTATACAGAAGTATTTGCACCGGTGGCTCGCATGGAGACAATTCGTTTGGTGGTAGCATTTGCAGCTCAAAAAGGATGGGCAATCTATCAATTGGATGTAAATTCAACATTTTTGCATAGAGAGTTGAATGAAATAGTGTATGTGGACCAGCCTTGTGGTTATGTACAAAAGGGTAATGAGCAAAAAGTCTATAAACTGAAAAAGGCTCTTTATGGGCTTAAGCAAGCACCACGTGCTTGGTATAGTCGTATTGAAACATATTTTTCTGAAGGAAGGTTTTAAGAAGTGCGACTACGAGCATACCTTGTTTGTGAAAACAGAAAAGAAGGTAAAATATTAATTGTTAGTTTGTATGTTGATGATCTCATTTTTATCGAAAATGACGAGCTGGTGTTTCCAAAATTTAAAAGCTCTATGAAGCGAGAATTTGACATGACAGATCTTGGTAAAATGAGATACTTTCTTGGTCTTGAAATGATGCAACGATCAAATGGAATTTTCTTATGTCAAAAGAAGTATGCATTAGAGATGCTGCAAAGGTTTGGACTGGATAAAAGCAATTCAGTGCACAATCCAATTGTTCCAGGTGTTAAACTCACAAAAGATGAGTCTGGTGTGAAGGTTGATAAGACCTACTATAGACAAATTATAGGAAGCCTTATGTATCTGACATCTACTCGACCCGATATGTTATTTGTGGTGAATCTAATTAGCAGGTATATGGAGAATCCTACTGAACTGCATTTACAAGTGGCCAAAAGGGTGTTGAGATACTTAAAAGGAACAAGTGAGTTTGGAATCCTCTACCGGAAGGAAGGAAACAGCGAGCTTGTCGCTTACACTAACAGCGATTATGCAGGGGACTTGGATGATAGGAAGAGTACTTCGGGTTATATTTTCTTGTTGAGCTCAGGTGTTATTTCTTGGTCATCGAGGAAACAACCAATTGTGAGTCTATCAACCATAGAAGCAGAGTTTATAGGTGCAGCTTCATGTGCATGTCAAGCCATATGGCTGAAAAGAGTGTTGGGAAAACTGTGTAAAAATCAAAGCAAAGCCACTGTGATTCATTATGTTAGTAGTTCTGCTATTAAGCTTTCAAAGAATCCAGTAATGCATGGTCGTTGTAAGCATATTGATGTTCGTTTCCATTTCCTTCGGGGTCTGACAAAGGCTGGAACTGTAGAGCTGATACACTATAGCACACAAGAACAATTGGCAGATATCATGACGAAACCACTCAAGATGGATGTTTTTTTGAAGCTACGCAGATCTCTAGGAGTTTGTTCAGAGAGTGATATAAATTGATTGCATATAGCATTCAGTTTAAGGGAGGATTTGTTAGTCAGTTTTATGATTTCCCTAATTTTTAGGAGTAGTTATTTCCTTTTGAATTAGTCTACCATGTTATTAGGAAGTGCTAGTAGTGGGTTGAAAACATGGGTAGTTTTTATTTCAGTTTCTCATCTGTAATGCTATATATGAGCCAAATTGTTTCTTTCAATATATTAAATATTCTTCCTGTCATTTTCCTTATACTTTCACATACGTATTTTAGTTCCTAACACTCTTGTGGTCTTTGGGGCATTTCTGAGGTTGAGTGGCAGGCGAAAGGGGCTTGTGGTTTGGCAAGCGGAATTGTAACTATGTGGAAGAAAGGATCTATCTCTATTATGTTATTTAGCTTTTCAGACGAAGGTTTCTTAGGTGTGTGTTCTGAGAATAATAATCATATGTGTGTTTTTATCAATATATATTTGTCTTGTTTCATTAAGAAGAAGATGATCATTTGACATCAACTGATCAATGCTAAAAGGAAGTTTGGTTTTGGGGAGTGGGTGTTAGGCGGGGATTTCAATATCATATCTCACAAGAAGGAGAGGATTGGTAGAAGTAGCCATTGTAGAAAGAGTGAAATTGAAGAATTTAATGAGTTCATGGATGTTATGGATGTTGTTGATATTTAGACAGTTGAGAATCGATTTACTTGGGTCCATAGTGATGACAGTGCTAAAAGTAGATTAGACATATTTCTCATTTCTGAGTATTTGGTTGATAGTTAGAAGTTGGTTGGTCAGGAAATAGGAGAGAAGGATATTTCAAATCATGCTCATGTGTGGATCAAAGCAAGTGATGTTGACTGGGGACCTAGGTCGTTCAGGGTTAACATTTGTTGGTTTGATCACAAATAGTTAATTAGCATGTACAATGTGTATAGCGGGTATGCGTGTTTGTGTGTCTACTTTCTTAAAATCTTTTAGCTCCTTAAATAGAGATGAAAATAGTCATTGAATATGAAGTATAGTATAGTCCGTTGATAAGCTTCAAAAGAGATGTTGGGAGACGTTGGGATGTTTCACCAAACTTTCAGGTTAAGTGAAACCTAGTTTAAAAAATCTTGGCTACAAAAGAAGTTAGCAATTGTATCTCAGCAGCCTCTATGAAGTAACTAAAGCTTAGGTCATCACGTGATAAAATATGTTCAGAGATGAACAATGACATATCAGTGTCACATTGGTCCTTGCGCTATGACTAGCTTAGGTTCTTATCACCAGAAGCAGACTTCTCCAAATTTTGTTCTTCAGAGGGTGATTCCTTCAGACTTTGATGTTTGAATGTTAACCTCTTTAGAAGATGACTTCTTCAGAGTCGGTTCTTCGGCTTCTTATTCATCAAAATATTATCTTCACGCATCTCTTTGAATGTTCAAAGTTAGAATCAATACTTGGATTTTACATGAAATTATTGTCTATGGTCCTGCTTGAAGGGAAATATGCGATCCAAAACGCATCAAAAAATAAAAATTTCCCTTTAGTGATCCTTACGAATGGTCATGATCACTAATAGAATGGATACCACTTGTGGCTATGAAATATTTGATTCGGAATCGAAGGAGTGATCACAAGCGATGTATGATGAACAACACCTCTACTGAGTCCACACGAACAAATTCCTTAAGTCTCAGTGCTAGTTGCTACGATTGAAGGATTTGAGTGAGATAGTGAAGGAAGATACGACTAGGGTTTCACAATCTGAATGTTAATCAAGAGAGTATGTTTCTGCACAAGGGTTATATTTATAGAACCACGTGTGTGGGCTGCAAGTTAAAAAAATCCACTTAAGTGTATGTGATCATACCTCATGGTGTACCGTATATCACTTAAGCGTGTGGTACCTTACTGCCGTACCTCGAAAAATATGATCCTCGCGATGGACGCGGAAAAAATTTGTTCGAACAGAGTCGCCAACGAACTTTGATTTATTCCAATAAAGAAAAATGAAAATATCGAGAAAACCTTTTTTTTTAAATGGAAAATGGTAATCGCAACCATATATGGGTTCGGGAGTCGGTTACGTGAGGGGAAGGTATTAGCACCCCCTCACATCCGTTGTACTCAATGGGAACCTCTTAGTCTAATTAGTGATTTTGAGTGTCAACTACGCTTATTTGTCTTCATTGAATAATATAAAGGAAAAAGTTTGCTAAAGGTTTTAACTAGGGTTTAAGGAAAAATGGTTGATTTTATTATTAGGGTGCTCGCCAAGGATTGGGGCCCTTGTGCCTACGTATTCCCTCGTGCAATGGGAAAGTCAGAGAAATCGTAGTTCGGCACTACGGTTTGTTGGATTGTTTTATAGATGTCAATTGCTCTAACGCGAGAACGACATCTCGTACCCAAACAATTGCAAGAGATGAATGGAAGACTCCACACCCTTCTGTTTTCATCTTTAATAAAAAGTATTAAAGTATGATTAGGTGCTTTAAGGAAATAGTTGTTTGAACACGAGAAAGACATCTTGCATCCAAACAAATGAGGAGAAATTTTGAAGACTCAAAACCCCTCCCTTTATTTTTTAATCAAAGGTTTAATAATGACTACGTGTCTTGATTTTGATTTAGGAAAAAATACTCGATAAAAGATCGAGGTTTGAAAATTGTGTGATGGCGATGCAAAAGAAAATCGTCTTACAAGAGAAGAAACCACTTGACGTTTAATCAAGGGTTTGAGAAAAGGTTAGATAGATTCCTAGCCCCTAATTGTGCTCCCAATAAACGAAACTGCAACCACTGAAAGAGAGAAAGTGTGTGCATGAGGTTGATGGCGATGCAAAAGGCAATCGACTTACAAGTTGGGGTAGGACTTGATAAATCGATCAAGAATGCGGGGGTTTGATTCATCATGCAATGACAAGATATAAACACGCAAAGGAAAATGATAAAATTATTTTTACACTTCATGGGGACGGAGAATATACTTGTCAATCGGGGAGTAGGAAAGCGAGTAAAAGGTAGCAGCAACCAAAATATTATTTTAACAGTGTCACAATTTTTTTACATCAACTCAAAATAATTGAAAAAAATAAAAAGCTAATATGACACACACATATATTATCCACAATGAATTTGTATTGCTACAAAATTCACATAAGACTACAAATAAAATAAATGTCAAAATAGTACTAAGAATATATATATATATATATATATATATATATATATATATATATATATATATATATATATATATATATATATATATATAACTTTATGACCGCGCGACACTGATGTGTCTGTTGGATAATAACTGCAAGTATACAGTTGTTCGTTTAGTTTTAAAAAGGTTGTCGAACCCACATGGATTGATAATCAAACTAATGTTATATATTGTCACTGTGCAAAGCTAAAGCTACGGTTTAAAATGATAAGAGTGGGAACAAAACGAATTGCTAAAAGGTTTGAAAACGATGAAGAAACGAGTCCAGAATATGAATTCTGTGTTTCTAAGGGACTTGTAATATCCCATATTATTTAAATGTTCAATAGGATATCAGATGAGATCAGATGAATATCTATGTGCTCTATCTTTGGATAATTGGATTAATGGAATCCTCTAAGTACTTTAAGTATTATCAATTGGGATCAATAGAGCAACTGATGAACTCTGAAGAGATAAATTGTTTTAATTCAAGAAAAATGATTTTTGAGGTAACTTTAATAATTGATCGTTCGATGTTAGACGATAAAATATTTATTGGAGATATTTTACTCTATTGGATTATATTATATAATATGTTTATATATATATATGTTTGTTATAAAGAGAAAGAAAGGAAAATAGAAGAAGAAGGAAGAGAAAGGGAAGACAAAGAAGAGAAGAGGGAAGATGAAGAAACTTAGAGAGAAAGCTTAGATCATTGTTCAACATCTTCTTCAACCTCCTCTTCGATTCTCAGGTGGGTTTTAGTTAGAAACTCTAAGTTCTAGAATTGAGGATTTAGAACTTAGGTTAGATTTGAGAGAAAATGAAATCTAACGGACAAAACGCGATATAAATTGTGTAGTATGATCAATATATGTGTGGAATCATCTGTTGATAATTGTTTTGATGTCCCAACATGTTTTGGTATGAGTTGGAATGGTTTAAAGTGAAGAAAAACATGTTGTTTGGGCTCTGTTACGACAGTAATTGATTACCCTATTTAAGTAACCGATTACCAGTGTAAAAAATGACGTTTCTGGGCTAATTTTGAGCGATTAACCGATTACTCAAAGTGAGTAATCGATTACCACTGCTATTGGCAGAAAAATGAAAATTGAAACGGGCGTATCTTTTGAACCGTAAGTCCGTTTCGGTCCCCGTTCGAAGCGTTGGGAAGCTATTTAAATGCTCTAATTGATGGTGAAGTAAAAACATATGTATATGTCATGGATTGATATGATAGAGTTAAATATTGTGATGAATGTGAAAAGTGTGGTTTATGTTTCCACCGGAAATTCATGAATCGAAAGCCCGATTGATATGGGACTTGAAGCCTTGGAAAGAGAATCCAATGTGCTATTAAATGGTATGTGAGACCATGATTTAACCAAGTATGCTTGGTAGGGGATGGTAGTGACTTGTTATGCTTTTATGTGTTGTTTTATGTTTGATATTGTTATATGCCATTTATGTTATACCATGTCTATCTAATGGTTATTAAAAATGAATGAAAGAAAACATGTATGTTTAAAATATGAATTAGGAAGAGTGAGGAAACTTTACCCCAAAAAAATTGGTATAATTCTTGGTTGTGAATAGAATTGTGATAGAGACTCTGGATGGCGACGCTCGTGCATTCATTGACGAGTTCTGGCCTGGAGTAGATAACCTAGATGACAAGGCTCGGACACCTGATGTAGGAAGATGCATCCATGACGAGATTGGTCTTAGAGTGAGACACTAGTATGGAACATGTGTGTGAACCTTGGTGTTCTTTGAGAAAAGGCGAATGTGGCCTTAAGGCATTGTGGCCTTGTGATTGTCGAATACAATCACGTTTGTGTGTGAGATCACGTAATCGTAACTGGTTATCTTGTGAGTGCGTTTCATGGGTCTCAAGCTCCTCTGAAACATGTGCACAACTACTTGGCAGGTTTGATTCCCCGTATTGTACGAATGGCGCCCATGGAACGTATGCTTGTGACAGTTAATGGCCCGTGTGAAGTGACGGTTCATAACGGTTAATGGCCCGTAGAACCCGAATCCATTCGTATATCAAGTAGGTTACAAGGATCCATGACTCAGGTCGACTTCTAGACGTAGAAGCGGACGGGAAAAGGGGATGCCTTGGTGTGGTTACCGATTTGTGATATTGTGAGTTGATGAACTCATGAACATGTTTCCATATAGTGTGAGATTGTGTACTCAAGGTCATTTCCCTTCCCCTTGACTTGAGTTAGGATTGATAGAACCCTGTAAAGCCGAGAGAATCCATAGGATAGGGAACTCACTGAGATTTGATGTATCTCACCCCACTATAGTTGCTATATTTCAGGTGCAGGTTTAATTTACAAGTGGAGCGATGCTTGGACGTTTCAAGAGGAGCTTAGTTGAGCTTATTCCGCTGTGTATTATTGTTGTATACAATTGAGGATATTGTATACTGATCTTAGTTTTTATTTATTTTGGCTAGTTTCCATGACTTGTGCCATATGTGTATTTATGTTTTAGAAATGGACAAGTATGTGAACTATGCCATTAGGCACTTTTGATGTGTCAGTACCAAATAAAATGCTTATATTGTATTATTCTAGGTATATATTATACAAGGCATTACAGTTGGTATCAGAGCAGGTCGTATTCTCGACCTAGCCTTGAAACATCATAAGTAAATCTATTCCTGCCTCTTAAGTATGTCTTGCCAGCATGAAACTTAATATCATACTATGTAGTGTTGGGTCTGATCAACCTAATACTATGTATGTTATAGGTAGAATCATGGTTGAGCGACCACGAGGATTCCGAAGTGTTGTCAGAACTTGTGCTGTGAGGGTAGGCTCAAGCCAAGAGTTAGTAGTGAGGAGTTTTGGTCAGCTCAGTGAGGTTTTAGTAGAAGTCGTGCTTTGGGTAGCATGGAATTTAAGAGTGGTGTGTTGTTTAAGCAAATTCTTTGGATGAGTAGAGTCGGAGAGTTAAGGATCTCGATTGTACGATTGGTTAAGGTATTGGGGAATATGTAAAATCGCTAGTAGAGATGGATTGGACACTAATACGGATACGAATTTCAAGTAATCTCATTCCGTGGGAAAAGAAAGTTGTTTTGTGGAACGCGTGGCGTAAGGTCCGGAAGTGAGATAGTAATTGGTGCTTCAATTTCTAAGGTCGTTAAGGTATCTTGAATGGATGAGAGTACCTTAAGGAATGTGTCCGGAGCAATATCTTCCGACTGGTTAAAAGTTGAGAGTTAGGGACGTTCGACTCTTATGGGAACCTAAAGTAGTAGAGAAGTGTGAGAAGGAAACACAAGGATGTGTTTACATGCTTCAAGTGAAACAAGTATGTGTCGGACGGAGGGTAGGAGATAAGTTGCATGTATTCAGTTATGTAGAGAGATTAAGTTCGAGATAATACTTCAGGTTTTTTTGTTTTCAATAAGAGACCAAATTGGAATTGTTAAAAGTACCCAAGGAATAATATAAGGTATTGTGTTGGAGAAAGAATGAACTTCATTTAGTAACGGAAAGTGTAGTGAGACGGACCAGAATAAGTTGTATTAAGAAACAGAGTAAGTATCTTGGACTCAAGGAAATCTTAGTAAGATGGTTTTGTATTTTGACATAAGAGGATTACAATGGAGAGCGAAGTAAGCGCAGTGTAGAAGACGGTATTAATAGTTTAGTGTGAGGAAATGACAACAGGATGTATTTTTGGACGAATGTGCAACAGAGCTATTGAGTAGTTGTTGAGGTATAAATTGTATAGAACAATCAATATGCATGTATAATCATCTGTTAATGTTGGTGGTGTGTTTGAAATAGTTTTGGTTGAGACTTGATTGGAAAGGTGTTCTTAAAAAAAAAGTATTTTGCCTCTACATCCATAGTAATCGATTACTCAAAGGGAGTAACCGATTACCCTTTGAAAATTTGGGATTATTGCGCAGGAAATGATGGAGTAACCGATTACTCAAAGTGAGTAACCGGATACGAAATATGCCTCTAACTATCAAAATGGCTCTGTAACAACAGTGTTCATGGAGTAACCGATTACTCAAAGTGAGTAATCGATTACCACTGTTGTATTTTGAAAAATTCATCTTTGAAAATTCATAACTTTCAAACCGTGTTTCCGATCGAGGTGTTCTTGGTACCGATGGAAAGCTATGAGAATACTCTATATAATGGAAGTGAAAAATATCGATTTTATTGCCCGATTAAATGATCGGAGGAAACCCAAATGTGGTATAATTATGTTTGAATTATCCTGCCGCAGATTTATCGTGTGACCGTGTCAGAATTTGGAATTTTGCCTTGTCACTGGTTGAAAGTGTGTCGTCTGCTTGTTTTGACCTTGTCGGTTTTACCCTGAGTGGATCATGGTTAGTGAATGTTATACAAGTTAGAAGCCACGAGTTGAGAAGGATATTGTGGGTTAGAACAAATCAGATTGATGGTTTTGAGTGGGATGACTTTTGAAATAAGAAAAATTGGTTTTCAGCCTCTGCAGTAGTGTTAACCGATTAACACGTGCAAGGATGGTATTTTGTGCTGAATTTTAAGAAGTTAACCGATTAACCTCAGACTGGTAATCGATTAACATGTGTGTAATTTGTGAAATCCCTTAGTAACCATCATCTGCATTTTGTTACCTTGTGTTGCTCCGATTGGAGAATATTGTGTGAATGGAAAACGGGATCGTGAGTAAATGAAGGACAGATTTGTGTTTTTGGGATCGTAACTTTCGGAAAGGTGTTGCGTAGTTGGCCATTTGTTCAAACGACGAAAGAGTTTGACTTTTGGGGAAGTAATCTTGTGCATTGTGTTAAATATGAGAAGCTTATAAGTGTATTACTATTGAAATCCTTGAGGGCGAAGTTAGAGAATACTCACGAAGCATTGATCTTGTAAAGATCGTTTCGGTAAGTTAATTGTTGGTGTTAGTAAGGTATGAACGGTTGGTTAGAATTAGTATTTATTATCTTTCGTGAGTTCATGGCGTCGGATTTAGACTCCGTGAGAGTAGTACCAGTTGTGTACAGTTGTACTGTAATCAGAAGTATGAAATTTGAAGGTTATCCTTCCAAGTAAGAGTGAGAATTGGGAGTTCAAGAATTAAGCATGTAATTGAGATTGTTTGTGAAACAAAACAATTGAGAGAAGTCGATTCAACTGAGAAGCGTGTTATGGTCTTCGAAAGTGTGAGTATAGGTGGAGTGTTGTATGGGAATTGGAGAGTAATATGGAACCTCACAATTGTGTTTTGGATGGTTTAAGTTTTGATAAGTGGTGACTCAAATGTGATTGAAGTTCTATTTTGGTGTTACATTGTCATTAGTTGAGATTTTGTGGCGATAGAAACCTTAAGTAAGTCGGAAAATCATAAGAATAATCAATTTGGAATGTGGTAACCAGAACCGGAAATTGTTAAACTATTTTGGATGAATTGTTTCGAGTTTAGACCGGATTGAGAGTTGTGTGGTTAAGGTTGTAACGGTGTAGCTCCTGTACCTCTATCGTCTGGATAGTGTTGGATCGATGTTATAATATTGTGTGTTGGCAAAGAAATTATTCTACCATAAGACGTCAGTAAGTTTCATGTACTGTTGGTTAGTAAGGACCCCAGTGGATAAGTGTGTTTCTCCGTGGACTGTTAGTTGATTGGTAGTGCTCAAGAATTCGTGGTGTTCCACTGTTAGAATTTTGGATTTGCGCAGTGGAGGGTGGCAGATGAAAGAGTTCAGTCAGATTAATAAGGAAATATTGGATTTAATGATTATAATGTTTAGTATCAGACTAGAAGGAATTGGTAGGGAAGTCGTCGACTAGTTATTAAGTGGTCCAAATATTAAAGGATTTATAAAAGGATAGTTGTCGGTAAATTGCATAAAGGAAGGAATCACTGAATTACATCGCGAAGATGTGTTGAGAGTTGTTGTCCCAATTTGAGATAAGGTGTTGCGGTTTTGTTTTGTGACTCGGTAGAGGAATGTAGAATGGTACATTCTTTCCGAAGTAAGATGTGACTAAGTGTTTTAGTAAGAAACAACATACGAATTACAGAAAAGGCAAGGCTAGAAGTTAACTCGATTTTGGAACAAGAGTATAAATAAGGACTTGAAGTTTGATAAGTCGTGAAAATAAGATTTTTGGTATGTGGAATCAAGTTGGAATTGGAATACGTCAGAAAGTTTAACGGAAGTAAAGTTAAGTGTGAATCTAAGACAGTGATACAAGTGGTGGTTATTGTCGAGTAGACGAAATTCGGGGGCGAATTTCAATTTAAGGGGGGGAGAGTGTAATATCCAATATTATTTAAATGTTCAATAGGATATCAGATGAGATCAGATGAATATCTATGTGCTCTATCTTTGGATAATTGGATTAATGGAATCCTCTAAGTACTTTAAGTATTATTAATTGGGATCAATAGAGCAACTGATGAACTCTGAAGAGATAAATTGTTTTAATTCAAGAAAAAGGATTTTTGAGGTAACTCTAATAATTGATCGTTCGATGTTAGACGATAAAATATCTATTGGAGATATTTTACTTTATTGGATTATATTATATAATATATATATATATATATATATATATATATATATATATATATATATATATATATATATATATATATGTTTGTTATAAAGAGAAAGAAAGGAAAATAGAAGAAGAAGGAAGAGAAAGAAGAGAAGAGGGAAGAGGAAGAAACTTAGAGAGAAAGCTTGGATGATTGTTCAACATCTTCTTCAACCTCCTCTTCGATTATCAGGTGGGTTCTAGTCAGAAACTTTAAGTTCTAGAATTGAGGATTTAGAACTTAGGTTAGATTTGAGAGAAAATGAAATCTAAAGGAAAAAACGCGATATAAATTATGTAGTATGATTAATATATGTGTGGAATCATCTGTTGATAATTGTTTTGATGTCCCAACATGTTTTGGTATGAGTTGGAATGGTTTAGAGTGAAGAAAAACATGTTTTTTGGGCTCTGTTACGACAGTAATCGATTACCCTATTTGAGTAACCGATTACCAGTGTAAAAAATGACGTTTCTGGGCTAATTTTGAGCGAGTAACCGATTACTCAAAGTGAGTAATCGATTTCCACTGCTATTGGCAGAAAAATGAAAATTGAAACGGGCGTATCTTTTGAACCGTAAGTCCGTTTCGGTCCCCGTTCGAAGCGTTGGGAAGCTATTTAAATGCTCTAATTGAAAATAAAAAAAATATTTATATGTCATGGATTGATATGATAGAGTTAAATATTGTGATGAATGTGAAAAGTGTGGTTTATGTTTCCACCAGAAATTCATGAATCGAAAGCCCGATTGATATGGGACTTGAAGCCTTGGAAAGAGAATCCAATGTGCTATTAAATGGTATGTGAGACCATGATTTAACCAAGGATGATTGGTAGGGGATGGTAGTGACTTGTTATGCTTTTATGTGTTGTTTTATGTTTGATATTGTTATATGCCATTTATGTTATACCATGTCTATCTAATGGTTATTAAAAATGAATGTAAGAAAACATGTATGTTTAAAATATGAATTAGGAAGAGTGAGGAAACTTTACCCCAAAACAAATTGGTATAATTCTAGGTTGTGAATAGAATTGTGATAGAGACTCTGGATGGCGACGCTCGTGCATTCATTGATGAGTTCTGGCCTGGAGTAGACAACCTAGATGACAAGGCTCGCGCACCTAATGTAGGAAGATGCATCCGTGACGAGATTGGTCTTAGAGTGAGACACTAGTATGGAACATCTGTGTGAACCTTGGTGTTCTTTGAGAAAAGGCGAATATGGCCTTGTGATTGTCGAATACAATCACGTTTGTGTGTGAGATCACGTAATCGGAACTGGTTATCTTGTGAGTGCGTTTCATGGGTCTCGAGCTCCTCTGAAACATGTGCACAACTACTTGGCAAGTTTGATTCTTTGTATTGTACGAATGGCGCCCATGGAGCGTATGCTTGTGACGGTTAATGGCCCGTGTGAAGTCACGATTCATAACGGTTAATGGCCCGTAGAACCCGAATCCATTCGTATGTCAAGTAGGTTACAAGGATCCATGACTCGAGTCGACTTCTAGACGTAGAAGCGGACGGGAAAAGGGGATGCCTTGGTGTGGTTACTGATTAGTGATATTGTGAGTTGATGTACTCATGAACATGTTTCCATATAGTGTGAGATTGTGTAGTCAAGGTCATTTCCCTTCCCCTTGACTTGAGTTAGGATTGATAGAACCCTGTAAAGCTGAGAGAATCCATAGGATAGGGAACTCACTGAGATTTGATGTATCTCACCCCACTATAGTTGCTATATTTCAGGTGCAGGTTTAATTTACAAGTGGAGCGATGCTTGGACGTTTCAAGAGGAGTTTAGTTGAGCTTATTCTGCTGTGTATTATTGTTGTATGTAATTGAGGATATTGTATATTGATCTTAGTTTTATTTATTTTGGCTAGTTTCCATGACTTGTGCCATATGTGTATTTATGTTTTAGAAATTGACAAGTATGTGAACTATGCCATTAGGCACTTTTGATGTGTCAGTACCAAATAAAATGCTTGTATTGTATTATTCTAGGTATATATTATACAGGGCATTACAGGACTTGTAGAATTCTGGTGCTAGTTACGATTAAATCTAGTTCCGTTGAAAATATCGACTTAAAGACTTCGTCTCACACTCTCGCGCTATTGACAAGTACCACACTTCCTAACCACATGATTTTACTCTCGCTCGCCCGCTTCAATTAAACAGCGTGTTTTGAAAGTTAATGATATTCTAAACGATGCCTAAAGCGCTCTCGCTGTTTTAAGGATCGTTGTCTAGTTTCCACTATCCGGTTCATTCCTCACACTCTCGCACTATCGGCCTGAACCTTGGTTTATTTTTCACTCTCTTGACAAAACAATGCATCATGCAAAATGGAAACTATAACCAAAACAACACATAATCATAATTTCTCACCTAACATTTCTATTGAGTCCCGTCGGTAACGATGGTCCTCGTACGCCGAACTCAATTAATTTAACAAAACATAATTTTATCTACAACTAACATGTTCACAACATTTATACTTAGAAATAACATGTTAAACAAATTTAAAGTACTTACAAGTACAACCAAAAATAAATGAGAAAAGATCTGAAAATTAAGTAAATGCAATTCGGATTAAGATGTCGGCAGGCTTCGTTCATCATCCAAGAGTACAGCAATGGAAAAAGTAAAAAACAATAACAATTGCGGCAATCCCTCGATGTGAGTTATTGTCGCTTTTACAAATGATTTATGCCTAAACACTAAACGGAATTTTTGCAGCGCTTCCGCATGTCTCGGATGCCTCGAAAACTTCCCCAGAGGGCCTATATATAGAGGAACAATGTCAGGCCAACTCCCCAAATCGTTTCTGCAGATGGAGGGAAAAGCAGTTGAAAAACTGCTGAGAAACTGCCCACTAACGCAAAACTGGCATCTGCGAAATAATGGCGAACGCCATTGCTTTTTCATTAATCTGATGTGGCACTTGTTGGCAATGGAGAACACCATCTAGGGGTGGCGAACGCCATATCAGCAGAAATTGCAGATTCTTCACTTTTTGCTGCTCTTTTGCTCTTTTAGCTCCTCTTTCTGATTTTTCTCCCGAATCCGCAACGAACGGGGCCGACAACTGCAAAACAACGAAAAACAAATTAAAAGTGACAAAATATAATAAAATACAGATGAAAACATGTACGCTATAGGCCTAAAAACAAGATACAATTACTCATTATCACTTTACCTATAGTGTATATATATAAAAAAGTAAAGTACCTACATCTAAAAATTACAAATCAGAAATATATATATATATATATATATATATATATATATATATATATATATATATTTAAAACCTGGGACCAGATAAATACATACATATATACCTATACGAAAATTAATGACAGAAAGTAGCATATGTACCTATATGTCTCTAAAACAGAAACGCATATACAACTAAAAGAAAAAGAAAATTTTCATTATAACTAAAAGATGAAGTATATATAAAAACTAATATATATATATATATATATATATATATATATATATATATATATATATATATATATATATATATATATATATACAGTCCCTCTCTCTTTCTCCTCTTTTTTCCGGTCCCTTTTCTCCTCTCCTTTCTGATGTGTGTATGCTGCTATTTATATAAGCTCAGAAATTTGAACTTCGATGTCCAACTTGAATGCAAGAATCTGACATGTTTGTATGCTATTTTGGAAAGAAATAAACCTTTGTCTTAAACATGATTTTATGATGATTGAATTTCAAGAAAACATGTTTGTTGTTTGTTTTGGAAAGAATTCTGATTTTGTCTTGTAGGTGTTTTGGAAACTTTGATGATCTTGTCATGTGAATATTTTGGAAAGTGTTGACAATAATAATTTAAAAAAATAAAAATGCAATTTATTTTGATTTTTTTTGTGAAAAATAGAATTAAAGGTAAAAAAGAGAAAAAATAAAAGAAGAAAAAAAAGGAAAGGTGAGATTTGAACCCATGACCTTATGCTTGAATATCCTTGAATTCTCATTTCACTATCAAATGTGCTTTTGATTCTATGTTTAGTTCTTTAGATTGCATGTTATTTTTGGTTTGTTTGTAGTTTGAACTATGTTTCAGGTTGTTCTTGACTTTATGTCTTAAACTATGGAATGAATTGTGCTTGCTTCTTGCGTTCCGTATTTATCCGTTTATCCTATTGCATTAACTATGTCATATGTGGATACTTGTTAGTGTCGTTGTTTTGCAAATTGGTGAATGAATCACTACTTATTATGATAATATCTCTTTGACCACCTTCATTTTACTCTTTTTGATGTTGTCAAAGGGGGAGAAGGATACTAGTATAGCAGAAAAATGTTAAAGCAGTAGACATTAAAGTGTTAAAGAAAGGGGGAGTTCTTCCGTCTTCAAATTACAATCAAGAGAAAGACATACAGAGTTGCCATCATCAAAAAGGGGGAGTATGTGAGGGCTATGTTCTTTCATCTAGTTCAGTTTTAATGATGTCAACAAATAAGCTAGGCATTAGATTGTAATTTGAGCGGTATCACTTCAGTGTCCAGAAAAATTGCATCTAATCGTCAATGTTCATGTGTCTAAACATATAGGAAGAAGTCTACACAATTTCTACATGTGCATGATCATAATATTGGTGTTAGGAATACTTGTTCGAGTCTTGGTCAGCAAAAACATGTAAAAAAAATAAGTTTTTTGAAAAATCTGCATGTCTTGAGTCGACCCAAGGTGAGCATGAGTCGACTCATGATGCTTTGAACAAATTTTGAGAAAACTTTAGGAAAGCGCACGCTGACCCCCTGGTAGCCCTGAGTCGACGCATGGTTCTGGAAATTCAAATTTATGCAAAATTTGTAGGCTTGCGTCGACGCAAGGCATTGATGGGTCGACGCGTGGAAAGTTATTTTGCATAGTCATTCCTGCGGGTTGGTTCACGCCGACCCCTACGTGTGGGGCGGTTGACTCACGCTGCCTGAACTAATTTTTTTTCATTTAATTTTTTCTGTTATTTCTATTATTTCTTTTTGTTGGTCATTTATGCTATTCATTAAAAATAGTTGGGTCAGTTCACTCTTTAACACAACAAGAAACGTGAAAATATATACCAATCTTTCTCTTCATCTTCATCTTCATCCTTGAGTCAACCAACAATTACACATAATCATTTTTGCTTGTGTTGTTCATTGTTTTGAAGTGATAACATTTAGAATTAGGAAGTATTGTGATCTTCATTTCTGGGTTGAGAATTGGTAGGTGTTTCTTGAATAAAACCTTAGGTTTTATCCTCCAAGAATCAAAGGAGATTTTTGGGGGTTTTTGGTACAAACCGTTTCGTTCTACAGGGATTCAGCCGTGCGAAGGTAACCGAAGAATAGAGTTTTCTTCGGTTTAGTGACTACAGTCGGAGGATCATAGAAGAAAGGTTTAGGGATCGAATTGCAGAGAATTAAAGTCGGCCGAGTGAAGGTGACTGAAGAACGATGGTTTCTTGCAGTCTAGTAGCGTGGGACGGTGACTTGTTCAACCGAATTTGAGGCACTTGATTCATCTTGAATCAAGGGGTGAGAAGACTCTGCATCAACAATCAAAGACGTTTGAGAGTTTGGATGTTCATAGTTCTTCTCTTGTATAAACAATTTGCAAACAACAACACACACACACACACACACACACACACACACACATATATATATATATATATATATATATATATCAATTCCAATTGTGGAATTGGGGGCAGAGGTACCCAAAGCGGGGACGATTGGGGAACTGCCTAATCAAATCGTGTTTGTTCTCTCTCTCTCCCTTAACT
Organism: Lathyrus tuberosus; assembly: GCA_022829125.1. Classification (NCBI taxonomy): domain Eukaryota; kingdom Viridiplantae; phylum Streptophyta; class Magnoliopsida; order Fabales; family Fabaceae; genus Lathyrus; species Lathyrus tuberosus. The sequence continues at coordinate 2,713,636 of JALAZF010000481.1, read as the reverse complement.
CTTTACGTTTGATATCATTCGAATTTGCGAAGTTTAAATTGATCGAAATTTCTGAGCGTGTTATATTGGGCTGTTAAATTGTTTTGTGTTAGATGTCAATCATGTTATATATTAGTATGAAATACTTGGAATTTTTCATTTCTTTCCAACGGTAAAGTGTGAATGTAAGCAGTAAATTGTGTTGTAAGGCTTACATTGGAACATATGTGTGGAGCTTGTAATTTGTGTGTTAATGTGCAGGTATAGGCATGAAAGGAGCAAAAGTGTGAAACACATGGAGTGAATGCAAGTTGCCATGAAAATTATTGCTGCAACAGAGCATTCGCAGTGTGAAGAATCTGGCGAAGGACCAGCGAACGTTCACACTGCGAACGACAACGAAGGCGCTAGCAAATGATGGCAGTGAGTTCCAGTTTTGAGATGACAAAGAGTTCGCACTGCGAACTCCTGGCGAGTGTCCAGCGAAGGCTCGCTGGTTGGTTCGCAGTGCGAAGATACTGGCGAAGAGAGGCAGTAAGTTTGGGAATTTGATTGGCCTGGCTCGCTAGTTTATTCGCAGTGCGAATGAGCTAGCGAATCATTCGCTGTGCGAAGGAATGGTTCGCACTGCGAACGCGCGATTTCTGCTTGGGGCGGTTTAAGTCTCAGAGGCACTTGAGGTGCCATTTTTTCTCATTCGCAGTGCAAATGATGTGCTCGCAGTGTGAATAGTGCAGATTTCAGAAGTGTATAAATAGATTTTCACTTTATGTAATTAGGATCTCTTGTTCATTTTCAGTAGAAAACATAGTTTACAGTCTTTTGATCATCAAAGAGTGTATTTTCACTTGGAGAAGCTGAAGTCGCATCCATTCTCGATTATTCGTCGTGGATGCTCATTCATCTCCTCTCTTTTCTTGTTATCCAATCTACCATGAGAAGTGGTAGCTAAACACTCAATGTTGAGGTTAGATGTAGTTGATCCTACTTTTATGTATTGCTTTTAATCTATGGTGTATGAACAAAGTCTTTGATCAATATAGATGATGTTGTTTTCTCTTAATGATCCATGTGTGATTTGTTTTGCTCTAGACATAGATTTTACAAGTCATGACCTAACAATTTTATCTCTTAAAAACCAAACTCTAGACATAGATTTGGGATTTGCTATTCGCATTGTGTTGATCTTAATGATCGTTGTTTAGATTGTTAGCGTGAGACATCATCTAACGGTCTAAACAATGATACTCACGACTTCGCTTTAGACGTAAACTTAGTCATGAGGATACGCGGTTATATTGGTCGGAAACCGAGTTCATACGCTTGATTAATCGTTTATACGTGAAAAGGATTGGCGAAACCTAACCTTAACATGCTTTTATCAGAACTTTTACAAAATGTTTGTCACATTAATCTTTGCTACAATTGAATGTTAACAACAATTGAGAAACTTTTGAAACCATTGAACTTAGAATATCACAACTATTGAAAGGCAGGCATCAAATATCAAACAATCCCTATGGATACGATTAAAAACAACCCCCACTATTACACTGCTAACAAAATGGCGCCGTTGCCAGGGATTGTTTAGTGATATTGCAAGCATTGCGATAGTTGAGCTATTTTAAGCTGTTACCACTTTATCTTGGACTTGTTAATTTGTTTTGTTTAGTGTGCAGACTTAGTTTATGCGAGGGAAACTACCGGCAGACCAACTTATTTTCGATCCTGAGATTGAGAGAACCGCGCGTAGAATCAACAGTAGAACTAGACGAAGGAGGCAGCTAGTGAGATAGAAGCGAGAACAAGAGGAAAGTACTTCTACACCACCAGTTCCATAAATACATCCAGTTATGGAGGCAAATCCACCACCACCACCACCACCTGCTTCTAGGCCATGCACGAATAGTCCGAGACATAATGCTCAGTTCGCTCGCCATGCACATAATGGTCGTCATGCTGAAATGAAGACCGGTATTCTCCAACTGTTATATCAAAGTCCATTTACGGGTATGGATCATGAGGATCCTTTTACCCATCTTACAAAATTCTATGAAATAGCGGGAGCGACTGGTGCACCGGAAGCAGAAGAGGAGTTTCTGTTCAAGAGACTATTCCTGCATTCCCTCATTGGGAAGGCAAAGGAATGGTATCTTGATCAGTCAACTGCCATAATGACGGATTAGAATGCATTGGAAGAGAAATTTTTGGAGAGATTTTTCCCTCACACTCAGTTTATGGAAGCAAAGACCGCCATCGCGGTATTCACACAAGGAGCAAATGAATCTCTCAACGAAGCTTGGGAGAGGTTCAAATCAATGTTAAGAAAGTGCAAAGGCCATGGTTTTGATGAATTGTCACAAATTCATATCTTTAGAAATGGGCTGCAACTTGTACACAAAACCTTGTTGGATGCCACTGCCGGTGGATCCTTGTTAAGCAAAACCGCAGCGGAAGCCACAACTATCATTGATAAGATGGCCTTGAACGATCATCAAGGTAGTCACAACCGTGGACCTTCTCAACAAACTCCAGGAGTGTTGGAATTGGGAACAAACGATGCTATCCTTGCGCAGAACAAGTTATTATCACAACAGGTTGAGTTGCTAACTAATCAAATGTCTAAATTGCCGCAACAATTCAAAGAGATGCAGAAATCTTCAAGTAAAAATGTGCAAGTGTTAGTTTGTGAATTATGCCGAGGAGACCATCCGACCGGTTATTGTCCTCCCGTTGTGGAGGAGGCAAACTATGCGGGAAATCAAGGATACCAATCCCGACCTCCGTATCAACAAGGCAACCAAGGTTACCAACAAAGGCCTAATCAAGGTTATCAACAATAATAGAGACCGCAAGAAGCCGGACCATCAAACCGTCAACAATACCAAAATTACACTCAACCTCCGCAAGCTCCCGTTGGAAATACGAAGATGGAAGACACTCTCACACAATTTATGCAAATGGCAATTTCCAACCAAAAGAACACCGATGCCGCCATAAGGAATCTTGAAACACAAGTCGGACAATTATCAAAACAATTGGCCAACCAACAAAAAGGGAACTTTACGGAAAATACGCTTCCGAATCCTAAGGATTGCAAAGCAATTCTCACAAGAAGTGGAAGAGAGATTGACATGGGTGTAGGTAAGAAAGTAGTGGAGGAGGAGGTTGTAGTTGAAAATTAAAAAGAAAAATATAGTGAGGAGATTGAAGTAGAAAAAAATGTTGAGGGTGTTTTAGTTGAAAATGAGAAGGAAAAAAGTGAGAATGAGAAAAAAATAGAGAGTGAAGAAAGAGTGAAGAGAGCTAGGAAGGGAAAAGAGCCGATGAACAATATTCCGATTCAACATCTACCATATCCGCATGCTCCTACAAAGAAAGATAGTGTGCGATACTATTCTCGGATTATGGATATCTTCAAGCAATTACAAATAAATATTCCATTTTCCGAGGCTTTGGAGCAGATGCCTAAATATGCGAAATTCATGAAGGATGTCCTCACGAAGAAGAAAAGGTATACAGATCAGGAGACGATTATGGTAGATGCAAGCTGTAGTGCCATCATTCAACGGACTCTCCCGCAAAAAGAATGTGATCCGGGACGAGTTACATTGCCGGTTACGATAGGAAACATGTATGTGGGCAATGGATTGATTGATTTGGGTTCTAGCATCAACTTGATACCATTGTAGATTGTGAAACGGTTAGGACACATGGAATTAAGGTCCACGCAAATGACGTTGCAACTCGCAGATAAATCCACTACCCGTCCTCACGGTGTAGCGGAAGACGTGTTGGTCAAAGTGGACAAATTTTTGTTTCCGATAGACTTTGTTGTCATTGAAATGGAGGAGGATGAGGATGCACCTTTGATTCTTGGAAGGCCTTTCATGAAAATTGCCCGAATGGCAATTGACATGGATGATGGTCTCATGAAAGTGAGAGTCCAAGATGAAGAGGTGTGTTTCAATCTTTATGATGCCATGAAGCACAAGAAAGATAAAGGTGATTGTTTCCGGATCGATGCAACGGAGAAAGCAAGTTTTGAAGTTACAAAGCAAATTCATGTCATTGATCCTTTACAAAGAGCTTTGGATGATTCCTTGGAAATATTCTCGGTTGAAGAAGAGCAAGCTCTTGAAGAGTGTTTGTTAGAGCTTGAAGCTTTGGAAGAATTACAACCTTGGGAGTATGAAGAGGAAATTCTCAAAAAAGTGGTTAATGAGGAACCATCAAAACTTGAACTGAAAGTGTTACCGTCAACCTTGAAGTATGCTTTTCTCGATGACGGTGGTAATAAACCGGTGATCATAAGTAGTATTTTGTCTGAAAACGAGGAGAACCGTTGATTCAAGTGTTGAGAAAAAATCAGGATGCAATGGGATGGACGTTGTCCGATCTCAAAGGCATAAGCCCTTCGTATTGCATGCACCGTATATTCATGGAGGAAGATTTTAAGCCGGTTGCTCAACCTCAACGCCGGTTAAATCCAATCATGAAAGAAGCGGTGAAGAAAGAAGTGGTAAAAATGTTAGATGCCGGAATGATTTATCCCATTTCTGATAGCCCGTGGGTTAGTCTGGTGCATGTGATACCGAAAAAAGGCGGATTAACGGTGGTCCGAAACGAGAAAAAATATCTCATTCCAACAAAAACAGTTACCGGGTGGAGAATGTGCATCGACTACCGTAGGTTGAACAAAGCTACGAGAAAAGATCATTTCCCTCTACCTTTTATGGATCAAATGCTCGAAAGGCTTTCCGGTCAACAATTCTACTGTTTTTTGGATGGTTATTCGGGTTACAACCAAATTATTGTGAACCCGGAGGATCATGAAAAAAACCGCTTTTACATGTCCTTTTGGAATCTTCGCTTATCGGAGGATGCCGTTTGGATTATGTAATGCACCGACGACTTTTCAACGGTGTATGCAAGCTATCTTCTCGGATTTGATCGAAAAGACAATTGAGGTCTTTATGGATGATTTCTCGATTTTTGGACAATCGTTTGATTTGTACTTGAAAAATTTGGATACGGTGTGTGGAAACCAATTTGGTGCTTAATTGGGAAAAATGCAACTTTATGGTTAACGAGGGAATTGTGCTCGGTCACAAAGTTTCTTCAAAGGGCCTTGAAGTTGATAAAGCCAAGGTGGACGTTATTGAGAAATTACCACCACCGATGAATGTCAAAGGTATAAGGAACTTTCTTGGACACGCCGGGTTTTACCGAAGGTTTATCAAGGACTTCGCAAAGGTCGCAAAGCTGTTGAGCAACTTGCTCGTCCAAGGTAAGATTTTTGACTTTGACGAGTCTTGTCTTTTTGCGTTTAATTTTTTGAAAAAGAGTTTAACAACCTCACCGATAATCGTTGCACCTAACTGGAAATTGGATTTTGAATTAATGTGCGATGCAAGCGATTATGCTGCTGGGGCTGTTTTGGGTCAAAGGAAAACGAATTTCCACGCTATACATTATGCGAGCAAAGTTTTAAACGAGGCTCAAATTAACTATGCAACAACTGAGAAAGAGTTACTTGCCATAGTGTATGCGTTGGAGAAATTTCGTTCCTACTTGATTGGTTCACGTGTCATCGTTTACACGGACCATACGGCTATAAGGTATCTGCTCACCAAACCGGATTCTAAGCAAAGGCTTATTCGGTGGATCCTTTTGTTACAAGAATTTGATCTTGAAATTCGTGATAAAAAGGGATCCGAGAATGTGGTGGCGGATCACTTATCCCGCCTGGTCAACGTTGACGTGACCAAAAATGAATTTGAGGTAAAAGAGGAGTTCCCGGATGAAAAATTGTTTAGAGTGCAGGTTAGACCGTGGTTCGCCGACATGGCTAACCACAAAACCGCCGGATTGATACCGGACGGTCTAACGCACCACCAAAAAAGAAAATTTTTGTCTGATGCCAAGTCTTTCGTATGGGACGAACCTTATTTGTTCAAACTTGGTGTCGACAACCTCTTAAGGTGTGTCTCATTGGAGGAAGCCACGAATATTCTGTGGCACTGTCATAACTCTCCGTATGGAGGACACTTTAATGGGTTGAGAACGGCCACTAAAGTCCTTCAGTCGGGCTTTTATTGGTCGTCCTTATTCAAAGATGCGCACGCGCATGCCCTTAGTTGTGACAGGTGCCAGAGAAGTGGAGGAATTTCACGGCGGCACGAGATGCCTTTACAGAATATGTTAGAGATTGAAGTTTTTGACTGTTGGGGGATCGACTTTGTCGGTCCATTCCCATCTTCATTCTCTAATGAATATATTTTGGTCGCCGTCGATTATGTGTCTAAGTGGGTGGAGGCGATAGCTTGTGCTAAAGCCGACGGAAAAACAGTTGTGAAATTTTTGAAGAAAAACATTTTTGCGCGTTTTGGTACTCCTAGAGTGTTAATAAGTGACGGAGGATCTCACTTCTGTAACACTCAGCTTGACAAAGCTTTGGAGCAGTATGGTGTGAAGCACAAGGTTGCCACACCATATCATCCGCAAGCTAATGGTCAAGCGGAGGTATCCAATCGTGAGATAAAATGTATTTTGGAGAAAACTGTTTCGGCCTCGAGAAAAGAATGGGCCAACAAATTAGATGATGCGTTGTGGGCGTATCGGACCGCTTTTAAGGCTCTGATTGGTCTCACACCGTTTAAAATGGTGTATGGTAAGAATTTCCACCTACCGGTGGAGTTGGAGCAGAAGGCGTTTTGGGCCTTAAAATTTTTAAATTTTGATCCAACTCTAAGCGGCGAAAAAAGAAAAGTGCAATTACAGGAATTGGATGAATTACGCCTTCAGGCGTACGATTCCAATAGACTGTACAAAGAACGTGTAAAGTCTTACCATGACAAAAAAATAATCATCAAGCAATTTGAGGTAGGATAGCTGGTACTGCTATTTAATTCTCGGTTAAAATTGTTCCCGGGAAAGTTAAGGTCTAAATGGTCGGGTCCGTTTCGGATTCGTGAAATAAAGCCTTATGGAGCAATCGTAATAGAAGATACAACAACCAAAGAGAATTGGACTGTCAATGGCCAGAGACTGAAAGTGTACCTTGGAGGAGGTTTCAAGCGGAATCTCGCCATTGTTCCCTTCCGCGATCCGTGAGATTGTGGTGGTACGTTGAGCTTAGCCGACGTTAAACAAGCGCTTGTTGGGAGGCACCCCAACATTGTAAGTATTTTGCTATTATTTGCTGTTTGAAGTCATTTTTGTGAGACTAGTGTGTACATTGTAGTATTGTATTATGTTCACTATTGCAGCAGCACAGAACCAAAAATTTTGAAAAATCTGTCTTGTTCGCTGGCTTGTTCGCACTGCGAATCTGGGGCGAGCATTCGCTGGCCATTCGCACTGCGAACATCAGCGAACCATCCTGGGTGGTTTTGCTGCCACATCATTAAAAGTGAGGGTTTGTGATGGGTGGGCCTGTACGTAGGCCCAAGACCCATGTTGAAATTCTGAGAACTTGGGAGGACCAAACCCTAGTCCTTGCCTCTCACTTTCAACCCAAAAGCCAAAAGAGAAAAAACTCAAGTTCCCTCTCATGTGTGTTGCTGTCCATCTCAAGTTTTTTCTTTTACTCAATTGCCAATTCCAACCAGGTTTTCTTTTCTTTTCTCTGTGCTTTCTAATTAATTGGATTGTGTTATGAAGTATGCATGACAATGTGTAGAAAGTTTAGGGTTAAATTCTGCTTAGGGTTGTTCAATGCATGTCTAATTTTATGCTGGTTTTTGAGTATAGAATACATTTAGAATGTTGCTATGTAGTGAAATCTGGGTCTGCAAAAAATTTTCAAAATTTTCGTGCATTCGCTGGCTTGTTCGCACTGCGAACCTGGGGCGAGCGTTCGCCAGGCTTCGCAGTGCGAGTGTTCTAGTGAGCAGCCCAGATTTTTGTTTTTCTGATAGTTCATTCTGATGCATGTGTGTGTTATTTCTAATCATCTGTCTTGGTGTTTTTGTGTGGATTTGTTTGTCATTTGTGCAGATGGGTCCTAAAACCATGATCAAGAAAAGAAAAACATCAACATCCAGACAGGTTCCGATCACGTTCGACGACACTCGTTTCAAGGGTATTCGGCAGGCGCAGAGATATGAGGTATTGGAGACAAGAACCATCCTTGTTGAAAAGAGATTTATTTTGAATGATCAAGGGACTTATCGATCGGTAGCTTCCCTCTTGCATGAAAAAAAGTGGGATCAGCTGATAACGCCCCTTGATTCGTACAATGTGGAGATGGTTCACGAATTCTATGCTAATGCCCTTCCTGATGAGGGAGATCTGTTTAATTAGACGACTGTTGTTGGAGGGAAAACTGTAAGGTTTGATAGAAGGACTATTAACCGTGTGCTTGGAGACCCTCTTCCATTGCGTGCTAGTGAGGAAGATGATTACCACAGGAACCTAAACCGCAACAGGGATATCACACGAATGACCTCTGATTTGTTGCGCCCGGGTAAAGATGTTAAGTTAAATCATTTGAGAGTTGCTGTGAGATATCATCGAGAGGACATGTTACCTTTGGCTCAGCTTGTTTTACTTTTGGTGGTGACCAACATTACGCCAAAGTCACATTCCTCTACCGTTCCGATTCGCTTGGCTCACCTTGTGCATAGCATCCTTACAAACGTGGAAATTGATGTCGCGAGGATAATAGCAGATGAAATAAGGTCCATTGTTGAGAGTGGATTAGGAAGGAACGCTTCGAGGAAAAATTCCCCTCTTGCTTTTTCGTGTCTTATCATGGCCTTATGTGCTGAAGCTGGTGTTAATTTACCTTCGCGTCGTCAGGTCACTGTCACGTCGGCTATGGATGATCGATATGTTGACAAATTTTGCAAACCAAAGGGTGTTAGAGGTGATACTTCAGGGGCTGCTGCTGCTGCAGGGGCTGGTACAGTGGTGGTGATGCATTTGAGTCACCGAATTTCTATCCGTATCAGCAGGAGATCTGCCAATATAATTGGGATTGGATGGCTGCTCAGCAGCGTGCTATGACTAATATTCATGATTCTTTGCAGGTTCTCCAATTGCAGATCCGTGACCCTTCTACTGAGCGTACTATGATGTCGAGGGAGCAGTTCCTCGCACATGCTGGATGGCCTAAGGCCAGGCCAGTTTTTGGAGGGGGAGAGGATTTGGCTGGTGGTCCTGCAGGTGATGAAGCTGATGAGGATGGAGATGGTGATGAGATTGAGGGTGATGGCACTGATGTGGAGGTCTCGGGGAATACTTCTGATGAGGATGAGATGGTTACCGAGGTTTTGGAGATTGAGTCCGAAGAGGACTAATTTTGGATTTTCAGACTTGTGCACTTCCTTTGGTCTCCAAAGTGAAGTTTTCTTATTATTTGTATTTTTCATCTTTTACTAGTCTAATGTATCCACGTAGTGGAATATTGTGATATTGGTGTACTTGTACCCTAGTGGTACCATTTTGGATATTGTAGGTGTTCTTACACCAAGCACTTTATTTATTATGAGTATTGTTAAGTGTTCTGTTTAAAATTTTTTGTTTTGCTTTTACTAATAATTTGTTAGTTTTTAATTGTTAGTATGTTTTCATGTTAATATTCCTTCTTTTATGATGGAATTGTGGAAGTAGGTTGGACTCTTGATTTTTAAAGAAAGATTCCTCCATGATGTGAGGGATATGATAGTATCTTAAGCATTGCGTTGCGACAAGGTACATCGTTACCTAGTTCGAGAATTTTGTATGTTTTAGAACTGTGTGTCTTGTGTGATTGATAATGTTGTTTCATGTTACAACTTCCTTTGAATGCTTGTGTCATTTTAGGATCAAAACCATTAAAGTGAGAAGCCTTCAAAGTGTTAGTATATGCTAAGGATTGTTGATGAATGTTGTTTTTACTTTTAATTCATGCCTTATCTTGTGACCATGAGATTTTGTGGAAGTAGGAGAAGTGATCAAGGCACTTGTTGATAATGAGCACAACCATGTCCATATAGTAATTCACCCGTGAGGTGTGAGCATTTGGTAGCCCCTTTGAGCCTAAACAGTTTAGAACTCGGTTTAGTGATGAACTTGTTTTATGTACCTAATTTGCAAGTTTGGTTCATCACTAAATTTGTTGAGTTTATAACATTTTCTTCTTGAACCTTTGAAATTGTATAATTTTTCTTCCTTGTCTTAAAAAGCAAGGAACATTCACGTTAGGTTGATTCGAAAATGAGTTGGGGAGAATAAAAAGAATATGGGTGCATTACTCCAAATTTTGAAAAAAAATATTCAAGTAAGCATGTAAAGAAAAGAGTGTGAATATGTTGTACAAATGAGAAAATGCTTGCTTGAATGAAAAAAATATAGAATCAATAATTGTGCACGGTAGTTTGTGAAGGTGGAATGAAAAATTGGTGAAATGAAGTGTGTTGTGTGAATTTGTGTATAGTGAATGTTCTTTTGCGTCGGCAATTTCGTTTCAAAGACCGTTAGAAATGTCCCTTTTTGTTTACCCGACCAAGCTACAACCTTGAAGTCCTTAGTGATCTTTTACTTCCATGATTTCTTTTGTGTTCATTGAAATATGGTATGAATTGCTTAGTATTGCATCATTGGTCATTTGAGTGTATTTGTCCCGTGTTTGTATGCACGTTTGCCTTCAATCCTTTTTCGAAGAGGAGTGTAGAATGACATGTGCAGGATGAGTTAGTTGTCTCTTGAAACATTGTTTGAAATTGTTTGAGAGGCAAGTTCTTTTACGTTATAGGTTCTTGAATTGTGTAATTGTGCGTTGTTGTGATCGTTGTTTAGTTGAGCCATTTTTCGCGTCTTGGTTGAATTGAATGCTCGAGCAAATCCTCGTGAGAGACATACTTTGCTTGAGGACAAACAAAGAGTTAGTTGGGGAGAGTTTGTTAGATGTCAATCATGTTATATATTAGTATGAAATACTTGGCATTTTTCATTTATTTCCAATGGTAAAGTGTGAATGTAAGGGGTAAATTGTGTTGTAAGGCTTACATTGGAACATATGTGTGGAGCTTGTAATTTGTGTGTTAATGTGCATGTATAGGCATGAAAGGAGCAAAAGTGTGAAACACATGGAGTGAATGCAAGTTGCCATGAAAATTATTGTTGCAACAGAGCATTCGCAGTGCGAAGAATCTGGCGAAGGACCAGCGAACGTTCGCACTGCGAACGACAGCGAAGGCGCCAGCGAATGATGGCAGTGAGTTCCAGTTTTGAGATGACAAAGGGTTCGCACTGCAAACTCCTGGCAAGGGTCCAGCGAAGGCTCGGTGGTTGGTTCGCAGTGCGAAGATGCTGGCGAAGAGAGGCAGTAAGTTTGGGATTTTGATTGGCCTGGCTCGCTAGTTTATTCGCAGTGCGAATGAGCTAGCGAATCATTCGCTGTACGAAGGAATGGTTCGCACTGCGAACGCGCGATTTCTGCTTGGGGCGGTTTAAGTCTCAGAGGCACTTGAGGTGCCATTTTTTCTCATTCGCAGTGCGAATGATGTGCTCGCAGTGCGAATAGTGCAGATTTCAGAAGTGTATAAATAGATTTTCACTTTATGTAATTGGGATCTCTTGTTCATTTTCAGTAGAAAACATAGTTTACAGTCTTTTGATCATCAAAGAGTGTATTTTCACTTGGAGAAGCTGAAGTCACATCCATTCTCGATTATTCGTCGTGGATGCTCATTCATCTCCTCTCTTTTCTTGTTATCCAATCTACCATGAGAAGTGGTAGCTAAACACTCAATGTTGAGGTTAGATGTAGTTGATCCTACTTTTATGTATTGCTTTTGATCTATGGTGTATGAACAAAGTCTTTGATCAATATAGATGATGTTGTTTTCTCTTAATGATCCATGTGTGATTTGTTTTGCTCTAGACATAGATTTTACAAGTCATGACCTAACAATTTTATCTCTTAAAAACCAAACTCTAGACATAGATTTGGGATTTGCTATTCGCATTGTGTTGATCTTAATGATCGTTGTTTAGATTGTTAGCGTGAGACATCATCTAACGGTCTAAACAACGATACTCACGACTTCACTTTAGACATAAACTTAGTCGGGAGGATACGCGGTTATATTGTTCGGAAACCGAGTTCATACGCTTGATTAATCGTTTATACGTGAAAAGGATTGGCGAAACCTAACCTTAACATGCTTTTATCAGAACTTTTACAAAAATATTTGTCACATTAATCTTTGCTACAATTGAATGTTAACAACAATTGAGAAACTTTTGAAACTATTGAACTTAGAATATCACAACTATTGAAAGACAGGCATCAAATATCAAACAATCCCTGTGGATACGATTAAAAACAACCCCCACTATTACACTGCTAACATTTTGTAAACTTGATACAATCCCTTGGATTGTATTTAGGAACAGCTCAACATCACATTACTTTGAAATCAGCACTTAGTGGGTTAACGTGCACCAAGTGTTCGATAATTTTGTTTCAACGCAAAATCGAACATATTCGCAATTAATTGTTTATCGATTTTCCTCGTTGGGTTGGATTAACTATCAAGCAAATAAAACATTGTTGATTGCATTTAAATTGTGTTAATCAATCTGAATTTTTCTAATCCATAATTCATTCCCAATATTATCGTGCATATCCGATCCCTCTAGTAGAGGTTCTTTGTAGACGTGTGATTCAGTGGTTGCTTCCATGAAAATATTTTAAAACCAATTTTTGGTAACCATTTGCGTGTAAAACTCAAGGGATCTATTCAACCCCCCTCTAGATCCATAACCATCGTCTAACATGAAGGCAATAACACAATTCGCTATCACCAAAAGGATGATAGTAAACTCCCAACTTTAAAAATCACCGACATCAAAAGGATGAAGGCAATAACATAATTCACTATCACAAAAAGGATGATAGTAAATTCCCAAATTTAAAGATCACTGACACCGAAAGGATGAAGGTAATAACACAATTCGCTATCACCAAAAGGATGATAGTAAATTTCCAACTTTAAAGATCACCGACATAAAAGAATGAAGGTAATAACACAATTCGCTATCACCAAAAGGATGATAGTAAGCATGTACTTCCAATGACCTCCCTCACCAAAAAGGATGAAAGTAAGGTCAACAACATTTGGTATCACCAAAAGGATGATAACAAACGCACACTTCAATGATCACTATCACTAAAAGGATGAAGGTAAAAACCAAACATCAAAGCTTGCTATCACTAAAAGGATGATAGTGAGCACCTGATTTCCATTACCGCCCTCACCAAAAAGATGAAAGTAAGGTCGAACAAAACTTGGTATCACCAAAAGGATGATAACAAGCACATACTTTAATGATCACTATCACCAAAAGGATGAAGGTGAAATCAAAACCACAAATCTTGCACCAAAAGGATGGCAGTAAGATTGGCTTGGGAGATCAACAAAAGGTTGAAGAATTCATTAAGGAAAACCATCCTTATCAACAAAAGGTAGAAAAGAATCAACTCACTAGGGAATGACATAAGTATGATAGGAATCATTCAAAGAAATACCATTGACTGATTTAAGGATAGCGATTTCATCAACAAAAGGTTGAAGAGAACAACTCCATGGGGAACGCCTATTGAACAACGCCTAGTATGAACTCTGATTGGAGAAACAGCAATGAAAGGTCGGAAGATAACCACCGCATCAACAAAAGGTTGAAGATAACAACTCCATGGGAAAAGTCCATTGGCTTAGCTGAGGATCGGCCTGGAATCTCGTGATTGATCTAGGATCCTGACTTATGCATGTATGCATGTTTGATTTTGAAAAGGGTACTCAACATTCGATGGAAATACGATGGAAATAGGGATGCAAATACTGGGGATGTATAAGAATTCTGGCTCATGTAAGAAATGATGCTTATGATGCAAATGATGCTTGAATGCAGACAGATGATCAGATAGGTTAGGGCTGACTCCTCTGCACTTGATCTGATAATGCCATGACCACAAGATGGATACAGATTGCTTTTGGTGCCCCGATTTTGATCACTTGCTGATAGGCTGTATGTTCGTTCCTTTGATAACCACAACTTCTTTGCTTGAGGGTATCGACGTAATCAATGTCCGAAGATTGTACTTTTGCCCTGAACTCAATTGTTTGCTAGTGCCTGGCAAGATCTGATTATTCAACTTGAAAGAACAGGGAGTATCTGCCTCTTTACAGCTTGCTTTTCCCCAGTCCATTGGGTTCCTGAAAGAATTCTGCTGGGGAACTCTGAGAGTTATCATGACATGATTTACCCCAGTGTCTGGATATGATATGAATCTTGTTTCGTGTCAATACCAACGAAAGTTCAAGCTCCTTTTTGATTGCCCCTTGTTGAAATCTCTTTGATGTCAAGTACTGATTTGCGGTTAAAATTATTCATTCAAAAATGGTCATCTTAATGCACACTTATGCAAGTTTTGAAATAATCATTTATTGGAATGATGTGGAAGTGTGTGGTGAATGGACCATTAGTCCAAATGCACTGCTGATTAAAGCAGTGTATGAAAGATACACTGAGAATATGGCAACAAAATAGAGGATTAGCAAATCTCTAGGAGTCAGTTTATGCAACCTTGTTGTAGTATACTTTCAGAATAAACCTTGTCTCAGTTAGGTCTTTTGAGGGTTGTCACGCGACCTGGTTCATGGTTATTGAAACAAAGGATATAAGGCTCAAATTTGATTTGTACCCACCCCTTCTTCATGATGATCTCTAGTCCTACGTTCAGTTAATTCAACACACATTCGTCTTCCAAAAGGGATTTGGCGGTGTAAGAGTGAAAGTGATGATTCGAGATAATCATGAAATGGAATTCACCCTTTTTTGGATGTCATTAACCATTTTGATTTTGGATATGGTGGTCACTGAATCTTATTCTATTTTTTTATGAGAATTTACACGACCTCTTTGATTTTTCTCTTAATCCCTAAATTTTGTCTGGACTACTTCTTGAAGCTTAGTCCACCGGGATTACCCTAATTTTTGCCTAAGTCTCCTCTTTGGGTGTTCGACTTAGCAGGCTTTTTCCTTTTTTGATTTTCAATTTTATTTTGCTGAAGGATTGTGACTGCCAAGTCATTGGTCGTTCAAGAATAAATATCAGGTGGTTGATCCCTAGATGGGATGTATTTATCTTGTAATTCAAATCTGCGGTTATATTAACTGAACAATACCCTGCCTCAAGTTAAGCGAAAGGTTTTATAGATCCGAAAGAAACTCCTACTTCTAGGCTCGAAGTGGTTAACTAGAGACTAACTCCTTATCTCTCCAGTGTTTGTGGATTTGAAACAATGTCTGTACATCATCAGCAAGATCTTATTTGAAAGCATACCACAACAGTTATGGGTATTTCGTTTTCATCATCCTCCCTCCAATCTTTACTAAAACAACAGTTTGATAAAGAAAGTGAAGTGGGGAGTATACTTTTTTTTGTGTATTTTGCGATAATATGAGAAAAGATGAGTGAATACAAAAAGATTAATTCAAAACATGCATAATCATCTTATTAATAAAATGAAATACAAATAACAATGCCTAAAGCAAATAGTACTTAGACAACAAGAAGAAAACAAAGAATGCAAAAATGGAAACATGGCATAACTAATGCCTTCATTTGAGGAACTGAAGTCCTCTTTATTGACTGGCTACTAAACTAGCTTCTTCAGAGACCACTCTGCTTCTCTTCAACAACCCCTTCAATAACATTCACTGACGGGCCACATGCGGCGGCATGGGGTTTGTTGCAACATTTGGATTGTTTTATGTGAAGGTGAGCTCCTTCAAGTCAATCAAGTCTAGAACTTTATGCTTGAAAGATTTGCAATTCTCAACTGTGTGCCCCGGGGCACCCTTATGATACTCACAGTGAGCGTTGGCATCATATCCTGGAAGGATAACAGTTGGAGGTGTTAGATCTCTCAAGGTAACTGATTCATCCTTTAGCAGATAAGGGAGGATTTGGCCATATGGTACAGGCAGAGGATCAAAGTGTCTCTCTGGCCTCTTCACCCTTTGTTGGTAAGGTTGAGCTGTTGTGGAGCGTGTTGTTATTGATTATGGTGATGTTGTCGATACCCTTGTTATTGATATGGTTGTTGTTGTTGGTAAGCCATATGCTGGTATGAAATAGGTGCAATGGTAGCAACTTAATGATAGGGATTTTGTTGTTGAGGTATCTTAGCAGGAACTGGAGTTGGAGCAGTTTGCTGATAAAGCACATGAGCATATTGCGCAGCTGTAACATACGGGTGTTGGTAGTAAGGTACTGATGCAGGCGCCCTCTATTGTGTTTCCCCTCTTTTAGAAGATATAGCATTTATTTTTCCCTCTTTTTTCTTATACCCATTGAAAGGCTTATTGGTTCCAGCCTGGCTGTTAGAACCTCCTTCAATCTTTCCACTCTTCAAACCTTCTTCAATTCTCTCACCGACTATTACCATGTTTGAGAATCCTAAAGACACACTGCTGATCAGCTTTTCATAGTATTGGCCTTGCAAGGTACTATTAGATGTCAAGCATGCTATATATTTGTATTTGATATTTGGCATTTTTCAACACTTTCATGTTTTAATTGTGGATTTTAGTAGTGAAATATTGTTATTCTTCAAACATTGTATATATACCTTTGGTGCTTGTAATGTGTGTGCTATTGTGCGGGAAAAGGCACTAATTGATAAAAGAAAGAAGACACAAAGAATTAATGCAAGCTGCCAAAGAATAGAGGAAAACTTCAAGACGTTTGCTTTGCGAACGAGCTAGCGAAGGTTCGCTTTGAGAACAACTGGCGAGGTCTCCAGCGAATGGTCCCAGAATATGGCAGTAGGAAAAGGGACTATTCGCTTTGTGAACTCCAGCGAATGTTCGCTGCTTCACTCGCTTTGCGAAGGTCCTGGCGAAGAACCCATGGCTGACGCAGTGGCAAAAGGACCCAAAATTCGCTTTGCGAATGTTTTGGCGAATAGTTCGCTTTGCGAATGAAACGTTTGCATTGCGAACTTATGCATACAACCAAGGGCGGTTTAGTTATCAGAAGGCACTTCAGGTGCCATTTTCTTCATTCGCTAAGCAAATAGGTCATTCACAGTGCGAATGCATCAGATTCCTAGTGTACTATAAATGGATTTTTACATTTTCTTGGGATCATAACTTCACCTTTTCACACCAAAACATATTTTTCTGAGTTTTCTTCATCTAAGAGAGATTTTTTACATAGAGAAGCTGGATTTGCATCGGATCTCGATTCTTCGACGCGGATGCCTTTTCATCTCTTCACAAAACTTGTGAAGCAAGCTACCATGAATATGTGTAGCTAAACACATCCTTGTGTCAAGATTAGTGGTAGGTAATCCATCATTTTGTATGTATTGATCTTGATTGTAAGTTTGTGAACTTTGTTGATGATAAATATAGAAGAAAAACTTTGTTTACATGGTTTATATTTTGTTTTAATTCATGTTTGAGAGAAAGGTATTAAACTTGACCTAAGTTTCAATCCATCAATAATCATAAGGCTAGAGATAGTTTTGAAAGTTGATGTTCATAAATATTGAACTTGAATGTTATTGTAGTACCCTAAATTTTGACCAGCAGTTCACAGGTTTTTTAGAAGCTACTTCTATTTTGGGTTTACATACTATCAGGGGTGTTGTTAAGATGGGGGAGTCTCTAGCACATATCAGTCTGGGCCTATTAGAACTTTTCGGCCCATTTCTGAATTGTTCTTTTTAGAAAGGTTCTATTTGGGAGTTTAGTTTTTTAGGATTTTATTTATTGGGTTTTATTAGTAAATTTAATTATTTTTAGTATTCATTAATTATTCATTTTTTTCTACTAGTCTCTTAATTTATAAAGGGTATTTTTTTAGGATATGGTTTAAATTAATATAGGTTTATATTAAAAGTTTTATCATTTAGGGGTTACTTTTTTTTACTATTAAGGTATTAAGGATTAATTATCATTAGTAGTTGTTTTATTTAAAGGGATTTATTTTATTTAGTTTAGAGGAAATTATTTTAGAGTTAATTAGGAAGTTTGGGCCTTTTTAATTTAATAATGACTAGGATTTTATTTTTAGAATTGATGATTTTTTTAATTATTTTGGATATTATTATTAATTTATTTTGGAAGGATTAAATATATCAATTGTTTATTTTCGCTATTTTTAAAGGGCAGTAGAATTAATTGAATAAGTTTAAATTTTAAGCATTTCGTTTTTTTTATTGCTAATTAGGAATAATTTTTTAATTTTTAGGATTTAAATATATGTTCCAATTAGGGTTAATTTTTATGTTGTTCAAGAGTGTGAATTTAAGTGTAGGAGAGACCGGTTAGGATTATTATACTATTACTTTTATTATTATTGTTTATTTATTAATATGGTTAGTGATTGTTATTTATTTATTTTCAGAAGCGAAGTGTCGTGATCTTGGAGTCTTAGGGATATTAGCTGGTGTTAAATTTAATAAGAACATAACTAAATTTCTTTTCTTATTGCCATTTTACATCTTTTCTGGATTCATGGTAATATCTCCTTATGGGAATTACCCTCCTTACGTATTGTTGCCCATTCTCGGGCCCATTCTCAGTAAAATTTGTTTTTCAAATATATTTCTTTGCCTCCTAAATCACTCCGCTTGATTACAAGGTGTCGTTTAATTGTGAAATAATGCATTGAAATATCAGGTATAAATAAAAGCGTTAAAAAGGGAAAACGGATTTTACTTCGGCTTTTGGAATCATCAAAGGGATCATATTCTTCCAAAGCAGGATATAGGGTCTATACACTGACAGGAATATACGTTACAATCTAACCAACATGGGAGGTTCTTTAACGGCATGTTAAACAGGAATCAATGATATCATGGCTTACTATAATTATCAAAGTTTCAAGGGTCAGCGAGTCAGAAAATTATGAAAAGTATTATTTCAGACAAAGACATACATTGCATATCATAAAAGAGGCGTTAGCCCAAATAATGCATCATACATAAGAGCACGCATACATGCACTCATATACACAAACATGCATACATGTATAGGGTTAATAATCGCCAAAGGGATTTCGACAAGGGATCTTATCAGGGGATTTTGTTAAGGGATTTTATTTAAGTTTTAAGGGGTTCATCAAAAGGAGTTATCAAGGGGTTCCACTAAAAATGCTTATCAAGGGGTTCTGTTCTGGACTGGGCCGTGGTTTCCTACAATCAAACAGGCCCAATCCATACAACTTGAAGAAGCCCAATAAAGTCCTAGAGAAAGACACATAACTGCCATACGCGAGGCCAAAGGTATGTCGGGCACCTGGCACCTTGACAGTGTCGAGCATCTGAAGACAAACAGGAAAGGAAGACATCACACCCTGATGAAATGGGCCTCCTCGACAGATTAACTTCTCCCCGCGAGAATACTCCTAATCTCGTTGACTCATAGGTCCTCGACAACCATGGTTCTCTTCCGTTAGGTCACGTCCAAACCACGACCACCATATTTCATCGACATTGTAGATTCTCCCTCGAGGAGTCTACTAACGGTCTTATCTACACAGATACGTTTCATGTAACCGTCTACTAATGGCATTAAAGGGACGGTTACACTAGGGTGTTGACCACGAGCTGGTCATTATTACTACACGTAAGCCCTAACAGTTACTTGGAACGAGTCACACGCTGGTCCCACCCGTTGCAAGTAACCGTTGGCCATGCGCTGGGGGTCTCCTATAAATACCCTCTCACTTGAGAGGGTCAGGATAGTTAACTTCTTACTCTCACTCACTTTCTCTGTATTTGCTGTGCCCTCACTAACTTAAGCATCGGAGTGCCCTGCAGGTACACCCCCCCCCCCCCCCCCCCCCCCCCGCCGTTTTTCACCACCATCGAAATAGCAACAATTCCAGCCCACCTACCATCCTGTGGATCCACCTCCAAATGCAGATCTGAACACTGCTGCTTTGTTTGCGTTGGTCAATCAGACCAATCAAATGATCTTCAACCAAAACTTTCGGATCGAGAAGCTAGAAAAAGGCCGTGGTCGAACTTCCCAAGAAGACATCGACCACCTCCTTATCCCGGACATTCACAATCTCCAATGGAGTCTCGCAGCCCCTCCCCAGCAAATAGAGGTCGCAGGCCACGTTTGGAGCGTAACCAGACCGAGCATCCACAGAAGCGTCATCGCTCCCCGCCACTAAAAGGGCCCACTCGTCCCTTGAAGACGAAGAAGAGTAAGCCTGATGTCGAGGAGCCAAGAGACCGTCATAAGGAAAACTCCCCGAGATGTCACTATGTTCGTGGTCATAATTCTCCTTCTGTATCCCCGGGAGGCAGCGATGATGACGACTACCGGACTCCTCTATCCAGACAAATAATGGAAGCTCCTATTCCTAAAGGCTTGGAGAGACCTCCATCCTTGGGGACGTACGATGGAACATCTGATCTGGACGACCATGTCGAGAGCTTCGAGGCTCTTCTCGACTTTAGAAATGTCTCCGGCGCTATCAAATGTCGATTATTCCCTACGACTCTTCGGAAAGGGGCCATGGCTTGGTATAAAAACCTGGCACCTGAATCTATAGCATCGTGGAAAGCTCTGAGGGAACGTTTCAGGAAACATTTTACAGCTTCTCGAAGACATCAAAAAACTATATCCTCCTTGGAGGCCATCTTCCAAGAAAAGAAAGAATCTCTCCGGAGCTACATAGAAAGATTCAACAAGGAAGCGGTTGAGGTCCATACGACCGACCATATAAAATTATATCTCATCATCAAAGGACTGCGGGTTGGTTCCAAGTTCGCAGAATCTGTCGGATTACACCGTCCTCGCAGCTTCGAAGGTTTCCTCAAACGGGCTCAATCACACATTGAGTTCAAGGAAGCAGAAGCAACCCAGATTGCCCTTGATTTAAGAAGCAGAGAAGGCCTCCGCGGCCGGAACAGGGAAGACTCCCCTACACCCAGGCGAGGAGGGGATAGGAGAAGAGAAGATTCCCCTCCACCTAAGCGAGGCGGGGAGAGGCAAAAAGAAAATCGGAATAAAGAGTCCTGCGAATCTCGGGGACCTACCGGTCTTTTCAAAGATTACGCTCCACTAAACGTATCTCGTGCACGCATTTTCAGTGAATGTGCAAACTCGGAGTTCGTGAAAGGGGGAATCCGCTTCCGAAAACCAACAGCTCCCAAACCAAATATTGATAAATCCAAGTACTGTCGGTTCTATCACAGTCACGGGCATGCTACTGAGGATTGCATCCACCTTAAGGACGCAATCGAAACGTTGATTAAAGAGGGCTACCTGAAAAAGTACGCCAAACAAGACGAGGCTCTTCGTCCCACCGGCCAAGAAGGTCTAAATACCGAGGAGTCAAACCATCCGGACACTGGAAAACTGCAGGTTGCCTTAAGCATCACACGACCTGAAGACTTCGGTTTCCAAGGAAATATTAGCGATGCCGAAGCTATTTAAAACATATGGAAGAGCTTCCCGGCAGAAGAACTAGTAAGTGTTCGCAGTACCTGGGAAGGTTTCCCCCAAGCCCTACTCATATCGGACGGAAACCCTGAACGAGTGACCGTCGGTTCAATAAAGAGGAAGTTTGACGAGCTAAGGACATCCACTCCTCGAGACCCAACTCTCAACCTATCTCGTGGAAAATTATGCCCTATAAGTTTCTATCTCAAGGAGTTACCAGGTGGATCCCCGAATGCTAATATACCTCTCCTAATTCGAGCATAAATGGTCAACTTTGATATGCATCGGATTTTGGTCGATCAGGGAAGCTCGGTAGACATCATGTACACTCATCTCTTCGACACTCTCCAGCTGACAAAGCATCACCTATCCCTATATATGGGATCTGATCTACAAGGCTTCAATGGCGCGTCTACTAGACCTCGAGGTTATGTAGAATTGTTGGTCACATTCAGAGTAGGTGAAACAGCTCGACAAGCGAAGACGCGTTTCCTTGTGGTCGACTGCCCTTCCCTCTACAACTGCATCTTGGGAAGGACCACTCTGGCTGAAATAACAGCTGTACCATCCACTGTCCAACTAAAAATGAAGTATTATACGACACAAGGACGTGTGGTTACCCTCCACGGGGATATTGAAGCAGCTAGAAGATATTTTGATGCAGCGATCAAAGGTCTAAGTGTTGTCGATGGCGTCCACCCCAGAAGAGCAACTTCAGATGTCGTACAGGTTCCACTACCGCCGGTCAGCGCGGTCGACCTTGATAGCAGGTTCACCGGGGAACAAGAAGAAGTTGCAGGCAAAGACCTCCCAGTTGAAGTCAATGGGCAGCCTCTCTACCCAACACGCCCCATCCCAGACGGAGATTTCGAGCTGATCCCTCTTGGCGACCCAGAGCGAACTGTGAAGATCGGCCATGGACTCCCCGACTTAGCGAGGAGGCAGCTGAAGGCATGTCTCCGAGAGAATGCAGATTTGTTCGCTTAGAGCGCTTCGGAGATGCCTGGATTAGATCCTCAAGTGGCTTGTGACCAGCTGACCATAGATCCAAATGCTAGGGCTATAGCTCAACGTAGGCGTAGGCAGTCTCCAGAAAAAATGGAGGTTGCTGAAAAAGCTGTAAAAGACCTCCTAGAGGCAAACTTTATTTCGGAGGCCAAGTACACCACTTGGTTGTCCAAAGTTGTACTTGTTAAAAAATCTAATGGAAAATGGAGGATGTGCATTGACTACACGGATCTTAATCGGGCATGCCCGAAAGACTCTTACCCATTGCCTAACATCGACCGACTAGTCGACAATTCTGCAGGATTTAAACTGTTGTCTTTCATGGACGCTTATTCGGGATATAACCAAATTCCCATGGATGAGGCCGACAGAAAGCATACAGCTTTTATGACTGAGTCGGGCAATTATTATTACAATGTAATGCCCTTTGGTCTGAAGAATACTGGCGCCACCTACCAACGAATGATGAATAAGGTCTTTCGAGCAGAAATTGGTACCATGCTCGAAGTCTATATGGACGACATGATCGTCAAATCCGCAGAAGAAGTCGACCACGCTGCTCATCTTAAGAAGGTGTTCGACACGACAAGGAAATGTTGCATGAGATTCAACCACGACAAGTGCACTTTCGGGGTTCGAGCAGGGAAATTCCTCGGTTTTTACCTTACGGAGAGAGGAATTGAAGCGAATCTCGACAAATGTAAGGCCTTTTCCTAGATTCCTACTCCGAAGTCAAAGAAGTCGATACAGTCACTTAACGGAATGTTAACTGCCCTCTCTAATTTTGTCACCAAATCTGCCCAATACGCACTCCCATTTTTCAAACTTCTTCGACAGAAAACAACATTCGAATGGAGTGAAGAATGCGAACAAGCCCTCCTCCATCTAAAACAAGTCTTATCACAACCCCCGGTCTTGTCCCAACCAGATAACGGGGAAACACTCTTCTTGTACCTGGCCATCACCGGCGAAGCGGTAAGTGCTGTCCTCATACGGGAGACCCCCGACGAACAGAAACCGATTTATTTCACGAGCAAAGCTCTTCAGGGTCCCGAGCTCAGATATCAACAGATTGAAAAGGTTGTCTTGGCCCTCGTAACTGCATCCAGAAGACTACGCCATTACTTCCAGGCCCACACGATCGTGGTAAGAACTGAGCAGCCTATCAGACAGCTCCTTAGTCGGCTAGATATGGCGGGGAGAATGCTCAGGTGGTCTCTCGAGCTATCTGAGTTCGACGTTCGATACGAAGGAAGAAAAGGCTTGAAAGCTCAGGTACTGGCCGACTTCATAGCAGAAATGACAGTCCCCGAACCCTTGCTAATGGCTCCAAAAAATGGACAATTTACGTCGACAGAGCCTCCAGTGGAAAGGGCAGCGGGGCAGGCATTATCCTTGAAAACAAGGAGGGCATCTTGATAGAAGTCTCACTAGAGCTATCTTTCAAAACATCAAATAACCAAGCTGAGTATAAGGCATTCCTCGCAGGACTTCGACTTGTAGAAGACCTTGGCGCAAAAGAAGTCAAAATCTTTACAGACTCTCAGCTCGTAGCATCACAAGTTCGGGGAGAATTTCAGGCCAAAAATGATAGTCTCATTGAATACCTAACCTTGGTACAAGAAAAGTTGAAGAAATTTGTCTCCGCAGAGGTGGCTCACATCCCGCGCGAGCATAACACTCGAGCAGACGTGCTCTCCAAGCTAGCGAGCACTAAGAAGAAAGGAGGGAACAAATCAGTGATCCAAGAGATACTGACCCATCCGAGCATCAACAAACCTACCTCGACCACAGAGGTGAACGTTATCGGGGACGTAAACTGTTGGATGACTCCAATTTACGAATACCTGATGACGGGCATACTGCCCGACGATCCTAAAAAAGCTGGGATAGTTAAGAGGCGGGCATGTGCATACACCATAGTCGAAGGTAAGCTGTATCGCCGAGGAATCTCCATCCCTCTACTCCGATGCGTCGAGGAAGGTAAATTGTCAGAGATTCTCCAGGAAATACATGAAGGAATCAACGCGCAACATCTAGGCGGAAGATCTTTGGCTCGAAAAGCTCTCCGAGCAGGATATTACATGCCCACTATGCAACAAGACGCAAAGGAACACGTCAAAAGTGTGACCGTTGTCAGAGGCATGGGGACATGCACCTCGCTCCTCCAAATGAGCTTAAATCATTGTCATCCCCGTGGCCCTATGCGTGGTGTGGAATGGATATCCTTGGACCTTTTGTCGTAGGATCATACCAAAATAAGTACCTCATCGTTGGGGTAGATTACTTCACAAAGTGGATCGAGGCAGAAGCATTAGCCAAGATCACTGCTTTCAACATATTACATTTCTACAAGAGAAATATACTCGCCCGATTCGGCGTGTCTCAGGCCATTGTCACAGACAACGGGACGCAGTTCACCAACGGAAACTTCCAAGACTTCATTGCCAAACTGGGTACGAAACAACATTTTACGTCAGTCGAACACTCACAAACCAACGGGCAAGCTAAAGCAGCGAAGAAAGTAATACTCCGAGGACTCAAACGACGACTCGGCGAAGCCAAACAACGGTGGGTCGAGGAGTTACACAGCGTTCTCTGGGCATATCGAACCACCCCTCATTCCACGACCGGGGAGACCCTGTTCCGGCTAACATATGGAACCGAGGCAGTAATTCCCGTGGAAATCAGGGAACCTTCGAGAAGGACAGAAGCTCCTCTTGACAAAGAAGCGAACAACGAAACCCTTCGCGAGGAACTTGACCTGGTCGAAGAAATAAGGACGGGTGCATCCCTTCGAGAAGCCTCTTTAAAAAAAATAACTTTGCATTATAATGACAAAGTCATCAAACGAGATTTCCATGTAGGCAGTCTTGTCTTACGAAGAAATCAGAAAAATTCACGTGAAGGAAAGCTGGCCGCAAACTGGGAGGGCCCCTACCGCGTCATCGCAAAGATGAGGACATGTGCTTATTACCTCGAAAACCTCCAAGGTGAACAACTTGATCGACCATGGAATGCTGAGAAGCTTAAACAATATTACAGTTGAACATTGCATGTAACTATACAAAATTTGTCGTTACAGGGAGCGTGCCACGGTACAGGCGCGACACCCCTATATGCTAACGAAGGTCAAAAGTCACGTTGTGTGTGCGTTGAACTTATGGCCCGACGAGGAGTACTCTATCGAGCTCCGTCGTCGAAGTACCTTGTAGGCAGAACACCCAGCTCGCAATGGGAAGTTCACGCCATGAAACTAAGACCTCGATCGACCTCTTAGCTTCGTTGAAGGTCGGGGTACAACCCCTGACCGCTCGACCAGTTCTCTTCGCAGTCGAGGATCACTAGAGTCGAGCAAACTCCCAAATATCCAGCAATTTCAAAATAACTTAGATAAAAATAAGTAAAAAACCACACACAGAGCAGATAAAGAGGAAAAATGGAAATACTAAGTCGGGCAAGCCCATTGTAAAAATATTACATAAAGCCCTGGCTCTTAGGCTGGGCAAATCAGCAAGTATGGCACGCAGGCCAGTCAATACAAAAAATTGGCATGCAGGCCAAATTGACTACACTATCACTCCGCAGCAGCATCAGCTACCTCGGGATTCTCATGCTCCCCGCTTCCCCCATCAGCATTTATTGTTTGTCTGGGCAACACAATCTTACCGTCGACCACCTCAAACTTTGAATCAGCTCCATCGGTTACAAGGTCTGGATTCAGGAGTTTGAGCTGCGCCACAGCGTTCTGGAACCCGACATCTGCAAACTCTAGAGCATCATCTTCAGCTAACCGAAGATCCTTCTCGACTTCCCTGAGCATGGCTATCAGGGCTGCTTGAGAGGTCAGCAGTTTATCCTCCTCGGTCTCATTCTCGGCTGACCGAACAGCCTCTTCCAGGTCAACTATCCTGTCCTTGAGACGTTACTCTTCCTCTTCCAACACAGTGATCCTAGCAAGGTGTCCCTTCACCGCATCCTCAGCTTCCTTCAACTTCTTCTCCGATTGTTCTTGCTGCTCGCTTTGTTCTCTGTTCAAATCCCTGCAGTCCTTCAAGTCCTTCTGCACGCCGAGCAATTCAGTCTCCAAAGCTCAAAGTCTTTCTTCCAATCGAGAAAGCTCAGCAGCAAAGCAACTCTCGTCACTCAGAACGAGGGCAGTCGAACAGAGCCGCATGACGGCAGACATATCCTCGACAATTATTTTCCTTCTCGCTTCCGAAGCACTCCCCAACACAGCTTGGACATCAGCAGGGGCGACTCGAGGACAAATAACCTCAGAGAAATAGCGACGCTGGAGATAACAAGGAGCAATCTCGAAGCTTGCAGGAGGAGGAGGGGGACTACCTTCCACATCGACAATGGGCGGCCCAGCAGTCCTTGCCCGCTTAGATGTCCCTTGGGCCCCCGGGGACTGATTCTCAGAGCTCACAGTTGCAGTTAACATAACATGAGATTGCTCGGAACCCTCGGGCACTGCAGTAGAGGGAATACTCTCAGGCACCGTCGTAGAAGAGACATGCTGAGGGGTACTTTGTTCGGTTGGACGGGATTGTTCCTCCCTAGCCCTTTTTGCCCTTAGCCTCGAGTATCTTTCTGCAGCTTTGACCATTTTCCCTAAAAAAAGAAAGAAAAATATTAGTAAAACAAGATACATGAACATAAGAGCAATCAAAGTCGAGGATCTTTGCACCACCTAAGAGCTCGACAGCCTCCTCATCAGAGAAAGTCTCGAGCAGAACACGAGTATTAATCAGGCGGCGGGTCTTCGTCACCTGCTCTTTCCCACCTGTAGAGGTCTCTCCATCCTCGGGTACGCTTGGAATTTTATTCAAACTCTCCACGTACTCGACAATCTTGCCATAAGCATCGCGATCCTTGACATTAAGCTTATTATGTCTTACTTTGTATTTGTCTAGCCCCTCTTTGTAATGCTCTTCTGTCCAGAAGAGGGGGAATCTTGGCACCATCACTTTGGTAGACAGCCCATCCACTTCTTGAGTCACCCTTTCATATATCGAATTAATGGCCTCAGGAGTGACCGGCTTCACAAAATAGTAACGCCACTTGAAATCTCGAACAGAGTCCAAGTAGGTGTGAAATAAAGCTTTATTTTGTTTAAACGACACCCAGCCGTGTCGACCATCGGTTGTAGACCGCTGCAGATGAAAAATTCGGAAGAAAAGGGACACTGTTGCCCTGATGTCCAAGTGTTTGCAGACGAGCTCAAAAGCCCGGAGAAAGGCCAATGAGTTCAGGTGGATTTGCGATGGAGCCAATTTTAACCATTTGAAGACCCCCTCTTGGAAGTCTGTGAAGGGGAGCCTCCACCCTGCCTCTTGAAACATAAACTCATACACCGAGAAACGCATTCCTATGTAAGGTGTGCATATACGATGGTCCTCGTTGGGACAATACACTTTCCAGGATTGTGCAGAACCGAGCAACCTATGCTCGACAGTACAAAACCCATTTTCGTCGGGGAATGTGAAGACGGGCGACATAGTGAGGGCCTCCTCACACACCCAGTCCTCAAGCGGACGCTCTTGTCTAAAAGCCATATGGGCCATCGGAATTTCGGGTTGGTTATCCTTTTCGAATTCACCTACGACCACTTCAGCAGCCAATCTGTCCATCAACCTGAAAAACAGAAGGGAACAGGTGAATTCGACGAGTCATACCAAACTAGCCGGTCGGAGACGAATAACGGATGTCCCCGGAAACTCATCGCTTCCCTAGAAAATCTTGCCCCATTTTCCCGTGAAATCAACGAAAAAGAGTAATTGTTGGGGACCCAAAACGTTATCAGGTCCCCGCGACGTTCATCACGCTCCTCGGAAATTTTCTACAAATCCCCGAAATATTCATCCAGTTCCTCGGTTTTATTCAACAGAAACGGAAACAGAGAAAATTTCATACACTCTTTCTCTTAAAACAGCCAAAGATCCCTGTTGTATTCGCCAGGAATCCTTGCATTTCTCATGAGAACTTCATCAGTTCTTCAGAGAAACGATTTCAAGCAAGTTAAACTTAATGGAAATGCCAGAAAAAACAACAGTTTTGAAGAAAATACCTTGTAGATGGTGAAATAGGGTTCCGACACGGCGTAGCACGGCGGACTCGCGGTGGTTGATGGTGGCGAACGGAGGATTAGAAAACGGAGAAGGAAGAGGAAACGATTCTTGAACGAAAGAGCGAAAAATGAGAAATGAAGAGAAGAAAGAGTATTTATAGACAAATCACGAAACTCGAGAAGCCTGGGACACTCGAGTACTCTACCCTAGGCAGCCACCCTATGCAATGATGACAAGTGACACGTGGCACACTTGCACCGCTCAAAAATCCACGCATGTCCTTTCATCATCCCATCGTTTCAAAACGGAAACTTCTCATCTCCCCAACATTTCAACCAGATGCAACTCTTCGTTGCCCGCAAGCTATCAGTGCCCACCTTATGATAATTGCCCACAAGATATAGATGCCCGACATCATGATAATCATGGAAATTTCAACTATGCCGATATCCTCCTCGGATCATCCCTCGGCATTTCCCCGACATGATTATTGACCCTCAAGTCATTACTCTGATACCTCAAAGCAATGACTTGGGGGGGGGCTCTTGTTCTGGACTGCGCTGTTGTTTCCTATAATCAAACAGGCCCAATCCATACAACTTGAAGAAGCCCAATAAAGTCCTAGAGAAAGACACATAACTGCCATACGCGTGGCCAAAGGTATGTCGGGCACCTGGCACCTTGACAGTGTCGAGCATCTGAAGACAAACAGGAAAGGAAGACATCACACCCTGATGAAATGGGCCTCCTCGACAGATTAACTTCTCCCCGCGAGAATACTCCTAATCTCGTTGACTCATAGGTCCTCGACAAGCATGGTTCTCCTCCGTTAGGTCACGTCCAAACCACGACCACCATATTTCCTCGACATTGTAGATTCTCCCCCGAGGAGTCTACTAACGGTCTTATCTACACAGATACGTTTCATGTAACCATCTACTAATGGCATTAAAGGGACGGTTACACTAGGGTGTTGACCACGAGCTGGTCATTATTACTACACGTAAGCCCTAGAAGTTACTTGGAACGAGTCACACGCTGGTCCCACCCGTTGCAAGTAACCGTTGGCCACGTGCTGGGGGTCTCCTATAAATACCCTCTCACTTGAGAGGGTCAGGATAGTTAACTTCTTACTCTCACTCACTTTCTCTGTATTTACTGTGCCCTCACTGACTTAAGCATCAGAGTGCCCTGCAGGTACACCCCCCCCCCCCGCCCCGTCGTCTTTCACCACCATCGAAATAGCAACAATTCCAGACGTCGTTGGCCATCTTCAAACTATCTGATCCAGGTACGATCAGGTTCAATCAGGTATTTCGTCAAGGGTTTATCACCAGGGATTTTAGGATAGTCAGCGAAGCACCTATTAGACGTTGTGGTCAAAATTTAGGTCCTTCTTGTATTTAATCGTCTCCTCTCTAGAAAGAGGAAGGCTCATCGACATCATCCTTCTGATTCAAAGACGATTAAATAGGGGCAGCTGTAGTACCCTAAATTTTGACCAGCAGTTCACAGGTTTTTTAGAAGCTATTTCTATTTTGGGTTTACATACTATCAGGGGTGTTGTTAAGAAGGGGGAGTCTCTAGCACATATCAGTCTGGGCCTATTAGAACTTTTTGGCCCATTTCTGAATTGTTCTTTTTATAAGGGTTCTATTTTGGAGTTTAGTTTTTTAGAATTTTATTTATTGGGTTTTATTAGTAAATTTAATTATTTTTTGTATTCATTAATTATTCATTTTTTTCTATTAGTCTCTTAATTTATAAAGGGTATTTTTTTCGGATATGGTTTAAATTAATATAGGTTTATATGAAAAGTTTTATCATTCAGGGGTTAATTTTTTTTACTATTAAGGTATTAAGGATTAATTATCATTAGTAGTTGTGTTATTTAAAGGGATTTATTTTATTTAGTTTAGAGGCCATTATTTTAGAGTTAATTAGGAAGTTTGGGCCTTTTTAATTTAATAATGACTAGGATTTTGTTTTTAAAATTGATGATTTTTTTAATTATTTTGGATATTGTTATTAATTTATTTTGGAAGGATTAAATATATCAATTGTTTAGTTTTGCTATTTTTAAAGGGCAGTAGAATTAATTGAATAAGTTTAAATTTTAAGCATTTCATTTTTTTTATTGCTAATTAGGAATAATTTTTTAAGATTTAGGATTTAATTATATGTTTTAATAGGGTTAATTTTTATGTTGTTCAAGAGTGTGAATTTAAGTGTAGGAAAGACCGGTTGGGATTATTATACTATTACTTTTATTATTAATGTTTATTTATTAATATGGTTAGTGATTGTTATTTATTTATTTATTAATCCTTATGGTTGTGGTATTAGGTTTTATTATTATTTATTTAATTTTATTATTATTGAACGGTCAAGATCGTTGACCAAGGGGAGTCATCTTCTTTCCAATTTCTCCAACCCTAATTACGCGCAGGAATTGGGAAAATTGAATCAAACCAGATTTGATTCTTAACACAAAATCAATAAACATTCAATTTCTCATTATTTTGGCAATCAGATCATACAACACAAATCAAATCAGAATCACATTGAATCAAACCCAAAACTTCCTAAAATACAAATGAATCTAATTAATTTTACACCTAATTTCATAAGTCTATAAAATGAGAACATAATAAACAAAAAAAGGACCCTAGGGAATGAATGGCAGCAAAAATCCCTTGAAAACCCCATAGATCGCACCTGCAAACAAAAAGAGTGGGATTAGAGACGAACAGAGGAATTAGAAAGAGGAAAGGAAAACATCGTAATCAGGTCACGACTTGGGAGGTAACATCTTAGCTTTTGATTTGTGCGAACGATTATCTGTTGATGTTGTTTGGATATATCTTATTTGGAATGTTTCTGGGTGAGATCAAGGTTTAGGGTTCTGGGATCATTGTTAGGGATCCGGGTTTGTTCGGATTCAAAAGGGTTTTGGTACGTTTTAGAGTTCTTAGGGTAAGGGTTCGTGGGTTTGAAGTTAGGGTTCTTCGTGGAACCCTTAGGGTTCATAGGGATTGTAGGTTACTGGGTTCAAGGGTGAGTATCAGGGTTAGGGTTCTTCCCAAGAACCCTAGGGTTCTTCCCAAGAACCCTAGGGTTCTTCCCAAGAACCCTAGGGTTCTTGGGAAGAACCCTAGGGTTCTTAGGGTTCATCTCGAACCCTGAAGAACTTAGAATTTTCTGGGGAAATTGGGTTAGGGTTCATAGGGTTGGAATTTTCCGGTTGAATATCAACCGGAATCTGGGAAGGACGGTGGGTTAGGGGGTTGCGCACGGTGGCCGGAGGATAAATCGGCGAAGGAGATTAGAGGATGAGGGTGGATGGACAGAGGGCCTTTTGAGAGAGAGAGGGAGAATTAGAGAGAGAATGAGAAATGCAAATGTTCTCATTTCTGAATAAAGTGGGAATTTATACTCCCTCGTCGGGCTCACGGATGTTCTACACGTAGCCTTGTCATAACCACGAGATTTGCTTACTCTGACTCATCCTGCGTGGGAATGCCCACGGTGCACCCTCGTTAGATTTTAGATCAAGGTCGTCCTATGTAATTACCGCCTTTGGTATTTTGATCCTACGCGTATTGGAGGATCCATCAGGATATCAGTTAACCCAATCCAACGACCAGGAGAGCGTCAAAGTTAGACTCTCTCCACCGTGGATTTTCTCTCCAAATCTGGGTTTAGTAATTGGGTCCTGCGCCCAGATTACTGTTAACACCCACCCCCATGAGCCCAATTACTTCTAAAGGGGAAAATACACCCCCTGGATATTATTTAAATAATTAAATTAATTACTTAGTTTAGTTATTTAATTAGGCTTTAAATTTTAATTGGGATTTAAAATAGGATTTTAGGATTCAAGATTTTTAGGGTAAAGGATTAGGATTTAGGATTAAATTTTGGGGTTAGGTTTTTAAATTTGTAAATATATATATTTAAAACAATTTGTTTATTCTTGGTGAAAACGGGAATTTAATTTTTGTAAGGAATTTTATTTGGAATTTTTAGGGTTAATTGTGGGTTTGGGTTTTTAAATCTATGTTCTATATACTTAAAATAATTTTTTTTATAGGGATTTAATGTTATTTAGTAATTTTTATTTAGGAATTTTTGGGTTAATTGTGGGGTTGGGTTTAAATTTATATTTTATATATTTAACATGGTTTATCCTTTTAAAGGAAAATAGGATTAAATTTTCTTTTATGTTTGGGAATGTTGTAAATTCAGAAATTACTTTCTTTTGAATGGAAAATAATTTATGGATTAATTTTGCTATTTTGGCATGAGGGGATTTTTGGGATTTATTTGTAAAAATTACTAAATTCTGCGGAATTTTTGGGGATTTAATTTTAATATAATTGGGATATTTTTAAGGTATATTATGGAAATTTTTTAGGGAATATGAGAGGGATGTTTAAGGGATCAAATATTAAGAATTAAGGGATAAGAATTAAGGGATAAAACTCTTAGGTTCCAAGAGTATAAATATAGGCCAAGGGATAAGGGATTTTGGGATAAAACTCTTAGGTTCCAAGAGTATAAATATAGGCCAAGGGATAAGGGATTTTGGGATAAAACTCTTAGGTTCCAAGAGTATAAATATAGGCCAAGGGATAAGGGATTTTGGGATAAAACTCTTAGGTTTCAAGAGTATAAATAAAGGCCAAGGGATAAGGGATAAGGGATTAAGGGATAAAACTCTCTGTCCGAGAGTATAAATAATGGATAGGGTTTTTAGGGATAAAACTCTCCGTCCGAGAGTATAAATAATGGACAAGGGATAGAACTCCTTATCTAGGAGTATAAACAATAGATTAAGGGATATAACTCCTTATCTAGGAGTATAAGCAACAGATTAAGGGATAGAACTCTTTATCCAAGAGTATAAATAGTGGATTGGGTTTAGGATTAGAAATGAGAATAGGATTAGGGGGTAGGAATAGGTGAGGTGAACTACGGTTACTCTGATCCTTCAAAATTGAAGGTGCGTAGGCATAGGGTTGTGAACCCTAGCGAGTACAATTATAAAAAACTTAGGATTTTTTTTTAATAAATAATTTAGACAAACAAACAAGCATTCCCTAAAATCTAAGGAGGATCCCATTGAGTACAATGGAAGTGAGGGGTGCCTAACACCTTCCCCTCACTTAACCGACTCCCGAACCGTAGGAATCTCTGCCCTTGGGATTAAGGATTTTTAGGTTTATCATTATTTTCCTTAAAAAATATGGTGGCGACTCGAATATTTTTGTCGGCCGCGACAGCTGGCGACTCTTCTGGGGATTCCTCCCTAAAGAGAGTCCCTCCTAATCTTAGGCTTTAGGGTTTGGTTTGTTTGTCTTGGGTGTTTATTTGTTTTTTATTATTCTCATTCTTTTATTTTTTTTATATTTTGTTTTTTATTTTATTATATTTGTTATATTTATATTTTTATATTTGTCATCATACTTTGGATTGGGGCATATGATGTGTGAAGCTAAAGCCCAAGCTTGGAGTATAACCCTAGATTAGGACGTGGAACGGAAATGTTTTGGGGGGGATGTGACATCCCCAACAATTCATTGATGCCACACTCAGAATAGATCCTTCCAAAGGTGTCCTCATGAAAGGGCTAGCCCCTAATGTAGAGGATGATTTGGATGTGGTCCGAGACTCTGAGAACTTTTAGCCTACCCTTTGCCAACTCATGGAGACCCTATGTATTCAACCCTCAAGGGCTGTTACTAGGGTCCTACCCAGTTGAGACTCATCCCGAAGGATTACCATAGGAAGGCTTGCTCCTTCTCATGGTAAAACAAGGGTATAGTCTGTACATTATAGGGTCGTTATACTGTCAAAACTTTATATCCTACATGTGAGGGGATTGGGTAGACGAAACATAGATCTAACCTATCGTAGGGAACCTACCTAGTTAGGGTCATGCTTGCATTTCACCCTTACCCTAACCAAACAAAACACTAAAACAAAATGTCCATGTCATCATGCATTTAAAAACTTTTTTTGCATATACGCATTTCTGTGGGGAATTTCAAGATGTGTTGTAGGAACGTTGGAAAGATGGATTCAAATAAAAGGGCTACCCTACGCATCAGAATGCTAAGTGCTGATTTACAAAGTCTCAAAGGCCTTTAAGACTCAATGCCAAAATCTGCTTAAATGATGTTTATACACAAGTATGGAAGGATCCTCGATCTTTTAGGTAGAGGCCGTAATTGCTTTTGCACAATTTTAGGATCCTCCTCTATGTGACTTCCTCTTCAAGGACTTTCAACTGTCTCCTACGCTGGAACAATTTGGATTATACTTGGATTTACAAGGAGAGGGAAAAACCTTACAAGGGGTATGGGGGGAAAAAAAGAACAAAAAGGTCAAGCCTAAGGACTTAGTTGTACCTGTTCAAGACCTATTATCTCACCACAAGTAGGATAGGGAAATGCAAGGGTACTTGGAGGAGTTTAAAGCTCATTTGAAGAAGGCATTGGGGGCATCAATTTAGTTTACGCCCTCTTAAGTTCAGGAGTTTCCATTTTGGGATTATTGTTTTGGGTTATTTTCCTAATTTTATATTCATCTCTAACTACAATGGATTTTGGAATCCCCCCCCCCCCCAAATAAATTTTTAAAATTATTTAGCATACATCATGCATCTTCATACATCCATGCATCAACATGCATTCAAACAAGGAGAAAGGAAAAATCATCTTTTTTTAAAACTTCATCTCAGGGTCATTGAGCATAACAATCTGACTTCCCGACCTCACACTCGAGCGTACCGAAGGGAAGATATGGATCAGATGGAGAAAGATCTGGTCACTCTAAGAGGAGAAATGGATACTGTCAAGGAGAACGTGGAAGATATGAAAAGCCAGATTGATCAACTGACACTTGCCATCAAGAATTTGATAGCCAGAGGAACCGAGTCAAGTCTTCAAAGGAAGGTTTCTGCTCCTACCCCTCATGTTGAAGACAATAGCCCTCTACCAGGGTTTGTCCATGATCTGGAACGCGAGCACAAAACTGTTAACCAACCTCTCGAGGGAACCGTCTCTCCACATATCCCCAATGGGGCACCCCGTACTACTTACAGACCTACTCCACGTGAGAACTACGCATACGAGGGTGAAAATCTGAGACAAGTGGCCCTCGAAAATAAAGGAACCATTGTTAGGGAAAGGAGAGGGATTGATGATAAGTACAAAGCACTTGAGGAAAGGTTAAAGGTCGTGGAGGGACTCAATGTTTTTGGAGTAGATGCTTTGGAAATATGTCTGGTGCCTGATGTGGTCATACCTCCCAAGTTTAAGGCTCCAAAGTTTTATAAATACAAGGGTGTCAGTTGTCCTAAGAATCACCTTAGGATGTTTGCTCGAAAAATGGGTGCCCATGCTACTAATAAGAAGCTGATGATGCACACTTTCCAAGACAGCCTTAGTGGGTCATCCTTGGACCGGTACATGAAATTGGAGAGGATTCACATTAAGACATGGGAAGACCTTGCAAGCGCCTTTCTAAAGCAATACCAATACAACTTGGACATGGCTCCTAACCGCACGCATTTGCAGAACATGTCTCAAAAAGAGAATGAGTCCTTCAAAGAATATGCCCAAAGATGGAGGGAACTAGCTTCTCGTGTGCAACCCCCATTATTGGAAAGTGAACTTGTGGATATGTTTATGGATACTCTACAAGGAATGTACTACAAAAGGATGATTGGGGCAGTCTCAATAGGATTTACTGACTAGTTATCATTGGAGAAAGGATTGACAACGATTTAAAGACAGGAAAGATTGGGCAGTCATCCTCCGATCAACATAACGATAAAAGGTATTCTGGAAATCATGATGTCAGTGTTGTGGACCCTGAAGGTCCAAATCTGGGAGATAGTGCATTACTGGGGCACACTGGGGCAACAGTCAACACCATGGAAGGGATGGGGGATGAATTCCTTATTAATTAGGGAGACATAACAAACTGGGGAAAACAATGGGAGTCACCTGAGGAGAAGGATTTGTTTGGGCTAGGTTACAAACCAACTAATGAAGGATTAGAAGGCGATTTCCATGGTGTGGGATTTGGAATTTGGGATCATGTGGCCTTAATGGAAGAGGAAGAAAGGAATGCCTAATTTCGACAATTGGAGAACCATCGGGATTTTTGAGATGATTTTTGTGTCAAAGTAATTTACTTTTTCCTTAAAATAATAATAAGTCCCTTGCTATGCCCAAGGCAAGTGGACAAAGCTTTGTAGGGCCACCTTTTATTTCATTGGATTATTTCTATCAATAAAATTGCATTTTGTTTTCAATCAAGATCTTTTTTCTTTCATCTTCTGGCAATATACCTTATTTCAATATTTTCATTTCTAGCACTTCATTCCAAAGGAAAAAAAATCTTCCTCATGCAAATTTAAAAATGGAACTATTAAAAATGACACCGCTATAATCTCGAATGACTTCGAATTACCGATTAACCAAGCGGAAGAGGGTGATGAGGACGAGTGTGAGCTTCCCGAAGAGTTAGCGAGACTGTTGAG
Source organism: Lathyrus tuberosus (assembly GCA_022829125.1). Taxonomy (NCBI): domain Eukaryota; kingdom Viridiplantae; phylum Streptophyta; class Magnoliopsida; order Fabales; family Fabaceae; genus Lathyrus; species Lathyrus tuberosus. Next base: position 2,676,550 of record JALAZF010000481.1, on the reverse strand, counting down.
GCAAGAGGACAAGGAAATACAACCTCATCAGGAACCAGTGGATGTGATCAATCTGGGAACTGAGGAAGATAGGAAAGAGGTCAAAGTCGTGCTTCTCTGGATAAGGATATAAAGGAAAGACTGATCGAGCTATTGCGAGGATACTCTGACATGTTTGCATGGTCATACCAAGATACGCCAGGACTTGATACAAGCATCGGTAAGCACAAACAACTACTCAAACTAGAATGCACGCTAATCAAGCAAAAGCTGAGGAAGACTAGATCAGATATGATCCTCCAGATCAGGGAAGAAGTCAAGAAGTAATTCGACTTTTTGTCACACGGTAACGCCTGTTGGGTTAAAGAACGTAGGAGTAACTTATCAAAGGACTATGGTAATATGGGGCATAAGGAGATAGACGTTCATATGGATGATACGATTACCAAGTCGAAAAAGGAAGAAGATCACATAACTAACTTGCAAAAGTTGTTGGATCAGTTAAGGAAATTCAAGTTACGACTAAAGCCAACAAGGTGTACCTATGGAATCAGATCTGGAAAATATCAGGGTCCATGGTCAGTCAAAAGGGAATAAAGGACAAAATGAAAGCCACCTATATTGGTGCTACCAGTCCCAAGGAGACCACTCATAATGTACTTAACAATACTTGAGAATCCAATGGATTGTGGAGCTTCGGACTCCTATGAAGGACCTGGACCTGGAGCTCGATGGAAATTTCTATTTGCATAAGGATATGGGCTTCAAAGAGGGGCTATCAATTGGGGTGAAAATTCATCGTCTAGGATCTTAAAGTAAGCTAAACTGGATAAGGCAGAATGGGTGCAAACTAGGCTCGATCAGCTAAATCTCGTATAAGGGAAACGTGTGGCTGTGGGTAGTTATACCCACAGGGAATTAAGAGAGCGTTTGACAAAGAAATTCGTCCTTGCCTACACGAAGGGGGAGACTTAGGGTTAAGGAAAATATTACCCATCCATAAAGACAACCACGTCAAATGGACCCCACCCTATGAAGGGCCATATGTCGTGAAGAGTGCCTCCTCTGGCGGAGCACTAATATTAACAACCGTGGATGGAGCGGATTTACCGCGACCGGTGAACTCCGATGCGGTCAAAAATTCTATGCCTAGAAAAAGAGGATAAAAGTCCGTTAAGTCGAAAACCCTAAAGGGAGACTTAGGCAAAAATTAGGGCATCCCGGTGGATTAAAAACTCGAAAAAGCACTCCAGGCAAAAATTAGGGACTTGGATAAAAATGATACCCGACAAGTCGAAAACCCTAAAGGGCGGCTTAGTCGAAAAAATGGTATATCATCCCGGTGGACTAAGACTCTAAAAAGAGCGGTCCAGATAAAAGTTAGGGATATCCAAAAGGCATATGACTGAAAACACTCAAGTCACCCCGTAACAGGAATTCAGAAGGGAACGATCATTCCAGCCGTCATCTTCAGAAGCGAAGTGTCGTGATCTTGGAGTCTTAGGGATATTAGCTGGTGTTAAATTTAATAGGAACATAAATAAATTTGTTTTCTTATTGCCATTTTACATCTTTTTTGGATTCATGGTAATATCTCCTTATGGGAATTACCCTCCTTACGTATTGTTGCCCATTCTCGGGCCCATTCTTAGTAAAATTTGTTTTTCAAATATATTTCTTTGCCTCCTAAATCACTCCGCTTGATTACAAGGTGTCGATTAATTGTGAAATAATGCATTGAAATATTAGGTATAAATAAAAGCGTTAAAAAGGGAAAACGGATTTTACTTCGGCTTTTGGAATCATCAAAGGGATCATATTCTTCCAAAGCAGGATATAGGGTCTATACACTGACAGGAATATACGTTACAATCTAACCAACATGGGAGGTTCTTTAACGGCATGTTAAACAGGAATCAAGGATATCATGGCTTACTATAATTATCAAAGTTTCAAGGGTCAGCGAGTCAGGAAGTTATGAAAAGTATTATTTTAGACAAAGACATACATTGCATATCATAAAAGAGGCGTTAGCCCACATAATGCATCATACATAAGAGCACGCATACATGCACTCATATATACAAACATGCATACATGCATAGGGTTCATAATTGCCAATGGGATTTCCCCAAGGGATTTTATCAGGGGATTTTGTTAAGGGGTTTTATTTAAGTTTTAAGGGGTTCATCAAAAGGAGTTATCAAGGGGTTCCACTAAAAAAGCTTATCAAGGGGTTCAATCGGGTATTTCGTCAAGGGTTTATCACCAGGGATCTTAGGATAGTCAACGAAGCACCTATTAGACGTTGTGGTCAAAATTTGGGTCCTTCTTGTATTTAATAGTCTCCTCTCCAGAAAGAGGAAGGCTCATCGACATCATCCTTCTGATTCGAAGACGATTAAATAGGAGCAGCTGTAGTACCCTAAATTTTGACCAGCAGTTCACAGGTTTTTTAGAAGTTATTTCAATTTTGGGTTTACATACTATTAGGGGTGTTGTTAAGATGGGGAAGTATCTAGCACATATCAGTCTGGGCCTATTAGAACTTTTCGGCCCATTTTTGAATTGTTCTTTTTATAAGGGTTCTATTTTGGAGTTTAGTTTTTTAGGATTTTATTTATTGGGTTTTATTAGTAAATTTAATTATTTTTAGTATTCATTAATTATTCATTTTTTCTATTAGTCTCTTAATTTATAAAGGGTATTTTTTTAGGATATGGTTTAAATTAATATAGGTTTATATTAAAAGTTTTATCATTTAGGGGTTAATTTTTTTTTACTATTAAGGTATTAAGATTAATTAACATTAGTAGTTGTTTTATTTAAAGGGATTTATTTTATTTAGTTTAGAGGCCATTATTTTAGAGTTAATTAGAAAGTTTGGGCCTTTTTAATTTAATAATGACTAGGATTTTTTTTTTTAGAATTGATGATTTTTTTAATTATTTTGGATATTGTTATTAATTTATTTTGGAAGGATTAAATATATCAATTGTTTAGTTTTGCTATTTTTAAAGGGTAGTGGAATTAATTGAATAAGTTTAAATTTTAAGCATTTCATTTTTTTTTATTGCTAATTAGGAATAATTTTTTAAGTTTTAGGATTTAATTATATGTTTTAATTAGGGTTAATTTTTATGTTGTTCAAGAGTGTGAATTTAAGTGTAGGAGAGACCGGTTGGGATTATTATACTATTACTTTTATTATTATTGTTTATTTATTAATATGGTTAGTGATTGTTATTTATTTATTTATTAATCTTTACGGTTGTGGTATTAGGTTTTATTATTATTTATTTTATTTTCTTATTATTGAACGGTCAAGATCGTTGACCAAGGGGAGTCATCTTCTTTCCAATTTCTCTAACCCTAATTACGCGCAGGAATTAGGAAAATTGAATCAAACCAGATTTGATTCTTAACACAAAATCAATAAACATTCAATTTCTCATTATTTTGGCAATCGGATCGTACAACACAAATCAAATCAGAATCACATTGAATCAAACCCAAAACTTCCTAAAATACAAAATGAATCTAATTAATTTTAGACCTAATTTCATAAGTCTATAAAATGAGAACATAATAAACAAAAAAAGGACCCTAGGGAAAGGATGGCAGCGAAAATCCCTTGAAACCCCCATAGATCGCACCTGCAAACAAAAAGAGTGGGATTAGAGACGAACAGAGGAATTAGAAAGAGGAAAGGAAAACATAGTAATCAGGTCACGGCTTGGGAGGTAACATCTTAGCTTTTGATTTGTGCGAACGATTATCTGTTGATGTTGTTTGGATATATCTTATTTGGAATGTTTCTGGGTGAGATCGAGGTTTAGGCTTCTGGGATCATTGTTAGGGGTCAGGGTTTGTTCGGATTCAAAAGGGTTTTGGTACGTTTTAGAGTTCTTAGGGTAAGGGTTCGTGGGTTTGAAGTTAGGGTTCTTCGTGGAACCCTTAGGGTTCATAGGGTTTATAGGTTACTGGGTTCAAGGGTGAGTATCAGGGTTAGGGTTCATCCCAAGAACCATAGGGTTCTTAGGGTTCATCTCGAACCCTGAAGAACTTGGAATTTTATAGGGAAATTGGGTTAGGGTTCATAGGGTTGGAATTTTCCGGTTGAATATCAACCGAAATCTGGGAAGGACGGTGGGTTAAGGGGTTGTGCACGGTGGCCGGAGGCCAAACCGGCGAAGGAGATTGAGGACGAGGATGGATGGAGAGAGGGCATTTAGAGAGAGAGAGAATTAGAGAGAGAATGAGAAATGCAAATGTTCTCATTTTTGAATAAAGAGGGAATTTATACTCCCCTGTCGGGCTCACAGATGTTCTACACGCGGCCTTGTCATAACCACGAGATTTGCTTACTCTGACTCATCCAGCGTGGGAATGCCCACGGTGCACCCTCATTAGATTTTAGATCAAGGCTGTCCCATGTAATTACCGCCTTTGGTATTTTGATCCTACGCGTGTTGGAGGATCCATCAGGATATCAGTCAACCTAATCCAACGACCAAGAGAGAGACAAAGTCAGACTCTCTCCACCGTAGATTTTCTCTCCAAATCTGGGTTTAGTAATTAGGCCTTGCACCCAGATTACTGTTAACACCCACCCCCATGAGCCCAATTACTTCTAAAGTGGAAAATACACCCCCTGGATATTATTTAAATAATTAAATTAATTACTTAGTTTAGTTATTTAATTAGGCTTTAAATTTTAATTGGGATTTAAAATAGGATTTTAGGATTCAAGATTTTTAGGGTAAACGATTAGGATTTAGGATTAAATTTTGGGGTTAGGTTTTTAAAATTGTAAATATATATATTTAAAACAATTTGTTTATTCTTGGTGAAAACGGGAATTTAATTTTTGTAAGGAATTTTATTTGGGGTTTTTAGGGTTAATTGTGGGTTTGGGTTTTTAAATCTATATTCTATATACTTAAAATAATTTGTTTTTTATAGGGATTTTATGTTATTTAGGAATTTTTATTTGGGAATTTTTGGGTTAATTGTGGGGTTGGGTTTAAATTTATATTTTATATATTTAACATACTTGGTTTATCCTTTTAAAGGAAAATAGGATTAAATTTTCTTTTATGTTTGGGAATGTTGTAAATTCAGAAATTACTTTCTTTTGAATGGAAAATAATTTATGGATTAATTTTGCTATTTTGGCATGAGGGGATTTTTGGGATTTATTTGTAAAAATTACTAAATTCTATGGAATTTTTGGGGATTTAATTTTAATATAATTGGGATATTTTTAAGGGATATTATGGAAATTTTTTAAGGAATATGAGAGGGATGTTTAAGGGATCAAAATTAAGAATTAAGGGATAAAACTCTTAGGTTCCAAGAGTATAAATATAGGCCAAGGGATAAGGGATTTTGGGATAAAACTCTTAGGTTCCAAGAGTATAAATATATGCCAAGGTATAAGGGATTTTGGGATAAAACTCTTAGGTTCCAAGAGTATAAATAAAGGCCAAGGGATAAGGGATTAAGGGATAAAACTCTCCGTCCGAGAGTATAAATAATGGATAGGGTTTTTAGGGATAAAACTCTCCGTCCGAGAGTATAAATAATGGACAAGGGATAAAACTCTTTATCTAGGAGTATAAACAATAGATTAAGGGATATAACTCCTTATCTAGGAGTATAAGCAATAGATTAAGGGATAGAACTCTTTATCCAAGAGTATAAATAGTGGATTGGGTTTAGGATTAGAAATGAGAATAGGATTAGGGGGTAGGAATAGGGGAGGTGAACTACGTTTACTCCGATCCTTCAAAATTGAAGGTACGTATGCATAGGGTTGTGAACCCTAGCGAGTACAATTATAAAAAAACTTAGGATTTTTTTTAATAAATAATTTAGACAAACAAACAAGCATACCCTAAAATCTAAGGAGAATCCCATTGAGTACAATGGAAGTGAGGGGTGCCTAACACCTTCCCCTCACTTAACCGACTCCCGAACCGTAGGAATATCTTCCCTTGGGATTAAGGATTTTTAGGTTTATCATTATTTTCCTTAAAAAATATGGTGGCGACTCGAATATTTTTGCCGGCCGCGACAGTTATCATATTGGTAGTTTGAGTGAGAGATCATCAAAGGATCAATATGATAAATCTCACAACAAGTGTTCGAGAGAAACATATTGAGAGGATATGTGGTTATATTTATTGTTAACGAGTTCACACGCTTTATCGAGTTGATACGTATAAAACGGATTATCGAACACTAGTCTTGGCATGTTTTTACCAAACCCTAAAACCAATCTCTTTACCGTTGATTTCTAAATTTTATGCAAACGATACGAGAAAAACCAAACTCTTTGTTACTATTAAAGTTTGAAACGCTTTTGACTATCAAACAGCGGCAATATATGTTCAATCCCTGTTGATACGATAAAACACCCCCGAAATACTTTTCAACAAAATGGTGTCGTTGCCGGGGATTGTTGTTATATTGCGAGCATTGCAATTGTTATTGAGTTTTAAACTTTTTTAACTTTTTCTTATGCTTGTTAATTGGTTTGGTTTAGTGTGCAGACTCCATTTTATGCGAGGGAAGTTACCCGCAGATCAACTTCTTTTTGATCCTGAAATCGAAAGAACTGCGCGTAAGTTAAATAGCAGAACAAGGCGGAGGAGGCAACTTGCTAAGGAAAGACGAGAACGAGGCGAAAGTTCAACTTCGACACCAATACCACAGTTACCGCCAACCATGGCTGCTCCACCACCACCACCACCACCACCTGCTTCAGCTCCTTGTACTAATAGTCCGAGACATACTGCACAATTTGCACGTAATGCTCAGAATGGTCGGCATTCAGAAATAAAAACTGGTATCCTCTCTCTTCTATATCAGAATCCATTCACTGGTATGGATCACGAGGATCCTTTTACTCACCTGACTAAGTTCTATGAGATTGCGGGCGCGACTGGTGCACCCGAAGCTGAAGAAGAGTCTTTGTTCAAGAGATTATTCCCACATTTCCTCATTGGGAAGGCTAAGGAATGGTATCTTGACCAATCTACTGCAATCATGACGGACTGGAACATGCTAGAGGAAAAGTTTTTGGAACTATTTTTTCCACACAATCGTTTCATGGAGGCTAAAATAGAAATTGCAGTTTTCACTCAGGGTGGAAATGAATCTCTCAACGAAGCTTGGGAGAGATTCAAGTCCATGCTGAGAAAGTGTAAAGGGCACAGTTTCGATGAGCTTACTCAAGTTCATATTTTTAGAAATGGTCTTCAATTGGTTCATAAAACATTGTTGTATGCTACCGCGAGTAGATCGTTAATGGCTAAAAGTGTCGAGGATGCTATTTCTGTCATTGACCGGATGGCTCTAAATGACAATGAAGGGAACCATAACCGTGGTCCTTCACAAAAGAAGCCGGGAGTACTTGAGTTGGGAACAAATGATGCAATTCTTGCTGAGAATAAATTATTATCTCAACAAGTTGAGTTGTTAACGCAACAAATGTCCAAGCTTCCTCAACAACTCAAAGAGATTCATAACTCACCGAGCAAGAGTGTACAAGTAGCTTTTTGTGAATTGTGTAGAGGGGATCATCCTACCAGGTATTGTCCTCCGTTAGTGGAAGAAGTAAATTATGCTGGAAGCCCTACTCAAGGTTATCAAGGAAGACCTCCTTACCAAAATGCTCAACAACCTTACCAAAATCAACAAGGCTACCAACCAACAGACAACTACCAAAATCAACAAGGATATCGACAAAATCCTTACCAACCACCCCAAGATCAAAGTGAAAGTTCAAAAATGGAGGAAACTTTCACACAATTCATGCAATTATCGATGACAACTCAAAAGAGTACGAAAGCTTCGATTAAAAATCTTGAATCTCAAATAGGGCAACTTGCAAAGCAATTAGCCGAAAAGCAACCGGGGCCATCCTTCTCTGCTTTCACTCAAACAAATCCAAAGGAGCATTGTAAATCCATTTTCACAAGAAGTGGAAGAACAATCGGAGGAGATGTTGAACATGAGGTGGTAGTCAAAAAGGAAAATGATATTGTATTGGAGGAAGTCGAAAAAAATGATGAAAATGGTGTAGTTGAAAAGAATGATGAAGAAGTAAGGAAGAAAAAAGAAAGAAAAAGAAAGGAGTATGAAAAGGAAGTTTTACAAAGAAGATTACCAAATCCCCCTGCTCCTAATAAAAAAGAGAACGATAGGAATTACGCAAAATTCTTAGAATTGTTTAGTCGGTTGCAAGTAACCGTTCCTTTCTCTGAAGTTCTTGAACAAATGCCTAAGTATATCAAATTCATGAAGGACATACTTACGAAAAAGAAGAGGTGCACGAACAAAGATAACATTGATCTCAATGCCGAGTGTAGTGCCGTCATTCAAAGTGTGCTTCTGCGGAAAGAGCAAGATCCGGGAAGAGTAACTTTACCTATTACTATAGGTAATGATTTTAAATGCAAAGATTTGGTTTACATGGGTGCTAGTATTAATCTCATTCCGTTTTCCGTGGTTAAAAGACTTGATAATATGAATGTGAAGTCAACAACCATGACATTACAACTTGCGGATAAGTCAAGAACTCGACCGCATGGTGTTGTGGAGGATGTGCTTGTAAAAGTGGACAGCTTCTTGTTTTCGGTTGATTTTGTGATCATTGACATGGATGAGAATGAAGATACGCCAATTATTCTGGGAAGACCATTCATGAAAAGTACCAAAATGTTGGTGGACGTTGATGAAGGTATAATGAAGGTGAGAATTAAGTCCAGTGATATAGAGGAAGAAGCTTGTTTTACATTGTTCAAAGGAGTGATGTATGCAAATCAAGTAGATGAAAGCGATCGTAAAAATAAATAATTGGAAAGAGAGGCTTTTTGGAAGAAAAAAAATGAAGATGCAAAAGTGGCCATGTTGCGATCATGTTGGGATTTTTCCTTCTTGAAAAAAAGGGGATCAAATAAAGGACATGATAACGGTTAAAGTTCTTGTTCGCAAAGTGTGTTTTTCTCGGAAGCTAATTCCTTAGCTTTTGGATTCTAGGCGTTAAGTCTCCGAACCGTAGAGCTTAGCCGACGTTAAACAAGCGCTTGTTGGGAGGCACCCCAACATTGTAAGTATTTATGTTTTCTTTGCTGTTTTGATGATTTGATTTGTGTGATAATAGTACTGAATTTGGAAAATTTGAAAAAATTCTGCATTGCATCATTGACAGCAGAGAATTCTGCTTCTGGTGTAATTCGCCTGGCGAATCCTAATTTTTCCTGGCGAATCTAATTTTTTCCAGCCTCTCGCCACAGCTTCGCCAGGCGAATCTGGCGTGGCATTGCTGGTGGATTTTTGCAGAGAGAAAAAGAAAAAGAAAAAAAAATTATAATATAATACTTTATTTAGGGTCCACTTGGGACCACATATTTTTTTTACCTTATCTCTCCTTTCCTCTCACTTTCACTTTCCCTCTCACTCATTTTACTCTTTCTCTCACACACTTTTCACTCTAAACCCCACACTTTTAGCTCTCAATCTCACTCTTCCATCACTCTCAATCCCATATGAGGTATGTTTCCATTATCATTATTATTCTTAATTTTGTTTTTACTTAATTTTTTCAATTGTGTTAGATTAGGGTTTGAATTTCACAACTGTTAAGGGTTGTTGTTGAAACCCTAGAACTTTGATTAGATTAGAGTTATTGTTGGATTGCTGTTGTATTTATAGGGTCAGATTGTGAAGTGATCTGTGGAAGATGACCCCTGCAAGTTAAATTTTTCTGGGTTCGTAAGAATTTGCCTGGAGAGCGTGAGGCGAGCTTTCGTTTCAGCTTCGCCTGGCGAACGTGCAGCGAGACGCGCCCCTGCTTCGCCTGGCGAGCATGGGGCGAATGACCTTTTTCAGTTTTATTATTATTCTGTTTTGTTTATTTCTTATTTTATTTGTTTTAATTTCTACTTTGAATTTGTTTTTGCTGTTTGGATTTTGCTAACAATTGAAAACAATTCTGTTGCTTTGTGTCGTGTCTAATTTTTCAGATGCCTCCTAAAACCAGAGTAACCGGTGTGAAAAAGCAGAAGACAGTTGTTGGAAGTAGTTTAGGGCAACAAAGTGAGGTTGATCCCAATCAGTTCTTAAGTGCTGCTCATGCAGCCCGGTATACCTTGCTTGAAGGCCGGCAATTTTTGTCTGAGAAAAGGTTTGATATTCATCCCGAGGGGCAGTACCAGAAGTTGTCTAAAATTTTCAAGAATAAGAAGTGGGGGCATTTGATAAATCCTTTGGAAGCAATCAACTACAGATGGTTTGTGAATTCTACACAAATGCTCTCCAATTGCCCGAAGCTCAAGGGGAAATGCAAGTGTTCCAGTACATCACGTTTATCCGTGGCAAGGAAATCAGATTCGATCGTGAGGACATAAATGACCTGTTTGGAAAACCAAGTTCTTTAGGGATGTTTGAGAAGGATGATTACACTAAGGAACTTGGTACTTATCTAGATCACGATAAAATTGCCAAGACCATTTTGTTCAAAGGAAAAAGTGTGGAAAGGAACGCCCAAGGAGAAGCCATCCAGTATAGGAGGGAATACATGCCTCCGGATGTGTAAGCTGCACTTTTTCTCATCCTCCATAACATCAAACCCAAGATGCACCGTTCCTCAATACTGGTTGATGTTGCCCTCCTTTTATATTACATCATGGAAGACAAAGAGGTTGATGTAGCTCGGATTATTTCAACGGAAATGAAGAATTTAATCGAGAACACGCGAAGACCCGAGGTATATGCTGTTGCCCCTATCATTTTTCCTTGTTTTGTAATCGCTCTTTGTCTTAAAAAGTGGATCATGATGGCCAACGTGATTAATGAGAAGAGGAGGGGGCTTACCAATGATGATTATATTGAGCGGTATTGTAAGAATAAGTTGATTGAGAAGAGGAAGGGTGCAAGTGTTGGTCAATCATCCTGCTCGCAAACTAGTGAGCAAGCTAGTGAGCAAACCGAGTCTCTTGATTATTCAACATGGGATCCTAGAATGCGAGCGACATTCAATTACTCGTGGGATATGGCTGAGCCATACCAAAGATCATCGAAATTCAATTTCAATTATATGCAACAGTTGTACCAGTTTCAAACCACACCGCAAGAAGTTGTTCCATTTCCTACTCGGACAGATTTTGATAATTATGCAAACTGGCCTGTGGGCAAGCATCCATTCTTTTCAAGGGGAGGTGCAACTGGAGTTGTTGGTGCTGATGGTGAAGGTGGAGCTGATAATGATGATGATGGAGGTGACGAGATGCAAGATGATCTTAATGACTTGATTAATTAGAGGAGGCTACAAAGTGAAGGATTTCTATTTTGTTTTGTTATTTATTCCATGTATTTTATTTTCAGCTTTATAATATTAGTAAGTGCTTTTGTGTCACTTCGGCGAAATTTCTATTGTAGCATTTTGTCGCTTCGGCGAGTACAGTTATGGTGTGTTTACACCAGTACTTATAATATTTCAGTTTGGTGTTAAATTTTGTTTTAGTTTAAATTCTGTTTTTATCTTATGTGTGTTTGCGAAAAGAAATTGATGTTTGCCCTAATTTTTGAAATTTTTGTGTGTTAGCACAAGAAGAAAGAGTGCTTTGTTAGCATTAAACATTGATGGTGATGATAGAATTCTTAATTTTGTGCACAATCAAAGTGTGAATGTTTGTTGTGTAGAATTTTAGCATGATTGTGAGTTAGTGCTTTATACAAAATTACGGTATTGCATTGTGTTGTAAATACTTGTTCATTTGTGAATCAATTAAGACAAAACCACAAAAGTGAAATGCTTTCCGTTGTTCACCAAAAATAGAGTCAAGTAATCGTTGTTTTACTCGTTTTGTTCATGTTTAATCTTGTGAGTTGTTTTAAATGATTGGAAACTTATAAATGATCAAGGCAAATTTTTTAGTACTATGAGGAAAACCACCATTCCAAAAACACTTCAAGTAACCTTGTGAGTGTGCGCGTATTTGATACTCCTTTTGAGCCTAAAAAGATTTTTTTTTATTGTGAATCATGAACCCGAATTTGACCTGTTTTGAAGAGCATTTAAGCTAAGCTTGTAGTATTGTTGAAGTTGGGGGAGAATGGTTTACTTTGAAAGGAGAAAGGAATTGGTGATACAATGCATTCTAAGAAAAAGAAATCAAAAACAAAAAGAAAAGAAAATCAAAAAAAGAGAATGCATTGTGAAAGGAAGGAATAAGGGTGTGAAAAAGAATGAGAAAGTTGAAAAAGAAATGCTCTTCATTGTTATTACCCGTTTTTTTGTTCAATGGCTGTTTAGATATGACCTTTGTTGTTAACCTAACCAAGCTACAACCTTAAAATCCCTTAGTGATCTCTTTCTTCCATGATTTCTTATGTGATTGATTAGATATTGTATGAATTGCTTTGTATTTGCATCATTTATCATTCGAGCGAAATTGCCCCGCAGTTGCAAACGCGTTAATTTCCTTCAATCCTTTTTCGAAGAGGAGTGTTAGAGTGACATAAGCATGGTGGTTTAGTTGTCTCTTGAAACATTGTCTGAGATTTGTTTAAGAATCAAGTTCTTTTGCATTGTTGATTCTAGGATTGTGTAATTGTTGTTTTGTTACAATTGTTCTTTATTTGAGCCGTTTATCTTGTCTTGGTTGAATCAAATGCTCGAGCAAATCCTCTTGTTTTCAATGAGAGACATACTTTACTTGTGGACAAACAAAGAGTTAGTTGGGGAGAGTTTGTTAGATGTCAAGCATGCTATATATTTGTATTTGATATTTGGCATTTTTCAACACTTTCATGTTTTATTTATGGATTTTAATAGTGAATTATTGTTCTTCAAACATTGTATATATACCTTTGGTGCTTGTAATGTGTGTGCTATTGTGCAGGAAAAGGCACTAATTGATCAAAGAAAGAAGACATAAAGAATTGATGCAACCTGCCAAAGAATAGAGGAAAACTTCAAGACGTTCGCTTTGTGAACTAGCTAGCGAAGGTTCGCTTGAACGTATATTGAAAAGTATCCACAGGGATTGAATGTATATTGCCGCCGTTCGATAGTCAAAAGCGTTTCAAACTTTAATAGTAACAAATAGTTTGGTTTTTCTCGTATCGTTTGCATAAAATTTAGAAATCAACGGTAAAAAGATTGGTTTTAGGGTTTGGTAAAAACATGCCAAGACTAGTGTTCGACAATCCGTTTTATACGTATCAACTTGATAAAGCGTGTGAACTCGTTAACAATAAATATAACCATATATCCTCTCAACAATTTTCTCTCGAACACTTGTTGTGAGATTTATCATATTGATCCTTTGATGATCTCTCACTCAAACTACCAATATGATAACATTCAAGTTCAATATTTATGAACATCAACTTTCAAAACTATCTCTAGCCTTATGATTATTGATGGATTGAAACTTAGGTCAAGTTTAATACATTTCTCTCGAACATGAATTAAAACAAAATATAAACCATGTAAACAAAATTTTTCTTCTATATTTATCATCAACAAAGTTCACAAACTTACAATCAAGATCAAGACATACAAAATGATGGATTACCTACCACTAATTTTGACACAAGGATGTGTTTAGCTACACATATTCATGGTAGCTTGCTTCACAAGTTTTGAAAGGAGATGAAAAAGCATTCGCGTCGAAGAATCGAGATCGGATGCAACTCCAGCTTCTCTATGTGAAAATCTCTCTTAGATGAAGAAAACTCAGAAAAATATGTTTTGGTGTGAAAAGGTGAAGTTATGATCCCAAGAAAATGTTAAAATCCATTTATAGTACACTTGGAATCTGATGCATTTGCACTGCGAATGATCTATTCGCTTAGCGAATGAAGAAAATGGCACCTGAAGTGCCTTCTGATAACTAAACCTCCATTGGTTGTCTGCATAAGTTCGTAATGTAAACGTTTCATTCGCAAAGCAAACTATTCGCCAAAACATTCGCAAAACGAATTTTGGGTCCTTTTGCCACTGCCTCAGCCAAGGGTTCTTCGCCAGGACCTTCACAAAGCGAGTGAAGCAGCGAACATTCGCTAGAGTTCGCAAATCGAACTTTAGTCCCTTTTCCTACTGCCATATTCTGGGACCATTTGCTGGAGACCTCGCCAGTTGTTCGCAAAGCGAACCTTCGCTAGCTAGTTCGCAAAGCGAACGTCTTGAAGTTTTCCTTTATTCTTTGGCAGCTTGCATCAATTCTTTGTTTTCCTACATAATAGCACACACATTACAAGCACCAAAGGTATATATACAATGTTTAAAGAACAACAACAATTCACTACTAAAATCCACAATTAAAACATGAAAGTGTTGAAAAATGCCAAATATCAAATACAAATATATAGCATGCTTAACATCTAACAGGTACCCATGAAAATATCAATCAAATAACGATCAACCAATGGTGGATGCACTCTTGCAGCTAACTCCCTCCAGTGTTGTGCATATTCTTGAAAGGATTTGTTGTCCTTTTGGGCCATACTTTGGAGTTGAGTACAGTTTGGAGCTAGTTTAGTGTTGTCTTTGAATCGCTTAACAAAAGCTTCAGCCAACTCAGCCTAAGTACGCACACTACTGCGTTCTAGCTACATGTACCATTCTAGTGACGCTCCAGACTGACTGTCTTAGAAGCAATGGATCATCAACTTGTCATCCCTGGCATAGGCAGCCATCTTTCGACAGTACACCTTCAGATGAATATTAGGACAGCTTAGGCCCTTATATTTTTCAAATTCTAGCACCTTGAATTTAGAGTAAATCACAACATATGGAACTAGGCACATCTCCAAGGCATTCAGAGAGGTTGGGTTTTGTCCTTCCATAACTCGGAGTTTTTCAGCTAAAGCACGACACATCTTAATGGCTTCAAAATCTTGAGCAGTGTGAGGATTGATAATGGGGACAACCTCATCATATTTTTCCACGCCGTATTCATCTTGTTCGTCTTCTTCAGCACGAGGAATAGGAATCTGAGTAACAGTAGTTTGAGCTTGTGGGATAGCACCAATAGTAGCTCCAGATGTAGGAATTGGTTGAGCAACAACTCCTTCATATGACGGAGTGTAGTTTGGATGCATACCATATATCACAGGATTTGGAACGGGAACTGAAGGCAATGAGGTTTATCCTTGCACAGGGACACCGTTCCTTGCGAAAGTAGCGGTGTTGTGAAGTTCATCTTCTCTCTTGGCTAGAGCTGTTATTGCCTCGAAAATCTGATCAATCTTGCTTTTAAAAGAGAACATCTCTTCTCTGAAAGCTGCCTATTCTTTTTTAATGATATCCATCATTCTCCTAGTGTTGGCTCTAGTAGCGTACTGGTGTCGGGGAATCAAGTCGATTTACTAGAGACAAATGAAGATGAAATGAAATGATTTTTTAGTTTTGGAATGCAAGATGCACAATTGATGCATATGCAAGATGAAATCATATGCGTGGATGCAATGTTAAAATGCAAGATCCAGGATCACGAGATCACTCAAGTTCTGATGTTGGTCATAACAATGAGTAAATAACCGGTATCAGATTAAGGGAACCCCATGGGTAGGCTCTAAAATGGGTAGGTGCCTATAATCATAAATCCTTCTCACAAACATTATTGCCATGATGAAAGATCATCAGACAATAACACCTTTGAAACGATCTCTTCTAGGTGAGGTTTTCATATCTTCCCATGAGGAAGGAACCTCGTAAGCTTCTAACCATCGACACAAGGTTTCTAAAGCAGGGTTCTCAGAGTTATAGATCGAGGTTAAACAATTACTTTCAACTAGTAATACATTCAAGGGATCTCGTCTGATTGGGGCTTTCGTATTAACCCAACAAGCCCAGAGGTCTCGCGGGTTAACACTACACAACCGTCATGGATAGAACGGGTTAAAGGCCCTTAGAGTCAATGATTCAGGCCTGAAAACATTAGCGTCGTGATGATGGTTCATCAAAACAATAACATTTCCAAAGGAATCTACTCTAAGCAAGGGTTTCGTATCATCCTCATGAGGAAGATTCCTCGCAAGTCTCTACTACACAACCACTATCATACTCTTATGTTTTTTCTCAAGCTCGGGTATAAAGCCTATTTCACAAAGCTCATGATCAGAGAACCCAACAAAATAATAATAATACAAAAAAAATATAAGCAAATAATGAAATAAACAAACAATAAAAAAACAAGAAGAAAACAAACAAACGAAAGATAAGACAAATAAGATAAGTTAACACTCCTCACAAATTAATCTAAGTTAAGCTCGACTCTCTCTTGCATGGAGCAATTATGGGTCCCCAGGAGAGTCGCCATTTGTCGTACCTCAAAAAATATGATCCTCGTGATGGATGCGGAAAAATTTTGTTTGAACAGAGTCGCCACCGAACTTTGATTTATTCCAATAAAGGAAAATTAAAATATCCAGAAAAACCTTTTTGAAAATGAAAAATGGTCATCGCAACCATATCCGAGTTCGGGAGTCGGTTACATGAGGGGAAGGTATTAGCACCCCTCACATCCGTTGTACTCAACGGGAACCTCTTAGTCTAATTAGTGATTTTGAGTGTCAACTACGCATATTTGTCTTCTTTGAATAATAAAAAGGAAAAAGTTTGCTAAAGGTTTTAACTAGGGTTTAAGGGAAAATGGTTGATTTTATTATTAGGGTGCTCGCAAAGGATTGGGGCCCTTGCGCCTACGTATTCCCTCGTGCAATGGGAAAGTCAGAGAAATTGTAGTTTGCCACTACGATTTGTTTGGTTTGTTTTATAGATGTCAATTGCTCGAATGCGGGAAAGACATCTCGTACCCAAACAATTGTAAGAGAGGAATGGAAGAATCCACACCCCTCTATTTTTATCATTAATAAAAAGTATAAAGTAGGATTAGGAGCTTTAAGGAAATAGTTGTTTGAACACGAGAAAGACATCTCGCATCCAAACAAATGAGGAGAAATTTTGAAGACTCAAAACCCCTCCCTTTATTTAAAAAAAAGGTTTAATAATGATTACATGTCTTGATTTTGATTTAGGAACAAATACTCGATAAAAGATCGAGGTTTGGTATGATGGCGATGCAAAAGGCAATCGTCTTACAAGAGAAGAAACCACTTGACGTTGGATCAAGGGTTTAGGTTAGTGTAGCGGGGAAATTGTGAGTATAAGCTATTGGTTAACTTAACTCATAAAACGAGAGTCGCCACCACACTTTTATTTTATCCAAAAAAAGGAAAGGAAAAAGAGCGAACAAAACCTAAACAAGTTCTAAAACAAGAACACATAAACAAAGACTGGGTAAGGGGGTTGGTTACGTTAAGGGAAGGTGTTAGCGCCCAAAACGTCTATAGTACTCTATAGGAACCCTTTGAAATATCTATCGCTTTTTGGTTTGAAAATGGCTTGTTTGAAAGAGATAGGGGAGGTGAGAAGAGAAATATTTTTTAAGATTTTTGTGTTTGGAGAGACTTATCGCCTCATGCCTATAGACCCATGAAGTGCAATGTAGGATCAAAACCTCGTAGTTCGTGGTACAAATAACAAAAATTATTGGTTATGATTAATTTTATCTCAAAAAGACAACCCGTCATTCTCAAGAGAGAATACTTAACTAATTACCCAAAGGTATTGGAAAGAGGCATTTACATCACATTAAGATGGAGGATTTGCTTGGATTACAATCAACAAGACTATCGTTTCAACATCTAAATTGAAAATGGCCATACTTTACACAAAATACCATGGTTAGGAGCTTTACATCACAACCAAAAAATGACTCATGTCTAATTCTTTTTGAAAAGTTTAAAAGAAAAAGGTGCATAAAAGCACAAAAAGATTGAATGAGTTTTTGTATTTTTTATGTTTTTTTTTGAA
The DNA here is from genome assembly GCA_022829125.1 of Lathyrus tuberosus. Taxonomy (NCBI): domain Eukaryota; kingdom Viridiplantae; phylum Streptophyta; class Magnoliopsida; order Fabales; family Fabaceae; genus Lathyrus; species Lathyrus tuberosus. Next base: position 2,658,675 of record JALAZF010000481.1, on the reverse strand, counting down.
ATGGTCAAAGTTTGATTAACATGGATATACATTTATTAAAGAAAACAAAGTTTGAAAATCACTTGACCAAAGTCAAGGTTTTATTATGAAAGCGGTTTTGAGTTTAAAAATAAGAAGGTTTTGGAATAAGAGAGGAGATTTTGAAAATTTAAGAAGGGGTGGAGAAGAAGTGACTATTCTATTACATAAAATAAAAGCTAAGGTAAGAAAGATCTAACCACATGGAGGCACTCTTCAAAGCATAATAAGAAAAGAATTCCATCCTCTTGATCCAATAAGCAAGCCAACTAAAGGCTAGAATACCAAATTCCATGATAATCCAAAGCATAAGGGAGGGAATCCTAATTCTAAGTCCATAAGTCCATAATCAAGAGTAGAGATCCTCCAATACAAGGGATAGTGGCCATAGTCTAACATTAAGAGCACAAGTCTTTTAGTGGTTTAAGCCTTTATTAATGTTTTTGAATCCAAATGGACAAAAGAAAAACAAAAGCACGAGATAATATGGTCCAAGTGGACAAAAGAAAAATGACATAAACATAAACATGATATGATATAATGACATAAAGCATATAAAATAAAGAGAGACAGGGAGCGAGAAGGAAGCATAAAGGTAAGGTTAGAAGTTAGTAATTAGTAGCACAAAGGCCCTAGTGCCACGAGCCTTCAAAAGAAACACCGATTATTCCGTCTCGTGTCTTGAACTATAATGATTAAACAATGTACTTAGGTCAAGGTTAATGAAGACTTGTTAGAAGATTGATAGAATCAAAGCCTCTACGCAACAAGCTTCAAAGATTTTGAACCTAATTCAAAAGATTAACCATCCTTGGGCTTACACAACCAAAAGGTTTGGGGCACGAAAGATCAAGTTTCGATTTGGAGGAAGGGATAAATGTAGCGCTATGTTAAGCAATCACCAAGTCACTTATAAAGAAGTCACCCTACTTGAGGTCGGTCAATAGTGATATTTATGATAATGCATGCTATATGAACGATATGTAAATCGTCATCCGAAAGCAATACCGCACGAAAAGAAAATAGGTAGCGATCTAGTCTTGATCAAGAATTCGACAAAGAAATTCTAAGATCCATAAGACTTTCATCGATCAAAATAAAAAAAAAAGGAAATAGATGAAGAGAAAGCCAAATTGAATTACAAATTCAAGACCACTCTATCTTTAAGTTCATCCACTCATTTTGGTGGATTAAAGCACTAAACATATCATTAACTCAAAGCACCTAAAATGAATTGAACAATTCATTTTAAAGATAGATTTGAATTAGTGAATATTTATCCGACTTCATCTACACCCAAAGTCCAATGAATTTAAAGAGGAATAAGACCTTTAAAAGTGTAATCCGAAGCCAAAAAACAAAAGGAAAAGGAAGAAGGAGAGAAATGAACCAAAACAGTCCCAAAAACAAATCAAAAACTGCATTCTGACTCAGAGTAACCGGTTACTCTAATTAGGGTAACCGGTTACTCTGCACGCAGAGTGAAAAAAATGTGCAAAAATTCAGCATGATCATCTTCCAAGACTTTCTTCAAACACCTTGTGATCATGGAATCAAAATTGCAAGAAATTTTAAGTAAAACAACAGTGAAAACCAGCAATCAAACACAATTACAAGATCCAAAGGATCAAGTAACAAGGATCTCCAAAGATCTACATTATGGAAGATGAAGATGAAGTTCAACAATGGTGAGAGATGAATTACCACTTCAAATCGAAAATTTATTCCAAATTGCTTCAAGATCCAAACACCAAAGCCTTTATCTATGAGAATTGATGAAGAAAACAAGTTTGGATGAAGGTTTAGCTCAAAGTTGAACAAGATTCAATGTGAATTCTTGTTAACTTTCAAGAGAAGAAAAGTGAGCTTTGAGTGAATTTTGTGGTTGGGAAGAGAATTTGCAAGAGGTTTGTTGGCTCTCAAAAGCTTCAAGAGAAATTTTAGCAAGGTGAATTTGACTCTCAAAAGCTTGTGAAATGAATGAAATGAGGCCTCTATTTATAGGATTTAGGCTTGGAAAATTTGGTGGTTTGGAATTTGGGTTGGAAATGAAAATTAGGCTTGGAATTTGAATTTGGAGTGAAATTATGATGATGTAGAGGAATTAAAATGAGGTGATCTAGAATATTCCACATGTGATCAAAATGATGAAAATTGGTGCCAATTGCTGTAGAATTTAAATTTGCTCCCATTTTTCAAATTTTCACGAGGGTAACCGGTTACTCTGATTAAGGTAACTAGTTACTCAATGTAAATTTTGAAAAAATGCCCTTTTTGAGTGCACTGTTGTGGTTCGGCTCGATTCTTTTGCTTGTCAAAGAAGGCATGGAAATAAACACGTGAACCTTGGGGTCTCTTGAATAATAATCAATTAAATCTTGGAAACTCTTGATCAGATGATTTTTGAATTACTTGCAGATCAACTTTGACTTTGTTCAAATGAAATTCATTCGAGCTGAGGAACTGATTTTGATATCCTTGGTTCAAATTCTTCCTAAAAAAGTTAGTAAAGGAAAAAATATATATTTTTGGATTTTAATTAATGGTTAGTAAACATAAACAAATACAAACATCAAACAAACAAGAGAACAAGGGTGTTTGGCGATCTCACTCAAGAATAAACCTTCACAGGAGGGCAAAAGAACCGAAGCTTGTGATCTTGTTTGTGGTATGAGATGCAAAAGACACGTGGGATCTTAGGGGTAAAAATTAGGGTATTACAGTTAGATAGATTCCTAGTCCTTAAGGGTGCTCCTAGTAAACGAAACCACAACCACAGAAAGAGAGAAAATGTGTGCATGAGGTTGATGGCGATGCAAAAGGCAATCGACTTACAAGTTGGGGTAGGACTTGATGAATGTATCAAGAATGCGGGGGTTTGATTCATCATGCAATGATAAGATATAAACACGCAAGTAAAGGAAAATGATAAAATTATTTTTACACTTCATGGGGACGGGGAATACACTTGTCAATCAGGGAGTAGGAAATCGAGTAAAAGGTAGCAGCAACCAAAATACTATTTTAACAGTGTATACAACTAAAATTAATGACATAAAGTAGCATATGTACCTATATGTCTTGAAAAAGTAGACAATACAGGGTCTTCTGGAATGAAATTACAAGGAAGACAGTGGCCTGACACGGCCACCCGTATCACCTGACACGGGCCGTGTCAGGAAGAAGCCAAGAGAATGAAAAAGTGAAGAAATGCAGGGGGCTGACACAGGCGCCCGTGTCACCTGACACGACCCGTGTTAGCAAGTCTGGCATTGAGGATTTTAGCAGCAGAAGAACAAGAGGCCAACACGGGGACCCGTGTCAGCTGACACGGCCCGTGTTGGATGTGACGTGTCATCTTCTAATTTTCTTGGATTTTTTACTGGTGTGATCCTTGAGGGTGTTTTGGGTATTTCCCCACTGCTGTGTTGGACTTGGGAATATTTTAGACGTGTTTTGACACGAAAGAATGGACTTTTGATCTGGGGACTTTTGAATGAGAGAGGAAGACACAATCAAGATAGGATTTAATATTTTTAGTTCTTTCATTTAGACTTATTATTTTTGTTTTTGTGTGTTGTTTATCGAAACCACTTTGAATTCTCCTCGAATTAGAGCCGTAAATTTTTTCTTGTGAATAATGTGATTTTCGGGTACATGTGAGGGAAAACGATCAAAAATGCCTTAATATAATTATCCGAATGAAAGGGGTAGAAAATCGAAGAAAAGACTTAAGCCCAAAGCATAGTTGGAGAGGTAACTGAAAGGGGGACTTTGGTCCGTGGTTTTACCGCGGTATGTGTTTGTGTAATACCATGTTAACGGACAATTACCAAGAGAACTAATTGTAGCTGATCAAAACAAAGGCTCACGTATGAGTATTGACACACCTTACCTTCATAAGTCTTTCATTCGATGTGTACTGTTTGATCTGGAAAATCTTTTTACAAGCTTACTGCTTGAGGTCAAGCAACAGTTTAAGTTTGGGGGAGTTTGAACGGTGGTTTTTATGCGTTATTTTACCGTTAATTTTAGTTAGTTTTATTATATGTTTAATTGCATTTTATTCCCGTTTTTATCGCATTTTATGCTTGGTTTGTGTCTTCAATGTTTTGAGGTTCAAATAAGCATTCACGAGGAATCGGAGCGAAAACCAGGAAAAAGCGCAAGAACTCAGAGAAAGTTACCTGTGTGTGCCAGGAGGCCTGACACGGCCGCCCGTGTCAGTTGACATGGCCTGCGTCAATCAAGTAGCAAAGTGGAAGTGAAGTCAGAGGCCTGACACGGGTGCCCGTGTCAGCTGACACGACCCGTGTCAAGATGCCTGGTGCCAGAAAATGAATATTCATGATTACAGATGGCTGACACGGCCCGTGTCAGCTTGTGACGCTGATTTCTTGATTTTTTATATTTTTATCCATAAGTTAAGATGTGATGGTATTTTGGGTATTTGGAACCGATCTGAGTGAATTTTTGCCATTAAAAGGAGTTTTTACGAGAAAGAAAGGGACGCTTCAGAGGAAAAAAGGATTACACGATTGAAGATCGAGGAGCACAAGGTTTTCGAAGGGTGGAGGATTTTCATGAGCGGAAGCGATTGACAATCCAAGTTTACCCCAATCGTTGTAATGTCTACCTTTTATCTTGTATTTCCTTTAAACATTATGAATAGCTAAAACCCTATGCTAGGGGGTGTCCCTGAATTACTTTTTGTAACAATCTTGATTTTCTCGGTTCAATGATATAAGTGCTTATTTTCATAATCGTTTTTATCGTACATTGTTCTTAATGCTTTTTCTATCGGACAAATAGAATTTGATTTACGGTTAACCTTAGGTCGGCCAAACCATTCTTAACGCTTTTGTACGATAATACTATAGTAGATATCGCCTAGGCCTAGGGATACCCTGTAGTACTTGGAACACTGTTGATATTATAATTCATAATGTTTGATTTCGACGTAATTATCTATGGACGTAGTAATTAGGTTATGAAGTCAAAGGTTTTCTCACTAAGGACTTAGGAGTAAACATCTAACGGTCAAGAAATTGATTAATCTAAGCCATGCGTCTGAAATAAGGATTAAGGTTGTTACAAGGCAATTCATACACTATTCCCTAGCATGTTCGTTCATAATCACTTGTAACTGTTCATGTTCTTTATTTACTTTTTATCGCATTTTAATTTTCATTTTGCATACTAAAATCCAAAACCCCAAGTGCTTTTGTTTTACTAAAATAAAACCAGAACTTTATGTCGTCAAGCAGTCCTTGAGATCGACATTTGGGGAAATTTCCTTTTATTACTACATTCGCAGAATAGTACACTTGCTATTTTTTGATCAAGTTTTTGGCGCCGTTGCCGGGGACTGCTAAAGATCACAGAGTTCATAGTTTCATTTTAGTAAAGTTTTGTTGCTCCGCAATTAAAATTTAGTTTTAATTTTATTTTTTTTATTGTATTTTATTATAAAAAAAATCAGATTATTGTTGTTTCATGAATTCTTCTATACTGTGCGACTAATAAAGTGTCTGAGTTGTGTAGTTATGGATATCTTTTATACATTGCCACATGTATCTCCTGCATGTTGGTCGCCTGATTCGGGAATCACTCAGGAAGAGGCGACTAAAATTTTTAAAGCATATAGGAGGGAGGTAAGAATCCTTATGAATGAATGTGAGGAAGCTAACCTTTATCCAGATAATTTTATTTGGCGAGAGTTCAGGTTTGAAGAAGAATATGTGAAAGAAGAAGAACAAGGCATGACGTCAGACGAAGAAGATGCATTAGAAATAGAAGAATTGGAGGTAAACAAGAAATACGGGGAAGATGAAAAAAGGTCACTTGAAGATGATCTAGTGCTGGATGAAAATACATATGTAACAATTTGTATAGATGTAGACATCCAACAAGAGAATCCTCATGAAAATAGTATCCCTAAAAACTATTTTGACAAGGCAGATGAAAGACAAGAAATTGATAAAGTATTGGATTTCATTTATGCCTTGTTCGCGAGAATCCCACTGAAAATGATTTGGAAGCAACATCATCAATACCTCAAGTTCATAGGACTGCTACCAAACAAAAGAAAGAAAAAGGATGATGAGTTCTTTGTTTCATATATGCCACCTTAATAGATAATGAGTCGTCGAGCCATGCGACGTTAAACGTAACGCTATTTGAGAGGCAACCCACGCTTTTATTTACTAAGTCATTTTTCTTTTTGTTATTTTTGTTTCGTTTGCATGTAATAAATAGGACCTTACGTGTGCAAGCTATGATGTAGCAGTTGGTGTTGCATTACCTTCCGCCTCCTCAGTAAGGACCTCTGTGAGTAACCTCTCTCGCTCTTGTTCTAACACATTGGGGAAATGTGTGGTTCAAGTTTAGGGGAGGATTTACTATTTTTAGTTCTTTCGTTTAGACTTGTTATTTTTGTTTTTGTGTGTTGTTTATCGAAACCACTTTGAATTCTTCCCGAATTAGAGCCGTAAAATTTTTTCTTGTGAATACTGTGATTTTCGGGTAGTCAGGAAAGTATATAGAGTTTGAGGAAAGAAAAACTAGAACCAGGGACATAGGGAAAGTTTGAAAACTTAGGTATGACCTGAACACCCGAGATTCCCCGGAGTAAGGAAACGAGTCCAACGTGTAGATTTATGCCATAGTACTTGGATTTGAGTAGTATTCCCAGATTAGTTCATAGTGATAGTTCAACATGATTAGAAACAATTGCATGTATAGGGTTGATTGAGAGAAAGACTTAAGGCAGTGAAAAAAAATGAATAATGGCGATAAAGATAACTAGTCCTTCTAAGTTGGGTAACCTTCACCCGGTTACTTAGCATAACGGTGGTTGAGTCTCAATTGTCATCCCAAAGTGGACTAATAAATACCAATGCGCGAGAAAAAAGAGAATAAAGGTGCCTAGAAAAAGTTTCGATCAATCTTGTACATGTGAGGGAAAACGATCAAAAATTCCTTAATCTGATTATCCGAATGAAAGGGGTAGAAAATTGAAGAAAAGACTAAAGCCCAAAGTATAGTTGGAGAAGTAACCGAAAGAGGGACTTAGGTCCATGGTTTTACCGCGATATATGTTTGTGTAATACCTTGTTAACGGACAATTACCAAGAGAACTAATTGTAGCCGATCGGAACAAAGGCTGGCGTATGAGTATTGACACACCTTACCTTCATAAGTCTTTCATTCGATGTGTACCGTTTGATCTGAAAAATCTTTTTGCAAGCTTATTGCTTAAGGTCACACAATGGTTTAAGTTTGGGGGAGTTTGATCGGTGATTTTTATGCGTTATTTTACCGTTAATTTTAGTTAGTTTTATTATATGTTTAATTGCATTTTATTCATGTTTACCACATTTTATGCTTGGTTTGTGTCTTTTCAATGTTTTGAGGGTCGGATAAGAATTCACGAGGAATCTGAGCGAAAACCAGGATAAGAATTCACGGCCGCCCGTGTCAGCTGACACGATCCGTGTCAGGCAAGCAGCAAAGTGGAAGTGAAGTAAGAGGCCTGACAGGGGTGCCGGTGTCAGTTGACACGGCCCGTGTCAGGATGCCTGGGGCCGAAAAATGAATATTCATAATTACAGAAGGCTGACACGGCCGCCCGTGTTGGCTGACATGGCCCGTGTCAGCTTGTGACGCTGCTTTCTTGATTTTTTATATTTTTATCCATAAGTTAAGCTGTAAAGGAATTTTGGGTATTTCGAACCGATCTGAGTGAATTTTTACTATTAAAAGGAGTTTTTACGAGAAAGAAAGGGAACGCTTGAGAGGAAAAAAAGATTACACGATTGAAGATCGGAGAGCACAAGGTTTTCGGAGGTTATGAAATCAAAAGTTTTCTCACTAAGGACTTAGGAGTAAACATCTAACAGTCAAGAAATTGATTAATCTAAGCCATGTCTCTGAAATAAGGATTAAGGTTGTTACAAGGTAATTCATACACTGTTCCCTAGCATGTCCATTCATAATTACTTGTAACTGTTCTTGTGCTTTATTTACTTTTTATCGCATTTTAATTTTCATTTTGCACACTAAAATCCAAAACCCCAAGTGCTTTTGTTTTACTAAAATAAAACTAGAACTCTATATTGTCATGCAGTCCTTGAGATCGACATTCGGGAAAATTCCCTTTTATTACTACATTGGCAGATTAGTACACTTGCTATTTATCTAATCAGTATGCAACTGAAAGAAAAATAAAATGTTCATTATAACTAAAAGCAAAAGACTGAGTATATATAAAAACTAAAAGAAATATATATACACAAATATTGATACCGACGAATATCAACAACTGAAGAATATATATATATATATACACACACACACACACACACAAAAAAAAACTAAAAGCAAAATATGCATATAATATAACATGTGTACAGCGACGCAACACTATTTCTATACACAATATGAAGAAAAAAAATCATCTATATACAAACCGCAGGACATATATATTATAGAAAAATATACATGTATGCATATGAAGAAGTAGATCTGCCGCTCCCTCTCTCTTTCTCCTCTTTTTTCCGGTCCCTTTTCTCCTTCCCTTTCTGATGTGTGTATGCTGCTCTTTATATAAGCTCAGAAATTTGAACTTTGATGTCCAACTTGAATGCAAGAATCTGACATGTTTGTATGCCGTTTTAGAAAGAAATAAAACTTTGTCTTGAATATGATTTTATGATGACTGAATTTCAAGAAAACATGTATGTGGTTTGTTTTGGAAAGAATTCTGATTTTGTCTTGTGAGTGTTTTGGAAACTTTAATGACTTGTCATGTGAATGTTTTGGAAAGTGTTGACAATAATAATTAAAAAAATAAAAAATGCAATTTTTTTTGTGAAAAATAGAATTAAAGGTAAAAAGAGAAAAGGGTAAAAAAAAGGGAAATGTGAGATTCAAACCCAGAACCTTATGCTTGAATATCCTTGAATTCTCATTTCTCTACCAAATGGGCTATCTTTTTTATTCGAAATAAAATATGATTAAAACTCATATAATAGTAAAGTGCCTGGACAAAATTGGGATATGACACTTACCACATTCCGTATTCTACTTAAGTGCATTGTACCTTACAGTGTTCTACATTTACTTAAGTGCACTGTACCTTAGGGTGCTCCTTATTTAATCTACCTCTTATCAATATGTCCTTATGTGTGTGACCCTGTAGGTTTTCGCGACGTTGGAAATTATATTAAATCACACATTTAGCATAATAAATAGTCTGCGATATCTAGCAACACATCACTGCTACCCAAGTCATGAAAATCTCATGTGATATGACAAAACCTTTTGTGATAATACCTTTGTGTACAATTACCCTTTTTCCCTTGTGTCTATATTGAACACAAGGCATATACCGTTTCACCCTTGTGCACTTTATTATTGGGCCCTTAGACATTTATCCTGTTATGCTGGATGGGAAAATTCCATCTAGGTCACTCATGTCCCTCAGCATGCTTTGTGGAGTACCCATCAATTGTCTTTGTCATCTAGTTACGGATAATGTTAGATCAATAATAATTTACTCGACTCTACATCTAGGTGTAGCATGCGACTTTTGTCGGTGACGCGGCCACCTTATCGCCAAATGGGTTCCTCCTCACCGCAAGGATAGGAGGAGGAGGGGGTGCTACTTTCTGATTTCTTATTTATCCCGTGAAGCTGAAAGGGAAAGGGAAGCTATCTAAAACTAACCTTGCACGCGAATGTTTAACTGAACAAACGCTAAGAAATATTCGGGGAGTTCGGGGTCAGGTTATACAATGGGGAGTTGTCAATTACCCATCCTATATGTGGTTATCCACAGGTTGTTAGCAATAGGTTCTGCTTTTACACTTGATGGTATTTATCTGTTGATGGGTAGGGAAAGTTTGTTCTTTGGGAAATATGAGAGATAGAGAGTTTTTGATGATTTTGGTGAGGTACTGGACCTAAGTTTTGATTAGTGTGAAGGTACTGGACCTAGGGTTTTTGATTGGTATGAAGGTACTGGACCTAGAGTTTTTGATTGGTATGCTCGCTAAGATTTCGCAATCTTATGCCTACGTATTCCCGTTTAAAGAAACAGGGAAATCATAGCAATTGTAGTTCCTCCTATTCTATGGGAGGAAATTTGTTTTGGTGTCTTGTTCAAAGCCCAAGATTGAAGCTAAAGGAGTATTTGTGTCTTGTTCAAAGCCCAAGATTGAAGCTAAAAGGTTTGACTGAGAGGGAACTTGTCATCTCTAAAGGGAGACATCTCGTCTGTTTATCACAACTGTTGGGTGACTGTTTATAAAGGAGGATTACTTTAACTGGGATATGAGAATCCAGCAATGCCATAATTTCCTTTATAGGGGATTTTTCCTGAAGGAGAAAACTTTAACTCAGTGTTGAGCAACGCCATTTTTCCTTAGGAGTCTTTCATGCTAAGAGATGGACAATGGTGTGGATGTAAATAATCCAGAGGCTTGCCGCTTACATCAATTAGATCAAAGAGAGGAAGTTTGCCTGGATAAGAGATAGACGACAGCTTGGATATTTGAATCAACAAGTGTGCCACTTAGAACAATTATCTGGGATTAGGGTTTGTTTTGAGTGTCTTTTTTGATGTGTGATAACACAGAGAAATGTCTTCCTACAGAGAGATTTTGATTTTTCTCTGAAGGGATGTTGATTTTTGTGTGCCTTGATCAAAGCCCAAGGTTGAAGCTAAGAGATTTGATTGACTCCATTGGAGAAGTCCTTATACAAAGCCTAAGAGGAGGCTGGAAAAGACTGACTCAACGAGAGAGTGTTTATCTGTCTTGTACAAAGCCCAAGATTGATGCTAAAAGAGACTGACTCGTTTGGGGGATATCATTACACAAAGCCTATGGGGAGGCTAAAAGTTTGACTTTTCCTGGGAAAATATTTTATCTGTCTTGTACGAAGCCCAAGATTGAGGTTAAAAGGGATTTTGACTCCGTTGGGGAGGGTTTGTATGTGTCTTGTACAAAGCCCAAGATTGAGGCTGAAAAGAAGACTGACTCTGTGGGAAAGAAATCTTTATCTGTCTTGTACATAGCCCAAGACTGAGGCTAAAATGAGACTGACTCAACAAGAGAGTGTTTTATTTGGTGTCTTGTACAAAGCCCAAGATTGAGGCTGAAAGGTAGTTGACTGACTCAGATGAGGAATTTTAGGTGTCTTGTACAAAGCCCAAGATTGAGGCTGAAAGAAGTTTAACTCTGCCGGAGAGTATTATCTGTCTTGTACAAAGCCCAAGATTGAGGCTGAAAAGGGTTGACTCAATAAGAGAGTGTTAAAAAGGGTGATTAACTCAATAAGAGAGTCTGAAAAGGTTAGCTCAGCTGGGGAAATCATTGTACAAAGCCCAAGAGGAGGCTAACTATTCTGAGGAAAGAAAAGATCATTATACAAAGCCTAAGAGGAGGCTAGCTTCTGCTGAGGATTATTGAGATCTAGAGACAGGTCCAAATGGGGAATTAACTCTTGATGAGGGTTACAGAAGAGTTGAGGTATCAAATTCCTTGAGGTTTTGATTTGGGATAGTGTTATACTGATGGTAAGCTGACCCTGGCAAGGGATTTTTAGGAGAAAGACTGGGTTTTAGAACCCATGGGTTTTAACTCTACTGGAAATTGATTAAATGACCAGGGTTTTTCCTGTGTTAGTAAGGAACTTGAGAATATCTTTGAGATCCAAGAGGGGATTAGACTGTCCAAGTCTACTGGTATGGAAAAGTTTCATCTTTGTATGATGCCCAAGAGGAGGCAGGTGTTTTTAAGGGATGAGAAACAACCCTAAATTGGTCTGAGGTTTTGACTCTTTGGAAAGACTGCTCTAATGAAGGATGACTAAGTTCTGTCTTATACCTTTAAAAGGTCTTCAAGGTCCTTGTATTAAGCCCAAGAGAAGGCATGAGAACTTCTAAGAAGCCGGAGGGTCCTTGTACAAAGTCCAAGAAGAGGCTGGGATGCTTTTAGGAAGCCTGTGGGTCCAAACTTAAGAAGAGTTCAAGAAAAGTTTCACCGAGAAGAATCTTTTCTTTAATGAACAGTTCTAGGGTTTGAATAAATTCAAGAGAGGTTTCACTGGGAATTAATCCTCTCTGGGGAAATTAACTTCTTTGACAATTTCTAATAGTGACAGTCTAAGAAAAGTTTCACCGGGAATAATGCCTTTCTCTTTGTTCCATATTGTTTAAGCCCAAGAAAAGGCAAGACTGTATCTGGAAATTCCTATGGGGAACTAGTTTTGACTATATTTAAAAGTGACCAACTGGCTTTACCTAGTTCTAGACCTATTTGTCAGGGAAAACTCTAAGCAAATATATAAGTATATATACAGTTGATATATAACAAGTATTTAAATGGATATGAAAGAAGGACTTACAGGTGAGCAAGCTTCCGGCAATACAGACAAATATATATATATATATATATATGAAAGCAAGTAAATGAAAGCTGATAAAACTTACAGGTGAGCAAGCTTCCATTGTAACAGCTGTATGGTTAGTTGTTCAAGAAATTAAAGAAAGTTTTGATAACAATTGTGAATTTGAGCCTAAATAAAAAAGGCAGTTGTTTTTGAAAAGATTGGGGCTTATACTCAAGGGGAGGCCCAGATGAAAAACAGTAATCGTACAGTTGATCTGAAGATTGTATCGGGACTTATACAACGACTGAGGCCCAAAAGGTTTATTTACAAAGAAACGGGTCTTACACTCTATCAAGAGGCCCAAAAGTGTTATTTACAAAGAGGTTTGATCTTACACTCTATTAGAGGCCCAAAAAAGTTTATTTTTGTACAAGAGATGGGTCTTACAATTCAAGGAGAGGCCCAAAAATAACAGTGATCGTACCATCATTTTGAAAACTGTACTGGGACTTATACCATGAGTGAGGCCCAAAATTATTTATGTAAAAAAAGGGGGTTTGGGCTTACACTCTAATAGAGGCCCTAAAGTGTTTAAAAAGGAAAAGAAATGGGGGCTTACAACTCAGGGAGAGGCCCAAATGATTTTGTTTTGAAAAGCGACGACCGCGCCTAGATTTTGAAAACACAGTGGGACTTATACAATGACTGAGGCCCAAAAAGGTTTATATTTACAAGGAATGGGTCTTACACTCTATTAGAGGCCCAAAAGTGTTTGAAAATTTAAAATCGAGAGGAAACCCTAATTTTAAATTAAAATGTCATTTTTCAAAGGAAATTTAAATAATAAATGATAAAATATCAAATATATTCAAAAACAAGTTGTACACATTGAAAAATACTTTGAAAAATCATGTTTAATCATATGAAAGCTTGAAATTCAATTGGTTTGAAAGATCAAAGTGGGAGTTTCATTTTAAAAATTGTTAAAAAACAATAAAATGAAATTAATTACAAAAATTCTAACTATATTAAATAAATAATATAAATTGGATTTTTTTATAAAATAAAATATTTAAACATTTTAGTGAATTTTGAGAAAAAGAATCGATTCAAAAACATAAATATTCAGAAAGAAATTAATTTTTGAATCAATTAAACAAAAATAACTAAAATTCAAAATTTTGAATTATGGCGCCAAGAACACTTGGCTCTTGCCCGCGCCCTTTGTTTTTTGCAGATTTACGTTGTCTCACTTTTCTCCATGATTTCTCAATGGTTTTGCACGATTCAAGTACCAATCTTGTTCGTTTTTGAACAAGGATCACAACCATATAGTTTAATTGCATTTATATTAAGCATGGAGAAAGAAATCAATAGAAAACCTCAAGAACCCAAATTTCAGCATGAACACAATGAAATTCCATACACGATCGATTCATCGCAATTGATTGAGGGTTATTACTCTATATACATGTAGGAACAAGATGGTAACTCAAAAATTCATTCATGATGCATGGATCATAGAGTTTGAAGGGTTCATGCTTACCTTTTGCAGCTAGTGATCGAGTTTGGTGATAGAGGTGTTACAGCTAAGTTCCAATGATCTGGACAGCTTCCTTAGGTACCATAGAGTGTGTTTGAATGCTTGGAGTGGATTGAAATGAGCTGGAACTTGATATGGCACCTCAACTGCAACTTTGTCAAGAACTTGAGCAAATGGTTGGTGATTTTAAGAATCTGATGTTCCAGATGTGATTTTGTGTTATGGATCACTCACATATGATGTTTATGAGGTGTGTGTGTGATTGGTTTGGTTAGAATTGCTCTCAAACTTAAAACCCGATAGTGACTTGAGTTAGAAGGTAAAAATTGGAGTGAAAGGGATATTTTGAGGAAAGCATCAGTTTGGGTGATTTGGTGTACTCAAACGGAGCACAAATAAGCTCTATTTATAGTGGAGCAAGTTTTTTTTGCAAGCAATAGTGTGTGGAAACTGCAGCAGGTCTGTGGCCAATGTGGATCAAATGGAATCTCAAGTCTCCTCTAGCATTGACTTGAGGTTAGAGCACAGGCCTATGGTCTTTTGGATCAGAGATAACGCTCGACTCATTCAGTTAAGCTTCCCTCAGTTCATGCCACCTTGATGCATCCATTGAATGCATTGAAAAAAAAATTGGAGTCTTGGCACTTTTTAGCTCTTTTAGGTTTGGCATGGCTATATGTAGATCCTTGGACTTGGGAGGCTTGGGGATCAGATCATTCTCCTTTTGTTTTATCCTTAGATGTGTCCAAATGGATGACAAGGCTTGGAGTTTTCTAAATTTTCCAAATCGAGCAAATGCACAAAATCTGCCTTGCTTAGGACAGTTGGAAATGGTGATTTTGAGGGATTCATATCTCCTTGCTCAGGTTGAGTTATGGGAGGCTCTTGTGCTTTTTAGAAAGCCCTCATATGATACAAATCATGTGTGATTATAGTTTGTTTTGAAACTATTTGGATCCCATTGAAAAATCCTCATGAACATTGATGTTCAAGGCTGGTAACTTAGGCAGATTTTCACTAAGTGTTGGCAAAAGTGTTATTTTCATGTTTTTGTCATTTTGATCACTCCATAACTCAAAATCCATAAAGATTTGGAGTCTGAGGTAGTTGAAGCTTTTGTAGAGTGTAACAAGACCTACAAATCCAGCTTTGGATCACCCAAAATGGTTGCTTGGATCTCAAGTTATGGTCCTTGGAAGTTGGCACCAAAATCACTTTTGTTCCATAACTTAGAAAAATTTTGGTTTCTCAAGGTTGCCCCTTTTGCAAGAAACCTCAATTTTCTTGATTTTTATTAATGAATGATGATCAATATCATATATTAACATTATTTTTGACTTAGGGGAACCATATTTGTGAAAAATTCCAAAAAGTCAAACTTGATTTTGTGCACAGTTGACTGATTATCGGATGGATTCCAACCTAATGGATGGGTTCCATAGGTGTTATAGGGTGTATTGAATCATGTCCCAAGGTTTGGGAGCATGTCCTGGTTAAAAGTCAAAGGCACAGTTGACTTTTTCCTGAAAACCCTAATTGTGGTCCAGATAAAATTGAAACTTGTGAACCAAGCTTCTTGGGTAAATCCATTGTTGCAAATGGATCATTGTGGGACATTTAGGGCCCTCAAATCATGTCTTGAGGTCTTGGCTCATGCTTTGTTCCAAAAGTCAACTTAGGGGTGAATTAGGTCAAGAAACCCTAATTCCTAATTTTTGGTAAATGAATCCCCTGAGGTCAAATTAGCTTGATGATTGGCGACACTGGCGATCTCGAGGCTTGATCCACTTGGAATGTTGCACTCCTATGCCTGATTCTTGATGTGGGAGTCCTCTTGATCCTTTATGGGTGTTTAAGAGGTTAGACAAGTTGAAGATCATGTCATTTCTTGATTGATCCTTTGTCTAATTGCTCTGAGAGGGCTTAAAACCCTAATTCTTGATTATGGTGAATGCTCACTCATCTTTGAGGAGATTGATGAGGCATGATGGTATATCCATATTGTAGCGGTTATTTGCACAATGATGGGAAATCTTGGTGATCAAAATTTGGGGCATGACAGATGCCCTTATTTAACCTTCTTGGACCCGAAGGTGTGAATGGCGAAGGTATTCGGGCATTCGGGGTGCAAGAGGATTAAATATCGGAATACCTAAAATTTTGATGGTGGTTATGAATGGTAGTTTGCTCATCCGTCTTCTTTTGCTAAGCAATGATCCTTAGAAAAGGGTAAAACTTCCCCTCGATTCGGGTCTTCAGCCACCGAACTGATCACAGTTTCTTTTGTCAATAAACTTCCACTCGATCCTGGTCTTCAACCAAGGAACTAGTCTAAGTTTTTTTTTAATAAACTTCCCCTCGATCCGGGTCTTCAGCCACCAAACTGGTTTAAGTTTCTGATATAAACTTCCCCTCGATCCTAGTCTTTACCCACGGAACTGGTCTTAGTTTTTTTTGAAATAAACTTCACCTCAATCCTGGTCTTCAGCCAAGGAACTAGTCTTAGTATTTTGAAATAAACTTCCCTCTCGATCCTGGTCTTCAGCCAAGGAACTGGTCTAAGTTTCTTTTGTCAATAAACTTCCCTTCGATCCTAGTCTTCAGCCAAGGAACTGGTCTTAGTTTTTTTTTTCATCAAGTTCCTTTCTTGACAAAGGATGCTATGTGTAGCAGTTTTTATCAAACTTCTCGCCGAATTTTCCTGGGGAGATACCATTTGATGGGAAAAAATTTTGATGTCAGACTTACTGGGGAAACCCATTCGTTTGAGCTGTAGAGATGTTCAAACTTCTCTGTTGGAGACGCCATTTGTTGAATCTACTGGGGAAAACAAGTCTCTTGAGAGGATGTTTCCTGCTTGGGGATATTACATCATACTTTTCTTCGAGATCTTCTCGGAGAAATGCCATGTGATGTAATCCAATTTTGAGGTGCTGATGACCTTATTGACATTGACTTTCTTGGGAGAATAACCAACGTGTTGCTGAGAGTCTTCGTTTGAGAGGCTTTCTCTGGGTATTTTCCTTAATCCGGGAAAGCGTATCAAAGTGGTCTTCGTTTGAGAGGCTTTCTCTGGGGATTGTTGAATGTCTTCTTGCCTTTTAGAGGTTCAAGTTATCAAAGTGGTCGAGGACCGTCTCCAATCCAGAAATAAACTGGGGAGAGAGATTGTTCAGACGCAACATTTCCTGACGAGGAAATAACTGACAACTCGATTGATAAGAGGACTTTTATCACTTGGGGTTAAGACTGACCAGAGTGATAGTGATGCAATATGAATATGAGTATGAATCAATAATGCATGATGTATGTATGTTTATGCTGACAAAACAGACGCGACATACAGACTAATAGATAAACACGACTGGATACTCGGTCACTGCGGGGAATGAAAGGTATCACTGGTTCAAAATAGCAATCTTTCCTTGCTTAGGAGAGGTAGTCCCCGTGGGGAGAAAGAATTGTTCAATCAGTCTTAAGAGGTATGAACTCTGTCGGGGATATCAGATGGGAGAATCACATCTGATACAGTTGATCCTTCATTCAGGTGTACTGGTTTAGAAGGAGTACTTTGATTCTGCACTTTGAGGTTCAATCACCTTCGGAGAAGCAGTCGATATTTTTTCGATGTTCAACAGTCAAAAGAATTGCCATCTTTATTTTAAAAGCAGAAAAATTTTGACAATTAACTTCATTTTTGTTTTATTTCAAGAATCGTTGATCATGTTAAAAAAAATGTCAATCTGTAAAGCTAAAACAAATGAAAATTACAAACAAAAGCACTAGGGCTCAAATTTTATTGATAGGATGGAAATCAGCCAAGCGCGTGATCCCATAGAGTATTTACAAAGTTTGAAAATGGTAATTTACGGGAAAAGGGCTACATTAAAACATAACAACCGTTATCCTTCTACCAACTTTGAATTCTGGACATTCTGGGCTTCTGTCGAAGATTACCTTGATTGAAAGTTTTTCGACGAACAGTATTACCGCGGGGGATTTAACCTCGTCAGACGTAGTTACTTGCCATGAATCCCTAAGTTTTTCTTGGATTGTACTTTGAGATTTCCAATCCACCGGGATGATTTTTTTTGCTTATGTCTCTAATTTTTGCCTGGACCGCCGTTTCGGGTTTTCAATCCACCGAGACGTTTTTTTTATTTAGGCGAAGTATTTCTTGACTACGTCAACATTCGTGGGGTAGGCAAATTCCTTTCCATCCATGGTTACGAGTCTCAAGGCGCCGCCTAAGAAGGTTTTCTTGACCACATAGGTGTCGTCATAGTTCGGAGTCCATTTTCCCTGGAATCAGTGAGGAATGATTGTATTGTTTTGAGCACAAGATCTCCTTTCCGGAAAGACGCAAGGTCGGACCTTTTTATCGAACACTTTCTTCATTCTTTGCTGATACAACTGACCATGGCATAGTGCCATTATTCGCCTTTCTTCGATCAGATTCAGTTCCTCGTGTCGGCTTTGACACAATTCAGCTTCTGTTAGCTTAGCTTCCATCAACACCCTGATCAATGGTATCTCTACTTCTATAGGGAGGACTGCTTCCATGCCATATACTAGAGAGAAAGGGGTTGCCCCTGTTGAAGTGCAGACAAATGTGCGATAACCGTTGTCGTAGCCCAAATTTTGACCAGACTTAAAACTTAGATCATTAACATACCCAACGTCCTTACAAGTCCTCTGGTCAGTCTCAATGAACTAAACAGTCAAGGGGGGCTCCTTTGGATTTCTTATCCTCTCTTAAGGAGTTTGATCTTACATTAAGGGTTTAGTTGTTATTTTAGAATCTATAGTTTTTTAATTATTTAACATCCAATTTTCAATAGAAAGAAAATTTTGACTAATTTACTAGGAAAATATTAATAGGCCTACTATTAATATTAAAGGCAGAAACTTTTATTATTATTAGGAATTGGTGGGTTTTTAAATTATTATTAAATTTTAATTATTAATATTATTATTTGTTTTAGTGTCATTTCATTTTGAATAGTTGTAAGAATTTGTTAGTATGAGAGGTCATGAGTTCAAGTCTCACCTTTCTAACTTTTTATTTCCTTTCTCTTCTATATGTTTCTAACTTTATTCCTATTTATTTTCTAAACTATAAAAAATCACAAAAATCACATTTATTTTCGTATTTCTTTTTAGGCATTTTTTAAAAATATTATTTTTTTCACTTTTTTCCATCTTATTCATTAAAATATCCAAAAAATCATAAATTAAAAATTTGAAAAGATTTTGTTCACATTTTCATTTTTAGGATGTATTTTCGTATTTGAAAAGAATCAACATAATTGATTAATTAATAAAAAAAATTAAATCTTGATTAAAAGTCTTTATTATACGGATTAATATTTGATTTCTTACTGTTTTTGTTGACCTAAAATCTTTGTATAAATAAGGTCTAAAACTTAGAAAATGGAGGGGCAATTTACAAACCATACGATAAAAAGTTGTGGTTCTTCACACATCGACGAACAACAACAATAAAACCCTAAACCCTCAACAACAATAAAACTCTAAACCCTCAACAACACTAAAACCCTAAACCCTCAATAACATTAAAATCCTAAACCTTCAACAACCCTAAACCTTCAACATCCCTCCGAGTCAAAAAGGAAAATGAGATCTCACACCAAAGAAGAAGGAAAAAAAGCACAAAGGGAAGGGAGGTGTTGTACCCCAAATTTTACCCCTTAGATGTCATAACATCTTGCACTTGACATTTAGATTCAATCATCTATGCATTGTTAACTAACCATTTCATTTTGCTAGTTTGCTTCTTTTGTGAAAGTCAGGACTTACACAAAGAAGAGTGCAAGGTCTCCTAAGCCAAGCTCTCATCTGACTCAAAGAGAGAAAGACAATTAAGGCTCCAAATGCAACTATGTGAGCTCACCTACATCCTAGAGGTCCCATTCAACAAGAAATCAAGACCGTATGACTTTCATCACCAATTAACTTGAGCCACGAGTTCACCATGCCTCCAATTAGGGTTTTGTGATGACAAGACAATCATGGCTCTGATTTTTTATCAAGAGTTATTCTCAAACCCTAGGACTTGACTCCACAAGATAGAAGACATCCCTGGAGACCATAATTGAACCTTAGATATGATTAAAGAAGCAAGATCATCAGAAATCATTCCAGTGAATTCACAGTTGAAATTAGGGTTTTGACTAAGGCCCTAATCCTCGAGATTTTTGATCCAAAATGAAGCATCGAAGTCCTCAATCCATCATGACATGTCTCATTGATGAGTTAAGGCATGAGAGATCAAGTTTTAAGAAGTTTCTTGCAAATGAAGCAAGGTTTGGGTCATGAAACTTTTTAAACATGGAAATTTCACTACTCGTGCCAAAATTAAAACAGTCATAACTTTCAAATCACACATCCAAATTGAGTATCTCAAAGCTCAAATGGAAGCTCTTTCCATGATCTTCAAAACATATTAGAGGACCCTCTTACAAAAATGCATGGTTTTTAAGTTACAAGACTTGGAAGATAAATCACCCTTGGGGACTTAGTGAAATTTAAGCTTTTTCACCTTAGTTTTCACACAACTTCAACTCAACTTTTCTTATAGTTCCAAGCCTCAAATCAAAAATCCTTGAACATGAAAATTGTAGAGGGCATTGAGGGCTTTCCAAAAAGTACTAGAACTCCTCAAACCATTGAGTGAGATGAGAGATAGGAAGCTTCAAAGTTGGGGGTTTCATTTCTTGATTTTCAAGTAACCAACTCTTGTGTAATGATACAAAACCACTTCTACTCACCAAACCTCCTTTGTTCTGATGCTTAGGGATCAGATTAGTGTGTTTGAAACATATGCCACGAATTTCCTCAAGTTGAACATTAAAATATCATGATTTATTCCACTTGGTACAACTTGGTAGGAGGAAAGAGAAACTTTTCAAAGCAACAACTATTTGTTTATTCATTGAGCCTCTCACCAATCACTTCTCACCAGCTTCTGCTCAGTGTTCAGAGATATTTGAAATCTTGGTTCAGCAAACACCACATCTCACACGATGAAAAGGGAAGATTTGGCATAATGTGCAACTTTGGCCATACCTCAAAGCCTCACCATTTTCCTATAAATAGGAGGATGATTCTCACTTGTAGACACCAATAATCCACATAATATCAGAAACTTGAGAGCTTCCAACTGAGTGTTTTTGATTGGAAAGAGATGAGAGGGAAAAGAGTTCTTGGCAGCTGTTGCTAGAAGAAAGGGAAACTCAGCTCAAAGTAAGAGGGTGCAGTAGACATATTCCACTAGGTAAATATCACACTATTTCACTAATCATGTTCTTATTATGCATACTATTGTCATGATCATCTTTTATCTAAAGTCATGCTGAATGTTTGTTTTGAACATATTGTTGTGTTTATGTCTGTGGCATCCATATTGTACATTGTCAGTTGTTAGTTTGATGCACTTTGGTGTCATTGCTGTAAATTAGAGTTTTTCATCTCATGACAGTCTAGGATTGCAACATGTAGATTTTTTAATGAAACAAATACCTGCTCTCACTATCCCTAACTGATATTCTGATTGTGGTTTTTTCTTATGCCAAGGTGTTTAAGTTTGTTTGCCTTCTTGCTCATGTTCTATCTTGGTTTTGTCAAAATGCTTGGTATGACAGGCTGAATGCTAGAGATTTTTGCTTTCATATTGTTCACTGCTGCTGTAGTATACATTTACCTAGCATTTGCTGATGTAAAACTGGTCTATGGCATGATGACCTATGTGATTTTTATGACTCATTTCAAGCACACCCCCCCTTAGGTATCATAGCTGCTATCATGTTTAGGTAGGTCTTTCTTGATGTCCATACTAGAATTTGTATGCTTAGGTTGCCTTAGGAATATTTGGCTTTAATCACTTGCCTTGATTGTATGCTTGCCATGCCATCACACTCAGTTCATCTTTAACATATTGACTAAAGCAACCACATGTGAAGAATAGAGGTTTGCAAAAACTACCATGTTTTTGGTTTAGAACACATTGATGTCAATGCCTTGATTCTAAGAATTTTTGTGAACTGCCATGTTTGTTTCAATTCATGCAATAGGTAACAACATGAAATTAGCTTGTTGGCATGATCAGTCTTGTTTTCAGTATCTCTTGCTTCATCAGAACCATCATCTGCCATGCCCATGCTTGTGTGTGAGATTGTTTCTAAGCTTGCTTATGTGTCTTGTTCTTGAAATTTTCATATGATGTTGAGGTAGCATGAAGGTTCTGATAAAAACATGTCTGGTGTGACAAGTTATCTCTTTTCCTCATTCTCTCTACTGATAATTATCAGTTTGTATGCTCTCCATGTCATAATTATACTGCTGTCAAGATAAGTGTTTGTTTCTACTAGTTCACATACTCATGCCTTAGTTTATGATGTCTTTTTGCTCGAAATAGGCTGTTGATCAAAATGGCCTTGGTTGATTTTGCACATGACTACATAGTTATCTTTTTTACATTTTACTTTGAGTGACCATATGCCTACATATCAGGCCATGTTTTTGTCTGCATTTTGATGATATGAGGTAGCTCTGTTTATATGTAGTCAGTTTAAAATGTTGTTGAACCATCCGTCTCTATCATATGAGGACTGCGTGGAGTCTTTGTTGGTGACAAGTTTTAGTTGCTTTCACTAAATGTGTGAGTATATTTTTATCATACTGTTATCATGCTACTTGCCTTGTGCCCAAATGAATGATATTGTGTGTCCATATTATGCTAGTTTTGTTTCAAATGGCATGAAAGATTTGGTTTGTACATTGTTTCTCTTCTGTTGAGTAATACACCATAGTTCTCCCTCCTTTTACTCTTATCCTTGGTCATACATTCACATCATCACTATATCAGTTCTTATGCTCAAAATGTCGAGGTTTCATTAATTGAGAACACACTGTTATAGGCTGAATGGTCATTTGGTTTTGGTTTAAGGTCTTTGTTCTGAATTTTAGCATAGTTTTATCTTAACATTATTGCACTCCTGATTCCTGATAATATGAAGGAAAGAGCATGTTTATGAGAACCCTTTTGTCTCTTCCAGCTTTGGGTGTAAAGGCCTTTATAATGCAGTTTGAATTTTAGGAGCATTCAGGATTATGCTAGACTAAGTTGTTGACTTAAAAGCCTCGTATGAAATCATTGTGGTGACAAACCTTTATGCATTTTTTTCACCCTGTCAACTCTTAGACACCAATAACTCTAAGTTTAAATTAACATTTGAGTTTGGTTTGGCATAATAACATCTTCCCAGTGTTGAGCACATTGTGTTCACCTTGTATTTTGCTTTTGATGGAAACATTAGGACTAGTGTTTTTGACTCCAAAATGTTCCTGCATTGTGAGGCCTAGAGTTATGAAATGTGAGTGAGTTAGAGTGGATAGCCTAAAGGAGAATGGCAATTTTGAAGTTGTCAGCCCTAACTCTATGTTTTTAAAATCATGACAGTAGCCCATGTAATAACCTCTTTTTCTAAATTCACTTGCTGCTAAGAAACTGGTTCTGGCAAGGAAATGAAGATTGTTATGTTTAGAAGTTTCCATTTTCCTTAAAAGCTTCATTTTGCCAAGGTCATATCATATGAAGATTGTTTGTCCCTTTGCTCCTTGTTCTTCCAATATATGATGCTTGTTCATGATGCTTTGGATTTATTTTCATTAGACTATGTAAATGCTCTTTGGAGGCACTGTTTTACTTCTTCAATTTTTCCTTTGGTTTGCTTGGTTTTAAAATTGATTGAGTTTGAATGTTGCGTGTTAGTTGGAAGTATAGGACTGATATCAATGTTCTTGGATATACATCAGTTCTTCATGCTTCATTGTTTTATGTTTTTCTCTTGCCAATGTTTAAGTATTTGTGGGGTGGGCACATACACTGGATGTATGGCCACCCCAGTGGTAGAGAACATGCGCGTGAAACAAAGGGACTGGGGTTCGAATCCCCCTCGCCCCAGTTCCATTTGTTTTTATTTTCTGAAAAATACGCACTTTATATATATATATATATATATATATATATATATATATATATATATATATATATATATATATATATATATATATATATATTTCCTTGATCACCCTGGGATAATATTCGTGCAATGGCAAGGTTGGTGAGTGTTTTGGGCTGTAACCACAAGGACACGGGTTCAATACCCATGGGGAGTCTTTCCCTTCTTTTTTATCACTTGTTTATTTTCTATTTTTATGGTTCATGCCTTGTTTTCAAAAAACTCATAACTTGCTCATTTTTCATTCTTTTTTGCCCATTCTTTTTGCAAAGTACTACTTAATGTGTCTACTTTTTTAATATAAAAAAATTGGTGAAAATAAATACTTTTGAGGTATCTATTAATGTTGGAAGTAAAGGGCCTTTTTAGGGTTTTTCCATGAACGTCTTGACTTCTCTTGATTCTTTCATCATATTATTTTGTTCATCTTGATTAAATGATGCCTAATGTATATGGTTTTAACCTTGTATGGTGTTGTGATCTTTGTTTCACTTCGATACCTTGTTGTTTGATGTTGCATCTTCATGTAAATATCTTTGCAAACTTTCTGCCCATGAGAACTGTTATTCTCCCCTCATTCCAAAGGAAAGTCTCTCTATTGACCGCAAGGTCATAGATAGCTCATTACCCTTTTGACCTAGCCTTCCCAAGAGATAGCCATTAATATCTAAAACTTTCTTTAACCTTCACAAGAGATAGCCATTAATCTCTTCTCCTTCAAGACGGTCTAACCCTTCACAATCCTTTCACAAGAGATAGCCATTAATCTCTTTCTCCTAACCAATCAATCCTCACAAGCTTTGCTTTCAAGATTTTCAACCTACTTTCCCTTGGAACCTTAACCAAATTCAAGAGTTCCTCACCCCTTTGAGGTGAACTACGGTTGCTCTGATTCTTTAGTCAGATACGTAGGCACAGGATGCGATGTCTTGGCGAGCATACTTAGAAACTACCCCTAGGTCTTTTCCTTAGGACAGTTCCTTTAGCAAGCAAACAATAACAACACAAACACTAACAAGAGGTTCCTGTAGAGTACTACAGATACTTAGGATGCTCATACCTTCCCTTAGTATAACCAACCCCTGAACCTAGATTCTCTTATTAGGGTTTTCGTTCTTTACCCTTTCCTTTGGATAAATCAAAGCTCGGTGGTGAATTTCATGTTTTACGATTCAAGTTAATTAATAGCTTGATATCTGATTCTCACCGCAACAGGAGGGAAGAAGGAAAAAAAGCACAAAGGGAAGGGAGGGGAGAAGGAAAAAAGCACAAAGGAAAGGGAAAGAAAGGGAGTGGGAAGCAGCTTAAATCGGTCACGGCACTCCAAGTTGGTACCTTCAAACTATTAATATAAATTTCTGTTTGGATTGTTTGTATTGCAATTTGGTATATGTTTTATTCTAGGATGACCATGTATGTATAATCTGATATTTAGTTTTGTTTTTTTAAGATTAACTTGAGTTAGGTTTTGTTAGGTTATTATTATTATTGACACGAAAAGGGAAAAAACAAAAAAGAAACCTTTTGTAATCAACATCGTAAACCCTTTTTATATCATAAATTATAAATCGTTTAAAAATTAAAAGTCTTTTTACGGTAATATCTAAATCCCACCAACATTACTTGTTACTTCTATTTTCATATACCGTAACTAACAACACTATAAAAAATACAAAAAAAAAACAATAATTAATTATGGAATATTAATAAATAATTTAGGGTTAAATTAGGATAACTAAAATTAAATAACTTTTTTATAATAATTATTAATTAGGATTATAAATTAGATTAATTAAAATAATTAACATATATATGGTTAATTGGCATAATAATTGAATTAATAAAATAATTGTTTAGATAATTATAATTTACTTGGAATAAAATACAAATAGGATTAGTGATCTAATTTATTTAAGGATTAATTCTAGGGTAATTGAGTACATTGAAGGTTTGGATTATTTCTTAAAAATAAGTTAATATAAGTAAAAATTATAATTATGAATTTAATATTTTCTTCCTAATTAATTATGTAAAATATTTGAATAATTAAATAATAATAAAACTATTTAATTATTGGTTTAATATATCTTTCTAATGGGATAATTTAAGGGTTAAATAAGGGATATAATTTAGGATAACTAATTTGGGATATGGCATAAAATATTTGTGTTTTTAGGGATAAAATTGGGGATCAAATAAGGGATAAGGAATATGGGTTTATGATATAATACATATTTTTTTTGCAATTAAACTTAAAGGGATAATTATGGAAAATTCTATAGGATTCTAAGGGATAAATACAAGGGATACATTTTTGGGGATAACTAAGTTTGGGATAAGGGATAAAACTTGAGTTTTTATAAATTGTTAGAATTAATTTATAAAATAAAGGAATTTTATTTTAAGAATAAAGTAGGGATAATTTGGGATAAGTAAATAAGGGATAGAGAATAACTTATTAGGGATAGAAGGGGATTAAGTGAAATTTAAATTAATTTTTGCTTTAATTAATAATTACAATTAGAAATTATGTGGGAGTATTTAGGATTTAAAAATTAGGGTTGATTCCTATAAATAGAATTAATTTTACTTTGGGATATTATAAGATTTATAATTAATAATTAGTAATATTTTATAACTAATAAATGTGGGTTTTAACGTTAGGTTTATAATAATTAGTTTTTTTTTAAACGTGGGTTTAATTTAAATTTGAGTTTATAATAATTAGTTATGACGTATAACAAATAAATGTGAGTTTTAACTTATAATTTTGGGGTTTATAATAAAATTTTGGGTTTAATCTATAATTTGGGGGTTTTAATTGGGATTACGGTTAAATTTATAATTAAATATAATTGGGTTAATAATTAATCAAATAATAATGGGATATTAATTAAGTAGGAATAATTAGGGATTAATTCATATTTTGGGATATTATAGGATATTCATTTTTAATAATTGGGATTATTTTATGTTTTTGGGATAGTATAAGTAATTAGGATTAATTATTAAGGTAATTTTATAATTTAGGGATTAAGTATTTCTAAAATATTTAGGATTAATTAAATAATCAAGGCTTAGGTAGTGGTCATTTAAGAATAATTAAAATAATTAGCGATCGGTGAATTAGGATAATTAGGATTGGGATACTATAAAGATTAATTTTTATTATTTTGGGATATTATAAATTGTTTAATTAAATAATTAAAGGTTTATTATTTTGGGATACTATAAATAATTAAGTATTGATATTTTGGATTCATTTTGTATTTTTAAATTATTGAATATTTTATATTATAAACATTTGGGATATTTTATGGGTTCATAATAATAGGATTTATTTTATAAATTAATTAAATAAATTGGCATTTATCAGAAATAAAATTTTGGGATTTATATTTCATCATTTAATAAATCGAATTATTATACTTAGGTTTTATTTTATTTCTGAAATAATTTGGATTTAATTTGTATCTTGTTATTTTAAATGATAGAATTAAATAATAGGGATTTAAGTTATATTTTAAATAATTGGGATAACTTTCTCTTTTTTTTTTGGAATAATTGGGATTAATTCAAAGTTGGGATGATTATAAGGGATAAATATTAGGGATAATTATAAGGGATAAATATTGGGGACAATCTAAGGGATAATTAAGGGATATAATATGGGATATTAAATTGAGAAATATGGGATAATTCTTTGGGATAAAATAGGATAAATCAATGGATATTTAATTAGGATAAAGTCTTGGGATAAAACTCTTAGGTTCCAAGAGTATAAATATAGGCAAAGGGATTAGGATTTTGGGATAAAACTCTTAAGTTCCAAGAGTATAAATATAGGCCAAGGGATTAAAATATGGGATAAAACTCTTAGATCCAAAGAGTATAAAATTTAGGATAAGGGATAAGGAATATGGGATAAAACTCTTGATATCCGAGAGTATAAACATTGGATTAGGGATAGAACTCTTGATATCCGAGAGTATAAATAAATGGATTAGGATTTGGGATAAAACTCTTGATATCCGAGAGTATAAATAAATGGATTAGGATTTGGGATAAAACTCTTGATATCCGAGAGTATAAATAATGGATAAGGATTTGGGATAGAACTCTTCCTACGAGAGTATAAATAATGGATAAGAATTTGGGATAGAACTCTTCCTCCGAGAGTATAAATAATGGATAAGGAATTGGGATAGAACTCTTAATCCAAGAGTATAAATAAAGGATTAGGATTAGGATTAGGATTAGGATTAGGATTAGAAATGGGAATAGGAATAGGAATAGGGGATATGGGAGGTGAACTACGGATACTCTGATCCTTCAAATTTGAAGGTACGTAGGCATAGGGTTGTAAATCCTAGCTAGTACAATAATAATAAAAACTTAGGGTCCCCCTCTTACATCTAATTCTTCTCTGTATGATAGTAGGAACTTTTGTAAATAAAAGTAAATAGTTAAACATTCAAGTAACAAGCAAACATACCCTAGAACTTAAGGAGGATCCCATTGAGTACAATGGAAGTGAGGGGTGTCTAACACCTTCCTCTCACTTAACCGACTCCCGAACTTAGCATCTCTCTCTTAGGATTTAGGTTTTCTCATTATTTTCCTGTCCTTAGGACGAATAAAGGATGATGGCGACTCGAATATTTTTGCCGGCCGCGACAGCTGGCGACTCTGTTGGGGACTTCTTACACTTCCCTAAAAAGAGAGTTCATCCTAACCTTGGGTTTTAGGATTATTGATTGCTTGTCTTGTTTGTTTACTTTTTTTTCTATACTTATATACTTTCATGATTATTATTTACTTTATAATTATATTAATATTTAATATATATATATATATATATATATATATATATATATATATATATATATATATATATATATGTTTATTTATGTTTATTATATATTGTCATCATATCATTGGTTGGGAATTAATATTTGTGTGTAAGCTAAAACCCCAGCTTGGAGGATATCCTAAGTTAGGACGTGGAACAGAAATGTTATTAGAGGGATGTAACATCCCGACAATGCATTGATGCCACACTCAGATAGACCCCCCAAAGTTGTCTTCATGGTAAGGCTAGCCCTTAACATAGATGATGATTTGGGTGTGGTCCAAAATTCTGAGGGCCTTTATTATACCCTATCAACTCATGGAGACCCCCAAGTATTCAACCCTCAAGGGTCGTTACTAGGGTCCCACCCAGATAAGACTTATCCTGAAGGGTTACCGTAGGAAGGCTTGCTCCTTCTCATGGTAAATCAAGGGTATAGTCTGTAAATTCTAGGGATGTTATGCTGCCAAAAAATGTATATCCTACATGTGAGGGGATTGGGTAGACTAAACTTAGATCCATCCTATCATAGGGAGCCTACCTTTACTAGAACATGCTTGCATTTTACCTTACACACCCTTAAACCTGTTGGATTTCCCATACCGATCATTATCCCTAGGGAACCTTCCCAAATAAGGGTTCCCCATGTACATAACTACCTCTAGACCCGTAAGGATTTATTTTCATCTGTCATTATTCTAATGTGACGCTTGCATCTCAAACTTTTTAGCATACCTTAAAAATAATCTTTTTGCATACCTCATGCATTTTCATGCATTTTGCATACATACACACATATTTGCATATCCTTTCCGCTTTCGCCCTTATCCAACTACCAAGAGCTAAGAGATTTCCCGATACTGTCAAATGAACTTAAATGATATCCCAAGAAGCTTTGGAGGAACTCAAGAGGGAAAGTACCATTGAAGAGAAAAGATAACCCTTCACTATGCCAATCAGAGGCCTACCTAGAGCCTCAAATATAACAACCTTGGATGATGCCTTCGCAACAGAGTCTGCAATAGTATCTATTTCAGTATCAGCCTCATGTACTTCAACAAAGGAAGTTTGGAAGGAAATTGGATCTTATACTAATGTCTCTTGACTTACTCGGAGGTGCCTTAGTAAAGCTGCAATCACTTAATCATATTCCAATCCTACAAGTTATGAGCATAAAGTACAAGACCTGCAGTTGACTTTTGAGGGAGGAATCCCCTTGGTGAGAGGTCACCCTTACTTTGGAAAAGTGCAAGAACTTTAAGAAGTGTCTTCTAAAGTCGGGGGATCAACAAAGAAGCTCATCCCTAGGATCAATAGACGTTATCATTTCCAGTTGTATTCCCTTTTTGCTAAGTGTTGTTTGTAATTAAAAGATGTACCTTTTTGAAAATAATTTTAATAAAACGAGCATGCATGTTTTTAGAATTCATCCATTTGTTTCACTCTTCCTTGTGCCATCATGGAAATAAAAATTAAAATAAATCACACCTTTTCTTTTCACTTCTCACCTAATGACAAACTTAGGAGGAGAAGGATGTAATAAATAATTGAATTTGCTGACATATGCTTTTAATAGTAAGACCTGGCTGACGATGTAAGACATTGTTTCACTCCCTAAACACTGGAGAAATAAGGAGATAATCAGTAGTCAACCCCCTCGAGCCAGAAGTCGGTGTTCTTTCTATTTTTGAAAAAAAACCTTAATCTCAACCAGGGGCAGGGTAGATTTCAATTAATTCAATGATGCATTCTAATGTCAAGAGAATCAGTCTATCTAAACAAGTGGTTTAAGCACATCCTCTTCCTCATGTTCTTCATCAAAGGTCGAGGAAGCAATGGATATAAAGTTCACATATTCTTCCTCACATCATTCAACATCGAGGAAGCAATAGGGATAAAGTTCACAATAGCTAACATGGAAGTTGCAACTTTCAAAATCAAAAGAAAATCACTCAAGAATTATTCCACAAGAAAAAAGGAAAAAGCCCGTTAAGTCAAGAAGAAAAGAAAAAAAGTTGACTTTGACTTAGGAAAAAATTAGGGTATCCCGATGGACCACAAACTCAAAAGAATTGGTTCATGCAAAAATAAGGGATTAAAACCAAATGGAACAATCTTATAAACGGGAGTGGGTGATTGCCACCTTAAAGATCTCATCAAGTGCTTAAACCATTATCACCATGACAAAAGTAATTCTCTTGCAGGATGAACGCATCTGTTGGGTTAATTGGATTTAGGAATGGAGAACATCAAGGAGAATGGGGTGGGTTAAATTTCAAATTTTTGAGCCTTGTATCCTTTTCTCTTAAACCGTGAACCAGGCCACGTTACAACATTTAAAAGTCCTAATTGAAGCTAGGGGAACTATAAAAGCATACTCGGCAAAGTCGTTGTTAAACTGACTCCGAATCTGAATGTTTATTGGAACATTGCTAACCATACTCTCACATCTTCATTCACATCAACCTCATGGCCGAATATCATCTATCATACACCTCGTCTAAATTTTAGATTTCAAAATTTGCATGAACATGTCGTTATAATTACTTTTCAAAGGGAACATTTTTCTCACAAATCAATACTTAGCATCAGGGAAATATCAACAATGGTCTGATCAGGGGCATACTGACTCAAGACACTTCTGATTATGGGGATAATTACCAAGGTATCCTTCCAATCAAGGGGCAAATCCTAATGATTATAGGAGCACATCATCTGGAGATCCTACTAACTAGGGGCAAAGCATCCCAATATTTGACACACCGATGTTGAATCACCTCCATGACTCTAATGATAAAGGGTGAACCTTTCAAGAGGATCACGCTGGAGCATACCAACTCAAGGATGCATTGAGGCTAATCACTCTAGAAGTCGTCTAACAAAGGGCAAAGACATGATACTGGGGCAGTTCATATTAAGGTCATATCATATCATGGTAGGATCCAAGTTCCTTTTCAAGCCACTCCTCCATACCCAATTAATCAGGGTCATACCTTTCAAAGATTTAAACACTGGGACACACTTTTCAAGATTCAAATATTGGGGGCAATCCTTATCGAGGTCATATTATAGCATGGTGGGATCCAAGTTCCTTTTCAAGTCATTTCTCCGGACCTTAACTAATTAGGAACATACTTTCCAAAGACTCAAATACTGGGGAAGTTCATCTCAATGTCGTATCAAAGCATGGGGGGATCTAAGTTCCTTTTTAGGCATACCTTTCAAAACTTAATCAATCAATGGCAATACCCTCCAAAGCTCAATCAATCTGGGGTAGACCGCTGCAAGGCTCAATCAAAAGAAACCGCTTCAAGAAAATGGTTCATCTGGGGCATATCATTCCAAGGGTTGGTTAGTCAAGGATGAATCTCTCCAAGGCTAATATAATCGCAAGCTGTCTTAAGTGCATGGTATAGTCAAGTTGCTTTAAAAATTATATTGAAGCGAATCTCTTCAAAAACACAACAGATTGGGGCAAAAGACATGATACTGCAGGGGCAAGCCTTATCCATACTTCTGAGGTTTCACATACAAGCTCTATCGTACATCAACAATCGTCAAGTTCAAAAAAGGTATCGAGAGATCATGCTAGCTCAATACCCACCACCATTTTTTTGACAAATATCCTTGCTACACAAGCAACCCCTCTAATTCTTAAACATTCCATTTCTCTCCAAAGGGGAATTTGTTGAAACATTCAAATCATTGTCATGCATTAATCATTTCGCTACGCTCTATCATAACATAGCATCACATGCATACATGAGCATACATACATAATATAGGATTTGTGACTGCTCCTAGAGGTCCAATCCCTAGCTATACCAGTACAATTATCAAGTAGGGATGTTTATTGGCCTTCCCCCGGTAAGTAACATTACCACAATCACCTTTCAATAAAAGACTTCCCCAACAAACTTACTACGAGTCTTCAAAGGGATCTATCCAGAAATCGGTCATCCTGAATGACCGTTATCAACTAGTGAGAAGGTCCTCACCTCTCACATCCCCAACTTAGTAACCTATCCATACGAGGGATAAGTTCCACCAAATATCTAAGGGTTTTATCAAGGGGTCCATTAAGGGTTTTTATCAAGAGTTTCATTAGGGGTTTTTATCAGACTTTTCTCAGAGGGGATTTATCAGGGGTTTAATCTAAGGGTTTCTCCAAGGGTTTCATCAGGGGTTTTATCAAGGGTTTATCAAGGATTGTCAAAGATTTTCAAGGGGTTCTATCAAGGGATTTTTCATCCAAAAGGGGTGTCATCAGAATTCTTATCAAGGGCTTATCAAGAAATTTATCCACTCAGCGATCAAAATTAGGGTTCCTCTTCATATTTAATCATCTCCTCCACGAGAAGATGAAGATTCACCATCATCATCATCTCAATTTGAAGCTGATTAAATAGGAGCAACTGTCGTACCCCAAATATTGACCAGTCTTAAAACTTAGATCATTAACGTACCCAACATCCTTACAAGTCCTCTAGTCAGTCTCAATGACCTAAACAGTCAATGGGGGCTCCTTTGGATTTCTTATCCTCTCTTAAGGAGTTTGATCTTACATTAAGGGTTTAGTTGCTATTTTAGGATCTATAGTTTTTTAATTATTTAACATCCAATTTTCATTAGAAAGAAAATTTGGACTAATTTACTAGGAAAATATTAATAGGCCTACTATTAATATTAAAGGCATAAACTTTTATTATTATTAGGAATTGGTGGGTTTTTAAATTATTATTAAATTTTAATTATTAGTATTATTATTTGTTTTAGTGTCATTTCATTTTGAATGATTAAATTGGTTCATTTGGTAAGGATTTAGTTGTAAGGAGTTGTTAGTATGAGAGGTCATGAGTTTAAGTCCCACCTTTCTCACTTTTTATTTCCTTTCTCTTCTATATGTTTCTAACTTTATTTCTATTTATTTTCTAAACTATAAAAAATCACAAAAATCACATTTTTCAATTTTTTATTATTTATTTTCGTATTTCTTTTTAGGCATTTTTTAAAAATATTATTTTTTCACTTTTTTCCATCTTATTCATTAAAATATCCAAAAAATCATAAATTAAAAATTTGAAAAGATTTTGTTCACATTTTCATTTTTAGGATGTATTTTCGTATTTGGAAAGAATCAACATAATTGATTAATTAATAAAAAAACAAAATTAAATCTTGATTAAAAGTCTTTATTATATGGATTAATATTTGATTTCTTACTGTTTTTGTTGACCTAAAATCTTTGTATAAATAAGGTCTAAAACTTAGAAAATTGGGGGGCAATTTACAAACCATACGAGAAAAAGTTATGGTTCTTCACACATCGAAAAACAACAACAATAAAACCCTAAACCCTCAACATCAATAAAACTCTAAACCCTTAACACTAAAACCCTAAACCCTCAATAACATTAAAACCCTAAACCTTCAACAACCCTAAACCTTCAACAACCCTAAACCTTCAACATCCCTCTGAGTCAAAAAGGAACATGAGATCTCACACCAAAGAAGAAGGAAAAAAAGCACAAAGGGAAGGGAGGGAAGAAGGAAAAAAAGCACAAAGGGAAGGGAGAGGAGAAGGAAAAAATAACAAAGGAAAGGGAAAGAAAGGGAGTGGGAAGCATCTTAAATCGGTCACGGCACTCCAGGTTGGTACCTTCAAACTATTAATATAAATTTCTGTTTGGATTGTTTGGATTTCAATTTGGTATATGTTTTATTCTAGGATGACCATGTATGTATAATCTGATATTTAGTTTTGTTTTTTTAAGATTAACTTGAGTTAGATTTTGTTAGCTTATTATTATTATTGACACGAAAAGGAGCAAAACAAAAAAGAAACATTTTGTAATCAACATCGTAAACCCTTTTTATATCATAAATTATAAATCGTTTAAAAATTAAAAGTCTTTTTACGATAATATCTAAATCACACCAACATTACTTGTTACTTCTATTTTCATATACCGTAACTAACAACACTACAAAATACAAAAAAAAAAAACAATAATTAATTATGAAATATTAATAAATAATTTAGGGTTAAATTAGAATAACTAAAATTAATTAACTTTTTTATAATTATTATTAATTAGGATTATAAATTAGATTAATTAAAATAATTAACATATATAGGGTTAATTGACATAATAATTGAATTAAAAAAAAAAATTGTTTAGATAATTATAATTTACTTGGAATAAAATACAAATAGGATTAGTGATCTAATTTATTTAAGGATTAATTCTAGGGTAATTGAGTATATTGAAGGTTTGGATTATTTCTTAAAAATAAGTTAATATAAGTAAAAATTATAATTATGGATTTAATATTTTCTTGCTAATTAATTATGTTAACTATTTGAATAATTAAATAATAATAATAAAACTATTTAATTATTGGTTTAATATATCTTTCTAATGGGATAATTTAAGGGTTAAATAAGGGATATAATTTAGGATAACTAATTTGGGATATGGCATAAAATATTAGTGTTTTGGGGGATAAAATTGGGGATCAAATAAGGGATAAGGAATATGGGTTTATGATATAATACAAATTTTTTTTTTTTGCAATTAAACTTAAAGGGATAATTAGGGAAAATTCTATAGGATTCTAAGGGATAAATACAAGGGATACATTCATGGGGATAACTAACTTTGGGATAAGGGATAAAACTTGAGTTTTTATAAATTGTTAGAATTAATTTATAAACTAAAGAGATTTTATTTTAAGAATAAAGTATGGATAATTTGGGATAAGTAAATAAGGGATAGAGAATAACTTATTAGGGATAGAAGGGGGGTTAAGTGAAATCTAAATTAATTTTCGCTTTAATTAATAATTAAAATTAGGAATTAAGTGGAAATATTTAGGACTTAATAATTAGGGTTGATTCCTATAAATAGAATTAATTTTACATTGGGATATTATAAGATTTATAATTTATAATTAGTAATATTTTATAACTAATAAATGTGGGTTTTAACGTATAATTTTAGGTTTATATAATTAGTTTTTTTTAAATGTGGGTTTAATTTAAATTTGAGTTTATAATAATTAGTTATATCGTATAACTAATAAATGTCGGTTTTAACTTATAATTTTGGGGTTTATAATAAAATTTTGGGTTTCATCTATAATTTGGGGGTTTTAATTGGGATTACGGTTAAATTTATAATTAAATATAATTGGGTTAATAATTAATCAAATAATAATGGGATATTAATTAAGTAGGAATAATTAGGGATTAATTCATATTTTGGGATATTATAGGATATTCATTTTTAATAATTGGGATTATTTTATGTTTTTGGGATAGTATAAGTAATTAGGATTAATTATTAAGGTAATTTTAAAATTTAGGTATTAATTATTTCTAAAATATTTAGGATTAATTAAATAATTAAGGCTTAGGTAGTGGTCATTTAAAAATAGTTAAAATAATTAGCGATCGGTGAATTAGGATAATTAGGATTGGGATACTATAAAAATTAATTTTTATTATTTTGGGATATTATAAATTTTTTAATTAAATAATTAAAGGTTTATTATTTTGGGATACTATAAATAATTAAGGATTGATATTTTGGATTCATTTTATATTTTTAAATTATTGGATATTTTATATTATTAACATTTGGGATATTTTATGGGTTCATAATAATAGGGATTTATTTTATAAATTAATTAAATAAATTGGCATTTATCATAAATAAAATTTTGGGGACAATCTAAGGGATAATTAAGGGATATGATATGGGATATTAAATTAAGAAATATGGGATAATTCTTTGGGATAAAATAGGATAAATCAATGGATATTTAATTAGGATAAAGTCTTGGGATAAAACTCTTAGGTTCCAAGAGTATAAATATAGGCCAAGGGATTAGGATTTTCGGATAAAACTCTTAGGTTCCAAGAGTATAAATATAGACCAAGGGATTAAAATATGGGATAAAACTCTTAGATCCAAAGAGTATAAAATTTAGGATAACGGATAAGGAATATGGGATAAAACTCTTGATATCTGAGAGTATAAACATTGGATTAGGGATAGAACTCTTGATATCCGAGAGTAAAAATAAATGGATTAGGATTTGGGATAAAACTCTTGATATCCGAGAGTATAAATAAATGGATTAGGATTTGGGATAAAACTCTTGATATCCGAGAGTATAAATAATGGATAAGGATTTGGGATAGAACTCTTCTTCCGAGAGTATAAATAATGGATAAGGATTTGGGATAGAACTCTTCCTCCGAGAGTTTAAATAATGGATAAGGAATTGGGATAGAACTCTTAATCCAAGAGTATAAATAAAGGATTAGGATTAGGATTAGGATTAGAAATGGGATTAGGAATAGGAATACGAGATAGGGGAGGTGAACTACGAATACTCTGATCCTTCAAATTTGAAGGTACGTAGGCATATGGTTGTAAACCCTAGCGAGTACAATAATAATAAAAACTTAGGGGTCCCCCTCTTACATCTAAGTCTTCTCTGTATGATAATAGGAACTTTTGTAAATAAAAGTAAATAGTCAAACATTCAAGTAACAAGAAAACATACCCTAGAACTTAAGGAGGACCCCATTGAGTACAATGGAAGTGAGGGGTGCCTAACACCTTCCTCTCACTTAACTGACTCCCAAACTTAGCGTCTCACCTTAGGATTTAGGTTTTCTCATTATTTTCCTGTCCTTAGGACGAATAAAGGATGATGGTGAATCGAATATTTTTGCCGGTCGCAACAACCGTGAAAGAGCAAAAGGTAGCATTTCATGCTAGTATTTGTAGGTTACAACCATCTTTTGAACGATCTTTTTGATGTTCTTGTTAGCCGCTTCTACCGTGCCGTTCATCTTGGGTCGGTAGGAAGATGAGTTATCGTGTTCGATCTTAAACTCGGCGCACAACTCCTTCATCATCTTGTTGTTTAAGTTAGATCCATTATCAGTAATTATCTGGCTTGGAACACCATAACGGCATATGAGATTGTTTTTTATAAAGCGGACTACGACTTGTCGGGTTACATTGGTGTATGACACTGCTTCGACCTACTTGGTGAAGTAGTCAATGGCTACTAGGATGAACCGGTGTTCGTTTAAATCCTTGGGTTCAATCATGCTTATCATATCGATTCCCCATATGGAAAAAGGCCATGGGGAAGAGAGAACTTTGAGATGTGTTGGCGGTACATGGATTTTGTCTGAGTATATCTGACACTTGTGACACTTCCTCATGTACTTGTAGCAATCGGATTCCATGGTCAACCAGTAGTACCCTGCTCTCAGAATTTTTTTTGCCATTGTGTGTCCGTTGGCATATGTGCCAAAGGATCCTTCGTGAATTTCTTTTATCAGCATGTTTGCTTCTGGTCTATCTATGCATCGGAGCAAGACCATGTCAAAGTTTCTCTTATAGAGTGTACCACCGCTCAGAAAGAAGCTGGCTGCCAATCTTCTGAGGGTCTTTCTGTCTTTTCTGGATGCCCCAGGTGGGTACTCTTGTTTCTGAAGGAAGCATTTTGTAACGCCCCGATTTTGATTATTCCAATTTTTGTTGAGTCCTTTATTTAATTGAATGTTAAATTATTCTATTTATGACTTTGGTGTGATAATATGCTTTTATGCTATGTTATGATGTATTATCTCGTTTGAGAGCGTTTTCGGGAATTTTGGGCTTAAGGGCATTTTGGTCATTTTATAACTATTAATGAGTTAGAGAAAATTAAGGAAGTAATTTGTAGAGGAAATTTATTAGAAAATGAATTAAGTGTAGAAATTGAATTAGAGGAAATATTGTGTAGAAATAGAAAATAAGAGAATTGGGAGAGAAATAGAATTATGTGGTAAAAATAGAAATGAGAGAAAAAGAAAATAAAAGAAAAGAAATAGGAATAAGAGGAAGGAAATAGGAGAGAAAGAGAAAAAAGGGGAAATAGAAAGAAAAAGAAGAGAAAGAAAGAGGAAGAGGGAAAAAGAGAAGAAAAAAGGAAAAAGAGTGGAATCATCAAGAACAAGAGCTAGATCATTTGGAATCCGGGTAAGGGTTAGAAACATTGTTATCTTGTCTATGTGTGTAGTTATGTATGTGTATGTTTGTGGATTGAAAGATTTTTATGAATTTTTAGAAAACCCTAAATTGGTGAAATGTTGTTGATGATGATCCAAATGTGATTTTGTATTTATAAATGTGCTTCTAATGATGTTTACCTGTTGGGTAATGGTTTGGATGATGTCTATTGGAGTAGGACTGACTTTGATGGGGTTTTGGGTTGGGAGAAAACTCAGAACAACGTTCTGGGGATTTCTGGTATCGCAGGTTCGCCTGGCGAATGGGCCAGCGAGGGCTCGCCAGCACTCGCCTGGCGAACGGATGAACATTTCTGGGCACGGGCACTCGCCTGGCGAAGGCCAGCGAGCAAGCCAGCGAAGGTTCGCTGGGGCTCGCCTGGCAAACTTAGGTTCCTTTTTCTTCTGCCATCATTCGCTAGCATTCGCCTGGCGAATGGTAGCGAATGCTGAAAAATTATCAAAACTTGTTTCTTTCATAACTTTCAAACCGTGGATCCGTTTTTGATGTCGTTCGAAGTGTCGGTTATCTTTTGAACTGTACTTTCTCATGATGAGGAGTTGAGGCTGTTGGCCGATTAAATAAAGTCGAGAATTTGGGAATAGTGTCATTTACCGACTTTTGTCGTTTTAAATGTGTATATTGGTTGTGTAATATACAATGTGGCATTGATATTAATGTGTATGCCTTGTATGATGTTGTGTAATGATAATGCATGTGATGACGTGTTGTGATGATAAAGTGGGGCCGAAAGGCAAATGAATGTGATATGTTGTAATTGGTTTTATATGCATGTTTATGATTACATGTATGTGTGAAAATGAATTGCTTACGTGAAGTTCAATGTATGTTAATTGGTGGCCGTATGGCAAGAAAATGCATTGTTGAATTGATTTCTAATGCATGAATAAAGATGGTGAAATAATTCATATTGATGAATTGTATGTGATTGTAAGAGATGAATGCATGACAATGTTTGTATACATGTATGCATTATAAGAATGTCTTGAGTCATTTTGTATGTGAAGCATAATGATGTACATTCTTGTGTTGAGTGATTCTAATGAGAATCCGTTGTAACGTCGTGTGCCCATGTGGGGTGTGAGCGACAGATTGGTTCCAGAGGGAATCCGCTATAATGTCGTGTGCCCATGTGGGGTGTGAGCGATGATTATAGACGATCGTGTGCCCATGTGGGGTGTGAGCGATCGGGTCGTGTGCCCGTGTGGGGTGTGTGCGATCCATAAACGTCGTGTGCCCATGTGGGGTGTGAGCGACGGGGAACATCGTATGCCCGACGGGGAGTTACAGTGATGTAACAAGCGATGGTTCCGGCAGAGTTCCTGAGTGAACTAGTGATGAGTCGGTACCGCATATGTAATTGCATAGAGTCGTTGTGTCGGTCTCTTGCATTTACATGAATCATGATTGCATTGTTATATGTGGAAAATCATGATTGATTATTTGTGTGGAAAATGGTGATGTACATTTATGATAAATGTATTGTGCATGTTTGATATGCATTGATAAATGGTTGATTTTATGATTGAGCTTATGATAAGCCTTTGGAAATTGTTGTGCAATTGTGTGGGATGTAGTGAATTGTAAATGATATGTTTTGTGTATAAACGTATGCATTGTATGAGAATAGGTGATTATGTGCATGAATGATATGCTTGGGTTGTGATATATGTTATATAATGGAATTGGTGAGTAATAGTGTATGTGGTAATAAATGTGTTATGTGTATTTTTATGTTGAAATATATAATTATATGCATCGATATTATGATAATGTTTCTTACCCTTCTGCTGTTTTATAATGCTCTATGAGGCATTGTAGAGTAGGTTGCTGAAGGTATTTTGTGAAGCTTAGGACTTCATTTCTTTTGGTCGGTCGGCTCTGATATGTAGCACCGGGTAGCTAGGATTACATGATTATTTTGAGATACATTTTGTATATGTATCTTGACTTGAATTGTTTATGTAAACATGATTCCGTGTTGACGGATAGTATTTGATATATATATATATATATCTATATATATGATGTTTTTCAGTATTTAGATGTTTCCGCTTTTATTCTAAATATTGAGATGTGGGTGTAAGGACGAAGTTCCTATGTGCAAGTTACCCCACTGTTGCATATCTCTGTTGAGCAGGTGTTGATTGTTTTAATTTCAAGTATAATGTGACATGCTTCTTTTATGCCATGCTTTGTAATTATACTCTGATGAAATTTTTAATATATGCCTAAATGATTAATATGTGATTATTTGGGGGTATAGAAGGGGGTGTTACATTAAGTGGTATCAGAGCCAGTGTTGAGTCAGTTTGTGTCTGTCTTGTTGTTGTTGTTGGTTGAACTGTTGTTTAACCGTGTTGTCGTTGTTGAGAATGATCAGAATATGGCTGGTAGGAATGACAATGTTATTGCTGCTGCCATGGAGTCTATGGCTAGAGCTGTGCAAGGTGCAGCGAACGTGAATGCGAATGATGAGTTTAGAAAGAATCAACCGTCGGTCTTCAAGGGAAGATTTGATCTGGATGGTGCTCAGATATGGTTGAAGGAAATTGAAAGGATTTTCCGAGTTATGGACTGTGCGGAAGAGAACAAGGTAAGGCTAGGAACTCACATGCTTAAGGAAGAAGCCGACGATTGGTGGGTCGGTATGCGTCAAGTTCTTGAGATTGATGAGGAGGGAATTACTTGGGATTTGTTTCGTACTGAGTTTCTAAGGAAGTATTACCCTGAACATGTTAAGGGGAAGAAGGAGATGGAATTTCTAGAACTAAAGCAAGGTAGTATGTCCGTTGTGGACTATACTGCGAAGTTTGTGGGATTGGTACAATTTCATCCTCACTATGCGGCGATTACTGCTGAGTTTTCCAGATGTGTGAAGTATGAGAATGGTCTACGCCCTGAGATTAAGCAAGCCATTGGTTATCAGAGGATAAGAAGGTTTTCCGACTTGGTGGAATGTAGTAGAATCTTCGAGGAAGATAGCAAAGCTCGTTCTGCTCACTACTAGAGTATGAATGAGAGAAAAGGGAAACAACAAGCTCGTGGTGGTTCTTCTGTGACACCCGTTGATAAGGACAAGCATAAGAGTAACTTTGAGAAGAAGTCGAGTGGAGGGGGTTCTAGTGCTCCGAAATGTTTCAAATGTGGAGAGATTGGTCATAAATCATTGGAATGTAGGAAGACTCTTGAGAAGTGTTCCAACTGTGGAGACTTGGGGCATGCTGTCGCCGATTGTAGAAGGAACAGGGTGAAGTGTTACAATTGTGGGGGAATCGGGTCACATTAGTACTAATTGTGCTAAGCCGAAACAAGCTCAAGCGGGCGGAAAAGTGTT
Organism: Lathyrus tuberosus; assembly: GCA_022829125.1. NCBI lineage: Eukaryota > Viridiplantae > Streptophyta > Magnoliopsida > Fabales > Fabaceae > Lathyrus > Lathyrus tuberosus. The sequence continues at coordinate 2,616,383 of JALAZF010000481.1, read as the reverse complement.
TGCATTGGCGGGTACGGATACTACTGATGCAGATCGTTAGACTACAGGTACTTGTCTTATTAATGGTATGCCTTTAGTTGCTATTGTTATTATCGGAGTGACTCATTCGTTTATTTCACATGAGTGAGCGAAGCGTTTGAATTTGTTGTTTGTTCCTTAGTACCTGATGGGTGTGTGAAACACCATCAGTACTTTCTGGTTTTCCTGTTCGGTGGTCAGCAGGTGTTAGGATGAGATAAGTGGGGGAGAAGCTGGTACTTCTCCGTGTTTCCTCGGGTGTGGAGCGTTAACTCGGTGTGTTGTGGATTGTGAGATCGTAAGTGTTATTTGGACAGAGTAGTTTCCGGTTTTAGGAAGGATACAGAGGTAAAATTTATGTCGACTAAGGATCTGTGCCTTAGGTAGTTTTGTGCACGGGATGCAAGAAAGGCTATTATAGTTTAGTGAAGATGGTTTATGCCCCATCATAGTTGTCGGCTGTCTATTGACAAATTGAGGAACTGATCACCCTTAATATATTGTTGATAGCAGACGGGAATTGTGTTGGATGGGATAGACGTATCTTTCCGGCTTTAATAGTGAAATGGAATACATTGTTCGGAATTAATGAAGGATTATGGATTGATTTTGATGAGTTGATGAAGATTTTCATATTTGAAGACGAGACAGATTAGAAGTTTTAGTATGTTGGGAAGCCATTAAGAGAGTATGATTGAGTATTATTATTGGTTGTTTTCAGAGTTGTTGGTAACAAAAGGAAAAGATGATTGCACGAGATAATGAGCATGCGGTGTATGAGGGAATTTATGAGACTTGGGATGTCAAGGGAAGAAATTGTATATGAATTGTTGAGAAATGAATAAGGTGACGATTGAGAATAAGATAACTAGGATGGTTTGGATCATTTGATGGAAGTAGTGATTTGTTTGGGTCGTGGCTTAGGTTTTCAGCATTTGTGAATTCATGAAAGGATTAGTACTATTGTGGAGTTGGAATTGGTTACGGTTGTGTTGTGTTGGAATATTGGAAGTATTATCTTTATAATTTTGAAATTCAAAGTGTTTAGTGATTTCGAGAGTATTGAGTACTTGTTTGGTCTGAAGGAATAGAGTATGAGACAACAAAGACGATTAAGATTCATGGCGAGTTATGAATTTGGTTTGGTTTTGGGAGAGGCAGTTGTTAGGCCTAGTGTGTAAGTCGAAAATCTTTATGTATGTCGGTTTTGATGGCAAGAGAGCTAGAATCGTTGAGCAGTTCAGAGACTTGTACCAAGTGAGAGAGGGTTAGACTTTGGAAGCGAGATTGATGGACTCGATAGTTTTGAGCAATCAGAGTGCGCAGTGGAAGCGTGATGTGATCCATTTTGTATGAATGTGTGAGACTTGTAAGAGTTCATAAGTTGGACATTGGAGACATGTTGGAATGATGAAATTATTGGACGTTCCGGAATGGAAGTGTTAAGTGAAAGGTTTAAATTTATTTTGTGGACTACAATGTAGATGGATGTGTTGGTGATATGTTCGATTGGTGAATCGTAGCATAGATATGTGAACAAGGAGGTTGGTCTTGTGGTTATGTAGGAGTTTGTGAACAATGTTGTGTCATGGAACTTCCTGTCCTTGTTTGTGTTGTTGCCTCGTCTCCATTGTATTGGTTCGAGTGCGAGTAGTTAATTCCTGTGTGAGGAATTAGTGTTGTGTTACCTACGGTGATGGTAACGATCTTGTTGTGTTTCGGTTCAAGAGTGAACCTGTAAGTTGTGCTTGTGTATTCTTTGAGTTGCGAGTCGGTCGTCAAGTGCATTGTATGGGCTTTGCATCTTGTCGTTATTGTCATCGTGGTCGTGTTGTCATGGTTGTTGCTGTTAGCAAGGTGGTTTGTCAGTTGTGTTATTCATGGTGTGCCTTTCATTGGCCTATTGTTTTGTTGGTCGGATGCGAGAGTTGTGTCCGGTGTTATTCGTATCAGTATATTTTCGAGGACGAAAATTCCTAAGTGGGGGAGAGTTGTAACGCCCCAATTTCGATTATTCCAATTTTTGTTGAGTCCTTTATTTAATTGAATGTTAAATTATTCTATTTATGACTTTGGTGTGATAATATGCTTTTATGCTATGTTATGATGTATTATCTCGTTTGAGAGCATTTTCGGGAATTTTGGGCTTAAGGGCATTTTGGTCATTTTATAACTATTAATGAGTTAGAGAAAATTAAGGAAGTAATTTGTAGAGGAAATTTATTAGAAAATGAATTAAGTGTAGAAATTGAATTAGAGGAAATATTGTGTAGAAATAGAAAATAAGAGAATTGGGAGAGAAATAGAATTATGTGGTAAAAATAGAAATGAGAGAAAAAGAAAATAAAAGAAAAGAAATAGGAATAAGAGGAAGGAAATAGGAGAGAAAGAGAAAAAAGAGGAAATAGAAAGAAAAAGAAGAGAAAGAAAGAGGAAGAGGGAAAAAGATAAGAAAAGAGGAAAAAGAGTGGAATCATCAAGAACAAGAGCTAGATCATTTGGAATCCGGGTAAGGGTTAGAAACATTGTTATCTTGTCTATGTGTGTAGTTATGTATGTGTATGTTTGTGGATTGAAAGATTTTTATGAGTTTTTAGAAAACCCTAAATTGGTGAAATGTTGTTGATGATGATCCAAATGTGATTTTGTGTTTATAAATGTGCTTCTAATGATGTTTACCTGTTGGGTAATGGTTTGGATGATGTCTATTGGAGTAGGACTGACTTTGATAGGGTTTTGGGTTGGGAGAAAACTCAGAACAGCGTTCTGGGGATTTCTGGTATCGCAGGTTCGCCTGGCGAATGGGCCAGCGAGGGCTCGCCAGCACTCGCCTGGCGAACGGATGAACATTTCTGGGCACGGGCACTCGCCTGGCGAAGGCCAGCGAGCAAGCCAGGGAAGGTTCGCTGGGGCTCACCTGGCGAACTTAGGTTCCTTTTTCTTCTGCCATCATTCGCTAGCATTCGCCTGGCGAATGGTAGCGAATGCTGAAAAATTTTCAAAACTTGTTTCTTTCATAACTTTCAAACCGTGGATCCGTTTTTGATGCCGTTCGAAGTGTCGGTTATCTTTTGAACTGTACTTTCTCATGATGAGGAGTTGAGGCTGTTGGCCGATTAAATAAAGTCGAGAATTCGGGAATAGTGTCATTTACCGACTTTTGTCGTTTTAAATGTGTATATTGGTTGTGTAATATACAATGTGGCATTGATATTAATGTGTATGCCTTGTATGATGTTGTGTAATGATAATGCATGTGATGACGTGTTGTGATGATAAAGTGGGGCCGAAAGGCAAATGAATGTGATATGTTGTAATTGGTTTTATATGCATGTTTATGATTACATGTATGTGTGAAAATGAATTGCTTACGTGAAGTTCAATGTATGTTAATTGGTGGCCGTATGGCAAGAAAATGCATTGTTGAATTGATTTCTAATGCATGAATAAAGATGGTGAAATAATTCATATTGATGAATTGTATGTGATTGTAAGAGATGAATGCATGACAATGTTTGTATACATGTATGCATTATAAGAATGTCTTGAGTCATTTTGTATGTGAAGCATAATGATGTACATTCTTGTGTTGAGTGATTCTAATGAGAATCCGTTGTAACGTCGTGTGCCCATGTGGGGTGTGAGCGACAGATTGGTTCCAGAGGGAATCCGCTATAACGTCGTGTGCCCATGTGGGGTGTGAGCGATGATTATAGACGATCGTGTGCCCATGTGGGGTGTGAGCGATCGGGTCGTGTGCCCGTGTGGGGTGTGTGTGATCCATAAACGTCGTGTGCCCATGTGGGGTGTGAGCGACGGGGAACATCGTATGCCCGACGGGGAGTTACAGTGATGTAACAAGCGATGGTTCCGGCAGAGTTCCTGAGTGAACTAGTGATGAGTCGGTACCGCATATGTAATTGCATAGAGTCGTTGTGTCGGTCTCTTGCATTTACATGAATCATGATCGCATTGTTATATGTGGAAAATCATGATTGATTATTTGTGTGGAAAATGGTGATGTACATTTATGATAAATGTATTGTGCATGTTTGATATGCATTGATAAATGGTTGATTTTATGATTGAGCTTATGATAAGCCTTTGGAAATTGTTGTGCAATTGTGTGGGATGTAGTGAATTATAAATGATATGTTTTGTGTATAAACGTATGCATTGTATGAGAATAGGTGATTATGTGCATGAATGATATGCTTGGGTTGTGATATATGTTATATAATGGAATTGGTGAGTAATAGTGTATGTGGTAATAAATGTGTTATGTGTATTTTTATGTTGAAATATATAATTATATGCATCGATATTATGATAATGTTTCTTACCCTTCTGCTGTTTTATAATGCTCTATGAGGCATTGTAGAGTAGGTTGCTGAAGGTATTTTGTGAAGCTTAGGACTTCATTTCTTTTGGTCGGTCGGCTCTGATATGTAGCACCGGGTAGCTAGGATTACATGATTATTTTGTGATACATTTTGTATATGTATCTTGACTTGAATTGTTTATGTAAACATGATTCCGTGTTGACGGATAGTATTTGATATATATATATATATCTATATATATGATGTTTTTCAGTATTTAGATGTTTCCGCTTTTATTCTAAATATTGAGATGTGGGTGTAAGGACGAAGTTCCTATGTGCAAGTTACCCCACTGTTGCATATCTCTGTTGAGCAGGTGTTGATTGTTTTAATTTCAAGTATAATGTGACATGCTTCTTTTATGCCATGCTTTGTAATTATACTCTGATGAAATTTTTAATATATGCCTAAATGATTAATATGTGATTATTTGGGGGTATAGAAGGGGGTGTTACATTAAGTGGTATCAGAGCCAGTGTTGAGTCAGTTTGTGTCTGTCTTGTTGTTGTTGTTGGTTGAACTGTTGTTTAACCGTGTTGTCGTTGTTGAGAATGATCAGAATATGGCTGGTAGGAATGACAATGTTATTGCTGCTGCCATGGAGTCTATGGCTAGAGCTGTGCAAGGTGCAGCGAACGTGAATGCGAATGATGAGTTTAGAAAGAATCAACCGTCGGTCTTCAAGGGAAGATTTGATCTGGATGGTGCTCAGATATGGTTGAAGGAAATTGAAAGGATTTTCCGAGTTATGGACTGTGCGGAAGAGAACAAGGTAAGGCTAGGAACTCACATGCTTAAGGAAGAAGCCGACGATTGGTGGGTCGGTATGCGTCAAGTTCTTGAGATTGATGAGGAGGGAATTACTTGGGATTTGTTTCGTACTGAGTTTCTAAGGAAGTATTACCCTGAACATGTTAAGGGGAAGAAGGAGATGGAATTTCTAGAACTAAAGCAAGGTAGTATGTCCGTTGTGGACTATACTGCGAAGTTTGTGGGATTGGTACAATTTCATCCTCACTATGCGGCGATTACTGCTGAGTTTTCCAGATGTGTGAAGTATGAGAATGGTCTACGCCCTGAGATTAAGCAAGCCATTGGTTATCAGAGGATAAGAAGGTTTTCCGACTTGGTGGAATGTAGTAGAATCTTCGAGGAAGATAGCAAAGCTCGTTCTGCTCACTACTAGAGTATGAATGAGAGAAAAGGGAAACAACAAGCTCGTGGTGGTTCTTCTGTGACACCCGTTGATAAGGACAAGCATAAGAGTAACTTTGAGAAGAAGTCGAGTGGAGGGGGTTCTAGTGCTCCGAAATGTTTCAAATGTGGAGAGATTGGTCATAAATCATTGGAATGTAGGAAGACTCTTGAGAAGTGTTCCAACTGTGGAGACTTGGGGCATGCTGTCGCCGATTGTAGAAGGAACAGGGTGAAGTGTTACAATTGTGGGGGAATCGGGTCACATTAGTACTAATTGTGCTAAGCTGAAACAAGCTCAAGCGGGCGGAAAAGTGTTTGCATTGGCGGGTACGGATACTACTGATGCAGATCGTTAGACTACAGGTACTTGTCTTATTAATGGTATGCCTTTAGTTGCTATTGTTATTATCGGAGTGACTCATTCGTTTATTTCACATGAGTGAGCGAAGCGTTTGAATTTGTTGTTTGTTCCTTAGTACCTGATGGGTGTGTGAAACACCATCAGTACTTTCTGGTTTTCCTGTTCGGTGGTCAGCAGGTGTTAGGATGAGATAAGTGGGGGAGAAGCTGGTACTTCTCCGTGTTTCCTCGGGTGTGGAGCGTTAACTCGGTGTGTTGTGGATTGTGAGATCGTAAGTGTTATTTGGACAGAGTAGTTTCCGGTTTTAGGAAGGATACAGAGGTAAAATTTATGTCGACTAAGGATCTGTGCCTTAGGTAGTTTTGTGCACGGGATGCAAGAAAGGCTATTATAGTTTAGTGAAGATGGTTTATGCCCCATCATAGTTGTCGGCTGTCTATTGACAAATTGAGGAACTGATCACCCTTAATATATTGTTGATAGCAGACGGGAATTGTGTTGGATGGGATAGACGTATCTTTCCGGCTTTAATAGTGAAATGGAATACATTGTTCGGAATTAATGAAGGATTATGGATTGATTTTGATGAGTTGATGAAGATTTTCATATTTGAAGACGAGACAGATTAGAAGTTTTAGTATGTTGGGAAGCCATTAAGAGAGTATGATTGAGTATTATTATTGGTTGTTTTCAGAGTTGTTGGTAACAAAAGGAAAAGATGATTGCACGAGATAATGAGCATGCGGTGTATGAGGGAATTTATGAGACTTGGGATGTCAAGGGAAGAAATTGTATATGAATTGTTGAGAAATGAATAAGGTGACGATTGAGAATAAGATAACTAGGATGGTTTGGATCATTTGATGGAAGTAGTGATTTGTTTGGGTCGTGGCTTAGGTTTTCAGCATTTGTGAATTCATGAAAGGATTAGTACTATTGTGGAGTTGGAATTGGTTACGGTTGTGTTGTGTTGGAATATTGGAAGTATTATCTTTATAATTTTGAAATTCAAAGTGTTTAGTGATTTCGAGAGTATTGAGTACTTGTTTGGTCTGAAGGAATAGAGTATGAGACAACAAAGACGATTAAGATTCATGGCGAGTTATGAATTTGGTTTGGTTTTGGGAGAGGCAGTTGTTAGGCCTAGTGTGTAAGTCGAAAATCTTTATGTATGTCGGTTTTGATGGCAAGAGAGCTAGAATCGTTGAGCAGTTCAGAGACTTGTACCAAGTGAGAGAGGGTTAGACTTTGGAAGCGAGATTGATGGACTCGATAGTTTTGAGCAATCAGAGTGCGCAGTGGAAGCGTGATGTGATCCATTTTGTATGAATGTGTGAGACTTGTAAGAGTTCATAAGTTGGACATTGGAGACATGTTGGAATGATGAAATTATTGGACGTTCCGGAATGGAAGTGTTAAGTGAAAGGTTTAAATTTATTTTGTGGACTACAATGTAGATGGATGTGTTGGTGATATGTTCGATTGGTGAATCGTAGCATAGATATGTGAACAAGGAGGTTGGTCTTGTGGTTATGTAGGAGTTTGTGAACAATGTTGTGTCATGGAACTTCCTGTCCTTGTTTGTGTTGTTGCCTCGTCTCCATTGTATTGGTTCGAGTGCGAGTAGTTAATTCCTGTGTGAGGAATTAGTGTTGTGTTACCTACGGTGATGGTAACGATCTTGTTGTGTTTCGGTTCAAGAGTGAACCTGTAAGTTGTGTTTGTGTATTCTTTGAGTTGCGAGTCGGTCGTCAAGTGCATTGTATGGGCTTTGCATCTTGTCGTTATTGTCATCGTGGTCGTGTTGTCATGGTTGTTGCTGTTAGCAAGGTGGTTTGTCAGTTGTGTTATTCATGGTGTGCCTTTCATTGGCCTATTGTTTTGTTGGTCGGATGCGAGAGTTGTGTCTGGTGTTATTCGTATCAGTATATTTTCGAGGACGAAAATTCCTAAGTGGGGGAGAGTTGTAACGCCCCAATTTCGATTATTCCAATTTTTGTTGAGTCCTTTATTTAATTGAATGTTAAATTATTCTATTTATGACTTTGGTGTGATAATATGCTTTTATGCTATGTTATGATGTATTATCTCGTTTGAGAGCATTTTCGGGAATTTTGGGCTTAAGGGCATTTTGGTCATTTTATAACTATTAATGAGTTAGAGAAAATTAAGGAAGTAATTTGTAGAGGAAATTTATTAGAAAATGAATTAAGTGTAGAAATTGAATTAGAGGAAATATTGTGTAGAAATAGAAAATAAGAGAATTGGGAGAGAAATAGAATTATGTGGTAAAAATAGAAATGAGAGAAAAAGAAAATAAAAGAAAAGAAATAGGAATAAGAGGAAGGAAATAGGAGAGAAAGAGAAAAAAGAGGAAATAGAAAGAAAAAGAAGAGAAAGAAAGAGGAAGAGGGAAAAATTTAAGAAAAGAGGAAAAAGAGTGGAATCATCAAGAACAAGAGCTAGATTATTTGGAATCCGGGTAAGGGTTAGAAACATTGTTATCTTGTCTATGTGTGTAGTTATGTATGTGTATGTTTGTGGATTGAAAGATTTTTATGAGTTTTTAGAAAACCCTAAATTGGTGAAATGTTGTTGATGATGATCCAAATGTGATTTTGTGTTTATAAATGTGCTTCTAAAGATGTTTACCTGTTGGGTAATGGTTTGGATGATGTCTATTGGAGTAGGACTGACTTTAATAGGGTTTTGGGTTGGGAGAAAACTCAGAACAGCGTTCTGGGGATTTCTGGTATCGCAGGTTCGCCTGGCGAATGGGCCAGCGAGGGCTCGCCAGCACTCGCCTGGCGAACGGATGAACATTTCTGGGCACGGGCACTCGCCTGGCGAAGGCCAGCGAGCAAGCCAGCGAAGGTTCGCTGGGGCTCGCCTGGCAAACTTAGGTTCCTTTTTCTTCTGCCATCATTCGCTAGCATTCGCCTGGCGAATGGTAGCGAATGCTGAAAAATTTTCAAAACTTGTTTCTTTCATAACTTTCAAATCGTGGATCCGTTTTTGATGCCGTTCGAAGTGTCGGTTATCTTTTGAACTGTACTTTCTCATGATGAGGAGTTTGAGGCTGTTGGCCGATTAAATAAAGTCGAGAATTCAGGAATAGTGTCATTTACCGACTTTTGTCGTTTTAAATGTGTATATTGGTTGTGTAATATACAATGTGGCATTGATATTAATGTGTATGCCTTGTATGATGTTGTGTAATGATAATGCATGTGATGACGTGTTGTGATGATAAAGTGGGGCCGAAAGGCAAATGAATGTGATATGTTGTAATTGGTTTTATATGCATGTTTATGATTACATGTATGTGTGAAAATGAATTGCTTACGTGAAGTTCAATGTATGTTAATTGGTGGCCGTATGGCAAAAAAATGCATTGTTGAATTGATTTCTAATGCATGAATAAAGATGGTGAAATAATTCATATTGATGAATTGTATGTGATTGTAAGAGATGAATGCATGACAATGTTTGTATACATGTATGCATTATAAGAATGTCTTGAGTCATTTTGTATGTGAAGCATAATGATGTACATTCTTGTGTTGAGTGATTCTAATGAGAATCTGTTGTAACGTCGTGTGCCCATGTGGGGTGTGAGCGACAGATTGGTTCCAGAGGGAATCCGCTATAACGTCGTGTGCCCATGTGGGGTGTGAACGATGATTATAGACGATCGTGTGCCCATGTGGGGTGTGAGCGATCGGGTCGTGTGCCCGTGTGGGGTGTGTGCGATCCATAAACGTCGTGTGCCCATGTGGGGTGTGAGCGACGGGGAACATCGTATGCCCGACGGGGAGTTACAGTGATGTAACAAGCGATGGTTCCGGCAGAGTTCCTGAGTGAACTAGTGATGAGTCGGTACCGCATATGTAATTGCATAGAGTCGTTGTGTCGGTCTCTTGCATTTACATGAATCATGATTGCATTGTTATATGTGGAAAATCATGATTGATTATTTGTGTGGAAAATGGTGATGTACATTTATGATAAATGTATTGTGCATGTTTGATATGCATTGATAAATGGTTGATTTTATGATTGAGCTTATGATAAGCCTTTGGAAATTGTTGTGCAATTGTGTGGGATGTAGTGAATTGTAAATGATATGTTTTGTGTATAAACGTATGTATTGTATGAGAATATGTGATTATGTGCATGAATGATATGCTTGGGTTGTGATATATGTTATATAATGGAATTGGTGAGTAATAGTGTATGTGGTAATAAATGTGTTATGTGTATTTTTATGTTGAAATATATAATTATATGCATCGATATTATGATAATGTTTCTTACCCTTCTGCTGTTTTATAATGCTCTATGAGGCATTGCAGAGTAGGTTGCTGAAGGTATTTTGTGAAGCTTAGGACTTTATTTCTTTTGGTCGGTTGGCTCTGATATGTAGCACCGGGTAGCTAGGATTACATGATTATTTTGTGATACATTTTGTATATGTATCTTGACTTGAATTGTTTATGTAAACATGATTCCGTGTTGACGGATAGTATTTGATATATATATATATATATATATATATATATATATATATATATATATATATATATATATATATATATATATATATATATATATATGATGTTTTTCAGTATTTAGATGTTTCCGTTTTTATTCTAAATATTGAGATGTGGGTGTAAGGACGAAGTTCCTATGTGCAAGTTACCCCACTGTTGCATATCTCTGTTGAGCAGGTGTTGATTGTTTTAATTTCAAGTATAATGTGACATACTTCTTTTATGCCATGCTTTGTAATTATACTCTGATGAAATTTTTAATATATGCCTAAATGATTAATATGTGATTATTTGGGGGTATAGAAGGGGGTGTTACACATTTGATATCGTGATACCAAGGTTTGTCGTCTATGACTGCTTTAATCGCGAAGATGTAAGCAGGCCTTTCTAGGCTCATTATGTCAACCTTAAGTATGTTTTTCCATTGACCTACACTAATCATGAAAGAGAGAGTGGCTAGTGCATCAGCCATGTGATTCTCTTCACGAGGGATATGTTGAAACTTGATTATGTTGAAGAATGGTAACAACCTTCTCGCGTAGTCTTTGTAAGGAATCAATCCTGATTGGTATGTGTTCCAATCTCCTTTGATCTGATTGATAATCAGGGCTGAGTCCCCATAGACATTCAAGTTCTTAATCCTTAAATCAAATGCTTCTTCGAGACCCATGATATAAGCTTCGTATTTGGCCTCGTTGTTTGTACACTTGAATGTTAATTAGGCAGTGAAAGGAATATGGGTACCTTGAGGTGTTATGATGATTGCCCCAATTCCGTTTCCATAATTGTTGACAGCTCCGTCAAAGATTAGTCCCCATTGGGAACCTGGTTCTAGCCCTTCACAGGGTAGCGGTTCATCGCAATCTTTCATCTTCAAGTACATGACATCTTCGTCTGGGAAGTCAAATCTGACTGATTCTTGATCGTCAATCAGTTGATGAGCCAAATGATCGTCTAAAATACTCCCATTTACGGTTTTCTAAGCATAGTACTCGATGTCGTATTCTTATAACAACATTTGCCAACGGGCAATCCTTCCCGTGAGAGCAGGTTTTTCAAAGACATGCTTGATCGGATCCATTTATGAAATTAACCAAGTAGTGTGACAAATCATATACTGGCGAAGACGTTTGGCTGCCCAAGCCAGAGCACATCAAGTTTTCTCAAGCATAGTATACCGAGTTTCACAGTCGGTAAACTTCTTGCTCAGATAGTAGATGACAGACTCTTTTCTTTTTGTTTCATCTTGTTGACCAAGCACAAAACCCATGGAGTCTTCCAAGACCGTTAAATAGATAATCAGTGTTCTTCCCTCCACTGGAGGTGACAGGATAGGTGGATTCAACATATACTCTTTGATACTGTCAAAAGCTTTTTGGCAATCTTCTGTCCATACGCAGTCCTGATTCTTTTTGAGTAATTTGAAGATTGGCGCGCATGTCGCGGTCATGAGGAATATAAATCTGGAAATGTAATTCAAACATCCCAGGAATCCTCTGACTTGTTTTTCAGTGTTTGGAGAAGGCATTTCTTGGATGGCCTTGACCTTGTCAGGATCAACCTCAATTCCTTTCTGGCTGACGATGAACCCTAGCAGTTTTCCTGAGCTGACACCGAACGCGCACTTGTTAGAATTCAAGCGGAGTTTGTACTTTCTCAGACGCTCGAATAGTTTTGACAGGTGGGTCACATGCTCCTCTTCTATTTTATATTTGGCAATCATGTCATTGACATACACTTCGATCTCTTTGTGTATCATGTCATGGAACATAGTAGTCATGGCCCTTTAATAGGTTGCCCCGTCGTTCTTCAAGCCGAACGGCATTACATTGTAACAAAAGGTGCCCCAAGGGGTGATGAATGATGTTTTCTCCATGTCTTCCAGCGCCATTTTGATTTGATTATAGCCCGAGAATCCCTCCATGAAGGAGAATACTTTGAACTTTGTTGTACTGTCTACCAGCATGTCTATGTGCGGTAAGGGAAAGTCATCCTTTGGACTGGCTTTGTTCAGATCCATGTAATCTACACACATTCTGACTTTTTCGTCCTTTTTCGGAACTGGCACTATGTTGGCTAACCATTGCGGATATTCAGAGGTGGCGAGGAAACCCGCGTCAATCTGTTTCTGTACTTCCTCCTTGATTTTGATGGCCATGTCTAGATGAGTCCGTCTTAGTCTTCGTTTCACTGGCGGACATTCTGATCTTAATGGTAGATGATGTTCCACGATGCTGGTATCCAACCCTGGCATGTCCTGATAGGACCAAGCAAATACATCGGGAAATTCTTTAAGAAGTTTTATCAAGTCTTCTTTGACAGTCGGACTGAGCAGTGCCCCAATCTTGACTTCTTTCCTTTCTTCTTCTGAACCTAAGTTGATTGTTTCCAACGACTCTTTGTAAGTTTCAATGGACCTTTCCTCTTGCCTGAGCAGTCGGGAGATCTCTTCTGGAATTTCTTCCTCTTCTTCTTCTTCAGCTTCAAATACCGGGAATTCAAAGTTGGGAGAAGACATTAGATCGTATGTTTTAATGGGGCTTAAAACAAGCAATCTGCATGACGTGATGATTGTCTTTTTAGAAGAGATAGAGAGAATGCAAGCGTGCGTGTAGTGTATTTTCTGAAAAATGCTTGTTTTTATTTTTGAGTTGTTTTTAGGATTACCATTTTCTGAAAAAAGAGAAAAGTGAAAACAGTAATAAATGCGGAAATTACAGAACGACGTTATTTTATTTATGATTTGGTCGATTCTTGAAACTACAACCCTATAAAACAAAACTCTGTCGCTTTGGGCAAAGCGAAGAGGGACATTTATAGAAAGTGAGCCTTATAAAAACATCCGCTTCACCTGGACAGGGTGAAAGGTCAAAATAAAGACGGCAATTACTTAGACTTATGGACGACTTTCGAGACATCGACAGCAACCCATTGGCGGCGAACTCCTCGGTGAATCACAAAGTCTGGTACCTTCTTTCTTGGTTTGTCCTCAGAAATGAAACTGATTTCTGGAGGAACAGGATCATTGAAGTCTTCCTCCCAGGTAGAGTTGTCGTAGACGAACTCTTTGGTTGTATCTTGTACAGAATTTTCACTCTCAGACGGATCTTCCCATCCAGTTGGCTTGATGTCTTTGAGGCTGATACGAGAGCTTTCAGGAGCGATGTACTTGACCAAGAAGTCATACTTGCCACTCGGTTGTCCTAAAGTGTCCCATACTTCAGTGTAACTGGAGGAGTCATCCCTCTCGATGACGTTGACCTCGGGAAAAGCATAGTTTATGAACTCTAGTCCTGCAATCTTTGCAGATTCATCGTTGTGCTGGATATCTTCAGAATGTCCTGAGCAATGATCCCATGACTTGGTGGGTACGCAGGTATTCTTTTCAATATTGCTCAGCTGATAAGCGTCATTTGGCTGACTCTCTTGCCCCTAGTCTTCTGGGTACGGCTGCCAAATAGGCAAGTCATCCAGTGGGTCATAATAGTCGTAGTCAAATTTGTCTATCATTGGAGTGTCCTGCTCTAATGAGTTAGGCAGAGCATGACATCCTTCCGGATCACAATCTTTGTACATCATTTGACGTCTGATCTTGGTATATATCTATTATTCTGCGTGGGATAGCAAAATGGCGTCTGCATTTCTTCCTGAAACATATAATCGTCCTCGTTGAGATAGGACTTCCACTCTAAATCTGTATCGGAGGAATCACTATCAGTGATGGTATGTACTTCTTGAGACATTGGGTAAAAGAAACCTTCACTGTGGAAGAAGTCCTGAATGGGATGAAAACTTTCATCGTTAGTAGCAGTCTGGGTACAGGTTGAGGAAAAACTAAGACCCTTCTTTGTCTTGTTATCAGCAGGAATAACAAGCTGTCCCATCCTTTTGCGTTGTTACTCTTGATCACTTCGAGAGCATCTTTGTAGGAGGAAATCGACGTCCCTCTTTCTGGTCGATTCTCATTACTTACTGATAGTGCTTGAAACTAAGTTCCCACAACCTCCTCGGGTTCCACACAGGATAATGATGATAAGTTGCTTACGATTAAGGCCTGCTCTCCACAGACTGTGACTAGCTTGTCATTCTTGACGAACTTCAGCTTCTGGTGAAGTGTCAAAGTGACTGCCCCATCCTCGTGTATCGAAGGTCTTCCTAATAAATAGTTGTACGCTACCCGGATGTCCATGACCTGGAAAGTGACTTGGAAAGTGTGAGGACCGATAGTTATGGGAAGGTCAACTTCGCCGATAACTGTTTTTGTGGATCCATCAAAGGCTTTGACAATGACCTCACTGCCTCTCATCGGAGATCCTTGAAATGATAGTCACATTAGAGTAGATTTTGGCATAACATTTAGAGCTGATTCGGTATCTACCAGTACGTTGGCTAAAGCATCGTCCTAGCAGTTGACTGTAATGTTAAGCACCATGTTGTGATTTTTGCCTCCTTCTGACAGTTCTTCATCACTGAATCCCAAGTTGTTGCAGGAAGTGATGTTGGAGATGATCCTGTCAAATTGTCTTATTTTCACATCTTGTTCCATAAAGGCTTGCTCTATGACTTTTTGTAGAGCTTCCCTGTGAGCTTCTGCACTGAGTAAGAGAGATAGCATAGAGATTTTCGAAGGAGTTTGCAACAGCTGGTCTACAATGTTGTATTCACTCTTCTGGATGAGTTTCAGCATCTCATCATTGTTCTTTTAAAGGTCGGGATTACTGGATTGCCCGGCTGGTTGATTTGGAACTTCTGTTTAAGGTTCATTTTCCCTGGTGTGTTCTCCAACTCCTCTGTTGAAGATCTGACCGCTCCGTGTTACTCGACTGATGTCTGCAATATTCACGGTGGAGGGTAATGGAGTTTCCTTTCCATTCTTGATTGTTGTTGCACCGTTCTTGTAAGAGATAGCCTTATCGGATTTGTACGGTATTGGTCCTGGCAGATAGATAACCACAGGAGCCTTTTGATTTTTCTGACCATCGGAGCCGGCCTCATTTGGTTCGAGGTTGACAATCTTTCTACTGTCAAGAGGAACTCTTGATTTATATAGTAGAGGGATTATGGCGCATACGTCTTTGGCCATTTCATGATTAGAGATTAAGACAACATCTTTGCCTTGATCAGGAAGATAGTCTTGCATTTCGTTAATCGAACCAGAACTTGCACATGGTCAGATCTCCTTTTGGTCCAAGTGATTTTGAAGAGCTGCTCGCACAAGGTTGCATCCTTGGTTGTTCTTTGTGAAAACTCTACAACGCTCATAATTGTGTGGTGGCACCCAGCCACATCCACTTTGTATGCAGTGCAACTTCACTAGATTTGTTTCCATCGCGCAAACATCCTGACTTTGATGCTTAGTAGGATTCCCGTCAGTCATACTGATCTGCTGTGTAGCCTCATCCAAATAGATTGGAAGCCACCAGTGTTTCAACAAGTGTTGAAGTGTTCTTTAGACAATTGCACATCCTTGGTCGTCCTTACGACATACTTTACAGTTCTAATAATCATGTGAAGCCAGAAAATCGAGTCTGGCCTGCTTAGCGTGTAATCCTACCAGGATGGTATTCATCAAGCGAATATCAAAGATCTGAATCATATTAACTTGATAATTACTTCTATCACGGTAGCCCTGAATCCATCTGAGATCCATCTGACACTGGAGGGCCTCTTGTACAAAAGAGCATCCCTGATTATTTATTGAGCAGATCAGACAAGAATTGTACTCGTGCCGTGGCATATCATGATGCTGGCTTTGCCTTGAGTGCATTGCCACCAAGTTGACATTCGTTGCCAGAATGTTATGGTTCTGGACAATGTTGGGATTTGTATGAGCCATATTGACCTCACGGATTCGGTGATCTTGGATCCATCCGAGATCCATATGTTCTTGTAGAGCTGATTGTACTACGGAACATCCTTGATTATTCTTTGAGCAGATATCGCACTAGTGATAATAGTGAGACGGTACATGATTGTACCCGCTATGTTTGCAATGCATCATGACTAGATTGGTTCCTAATAGGAGTACATCATGAATTTAATAACTGCGGCTAAATTCTTCCTCAATCAAATGTACTGCAGCCTTCTCGTGTTGAGGCAACGGGTTCATCTGAACATTTGGATTAGTATCTTTGAAAGATAGGACCCTGTTCTTGACAAGCTTCTGCACATCAGATTTGAAGGTGGGATAATTTTCTATGTTGTGCCCAGGTCCTCCTTGATGGTAAGGGCAAGTTTGATCTGCTTTGAACCAAAAGGGAGGATTTTCAGGTATTGTAAGAGGAGGCCTGGTTTGGACGTGCCCCTTGACCAGTAGAAGTGGAAATAGTTCTGCGTACAACATTGGTATAGGGTCAAACCCTGGTGGTCGTGTCGTACGATTGTTATTGTAGTATGAACAAGCCTGCTGAAGAGGCTGTTGTGTCTTTTGCTGATACTGTTGTTGATTCAGTTGGCTCTGAGCAACCTGAGGTTGATACGTTGGAACAGGCGAAGGGTTGATAGCAGAAGCTACCGCTGCTACCAGTTATTACCAATATCTTGCTCTTTTTTCATAGGGAAAGCACTACCGTATCTTTTGGTACTGCTTGATGGTCCTGCATCTTTGACCAATCATCCTTCTCGGACTGCTTCCTCAAGACGTACCCCCATGTTCACCATCTCAGTGAAGTCACTGGGCGCACTGGCGACCATTCGGTCGTAGTAGAATGAGCTTAAGATTTTCAAGAAGATCTTTGTCATCTCTTTTTCCTCAAGAGGGGGACAGATTTGGACGGAAATTTCACGCCATCTCTGAGCATAGTCCTTAAAGGTTTCTTTGTCCTTCTGTGACATTGCTCTGAGTTGATTTCTATCTGGTGCCATGTCCAGGTTATATTTATATTGTTGGACGAAGGCTGCCCCAAGATGTCTGAAAGTAACGATCTTGGTGCAATTTAAACCCATGTACCATTTGAGTGCGGCACCGGTTAAACTATCTTGAAAGTAATGGATCAGTAGCTATTGATTTTTAGTCTGAGTTGACATCTTTCGAGCGTACATCGCCAAATGACTTTGAGGGCAAGAGTTGCCCTTGTATTTTTCAAAGTCAGGCACTTTGAATTTTTGCGGGATTTTCACATTAGGGACAAAACAAAGGTCTGCGGCGTCCTTTCTGAATAAATCCTGACCGCGAATGGCATGCAGTTCCTTATGCATCTCTAGGAAATGCTCCTGGAACTTATTCATCATGTCGTACATCTCAGCGTTTCCACCAGAGATTACTTGTGGAATCTGTCCTTCCAGGACAGTGTGTACCACGGGTTGTGGTACAGTCATTACGGTGGTGACTCTTGGTTCTTCTATGCCCCGAAGTTTGTAACCTTCAGGAGTTGCTACTATCACTCTTGCGTCTTCGCTTTCTCGAAGTTTGTAACCTTCAGGCCCAGCGGTTCCTACTGCAGTTTCTGGGTCTTCTGTGACCGGCAGGATATATCCTTCAGGGATAAAGTTGATAGGAATGCCCCAGGGGCGATCTTTAGGCATGTTATACTGAGGATCATACGTCTCCACTATGGGCGTAGATGTGATCTCTGAGATCACAGTCCTTTGTTGTTGTCTCTGAGCTGTTGCCAGGGATTGCATGTCACTGTGGAGTTTTTTCAGATCTTCCTTCATAGCGTCGATCTCTTCTCTCAGCTCTCTATTCTCTTCCTCGAGATCGTCCATTTTATTTTGTCGATTGGCCCAAGTATTGTACGAATGAGTCAGTTTGATTCTAGAATCGTGACACATACGTGAGATTCGAAGGTAAGAAGAATGCGTTATGTGAGAATGATGAATGATACGCAATGATATACTTATATATATATATTTTTTTTTTGTTTTTTGCTTTAATAAAAAAGAAACTTCAACAAATAGATTGCAAATATCATACAGTGGGAAGACCCCGATTTATTGAATTTGAAAGATTGCAGAAAGGGAAATACGGTATTTTACAAAGTGTTGTAAAAAGAAAAGTCTAGGCTTATGGATCCTGAGTCATTTCTGAAGAGAGCTCAGGTGCTGGTTCTGGTATTTTCCTTTTCTTTGACCGAGGCTCTTGAGCCGTTGTCGGTGTGTTAGTCCTTTGCCAAGTGAAAGGAGTGAGCAAGTTCCTTTGATCTTCTATAGCATGATGTTCTAGAATCTCGATCAGAACATCCTTTTCTTTTAATAGTTGCTGAATTTTGGTACACTCCACTTTGAGAATACGGTACTTGTTCTTCCAAGATTTCTTTTCCCGTTGAACTTCGTTGAGAGTGACCTGGAGATTTTCCGTATCAGACATAAAATAAAGGACAGATTTCTTTAACGAAAGAACTTCTTGACGAGGTTAAGGCGTCCTCAGCTTGAGACTCTCTTCCTTTCCTGTGAACATGTTTTTCCTAGAGACACTCTTCCTTTCCTGTGAAATGTTTCCAGGCATGCACTATTTCTGTCTTTAGTGCCCTGTCATTTTCTCCTTCCTTGAAGAAAAGACCTTCCAGATGAACATTACGCGGGATATGTCTCATCGGTTATCCGAGTTGGCGACGAACTAAAATTGGATGATAGTTGATTCTTCCTTTAGTTCCTATGAGGGGTAATTAGAGAAGTTTCCACAATGGTCAATGATTCTTATCCCGTCATAGATCCGATTGTACCAGTCTTTGTCAGAGTTGGTAAGAGACATGATTCTCTGTGACCAACGCAGAGTACTCATATGATCCCAAAAAGCAGCAGACTTAGGTAAATGGGAAGTGAACCACTTGTAAAGCAAGGGTACACAGCATGTGATCATTCCTCCGCTGTATAAATTCCTTAAGTGTACAGAATAATAAACATCTGCGAGCAGGGTCGGTACAGGGTTTCCAATCAGAAATATCTTAATGGCATTGGTATCGACGAAGTTATCGATGTTGGGAAAAAGGAACAACCTGTATGTGAGTAGAACAAAGATATCTTCGAAAGCAGTAACGTTTCCTATACTGGCAAAGTACAGGGCTTTCTCTACCAAAAACTTGCCTGGTAAACCTTGGATTCCTTCCTTAGTGGTCATGTGAGTCCTGACTTCTGACTCGTCCAAATAAATTGCTCTTGTAATGGTTTGATCCTTTGGAACTTCTTCCAGTCCAGAAAAGGGAACTTAGTCAGTGATGGGTAAATCAGTCAGGTGAGAGTACTCTTCTAACATCGGTGCTAGTTGATAATCCGGGAATGTGAAGTAGTGATAAACCATATCGTAAAACTAAATTAACGTAGAAAGGATTCCTTCAACTACATGGACTCTTAACAGAGACAGTAGTCCTCCGTACTTAGCTCTGAAAGCATCAGGTTTGGTGATCATCCTAGCCAGCCCTTTTAAATCCTCTAGTTTCGGAGTCTTGAAGGTGTACTTGTGCGTCTTCCTTCTACCGAAATCCATAACGTAATGTTTTTCTGATATTTGCAATCATTGTTTTAGTTTAATTTGAAAAAAAGAGAGAAGAGAAAAGAAGATTTTTTTTCTTTGTTTAAAAGTTTTTTAAATGAATGCATGAATGCAGCACACAAAAACATTGAAAAAACATGGGTTCAAGGGTTCAACGTCACGAGCATGGAGTCATGGCTCTACCCATCCGCAAAGGTTGTATTTTGATGAATTTTTGTACCTGTAGAACGGGTTAAAAGTTCCCAAAATCATTGACCCGCCTAGGGATAACAACAGCAAGCTGGTTCACCTGAGCGAGCTATAGCATCCTAGGGTAATCTCAATTGAGTGTAGTATCGCGTGTCAACTATTTCTGATAGCTACCGCACTACCAAATGGCCACACGATTAATGTCTACTAAATCCTCAGTTTCATGGATACCACAATCGGACAATCTGCTTTCACAACCGAAGTCGTTAGACATTGAATCCGCAAAGGGTATCTCCACTGATTTGATGGTCTACTGGGACAGCTTATTCGGGATTCACTCCCTATAAGACCGCTCGTCTATGCCATCACCTATCTTAGGTATCACTCATACTTTCCACATGCGACATCACTCGCATTCCCATTGACAGAAAAATAAACACGGATATCAAGTAGGAAAAGAGAGATATATATATATATATATATATATATATATATATATATATATATATATATATATATGTGTGTGTGTGTGTGTGTGTGTGTATATATATATATATATGTATATATATATATATAGGAAGCGTATCATATGAGAATGTCATTTTAATATAAGAACATAAGAATGAATATGAACCATTAGATTTTAAAATAAATGGTGGAGATGATGTGTCCGTTTTTTTTCTCTCTCCTCCATCATTTATTTTAATAATGGAGGAGAGAGAAAAACAAAAACCACAAATAATCTTTGCCATTTATTTTAAAATCTAATGATTCAAATTTATTCTCATATTCTTACATAAAAATAACATTCTCATAAGATATGAACCCTATATATATATATATATTCATTCCTAAAACTAATATCCTAGACCTCTTAGAAATTCTAGTCTATAATCCTAAATAGACAAAAATGACCTCCCCTGCAGAGTCGCCATTTATCTGTGGCGTGGGATTTTTGTCGGTTACACGACCACCTTATCGCCAAATGGTTTCCTCCTCACCGCAACGGTAGGAGGAGGAGGGGGTGCTACTTTCTGATTTCTTATTTATCCCGTGAAGCTGGAAGGGAAAGGGAAGCTATCTAAATCTAACCTTGCACGCGAATGTTTGACTGAACAAACGCTAAGAGAGATTCAGGGAGTTCGGGGTCAGGTCATACAATGAGGAGTTGTCAATTACCCATCCTATATGTGGTTATCCACAGGTTGTTAGCAATAGGTTCTACTTTTACACTTGATGGTGTTTATCAGTTGATGGGTTGGGAAAGTTTGTTCTTTGGGAGATACAAGAGATAGAGAGTTTTTGATGATTTTGGTGAGGTACTGGACCTAAGTTTTGATTAGTGTGAAGGTACTGGACCTAGGGTTTTTGATTGGTATGAAGGTACTGGATCTAGAGTTTTTGATTGGTATGAAGGTACTGGACCTAGAGTTTTTGATTGGTATGCTCGCTAAGATTTCGCAATCTTATGCCTACGTATTCCTGTTTAAAGAAACTGGGAAATCAGAGCAATCGTAGTTCCTCCTATTCTATGGGAGGAAATTTGTTTTGGTGTCTTGTTCAAAGCCCAAGATTGAAGCTAAAGGAGTATTTGTGTCTTGTTTAAAGCCCAAGATTGAAGCTAAAAGGTTTGACTGAGAGGGAACTTGTCATCTCTAAAGGGAGATATCTCGTCTGCTTATCACAACTGTTGGGTAACTGTTTATAAAGAAGGATTACTTTAACTAGGATATGAGAATCCAGCAATGCCATAATTTCCTTTATAGGGGATTTGTCCTGAAGGATAAAACTTTAACTCAGTGTTGAGCAACGCCATTTTTCCTTAGGAGTCTTTCATGCTAAGAGAGGGACATTGGCGTGGATATAAATAATCCAGAGGCTTGCCGCTTACAGCAATTAGATGAAAGAGGGGAAGTTTGCCTGGATAAGAGATGGACGACAGCTTGGATATTTGAATCAACAAGTGTGCCACTTACAGCAATTATCTGGGATTAGGGTTTGTTTTGAGTGTCTGTTTTGATGTGTGATAACACAGAGAAATGTCTTCCTACAGAGAGATTTTGATTTTTCTCTGAAGGGATGTTGATTTTTGTGTGCCTTGATTAAAGCCTAAGGTTGAAGCTAAGAGATTTGATTGACTCCACTAGGGATGTCCTTATACAAAGCCTAAGAGGAGGCTAGAAAAGACTGACTCAACGAGAGTGTGGTTATCTGTCTTGTACAAAGCCCAAGATTGAGGCTAAAAGAGACTGACTCTTTTGGGGGATATCATTACACAAAACCTAAGGGGAGGCTAAAAGTTTGACTTTTCCGGGGAAAATATTTTATTTGTCTTGTATAAAGCCTAAGATTGAGGCTAAAAGGGATTTTGACTCCGCTGGGGAGGGTGTGTATGTGTCTTGTACAAAGCCCAAGATTGAGGCTGAAAAGAAGACTGACTCTGTGGGAAAGAAATCTTTATTTGTCTTGTACAAATCCCAAGATTGAGGCTAAAATGAGACTGACTCAACAAGAGAGTGTTTTATTTGGTGTCTAGTACAAAGCCCAAGATTGAGGCTGAAAGGTAGTTTACTGACTCAGCTGAGGATTTTTAGGTGTCTTTTAAAAGCCCAAGATTGAGGCTGAAAAGAGGATTCACTCTGCTTAGGGAAATTTTTTTGGTGACTTGTACAAAGCCCAAGAATGAGGCTGAAAAGGGTTGATTCAACAAGAGAGTGTTGAAAAGGGTGATTGACTGAATAAGAGAGTCTGAAAAGGTTAGCTCAGTTGGGGAAAATCATAGTACAAAGCCCAAGAGGAGGCTGACTGTGCTGAGGAAAGAAAAGATCATTATACAAAACCTAAGAGGAGGTTAGCTTCTGCTGAGGATTATTGAGATCCAGAGGCAGGTCCAAATGGGGAATTAACTCTTGCTGAGGGTTACAGAAGAGTTGAGGTATCAGATGCCTTGAGGTTTTGATTTGGGATAGTGTTATGCGGATGGTAAGCTGACCATGGCTGGGGATTTTTTGGAGAAAGACTGGGTTTTAGAACCCTTGGGTTTTAACTCTACTGGAGATTGATCAAATGACCAGGGTTTTTCCTGTGTTGGTAAGGAACTTGAGAATGTCTTTGAGATCCAAGAGGGGATTAGAATGTCCAAGTCTACTGGTATGGAAGAGTTTTATCTTTGTATGATGCCCAAGAGGAGGCAGGTGTTTTTAAGGGATGAGAAACAACCCTAAATTGGTCTGAGGTTTTGACTCTTTAGAAAGACTGCTCTAACAACGGATGACTAAGTTCTGTCTTATACCTTTAAGAGGTCTTCAAGGTCCTTGTCTTAAGCCCAAGAGAAGGCATGGGAACTTCTAAGAAGCCGGAGGGTCCTTGTACAAAGCCTAAGAGGAGGCTGGAATGCTTTTAGGAACCCTGTGGGTCAAAACTTAAGAAGAGTTCAAGAAAAGTTTCACCTAGAATAATCTTTTCTTTAATGAACAGTTCTAGGGTTTTAAGAAATTCAAGAGAGGTTTCACCGGGAATTAATCCTCTCTGGGGAAATGAACTTCTTTGACAATTTCTAATAGTGACAGTTTGAGGAAAGTTTCACTGGGAATAATGCCTTTCTCTTTGTTCCATATTGTTTAAGCCCAAGAGAAGGCAAGACTGTATCTGGAAATTCTTATGGGGAACTAGTTTTGACTGTACTTAAGAGTGACCAACTGGGTTTACCTAGTTCTAGACCTATTTGCCGGGAAAAACTCTATGAAAATAAATAAGTATATATACAGTTGATATATAACAAGTATTTAAAAGGATATGAAAGATGGACTTACAAGTGAGCAAGCTTCCGGCAATACAGATAAATATATATATATGAAAGCAAGTAAATGAAAGTTGATAAAACTTACATGTGAGCAAGCTTCCATTGTAACAACTATATGGTTAGTTGTTCAAGAAATTAAAGAAAGTTTTGATAACAACTGTGAATTTGAGCCTAAATCAAAAGGGATGTTGTTTTTGAAAAGATTGGGGCTTATACTCAAGGAGAGGCCCAGATGAAAAACAGTAACCGTACCGTTGATCTGAAGATTGTATCGGGACTTATACAACGACTGAAGCCCAAAAAGTTTATTTACAAAGAAACCGGTCTCCCACACTATCAAGAGGCACAAAATTGTTATTTACAAAGAGGTTCGGTCTTACACTCTATCAGAGGCCCAAAAAAGTTTGTTTTTGTACAAGAGATGGGTCTTACAATTCAAGGAGAGGCCCAAAAATAACAGTGATCGTATCGTCGTTTTGAAAATTGTACTGGGACTTATACCATGAGAATTATTTATGTACAAAAGGGGGTTTGGGTCTTACACTCTAATAGAGGCCCAAAAGTGTTTAAAAAGGAAAAGAAATAGGGCTTACAACTCAGGGAGAGGCCCAAATGATTTTGTTTTGAAAAGCGACGATCGCGTTGAGATTTTGAAAACACAGTGGGACTTATACAATGACTGAGGCCCAAAAAGGTTTATATTTACAAGGAATGGGTCTTACACTCTATTAGAGGCCCAAAAGTGTTTGAAAATTTAAAATCGAGAGGAAACCCTAATTTTAAATTAAAATGTCATTTTTCAAAGGAAATTTAAATAATAAATGATAAAATATCAAATATATTAAAAAACAAGTTGTACACTTTGAAAAATATTTTGAGTTTAATCATATGAAAGCTTGAAATTCAATTGGTTTTGAAAGATCAAAGTGGGAATTTCATTTTTAAAATTGTTAAAAAAACAATAAAATGAAATTAATTACAAAAATTCTAACTATATTAAATAAATAATATGAATTATATTTTTTTGTAAAATAAAATATTTAAACATTTTAGTGAATTTTGAGAAAAAGAATCAATTCAAAAACATAAATATTCAGAGAGAAATTAATTTTTGAATCAATTAAACAAAAATAAATAAAATTCAAAATTTTGAATTATGGCACCAAGAACACTTGGTTCTTGCCCGCGCCCTCTATTTTTTGTAGATTTGCGTTTTCTCATTTTTCTCCATGATTTCTCAATGGTTTTGCACGATTCAAGTACCAATCTTGTTCGTTTTTTAACAAGGATCACAACCTTATAGTTTAATTGCATTTATATTAAGCATGGAGAAAGAAATCAACAGAAAACCTCAAGAACCCTAATTTCAGCATGAACACAATGAAATTCCATACACGATTGATTCATGGCAATTGATTGTGGGTTATTACTCTATATACATGTAGGAATAAGATGGTAACTCAAAAATTCATTCATGATGCATGGATCATAGAGTTTGAAGGGTTCATGCTTACCTCTTGCAGCTGGTGATCAAGTTTGGTGATGGAGGTGTTACAGCTAGGTTCCAATGATCTGGACAGCTTCCTTAGGTGTCATGGAGTGTGTTTGAATGCTTGGAGTGGATTGAAATGAGCTGGAACTTGATATGGCACCTCAACTGCAACTCTGTCAAGAACTTGAGCAATTGGCCGGTGATTTTGAGAATCTGATGTTCCAGATGTGATTTTGTGTTATGGATCACTCACATATGATGTTTATGAGGTGTGTGTGTGTGTGTGTGTGTGTGATTAGTTTGGTTGGAATTGCTCTCAAACTCAAAATCCGATAGTGACTTGAGTTAGAAGGCAAAAATTGGAGTGAAAGAGATATTTTGAGGAAAGCATAAATTTGGATGATTTGGTGTACTCAAACTGAGCACAAATGAGCTCTATTTATAGTAGAGCAAGTTTGTTTTGCAAGTAATAGTATGTGGCAACTGCAGCAGGTCTGTGGCCAATGTGGATCAAATGGAATCTCAAGTCTCCTCTAGCCATTTACTTGAGGTTAGAGCACAGGCCTATGGTCTTTTGGTTCAGAGATAAGGCTTGACTCATTCAGTTAAGCTTGCCTCAGTTCATGCCACCTTGATGCATCCATTGAATTCATTGAAACAAAATTGGAGTCTTGGCACTTTTTAGCTCTTTTAGGTTTGGCATGGCTATATGTAAATCCTTGGACTTGGGAGGCTTGGGGATCAGATCATTCTCCTTTTGTTTTATCCTCAGATGTGTCCAAATGGATGACAAGGCTTGGAGTTGTCCAAATTTACCAAATCGAGCAAATGCACAAAATTTACCTTGCTTAGGACAGTTGGAAATGGAGATTTTGAGGGATTCATATCTCCTTGCTCAGGTTGAGTTATGGGAGGCTCTTGGGGTTTTTAGAAAGCCCTCATATGATACAAAACATGTGTGATTATAGTTTGTTTTGAAACTATTTGGATCCCATTGAAAAATCCTCATGAACATTGATGTTCAAGGCTGGTAACTTTGGAAGATTTTCACTAAGTGTTGGAAAAAGTGTCATTTTCATGTTTTTGTCATTTTGATCACTCCATAACTCAAAATCCATAAAGAATTGGAGTCTGAGGTAGTTGAAGTTTTTGTAGAGTGTAACAATACCTACAAATAAAACTTTGGATCACCCAAAATTGTTGCTTGGATCTCAAGTTATGGTCCTTGGAAGTTGGCACCAAAATCACTTTTGTTCCATAACTTAGAAAAATTTTGGTTTCTCAATGTTGTCCCTTTTTCAAGAAACCTCACTTTTCTTGATTTTTCTTAATGAATGACGATCAATATCATAAATTAACATTACTTTTGACTTAGGGGAACCATATTTGTTAAAAATTCCAAAAAGTCAAACTTGATTTTGTGCACAGTTGACTTTTTATCGGATGAATTCCAAACTGTGCAATCCTTTGTGAAATCAAGTCCTTGAGCTAAATACAACCTAATTTATGGATTCCATAGGTGTTATAGGGTGTATTGAATCATTTCCCAAGGTTTGGGAGCATGTCCTGGTTAAAAGTCAAAGGCACAGTTGACTTTTTCCTTAAAACCCTAATTGTGGTCCAGATGAAATTGAAACTTGTGAACCAAGCTTCTTGGGTCAATCCATTGTTGCAAATGGATCAATGTGGTACATTTGGGGCCCTAAAATCATGTCTTGAGGTCTTGGCTCATGCTTTGTCTTAAAAGTCAACTTAGGGGTGAATTAGGTCAAGAAACCCTAATTCTTGATTTTTGGTAAATGAATCCCCTGAGGTCAAATTAACTTGATGATTGGGTTTATGAAGTCCCTTAGAGTATCTTGGGCTGTGCTTTGAAGCATTGGCTCATGCCCAGATGAAAATTTCCATCTGGAGGCCTTGGTCGACCAAAACCCTAATTTGGTGACACTGGCGATCTCGAGGCCTGATCCACTTGGAATGTTGCAACCTTGTGCTATATTCTTGATGTGGGAGTCCTCTTGATTCTTTATGGGTGTTTAAGAGGTTAGACAAGTTGAAGATCATGTCATTTCTTGATTGATCATTTGTCTAAGTGCTCTGAGAGGGCTTAAAACCCTAATTCTTGATTATGGTGAATGCTCACCCATCTTTGAGGAGATTGATGAGGCATGATGGTATATCCATATTGTGGAGATGATTTGCACAATGATGGGAAATCTTGGTGGTCAAAATTTGGGGTATGACACTAGGGTCCATAGTGCTTTTAGGTCGAAGGGTGGCATACACCATTATCACCATGAGAGTAACTTATGATACTTTGCATAACATTTTATGTAGTACTCTCATAGCGAATCAATACAGTATAAATATTACTCCTAATATTCATACCTGTGTTAAGACTTGATAACTCCTTATCCATTATCCATGAGATGTGATCATCAGTCTATCTACATAATAGTCTTAATGCTTTAAGGTTATCCCACTTCACAGTAAAGCTCGGCTACGAATACTTTAAGAATAATGTCCTTGTGTTTAATGGGATCTCATGGTTAAGTCGCACTTAATATTTCATTAAACAGACTAGCTATTCTAGGGACTTTATTATCTTGGAAAAACAAACATAATAAAGAAATGCCTTTTATTATTAATAAATAATTTGATACAAGTACCAAAAGTAATAGCTTCTAGGGCTTACACCAACACTGCACACTTGAACAAATATTAGTATACTCAGTTGTGTCATACCCCAAATTTTGACCACTAGGATTTCCCATCATTGTGCAAGTCATCATTATAATATGGATGAACCATCATGCCTCATCAATCTCCTCAAAGATGGTTGAGCATTCACTACAATCAAAGATTAGGGTTTTGAGACCTCTTAGAGAATTTAGACAAGGATCAATCAAGAATTGACATGATATTCAACTTGTATAACCTCTCAAACACCTACAAAGGATCAAGAGGACTCCCACACCAAGAATCAAGCACAAGATTGCAGCATTCCAAGTGGATCAAGCCTTAGAATCGCCAGTGTCACCAAATTAGGGTTTTGGTCGCCTGAGGCCTCCAAATGAAAATTTACATCAAGGCTTGAGCCAATGCCTCAATGTATGGTCCTATAATCTCAAAATGATCTCAAGAGCCCATCCACAATTGCAAAATCACCTTGAAGGTCCATCTATAAAAAAATTAGGAATTAGGGTTTTGACCTAATTCAACCCTTGAGTTAACTTGTGAAGTGAGGCATGGCTTGAAGCTTCAAAATGGACTTCAAAGACATCAAATGTATCATATTGACATATTTACAATATTTGATTTACTCAAAGAGCTCAAATCATAAGCCACAAGAACTCAATACCATTTGATCACAAATTAGGGTTTCTAATGAAAAAAGTCAACCCTACCATTGACTGTTGACCTACCCTTGATCCCAAACCTTGGGGAGGGGTCCAAGACATTCCTAAATACCCTTGGAGGCCGTCCATGAAGTTTAATTGAGCCCAAGGATTGATTTCACAAAGGGATCACAAAGTCAAAATTTCATCTGTTGAAAAAGTCAACTGTACAAAAATCCAAGTTTGACTTTTTGGATTTTTGGCCAACCAAGGTTCCTTAACCCTAAAACAATATTAATATGTGATTAGAATCATCATTCATCAAGAAAAATCAAAGAAAGTGAGTTAACTTGTAAAAGGGGTAACCATAAAAAAACTTAGAATTTTTCTAAGTTATGGAACAAAGTGGTTAGGGTACAAACTTCCAAGGACCATAACTTGAGATCCAAGCAACCATTTTGGATGATCCAAACCTGGATTTGTAGGTCTTGCTACACTCTACAAAAGCTTCAACTACATCAAACTCCAATTCCCTCATGGATTTTAAGTTATGGAGTGATCAAAATGGCTAAAAACATGAAAATGACATTTTTCCAACACTTAGTGAAATTTTTCACTAAGTCAAAATCTGCCTTACTTTTTTCAAAATGAAGGGACATTTTTCACCTTGATCCAAGTCAAACCAGGTCTAGGGGTGAACATCAAAGTTAAAGTATGCCATAAGGGCTTTCCAACAAGTACCATATCATCTCCAAATTCAATTTGAGCTGGGAGATACAACCCTTGAAACATGGCATCATGAACTGGTTTTACAAGGCAGAATTGTGCACATTTTCTCGATTTGTCTAAATCTGATAACTCCAAGCCTTGTCATCAATTTGGACACATCAGAGGATCAAATCCAAGGGGGGTGATCTGATCTCCAAGCCTCCCAAGTCCAAGAATCTAGATTAGGCTTGTTATCCCTAAAAAGGCTACAAAGATGCCAAGACTCCAATTTTGTTTCCAAGCATTCAATGGATACACCAAGGTGGCATGAACTGAGCCTATTCCAAGTGAATTCAATCAAGACTTATCTCTGAACTAAAGCTACAAAGCCTGTGCCCTAACCTCAAGGCAATGGCTAGAGGAGACTTGAGATTCCTTTTGCATAACATTGGCCAAAGGCCTGCTGCAGTTTCCATTCACTATTGGTTGCAAAACAAACTTGCTCTACTATAAATAGAGCTCATCTGTGCTCAGTTTGAGTACACCAAAGCACTACAACACTTGCTTTCCTCAAAATCCCTTTCTCTAGGCTAAAATGCCTTCTTTTGCAAGGTATCTCTGAGTTTTTGAGTTAGAGAGCATTTCCATCACAGCTCATGATCCAAACACCTCTAATATGTTGTATCTAAGCTGTTCAAACTCTCATTTGTGACCTGAAACACCAAAATCACAAAGTCCACTTCCAAAACCTCAAAATCGGACTTTTTTCATTTTTCAAGCCATGTCTTGATTCATTCATTTTCAAAACCAGATAAAACCTCAAACACACTTCAAATATCATCCTTGAATTGTCTCAATTGTTTCCCCTCGTCTAGAACACCATTTAAGAGAGTTGCCATATTGGTCACTTTTGCCCCTTTTGCAAGAAAGATCTCAAACTTTTTCCTGAGGATTCCAGCTGGTTCTAATCATTCTAAAAGCTTCTAAGGGATCAATTGAGAGTGTCCAAAGCATCAAATTACTTCTGGCACAAGGAACTTGGCAGATAGCACAAAAAGCTCCAAGAGGTAAGTGCATGACAACTTGAACTCTTTGAATTATGCATTGCTTTGAAGTCCACTGATCATAAACATCTCATACATGTTGTATATGTTGTGTTTGAACCAATTCATCATGTAATTCTTGCCTGTACCATGAGATAACATAGAAAATGCAAATGGTGGCCTATTTCAAAACCACTATCAGGTTTTAAAATGGGGACCTCATTTGAAAAAACTAAGGGCACCATTGGATTCCTTGTGAAATTCTAAGCAGGATATACCTAAATTTTGTCCCAATCCATGGAGAAATGAGAGAGTTACAACCTTCACGTTTTTGGCCCAAGAACTTGCCTTGCCTTGGTCAGGCCTGAAAATTGGTATCCCATATGTATTTATGGGGTGGTTTTGATACACGGATGTATCACCACCCCAGTGGTTGCGCGCGCATGTGTTTGGCTTGGAGGTCTGGGGTTCGAATCCCCCTCGCCCCAGACCCTTTTTTATCACTTTTCCACTTTTTATATTTTTTATATTATTTTCTTAAATGATTTGAAAAATTAATTTCTCTCTCAATTTTAATTATTTTTTATTGGTTCTTTTAGCAAAAAAATCACAAAAATGTTAAAATATTTTATTCCACAAAAAAATCAATTTTATATTATTTATTTAATATAGTTGATATTTTTATTAATAAGTTCATTTTTAATTCTTTTTAAACATTTCAAAAAGGAATTATCATCTTGGAAATCAAAACCAAATAAGTTTTCATTCATCTTGTGATTAAAACATCATTTTTCAAACCTCAACCAAAAAATCACAAGTTGTTTATTCAAACTTATTTGGTGTTTTTGTTAGAACAAGAATTGATTCTACATTCCTAATAGTTTTAATGATAACAAATACTATATTATTATTTAGAACTTGATGCTCCCTAATTTAGTTATTATGATATGTAGGGAAGTTATAAAGTAAAGAAATTCTGAATCGGAAGCAAGAGCACATTCTGCGCTAACAAGTTCTAATCAAGCGAAGTTCTGATATAGAAGTACCACACAAGATCTAATCCAGTAAAGTTCTATTCAAGCGAAGTTCTAATCAAGCGAAGTTCTGATAAAGAATGTTTCACGCTATCAGCACCAGCCGCATTTAAAAGACTCTGATGATCCAGAACTTCATAAATATTCTGATACATTATTATTCATTTAAAAGAGGATCAGCTAGAATCATATGAGATCTCTATCTATGGAAAGCTCATTAAATGAGTTTGATTGACATCCAAAAATAAAGCCCAACGGATCAAAAAGCCATCTATATAAAGGGGATTGTTGAAAGGACGAAGACACAGCTGCTCACATACAAATTTTACTGTTCATCACATTTTCGATTAAAATTTTTGTAAAATCACAGTTGTGATACTGCTTTCTAGAAGCAACCTTTTACACTTTACTTTGTTGTTTTTGTGATTCCTTGAGAAACCAAGTTGTGGTTCTATCTCAAGAAGACATTGACGAAAGTCTTTGTGTTTGTGTAATCAAAGTTTTGATTAGTGGATTAAGACCTCAAAAGAGAGAGGCGAAATCACCTTGGCGGGTGGACTGGAGTAGTTTGAGTTCAAACGAACCAGGATAACCAAACGTGTCATTTTGCCTTAAATTTTTTTTGAAAACCCCAATTCAAACCCCCTTTCTTGTGTTTTTCTTTTCTTCAATTGGTATCAGAGCGCCTGGTTCTGGGTGCAAACACTTAACCGTGTCTGAAAAGATCCTTCAAAGAAAAACACTATGGCGGAACCAGTTCAGAACAACAATGACAAAATCAGTGGAAAACCACCAGTATTTGACGGTGAAAATTTTGAATACTGGAAGGACGTAATCGAAAGTTTCTTTCTGGCTCATGACGGAGATCTCTGGGATATGGTAACAGATAGTTACACTCATCCTGTTGGAAAAGGCGGTTAGAAGATTGAAAGGAAAAATATGTCAGATCAATAAAAGAAAGATTTCAGAAATCATCACAAGGCCAGAACAATCCTCTTAAGTGCTATCTCGCACACAGAATATGAGAAGATTACAAACAGAGAATCAGCTAAACACATGTTTGACTCTCTGAGAATGACGCATGAAGGCAACACTCAAGTCAAAGAGACTAGAGCTCTGGCACTCATCTAGAAGTATGAAGCCTTCAAAATGGAAGAAGATGAAACAATTGAGAAAATGTTCTCAAGGTTTCAAATTCTGGTTGCTGGATTGAAAGTTATGAATAAAGGGTACTCAACAGCAGATCATGTTAAGAAGATTATCAGAAGCTTACCAAAGGCGTGGAGACCCATGGTCACAACATTAAAGCTTTCCAAGAACCTCAACGAAATATCTCTTAAAGAACTGATCAGCTCTCTAAGAAGTCACGAGATAGAACTAGAAGAAGATGAACCTCAGAAGAAAGGTAAGTCTGTTGCTCTTAAATCTAATAACAAATATGAAACTAAAGCTTTTCAGGCAGAAGAAGAAAGCTCTGGTGGCTCCTCAGAAGAAGATGAACTATCACTCCTCTCCAGAAGAGTCCAACAACTATGGAAAAATAGACAAAGGAAATTTAGAAACTCTAGAAGATCAAGCAGTTATTCTGAACCATCTTCTGGCCACAAAAAGTCAAGAAACAAAGAGGTGGTGTGTTACGAATGCAAGGAACCTGGACACTACAAAAGTGATTGTCCTAAGCTGCAGAAAGAAAAGCCAAAGAAGAAGTTTAACAAGGAAAGAAAGATGATCCAATCAGAACAAGATCATCATTCAAGAAGACTGAAGAATCTCTCATGGGATTAGTCTCTCTGGTTGAACCCACTTCTATTGACGAAGCACTCTCAGACAATGATTGGATACTCGCAATGCAGGAAGAATTGAATCAGTTCACCAGAAACGACATATGGGATCTAGTTCCTAAACCCAAAGGCTTCAACATCATTGGAACCAAATGGGTCTTCAGAAACAAACTGAATGAACAAGGAGAAGTTGTCAGAAACAAAGCACGACTGGTTGCACAAGGTTATAGTCAGTAAGAAGGGATAGACTATAGAGAAACCTTTGCTCCAGTCGCAAGGTTAGAATCTATCAGACTTTTAATTTCATTTGCTGTAAATAATGACATCACTCTTTATCAGATGGATGTCAAAAGTGCATTTTTAAATGGTTACATTGATGAAGAAGTTTATGTACATCAACCCCCTGGTTTTGAAAACACAAAACATCCAGAATATGTTTATAAACTCAAGAAATCGTTATATGGTCTAAAGCAAGCTCCCAGAGCTTGGTATGAGAGACTAAGTAACTTTCTCTTAGAAAATGATTTTATCAGAGGGAAGGTGGACACAACTATATTCTGTAAGTCATTTAAAAATCACATTCTGATCTGTCAAATATACGTAGATGATATAATTTTTGGATCTACTAAAAGCTCCTTGGGCAAAGAATTTGCTAAGACTATGCAGGCAGAATTTGAAATGAGCTTAATGGGAGAACTCAAGTTTTTCTTGGGAATTCAAATCAATCAAACTCCAGAAGGAACTTACATACATCAAAGCAAGTATGTCAGAGATTTTCTGAAGAAATTTGACATGTCAGAAAGTAAGCCTTCCAAAACTCCTATGCATCCCACTTGCATTCTGGAAAAGGATGAGGTAAGTAAGAAAGTAGAACAGAAGCTCTACAGAGGTATGATTGGTTCTCTCCTTTATTTAACTGCTTCAAGACCTGATATTGTCTATAGCGTCTGTCTTTGTGCTAGATTCCAATCAGATCCTAGAGAATCCCACTTAACAGCAGTTAAGCGAATTTTCAGATATCTGAAAGGTACTACTAATCTTGGTCTTTGCTATAGAAAGTCCAGAGAATACAAATTGGTAGGATACTGCGACGCTGACTTTACTAGAGATAGAATAGAAAGAAAAAGTACCTCTGGAAGCTGCCAGTTTCTGGGAGACAACTTAATCTCTTGGTCCAGGAAAAGACAATCCACCATTGCACTATCAACTGCTGAAGCTGAATATATAGTTGCAGCTGGATGCAGTACTCAGATGCTCTGGATGAAGAATCAGCTTGAAGATTTTCACATTTACGAGAGTAACATCCATATCCTCTGTAACAATACTTCTGCCATCTGTCTTTCTAAAAATCCTATTTTGCATTCTAGGGCTAAACATATAGAAATTAAACATCACTTCATTAGGGACTATACTCAGAAGGGAATTCTTTGTTTAAAATTTATAGACACAGACCATCAATGGGCTGATGTTTTCACCAAACCCCTTGCTGAAGATAGATTTAATTTCATTCTGAAAAATCTTTGTATGGAATTATGTCCAGAATGAAAATGTAATTTCTATATTTTCAACTCTTAGAATTTTTGTTTTGTGAACATCTGACCAATAATTCTTCAGAAGTGAGAAGAAAGATTGTCTCAGAATCTATTCAAAAGATCTGAACTTTTCATTTCAAGGATAGATCACTAAGTTCACTCTAGCAAACACCTGTCAACCTACGATCCAGATATTTCTCTGAAGTGGAACACGTGTCAAACTCTGGAAAACTGAAACGGCTGTGTTGACATATCGAGGCGCCAAGTCACATCGGTAACTGTTCCCAAAATTTTCACGCTATCTCCCTTGTCAGAAATCATTACAGCTATTAATCATTATGTTTATTGTCTTTAATTGCTATTTAATTTTTTTTGGTCACTCTTATATATATGTCACTTCTAACACCCTCACACGCTCACTATCACTCACCTTGCTCTCTCACTTTCTCCTTCTTATTTGCAATTCTTGTTTTGTTTTCTACAATTCTTGTTCCTCTGTGTGTTCTCCAAAACCCTAAGTCTGTGAACAATGGCCTCCTGCTCTCAACAAGAGATGTCTCAAGAATCTGCTGACCAAATCAATGAAGAAAGGTACGTTGAGCCTTCGAGAACTCTTCTCACTCCCATTGCCTCTCTTGAAGTTCTCTGCGAACTCATCGTGGATTTTGAAAGCATGAAAGAAAATGGGTATGACCTTACTCCTGAGGTTGAGTTTCAAGGATGGACCAAGTACTTGAATCGCTTAATGGGTCCAGTTTTCCCCAAACTTGTTAAGGAATTCTGGATTTTTGCATCTGTCTCAAATCATCAAGTTACTTCGTATGTAATGGGAAAGAAGATTGTCATCACTGAAGATCTTATTGGTAAACTAATTGATCATGATGGATTAGGAATTAGATGCAGTGAGATGGAAAAGAGCTCTGACCTAAAAACTATCTCAAAGGAAATCTTCACCTCCGGACAACACTCCAACAAAATCAAAGACCTAAAGGATCGTCACAGAATTTGGGCCAGAATCATTCTAGGTTGCATCTATCATAGGAAACCTACAAGCTCTTCTGACTACATCAACAACGATCAACAGTACCTTCTGTACCTCATCTCCACCTATACAAAAGTAAATCTTCCTCACAGTTTATTCAATCATCTGAAGAATAGTGTCAAGGAAACAAGAGAATACGAAAGAACCAAGAGAGATTGGATCCCTCTAGGTAGACTAATCTCAGATATTCTAATAGAGAATAAGCTGATAGAACACCTGACTGAAGCTCAGAAAATCTCTGATCTAGAAACTATTGCTGGAAGACCTCTCAATGCAAAGAACCTCAAGAAGATGAAAATCATTGAGACCATCAAGAAGGATCCAACCCAACTCACTAAGGAAGTCATCACCACCAGGAAAATACCTCTGAAAGATTTTCCTCTCTTCTCAGCAGATACTCATCCAGAAATTGTTCTCAGATATCTGGATGCGTGTAAATCTGATGGAACCATTCCAAAGGTTACCTTTCAACATCTCAGGCAAGCACCTCCATAAGTTGCCACCAGAATATCAAGAAAAAGGAAAGCCTCTGAAGGAACTCCTCAGAAAACCCCCAAAGCTGCTAAAAAGAAAGGTAACTCGTCTTTCATTTCTGTCGTCGAATCCATATTGGTATCCACATCTGAAACCTCATCTTCTCCCAAACCTTCTGAAAATCCATCACCATCGCCACAAACCCTTGACGATTTTGACATCGACATTGACCCCACTCCTTCTGATTTTATTGACCCACAACCAGAACTTGCACAAGTTCTGTCTGACATTGATCTTGAACCTCTCTTCACTGCTCCCCAACCAGAAAATCAAATTCAAAATTCTGAACCTTTCCCAAACACCTCTATTCCTGGTATCAACTGTCCTCTCAACTTCCTTCAACCCTCACATAATTTCACCAGTTCCCCACAAGATGTCATCACTCCAGAAAATACATCACCTACCTCTCTCATTCTCATTTCTGACTCTCCTTCAACAAATCCCTCATAAGATCCCCTCAGAACTATAATTGACTTAAAAGCTCTAGACAAACTTGCCTCAACCTCTCATAAAATAGCCATTCCCAAATCAAAACCAAAAACCTCCAACACAGATGTTGGTAACTCTTTATTGGCATTCGAGGTAGAAATGCAGGAATGGATTAACTTTCTGAAGCAGGGTTGTATGGAGAATCTGAATCCAGCTGCTTCTGACTATCTCTAGACAAAATTCAGAAAGTGGTTTAATACTGAATCTCAGAAGATGAAGGAACTCAGCTATGACATAGCTCAACAGAACTTCTATGACCATATGAAGATCTTCAATGAGCAGGTTCTAAGATTCTGGGAAAAGAAACCCATTCTTCATCTAGGCTGGAAAACCCCTATGGTTTTAGAACCTCAGGAAGAAATCTCCGAACATCAAACTCTGGTAATTGCTGAAGTCGAAGAAAAATCACCTGAAGCCTCTCCTAAGAAAGATTCTGCTAAAAGCTCAGAGGATTTGGTACCTTCTGTCGAGTCAACTTCATCCTCTCTAGTGCTGAAAACTCTGGATGAGTTGAAGAAAGAGAATGAGGCAGTAAGAAAAATATTGGACAAACAGGATGAAACAAACGCAGAAATTAAAGGGATGCTTGGCAAGCAAGAAGAATCCGCTAGTCAGATCAAAGGCCTTCTGGAAGCATTGTTCACAAAACTTCCACCTGCTCCTCAACCTTAGATTCTTTTATGTTTCTATTATCTTGCTTATTTTGTGCTATTATCTTGCTCATGTTGTTTACTTGTGTTATCTGCTTCTTATCTATGTATTTTTTTGCTTTTTGATTAATGACAAAAAAGGGGGAGAACGTAGAATATTTTGAAATATAACAGTGCACCGGGACTATGTCTCGAACATTTTAACCTCTCTGTTTCCACATATTGTTAAGTAAGCAGGAAAATGACAATCAGAACTTCCTATCAAAAAGCTTAAAACAAAACATCTTCAAGGAAGTCTTCAACTCAGGGGGAGTCCTTTATACTCCATACTCTTTTAATTGATTATCAAAATATAAGTTTTTGTCATCATCAAAAAGGGGGAGATTGTTAGAACAAGAATTAATTCTACATTCCTAATAGTTTTGATGATAACAAAAACTATATTATTATTTAGAACTTGATGCTCCCTAATTTAGTCATTATGATATGTAGGGAAGTTATAAAGTAAAGAAATTCTGAATCGGAAGCAAGAGCACATTCTGCGCTAACAAGTTCTAATCAAGCGAAGTTCTGATATAGAAGTATCACACAAGATCTAATCCAGTAAAGTTCTAATCAAGCGAAGTTCTAATTAAGCGAAGTTCTAATCAAGCGAAGTTCTGATAAAGAATGTTTCACGCTATCAGCACCAGCCGCATTTAAAAGACTCTAATGATCCAGAACTTCACGAATATTCTGATACGTTATTATTCATTTAAAAGAGGATCAGCTAGAATCAGATGAGATCTCTATCTATGGAAAGCTCATTAAATGAGTTTGATTGACATCCAAAAATAAAGCCCAACGGATCAAAAAGCCATCTATATAAAGGGGATTGTTGAAAGGACGAAGACACAGCTGCTCACATACAAATCTTACTGTTCATCACATTTTCGATTAAAATTTTTGTAAAATCACAGTTGTGATACTGCTTTCTAGAAGCAACCTTTTACATTTTACTTTACTGTTTTTGTGATTCCTTGAGAAACCAAGTTGTGGTTCTATCTTAAGAAGACATTGACGAAAGTCTTTGTGTTTGTGTAATCAAAGTTTTGATTAGTGGATTAAGACCTCAAGAGAGAGAGAGGGGAAATCACCTTGGCGGGTGGACTGGAGTAGTTTGAGTTCAAACGAACCAGGATAACCAAACGTGTCATTTTGCCTTAAATTTTTTTTGAAAACCCCAATTCAAACCCCCTTTCTTGTGTTTTTCTTTTCTTCAGTTTTTATCATTTTCATTAATTTTCTCTGAATGATTACTTTAAAAAATGATGAAATTAGGGTTTTTTTGATTTTCACCCTAACAAATCTTTTTTAAACATCTTTGGGCCTCTAATAGAGTGTAAGACCCAATCCTTTGTAAATAAAAACCATTTTTGACCTCAGATGTTGTTTAAGTCCCACTGTATTTTCAAAATCACGGCGCGGTCATCGTTTTTTAAAACAAAATCATCTAGGTCTCCCCTCGTGTTGTAAGTCTCATCTTTCTTTTTCAAAACATCTTTGGGCCTCTTGAAAGAGTGTAAGACCCAACCCTTTTGTAAATAAACCTTTTTGGGCCTCAGTCGTTGTGTAAGTCCCGATACGATCTTCAAAACAACGGTGCAATCACTGTTAAACCTTGGGCCTCTCCTTGAGTATAAGCCCCAACAATCTTTTCAAAGCAACTTCTCTTTTTGATTTAGGTTCTAATATACTGTTGTTATCAAAACTTTCTTTAATTTCTTTGAACAACTAACAATACAGCATGGAAGCTTGCTCGCCTGTAAGTTTTTATCAGCTTTCATTTACTCGCTTTAATATATATAACTGTATTGTGGGAAGCTGCTCCTCTGTAAGTCCTTCTTTTATATCCTTTTTAATACTGGTCATATATCAATTGTATATATACTAGTATACCTATTTAGAGTTTTCCCCAACAACTAGGTCTAGAACTAGGTAAAGCCAGTTGGTCACTCTTTAAATACAGTCAAAACTAGATCCACATAGGATTTCCATATACAGTCTTGCCTTCTATTGGGCTTAAACAATATGGAACAAAGAGAAAGGCAGTATTCTCGATGAACCTTTTCTCAGACTGTCACTATTAGAAATTGTCAAAGAAGTTCATTTCCCTAGAGAAGATTAATTCTCGGTGAAACCTCTCTTGAATTTCTTCAAACCCTAGAGCTGTTCACTAAAGAAAAGATTATTCTCGGTGAAACTTTTCTTTAACTCTTCTTAGGTTTGGGACCCACTGGCTTCCTAAAAGCATCCCCGCCTCCTCTTGGGCTTTGTACAAGGACCCTCCGGCTTCTTTGAAGTTCTCATGCTTTCTCTTGGGCTTAATACAAGGACCCTGAAGACCTCTTAAAGGTAGAGGACAGAACTTAGTCATCCTTCGATAGAGCAGTCTTTCCAGTTTCAAATCTCAAACCATTTAGGGTTGATTCTCATCCCTAAAAAACACTTGCCTCCTCTTGGGCATCATGCAAAGATCAACCTTCTCATACCAATAGACTTGGACAGTCTAAATCTCCTCTTGAGTCTCCAAGACATTCTCAAGTTCCCTACAAACATAGGAGAAACCCCGGTCATTCTGGATCAATCTCCAGTAGAGTTAAAACCCATGGGTTCTAAAACCCAGTCTCTCTCCTAAAAATCCCCCAGCCAGGGTCAGTTTATCATCAGTATAACACTATCCCAAATCAGAACCTCAAGGCATCTGATACCTCAACTCTTTTGGAACCCTCATCAAGAGTTGATTCCCCATTGGGACCTACCTCCGGATCTCAATAATACCCAGCAAAAGATAGCCTCCTCTTAGGCTTTGTATAATGTTCTTTCCTCAACAAAGTTAGCCTCCTCTTGGGCTTTGTACAATGATTCTCCCCAGCGGATCTAACCTTTTCAGTCTCTCTTGTTGAGTCAATCACCTTTTTAGACTCTCTTGTTGAGTCTGTCAACTTTCAGACTCTCTTGTTGAGTTAATCACCTTTCAGTACTCTCTTGTTGAGTCAACCCTTTTAGCCTCAATCTCGGGCTTT
Organism: Lathyrus tuberosus; assembly: GCA_022829125.1. Taxonomy (NCBI): domain Eukaryota; kingdom Viridiplantae; phylum Streptophyta; class Magnoliopsida; order Fabales; family Fabaceae; genus Lathyrus; species Lathyrus tuberosus. Next base: position 2,575,743 of record JALAZF010000481.1, on the reverse strand, counting down.
GTACGAGATAGATAAAAACACTCTCTTGTTGAGTCAATCTTTGCCAGCCTCCTTTCAGGCTCGATATAAGGATTTACCCTAGCAGAAGTTAGCCTCCTCTTAGGCTTTGTATAATGATTTCTCCAGCTTGTTCAGCCACAATTCTGGGCTTCGTACATGATAGATAAAAGCACTCTCTTGTTGAGTCAAAACCTTTTTAGCCTCAATCTTGGGCATTGTACAAGACATAAATCTTCATAACCTTCTCTTAAGCTCGGGACAAATTTCTTCCCCAGCAGAGTCAAATCCTCCCAGACTTCCTTTAGGCTTTGAGAAATAAATTTCCGAAGCTGAGTCAAACTTATTTCAGCCTCAATCTTGGGTTTTGTACAAGACAGATAATGCTCTCCCGAAGAGTTAAACTCATTTCAGCCTCTATCTTAGGCTTTGTACGAGATACCTAAAATATCCTTAACCGAGTCAATAAAGTCTCCGTTCAGCCTCAAATCTTGGGCTTTGTACAAGACAGATAAAGATTTCTTTCCCACTAAGTCAGTTTCTTTTCAGCCTCAATCTTGGGCTTTGTACAAGACACATACAAACCCTCCCCGACGGAGTCAAACTCTTTTTAGCCTCAATCCTCGGCTTTGTACAAGATAGACAGAACATTTTACCTGAAAAAGTCAAACTTTTAGCCTCCTCTGAGGCTTTGTATAATGATATCCCCAAAGAGTCAACCTCTCTATTTTAGCCTCAATCTTGGGCTTGCACAAGACATATAAACACTCTCTTGTTGAGTCGGTCATTTTCAGCCTCCTCTTAGGTTTTGTATAAGGACTTCTCCAGTGGAGTCAATCAACCTCTTAGCTTCAACCTTGGACTTTGATCAAGGCACACAAAAATCCACACCCCCTCAGAGGAAATCAAAATATCTCTGTAGGAAGTCACTTCTCTATTTATCACTTATCAAAACAGACATTCAAAACAAACCCTAATCCCCGATAACTGCTGTAAGAGGCACACTTGTTGATTCAAATATCCAAGTTGTTGTCCATCTATTATCATGGTAAACCCTTTCTTTCATCTAATTGCTGTAAGCGGCAAGCCTCTGGATTATTTACATCCACGCCACTGTCCCTCTCTTAGTATGAAAATGTCCTAAGGAAAAATGGCATTGCTCTAAACTGAGTTAAAGTTTTCCCCTTCAGGACAAATCCCTTATAAAGGAAATTATGGAATTGTTGGATTCACATATCCCAGTTAAAGTAATCCTCCTTTATAAACAGTCATCCAATAGTTGTGATAAACAGACCGGATGTCTCCCTTTAGAGATGACAAGTTCTCTCTCAGTCAAACCTTTTAGCTTCAATCTTGGGCTTTGAACAAGACACAAATAAACCTTTTAGCTTCAATCTTGGGCTTTGAACAAGACACCAAAATAATATCTTTTTCCTCCCTTAGAATAGGAGGAACTAGGATTGCTCTGATTTCCCTGTTTCGTTTAAACGGGAATACGTAGGCATAAGATTGTGAAATCTTAGCTGGCATACTAACCAAAAACTCTAGGTCCAGTACCTTCACACATCAATCAAACTTAGGTCCAGTACCTTACCAAAAACATCAGAAAAACCCAAACATCAACAAAAACTCACTCTCTCACTCATACTTTCCCAAGAAAATTTCCCAGCCCCTTAGCGGATAAACACCATCAAGTATAAAGCGAAACCTAAAGCTAACAACCTGTGGATAACCACATATAGGATGGGTAATTGACAACTCCCCATCGTATAACCTGACCCCGGCTCCCCGAATCTCTTTAAGCGTTTGTTCAGTTAAACATTCGCATGCAAGGTTAGTTTTAGATATCTTCCCTTTCCCTTCCAGCTTCACGGGATAAATAAGAAATCAGAAAGTAGCACCCCCTCCTCTTCATTGAGGAGAAAACCCAAATTTTACGATAAGGTGGTCGCGTCACCGACAAAAATCACGCGCTACAAGTTATTCTTTAAATATTTTGTTATCATCAAAACCTAAGGGATATGGGACAAACTAATTTTGGTCCAACGATCTCCCCCTTTATGATGATGACAAACATAAGTATTTAAGAACAATGGTTGATAATTTAATTAACTAGTTGACAGCAGGGTCTGAGATTTGTAAGATCCCCTAAGTCTAATAGTCCATAGGGTTAGGTTTGTAAGCTCCCACTAAGTCCTATACAGGGCAATTAAATTTAAACATTTAAACCACATATTTAATTTTTCAGAATTCAAGAGAAAAAATAACTGTCAGATTTCAAGTGCTTAAATACTTCTATATCTAATCCCCCTTTTGTCATCAACAAAAAATAAGGAAATAGAAAAGACACTGAAGAAAAATATTTTCTTACAAGCGGAAAAAGTAGATGTCAGAAAAAGTATTCAAGAAAAAATTTTTAGGATGTAACCAGAACATGATAAAAATAGTTTCAAAACATATTTTATTTCCCCTTAAAAAATTGCGAATTAATTTGAACGGTTCGTAAACAACTTCTGCACTTCTCAAGATGGTCAAAACAGGCTCTTTCATCTAGGCTTTGAGAGTGTCGCTACATGAAAAACAACCGGCAAAGACACATAGTCGCCATCGAACTTTATTTATCCCAACGAGGAAAGGAAAACATCGAGAAAACCTCTTAAGGGAAAGAAAATGGTCTAGCAACCAAATTTGGGGTTCGGGAGTCGATTACGCAAGAGGAAGGTGTTAGCACCCCTCGCGTATGTTGTACTCAACGAGATTCACTCTTGTTGTTCTAATCAAAGGGTATGTATATCTAAAGTTAACTTTCTAAGGGAAATCATGAATGAAAAGGGAAAAAAGGGGGCTCGCCAGGATCTCGCAATATTGTGTCTACGTATTCCCACATGCAATTGGAAAGTCAGAGCAATCATAGTTCGAAGGACTACGGTAAAAAAAAGGAAGGTTGCTCGCCAAGGATTGGGGCCTTTGTGCCTATGTATTCTCAACAGGTATGAGAAATCAGAGCGTCCATAGTTCGTGGGACTACGGGTTGGTGGGTGTTTTTTATGGACGATACTAACGTTCACATTCTAGCAATTAGGTTTTGCCGTTCGCACGTGAGGAGACTTACGCTTTAGCTTGTATTGCGGTAGAATGAAAATAATATGTCCTTTCTGAAAAGGTTTTTGAAGAGAAAATCCCGAAGGACAAAATGATTTGCATTTGTTGAAGTGTTTTTGTTAAGATATGAATCAAATGATTTGAGAACGTATTATACTAAAGTCTATGACGATGAGAACGAATATTTTGTACAAATAAGCCAAACGTCTCATCTACAAAATACTCTAAGAAGAGGTAAGGAAAACTCTCACTCATCTTTTCTCATGTGTGTAAGGCTCGTGACATATCATACGTATGGTCTTAATTAAGTGATTTTTGGATTTTTGATGCAAGAAAAGATTTGGATGCAAAAGAAAGAAAAAACGGGGGGAACTGGATCCTAAGTGTTATCATGCAAAGTGGTCCTAAGGTTGAGACAAAAGGGAAAATCTATCCTATTGTGATCATGAAAGATGGATCTAAATTATATCCTACCTCAATCTTAATCAAAGATTAATTTGAACTAGGAGATTCTAGGGGAACATGTACACATAAGCAAGCAAATAAATCAAGACACAATTCAAGCATCAAGAAATAAGAGTATACCAAGGATCAACGTCAAGAATTAATTACAACCAAGGCATCAAGAATTAATCAAGATATGCGTCAAGAATTTCATGACATCTAGATTTAATCACGATTTATTAAAACTCCTAATCAACAATTAATAACAACTTCTAATTGACAATCAACAAAACTCTTGGTCAAAGATTAACAAAAAACTAACAACAATTATTAAGAATTAATCAACCATTATCAAGGAATCCTAATCAAAATAAATGCCAAAAATTTTAACAAAAACTAATATCAAGACTAAACCACAATTAATATTAAGACTAATAAAATTAACAAAGCTCTAATCGAAATCAAGAAAAAATAAAGTCATCAAAATTAATCAAAGAAAATTTCAAACAATCATGGAGAAATCAATCAAAATTGATATGAAACAAAAAAAACTTAAGGAATCATGAAAAATTAACAAAAAAAAAAACGTAAGTAACCATTAACAAAAATCTTAAGGAATAATTAAAAAAAAAATCTTAAGGAATAATTAACAAAAACAAGGAGGAGTGCAGGGAGTGCATTCAATGGGCATTTAAGCCTAAATATATATAATGCAGATCAAAGAAGAATAAATAAAAAACTCAAAAACTCAGACACAATTTCCTTTTTACTCAGACCAACTCCAACGGTTGGTTCTTCAGCTTGGAGCTCTAGCCTGGCAATGAAAATGCAGCGTTTTTCAACTTTTATGCTGGATGAAGTTTAACAACATGTCAAACGCTTTAAAGCCAAGCACCAGTTGGTTTAATTAAAATAATAATATAATGAAAAGTTAATTAAATTAAATAATAATAAAATTCAAAATAAATGCTAATGAAAATTAAATACCAAATTCCTCCAACGGCTCTTTTGCAGCTGTTGCTCCCAACGGCTATTTTTTTTTCTTTTTTTAATATTTTAGTTAATTATAAATAAACACATATGAAAAAGTGTACACACAAATTTTCTCTCACACTTTTATTTTCTCGCACAATTTTATCATTTTACTCTTCATTTGTAAAATTTTGTCTTACAATTTCATCATTTTACTTCAAATTAAAATTGTTTAGGCCAAATGGATCCTAATCATTTTCATTATCAACAAGCTATGTTTAATTACATGCAAAATTATCAAAATCCTAATCCTTAAAATTCTCAAACTCCATCGGTGTCAACAAACCCCGCCATATTTTTTTCGTCACCAAACAATCCAAATATGTTTCCTAGACCTGAAGTTCCACCATTTTCTACTCAAGTTGGTGCTGAAAAAGAAGAAAGGGTTGTCGTTAAAAAAAATCTCAAGAGCAATTTACAAGGGATGAGGATATACTTCTTATCCAATCATGGCTTAATGTTTTAAAGGATCCAATTGTGGGAGTTGATCAAAAAGCTGAGAGTTTTTGGTATAGAATTGCTGCAAATTATAACCAGTATCGCGGAAAATTGCGGGAAAAGTTAGGGGGGCAATTAAAATGTCGATGGAATCGAATAAATGGCTCAGTTCAAAAATTTATTGGGTGTTACAAACAAGTTGTTAATGGAAAGAAAAGTGGGACATCAGACAACGATGTCATGGCCGCTGCACATGCTTTTTTTACTCAGGATGACGGTACAACATTCAATCTTGAGTACGCATGACGATTGTTAAAAGATGAACCTAAATGGATGGGAGAATTGATTGGAAGTTCTTCAAAAATAACAAAGACTTCTGCTAATACGACATCATCGGCTAACCGAGATACACCTTCAAGTAATGAGTTTAATTCATCATCACCAATGGAGCATCCAATGGGACAAAAAGCAGCAAAAAGGAAGGGTAAGGCAAAGGAAATTCCAAATGCAACACAAGATGCAAGGAATAAAAGAGCAGTAACAATGGAAAGACTAGCACAATGTAAGGAGGACGAGATAGATTTAAAGGTAGTGCAAATGATGATGAAAGACACTTCTACTATGAGCGATAGTCAACGAGATATTCATGAAAAATATTGTAATAAGATGAAAAAAAATATGGAATGTAGTTAGTATCACTTATGTAAAATGGTCATTAGTACCACTTTAATTTATCATAACCTATGTAAAATGGTCATTAGTACCACTTTAATTTATCATAACCTATGTAAAATTGTCATTAGTACCACTTTAATTTATCATAACCTATGTAAAATGGTCATTAGTACCACTTTAAATTATAATAAATATTATGTTATTTAAACTAGCTGTTATTCAAACTAGTTGTTATTCAAACTAGCCGTTATTCAAACTAGCCGTTATTCAAACTAGCCGTTATTCAAACCATTATATATACTACCACGTATGTCATTGTTTTCTCATTCTCGTCTTATTCTTCTCATTTTTCTCTCATTCTTTACTCACTAAATGGATTCAGACAATTCAGATAATTACGATCAAGAATTTTGGGAGTTGGTTGAAGAAGAATTTATGGACGACAGTGATGAAGAACAACAGCTTCAGAATGAACGTCACTCTGGAATAACAACGGTAGATCGAGGTCGTGAAGAAGGGCACAATCGATTATTCAATGACTACTTCTCGGAAAACCCAGTATTCACAGATGTTCAATTTCGAAGAAGGTTCAGAATGCATAGGCATGTATTTCTTCGAATTGTAGATGCCCTTGGAAATCATGATGAATATTTCCAAATGAGGGTCGATGCAACTGGTAAAATGGGTCTTTCACCATTGTAGAAATGTACATATGCTATTCGTATGTTGGCGTATGGGTCTCCTACTGACCTTGTAGACGAATATGTTTAAATCGGTGAAAGCACTTCAATTGAGTGCTTACAAAGATTCGTTAAGGGCATGAATGTTGTATTTGGGGCTGAGTATTTGAGAAAGCCTAACAACACTGAAGTTGAACATCTTTTACAAATGGGAGATTCACGTGGCTTTCCAGGTATGTTGGGTTACATTGATTGTATGCATTGGGTATGGAAAAATTGTCCTGTTGCATGGAAAGGACAGTTTTGTCGAGGTGATCATGGTAAGCCCACAATCATGCTTGAAGCATTGGCATCACAAGACTTATGGATTTGGCATACTTTTTTTGGTATTGCAGGTTCAAACAATGACATTAATGTGCTAAACCAATCCAACGTGTTTAACGATATTTTGGAAGGACATGCTCCTAATGTGCAATATACAATTAATGGGACACTATATAATATGGGGTATTAGTTAGCAGATGGTATATATCCTGAGTGGGCTACATTTGTCAAGACGATTTCAGTACCACAGGGAGAAAAGAAAAAATTATTTGCTCAACATCAAGAATCGGCTAGAAAAGATGTGGAGCGGGCATTTGGAGTGCTTCAATCTCGATTTGCAATTATACGTGGCCCAGCGCGTGCCTGGCACATGGACACCCTCAAGCATACCATATATGCCTGCATCATATTGCACAACATGATTGTGGAAGACGAACGACATACATATGGAGGTAATTTTGATTACTCTTATGATAATATGGATATCAACAACTCAACAACTGAAACATTTAGCGGTCCTCATCCGAATCTTGCAACAAGACTACAAAGAAGAGCAAGTATTCGTGAAAAACAAGTTCATCATAAACTTCAAGGAGATCTAGTCGAATATATTTGGGAACGTTTTGGACATGAAGATGATGAAATTTAAGTTTGATTAATTAAGTGATGTTATTTATTTTTATTGTTTTTAATTATATATCATGTATTTGAGATTAATTTTAATTATCATTTTAAATTATAAGTTTAATTTAATTTTATTTATTTTATATCAAATTTAATTTAAATAATTAAAATTATTATTTTAATTAATATAAAATTTAATATGAATAAAATATTAATATATAAAGTAAAGTTGTGGGACCCAATATGAGTTCTTCAGAGTTGTACCATTGGAGTGAAAAACTAGTTGAGTTGCTTCAAGCTGACGTGGCTTAATAGGTCCCACAAAGAACCCAAAAATGGGTTCACGGTTGGAGATGCTCTCACGCGCTCACTTTCAGTGCTTTCACTGTTGTACTCAATCCACTGTCCTTAATCCCTTTTACTCTGAGCCTTTCAAACCATCAAATCCCAGTTTCATTGCCATTGGAACAGTAAGATGAAGCATCTTCTTCGGCATTCGGTTTCTAACTTTCTGATACTCCCTCTGTCCTTCGAAGCTTGAACTGACTCCCTGAAATGGTTGCGACAACTACTTCTTGATGCTGTTATCAAAAAGGGGGAAAGAGACACGTCAAGAAGGGAGGTTGGTGGAGTTTTTTCCAGCACGGACGGATTAAAGAGACTGAGGGTGAAACGAGTTCATTTGAAGGTGGTGTGTTTAGCAAAAATGTTTTGTTACTGGAACGATTAGAAGTGGAGCGGGTCTGTCATTGGCATAGTTTTTGTATGAGTGAAGAAATGAAGAAAACGACGGAGGAGCGGTTGTTTGGGTGTCATGTGAGTGAGTAGTCGCGAAAGGTATGGTGAAAGGGGTTGTAGTAACAGTGGCTGAGAAATAGATAAACGATGATGGTACTTTTTGGGTTGAGGTTTTTGCCAAGGATTGTTCTTGTGTGCAGGAAATATGAGAGCAGAGAGGATATTGTTTTCATGTTTCCTTGCTGAGTTTACAATGAGATAGAAAAAAAAGGTGAATAGGTTTTTGTTTTATTTTATGTGAAAGAGAACTTGATTTTATGAGATGAGTGTGGTATAAATATAGTTTTTTTTAAGTGAATAAATGATGATGTTTATGGAGAAGAAGGGTAGTATGAAGATTGTATGTAAGAGAGGAAAAGAGTGGATGTTGTGTTGTAAGAGAAGAAGAGAGTTGATGTTTTTGTGTTGTTTTATGGAGTTGAAGAGTGAAGAGAAAATGTTGTTGAAGAAGAAGAGGAAAGGTGGTTTGATGGAGATAATGGGTGTTAAGATGAGTGAGAAGCTGAATCAATTTCATGAGAGAGGAGAGTATTTTTCGTCAAGTGAGGTTAAAGATGTGGGAAGTGTTTATGATGAATGGTGAGGGTCCTGAGCGTGATTTCAATTGAGAGAGGGGAAGTTAGTCATGTGTATTTGACAAGAATATCATGTTAGGCATTGAGGTATATGGAGGTGGTTATGAGGGATGTTCATATCAAATATGCAGGCGGAAGGCGTATGAAGGGTTTTATGTGAAGAGTGTGAGGTAGAGATTTTTGTTGTTGTGGTATGCTTATGTATCTTTATACTAAATGAGCTATTTTTGTTTCTATCTTTTTTTTCCACTTGATCACTCATAAATGAGCTCTTTTCGTTTCTATCTTTATACTAAACGAGTAAATAGTCTGGTATCGAAATGTTCGAAAAAATAAAATGAACCAACCAAAATGATCAGCGCGAAATAAACGATTCAAAAAAACACAGCGTTTGGTCAGATTTTAAAGTAAATTTCCCCGGTTAAAAGGCTCATACTGATCAAATTTTGACCAAAAAGCAGTTGAAAAATTAAAACGAGCACTCTAGGTTAAACTACGCGGAACATGGATTAATATAACTGACATCTGTAAGCTCAATTTTGAAACTTTTCGTCCAATGATTTTTTGCACAGTTGACATTCAATTTGACTGATTCGACTGTAAATCCGACAAGTTTATTCTGACTGAGAATTTGGGCATTATGTGTGATTAAAGACATGTTATACTATACAGATGATGCAAAGTGAAAATACAAGTCAGATGAATGCAAGTTTTAAAATGCCTGATCAAAATTTGGTGTATGACAGCTGCCCCTATTTTATCTTCTTGGACCTAAAGATATGAATAGCAACGGCTTTCAGAAATTCAAGGTAGAAGAGGATTAAATACTAGATTACCCAGAATTTTGACCGATTGGAAAAGGGATAGATGCAGTGATATACTTGAGATGCAAATGGATGGTATGCTATAGATTCAAGGTATTCTGTAGTAGGAACATAGTGTCGCAACTGCAAAAATCAACCGGCGAAATAGACAGAAGAGTCGCCACTGAATGTTATTTATCCTGACACAGGGAAAGGAAATGATCGAAGAAAACCTGAAGAAGGGAAACATATGGTCATCACAACCATAGTATGGGTTCGGGAGTCGGTTACGTGAGAGGAAGGTATTAGCACCCCCTCGCGTCCATCGTTCTCGATGGGATCCACGCTTGTTGTTCTGATCAAAGGGTGTAGGTATATGAAGCTCCACTGCTATCTGGAAAGGAACAAAATGAAAAACGGAGAAACGGGGAAAAGCAAACAAAAGATGACTCGATAGGACATCGTCATCCTAGGCCTACGTATTCCCTCGGGAATGGGAAATTCAGAGTCAACGTAGTTTGGAGAACTACGGGTTTGATGGGGGGAGGTTGTTTGCCAAGACATCGTCGTCTTGTGCCTATGTATCCTTAATCGGACGAGAGAGAGAGAGAGGAAATCAGAGCAGTCGTAGTTCGACCTACTGGTATTTGTTTGTTTGTGTTTTTTAGGTGGATGACGCTAACGTTCGCGTTCTAGCAGTTTAGGTGTTGTCACTCGTTGCGTAGAGACTTACGCGTTTACCTGTTTGCGTTAGAACGGAAATAGCGTATCCTTAGGATTAAAATGAGTGAGATGAGAAAAGAATCCTGAAGGAAGATGATTGATTTGTTTTTGTATTTTAGGATAAGTGTTTTGATTTTCTTTTATTTGCGATATGTATCGTGCTAAAGACTATGACATATGAGCGAATACTTTACAAGGTTGCCCCCAACGGAATGTTTGCAAAGCACCCTAGAAAAGTAAAGGAGACCTTCACTAATCATTTCCCATGTGCTTAAGGCTCGTGGCGCACTCCACATACAGTATTTGTTAAGTGTTTTTGCTTTTCTTTAGAGAGAGAAGAGAGACTCAAATGGTTAAAAGAAAACTCTAAGGGAATTTCTATCCTAGAAGTTGTCATGCAATGATTGATCATATAGTTGAGGTTAGGAGAGGGAATATCTACTTATGTTAGCATGCTTGGATTAATAACCTAATGTCTTTACTACTTTAAACCTAATCCATGATTAGATTCAAGCTAGGAATCCTAAGGGAACATGTGATCATACACAAGTAAACATTATATGATTCAATCACAATTCAAAGAAGTAAAGAAGAAGTGAGATGAAAGAGAAGAGAAAGCTCATACAAGTATTGATGTCAATGAAAAATGATACAAGTACTTACCAAATTCAAGTCAAGCTCAACTATTGAATAGTTGAAAGAAAAATGTAAAAGAATGCACCAATGCATATGCAAATGTCCTAAGATTACACTAGAAGTAATGTCAATCAATTAGCAAAAAGAAATGGACTCAAATGAGGTGAGAACCTACATAGGTCAGTAGCTATGTCCTATTATATTCAATTCATGTTAATGACCAAAGAAATCTTAAAAAGATTCAAATCATGTGCCATATCATAACTCAAGCAAAGGTCATAACAATGTTTATGTACGATACACTTTAAAAGCTCAAGCGTGTAAACTTGAAGGAAGGAACCACATGGTTCAGTAGCATTACACATCATGATCAAGCCAAAGTTAAGTTTAGGATGTCAAGAAATGATCATTAAATCCACATCAAGTCATGTTCAAAAGATTAAGCAATCCTACACAAAGATGTCACCTATATCATGTATCATTCACTTATGACACAACAATGACCAAGCAAGCATGAAATTGATTTGTAAATGACCTAAGTCATAAGTTAAAACATGCATTCAATTCCTAAAAGTAACCTCAAGTTATCACCAAATTACCATGGCAAAGCATCCTCAAAATTTAGCACAAGCAAGGACCAAAATCAACCCTAATTTTCTTCTATTGGCATGTGAATTGTTAATCATGTAAATAAGTGAACCAAGTCAAGTCAAGTGAGTGCCAAACCACACAAGTCAGTAGCAAATGACCTATAATACTTCACATATAAGTCTCAAAATCATTGAGCAAAGATGGCATCCAAAGGCTCAAGCAAAAGTTGTCAAAGGGGCAAGTAAGCATACTTAAGTTCACACACATGCAACATCAATTAGAGGCACACAAAATGACCTATAATATGAGAAGATAAGGATATAACTCATGCTACATAAAGTGTATATAATTGATCAAAAGATCCCAAATGAATTGCATAAATGCATCATCAAAATCCAATCACTTAGGTAAGCATTACACAAGAATCGGGTATGCATTTAGGGTTCAAAGAAAGCATATAGATCATGATCAACAATCAATATTAAAGCATCATAATGGAATACAAAATATCATCATGAATGTGTCCCACTATGTCAAGGAAAATGGCTCAAGAGAGGTCACACATAGTCACCTAGTTTTGCCCTACTTCTAAGCATACATCCAAACACTAGGTATGTAATGATCCACCCATGAAAAATAGCTAGAAGCCTTAAAAAATAATCAAAAGTTAACCCTAATATGAAGAGGTCAGTGGCTAAACATTTCCCAAAAATAGTCTCAAGAATATGCACAAAAGTGTTCAAACCTTGTCACATATATGGCAAGTTATCGTGCATTGATCATTCACAATAAGCCTCAAAGAAGGCATTCACATGTGACCCAAAATTAATGGAACCAACACCAACTAAACATCAAATTATCATGTAACAAAGTGTATACATACACACAAAAATTGGGGTCAAAATCATTTTGGGAAGATCCAATTTCAAAGCTTAATGCACAAGGTAGTTCAACATACACATCCTCCAATCAGAAATTGAGAAAAAATAGCAAATTTATCCAAAAATGAAAATGAAAATTATTAAAAATTAATTAAAAGGTTAAGGAACATCCATGAAGTTTCTTGGAATTTTTGTTCAAAAGAAACTATTTTTAGAAAAACAAATTGAAACGTGTATTAAAAAAGAAATTAAAAAAGCACATATATGAGAGAGGGATGTAGCACTAGTAAAACCCCAGTTCATATTGCTAGTGGGCCAGGATATGGGGGTGGGGTTAACAAGTTTGCGCATGGCCCATCTCAGTCACACAAAAACTGTAACACCCTAAACCCCCGCGGTAAAATAATAATAAAATATCAGAGTAAATAAAACACAACATGGTTAGGATGCTACTTTCCACTGTTCAACTTCTCATGCATACAATAAGTAACACATCAATGTCATAATTAAAACCTAATAAATGATCATCTCAACAGCAGCGGAATCTCAACAAAATTAAATCATGATAAATATCATATAAACATCATTCAGTAATAAAGCAAACCACTACAACGTTCCGACAATCCGGTGTTAAAATCAGAGCAGACACGACTCAACGACTAAAAGGGAAGACCTCGTCTTCACTAACTCCAACTCCGCACTAAGCCTGCTTATCTGCACGTTACCCACGTGGAGGCAACATTCAAACAGAAGGGGTGAGATTCTCAAAATCACATAAGAGATGCATAGTATGAGTATGAAAGAACATAAAACATCATGCAATCTACCCTATCGTCACAACATCAACACAATACAACCACATCAACACAACTACAACTACATCCACACAAATACGCATCTTCGCACCAGCATACAATTTTACGCATCACAACACAACACAATGCAATGAGACCCACGACTCGACTCAATGTATGTGGTACCAATCGATCCCTGTTTCATAATCACAGTTCCCGTCGGAACTCTCGACCCCTGTTTCATGGTCAAGTATGACCCCTATTTCATGATCACACCAACGACTCCTGTTTCATGGTCACGTACGACCCCTATTTCATGATCGCACCAACAACTATTATTGCTTACACCCCATCTAGGCACACAATCACACCAACAACAACGATTCCATCAAGGAATTCGGATAGACGATAACACCCCACTTGGGCATTCCATCCCACAACTATGCAACATGTCATGCAATGCAGCACTCGTAATCGCTCACACCCCACATGGGCACACGATTACCTCAACAAAAACAACATACAACGACAACTACATGCATATAACTATCAATGCGTCAAATACATCACACTACAATTATACGACACGCATACCATAACAACGATCCACAACTACAACACACATACACACCACCGGATCCGTCAATTCGACTTACAACACAACAACAACGACCATCCACGACTATGACACATACAACAACGACACAAAACCCAATTAACGCATCAAAGAGTTGAAATTCTGGTATTGAAATCAATTTTAACAAAAGTACGTGACACCAGATTTCCAACGCTTTGAACGGTGGCTAAAACAGACCTACGAGTCAAAAGTTATGAGTTTCTAAAGTTTAGGAAAATTCTGTTCGTTTCACAGTAAGACAGCACTTCCATGCCTCGCTACGAGTTCGCTCAGCGAACTCCCATTTGCTAGAGGTTTACCTAGCGAACTGGCCAGCGAACACCTCGCTAGGGATTCACTTAGCGAACTTGCCAGCGAACACCTCCTCCCCATACAAAAACCAGAGAGTCACCTCCTTCCCTCTCTGTTTGCTACTCATTCGCCCAGCGAACTGGGCTTCGCCAGGAGTTCACTTTGCGAACCTGGGGCGAACTCTCCCACCACCCAGCTCAGACATCACTCAACATTTCATGCGTTCGCTGCCAGATTCACCTAGCGAATCTGGGGCGAACACTCGCCCAGCGAATGTTTCGTTCGCCTAGCGAACAATCGTGAATCTGCAATTCTGCAGTAGCGATTACAGCACCCTTGCAGACCCAATTTCCCCAATTTCTCACCATCAGACCCCAAAACATACAAATACGACAACAACATTTCATATAAAAACATATATACACAAATCCACGATCAATTGCACCATTTTCCCCTCCTATCAAACCCTATGACATTCAAACTCAATTCCCAAATTTTCATAAACAACACAACAGGGAGATCCTCATATTTTATCTACCCTCAAACAAATAATATGCAGCCCTTAGAGATAAAAGAACCTCACCCTTACCTTAGATGAAGATTCTTTAGATGTCTCTAGGTCTGGATCTGCTTCCCGTTCCTCTTCTCCTTTCTCCAGAATTCGATCGGTTCCCAAAAAAAATGATTCTCTTCCCTTTCAATTCTTCCTTATTCCAAAATATGACCCTTTGACCCCAATTATGCTTTTCCCTTCTTATCCTCACTATTCCTCATAAATGGACCATATTACCCTCCTCATCTTTCTACTCATATTACCCAATTTTAAATAAATAAAATAATTAATCTAATCATTTTAAATCCAATAATTCCAAGGTCTCTACTCCATACCAAGGCAACCCAACCTCAACCAACCCACATACACAAATGAACCACATCATTCAATTTTAATTACGAAAAATAATTAAAATAAATCGGGGTGTTACAACTCTCCCCCACTTAGAATATTTTCGTCCTCGAAAATTCACCCGATACGAACAACTCAAGATACGCCCCACGCATCCTACCCTTCTTCTCCCAAGTCCTGAAAGACAACACCATGAATGACACAAAACAACAAACCACTTCATCAATAACAACAACGAGATGCAATATTTCCACAACGCACTCGACAACCAATTCGAGACACAAAGAATAACCGAGTTACACACCTACAGGTTCACTCTTGAACCAGAACACAACGCAATCATTACCATCACCATCAGAAACGAGGCAATGACAAGGGTAAGAACATAAGTTCCACGACAGAACATCGTCCTAACCACTTCAACATAGCCGGTACACCAACTTCGTAGTCACACAATCATCAGGCAATAATTCTACGATTCACTAATCGAGCATGTAACTAGTAGTACATGATTAATATATAAGCCTTTCGCCACATCACCTCCATTCCTGCAGGTCATAACGTTCAACCTTTGAACTCCTACTGTTACGCACGAATAATCGAACCGCTCTACATCACACTTCTGCTGTGCACTCTGATTACTTGCAACTATCCAATCCACCAATCTCACATCCAACGTCTGACTCCCTAATATTCACCAGGAAGTCATCATTCATCTTTTATATATCCAACTTCTCGCTCTACAACGTCAGCTCACACACCAGATATAAGTCTTTAGACTGCTACTCAATTCTAATTCTCTGCCCAACAATGTAGACATATGAAAAGACTATCGACCTAACCCATCAGGCACAATATTCACTTTACCAATAGGATACTTCAAGCCAAGATCACAACTCATCGAGAATTTCAACCATCCTCATTGTCTCATATTCCATTCCTTCTGACTAAACAGGTGTGCCACACTCTTGTGATTACTACACACTTCGAACCTAGATCCATAAAATAATACCCCCGGATCCTCAACACAAACGAAACCGTAGTCACTCCCAAATCTTGAATAGGATAGACCCTTTCATAAATCCTCAATTGTCGTAAAGCATAACCTATGACTTTACCATCTTACCTTAGCACACTGTCCAGACTCAACACAGACACATCCCAATATCCCACAAACGGTTTATTCGGATCAGGCAGCATCAAAACTGGATACCAGATTCTAATAATGTTCCAATAATGTTCTTCTATGAAGGTTTGGATACCAGATTCTAGACGTCATTCCTTTGAAACTGATTCAACTCTTCTTGCATAACCACAATTCAACCTTTATCAAAAAGTGCTTCATCAACAGAAGTAAGTTTAGTCATTGAGAGTAGTCCTAGCATTTAATGGTCTTATCTAAAGGCAGAGCTTGTCTTTCTAGGGATATCTTTATTTCAATAACTAACTCTTCTGGATACGAAGACCTGTACTTGAAGGTCTTCTTGGATTGTGATGCATCTGAGAAGCCATCTTGTGTTTCTTCACATCCTTCATTATCATGATTAGCTTATAAGGTAAGATCAACTCGTGAATCATTATCTTCTGGAGTTCTGATGGCTTCTAAGCATCGAGCTTCAGACGGATTGATTGCTTATAAACTTCTAGCTTCTTGACCTCTAGCTTTTCATGTGTCTTCAGATACACAAATTTATGAAAATTTTTGAACTAGCTCAAACATTTTACTGTCAGGCTTTTTGTCATCAAATTTAATGTGTATTGACTCTGCAACCATATTAGTTTCTGAGTTATACACTGTATGCATTAGAGTGTTCAAAGTATCCCAAAAAGATACCCTCTGAGCTTTAGCATCAAATTTCTTTAGATAGGCTTTGTTGTTTAGAATGTAACAAGTACATCCAAACTGATGAAAATAATATATGTTTGGCTTTCTTGCCTTGAATAGCTCATATGATGTCTTATTCAAAATATGTCTAATATAGATTCTATTTTTTAATACAATATGTTGTGTTTATAGCTTTTGCCCACAAGTACTTAGGTAAGTTCTCATGGAACATGGTTCTGGCCATTTCTTGTAAAGATTTGTTCTTTCTCTCCTTAACTCTATTTTGCTATGGAGTTCTAGAAGAAGAGAACACATGGAGAATTCCATGTTTTTCACAAAATAGTTCAAATGGCTCATTTTCAAATTCACCACTATGATCACTTCTTACATTTAAAATCTTGGATTCTTTTTCAATTTGCACTTGTATGTTGAAGATATTGAACATATCATATGATTCATCCTTGGTTCTCGGGAATTTAACCCAAGTCCATCTTTTATAGTCATTAATAATTAATAGACCATATTTCTTCCTATTGATTGATGTATAGCTAACAAGACCAAAGAAATCAATGTGAAATAGTTCTAAGGGTCTAGAGGTAGAGACAATGTTTTTAGATTTGAAAGAAGTTTTGCTAATTTTTCCTACTTGGAATGCTCCACAAAGAGCATCTGAGTGATAATTGAGATCTGACAATCCTTAAACAAATTTTAACTTGTTAGGTTTAGAGATTAATCTCCAGTTCGCATGACCTAACCTTCTATGCCCGATCCACTTCTCATCACACAGATAGAAGCAAAGTACCTTCTAATCAACCAATTCAAAAATTTTTGATTTTATAAACATTGCCCTTTCTCTTCCCTTTGAACATTATGGACTTGTCAGATTCGTTCATGATTATGCCACTGTTCTTATTTATTAAACATGACTTCATAACCACTGTCACAAAATTGACTAATGCTCGGTAGGTTATGTTTATGTCCATCTACATGCCAACCATTATTAATTGAAATAGAGGAGTTACCAATAGTAGCGATACTAGTGATCTTTCCTTTATGCTTTCCTCCAAATCCCATAGTCCATCCCTCTTTCAGAGTTACAGTTTCGAACATAAGTTTTTCTCCTATCATATGTCGTGAACAACCAATGTCCAAGTACCATGATTGCTGCTTTGCTTCTCCCTTGAAACATATCTGCAGAAAAGACAATTTGAGATTTAGGTACCCACAATCTTATGGGTCCTTTATGGTTAGTGTACATGCCAAATATATTTGGAGCCGAGTTGTATGGTCGGCTAAGGTTAGACGTGAGTTCGGCTACGAAAGCAATAAGGGTCGAGTAGCACCAAGGACTATGCAAGCATCATTTACAACCTAGGCCGGTCAGGGAGCCCGACTCCCATCAGCCAAATTCTTGCAAGGACGACTACTATACCCCATCAACTGAGTACCTACGTCGGTCATGAACTCAACAAGTCACACCAACAGTTGTAACAGTGGCAACGCATCAATGCGGACGTTACCAGGTCTTCAAAGCATGCATTCATGAAGAGGAGTTACGACAATGATGGCCATACAACGCCAGAAGGCCAGGAGAGTTCTCTTAATTGTATTCTTTAAATGAAGACTAATAAAAGGTTATAAAAGGGGCTCCCACATGAGGGTTAAGTAATACACCAGCATCTTAAGACAATATACATCACTTGTATAGCTCTCAAATCCCCAAAAATACTACACAGTATAGACAGTGTAGTTCTCCTTGTCCATAAGAAGGAGAGCTAGCACTTTTGGTGCATCTAACCATTTTTTGCTATAACATTTGGCGCCCACCGTGGGGGCCTAAGTAAAACTCTCCCAGGCCACACCGTACACTAACAGCATGTCCTCTGAAGGAGATCCTCCAGACATGGCTCAACGGCTAGCCATGATGGAGACCATGCGTCAGCAGAATGAAACGTTGCAAGATAGCATACTAGTTCTGCAACAACAAAGTCAGGTTGACGACGACTGTGAGGAGGAGGTTCTCGAGCCACACCCTCTTTCTCAAGAGATATGGGATGACCACATCCCAAAAAAATTCAAAGCACCATCACTAACCTTTTATGATGGGAAGACGGGTCCTCAGGAGCATGTTATTGCCATTAACAATCAGATGGCCATAGTTGCCCTTTCGAATTCACTGAAGTGCAAACTCATGGCTGGTACCTTTAAGGATGTAGCTCTAAGATGGTACATGAGCCTTCCTCGGCTCTCCATCGTAAGCTACCAAGACTTGACTAAGAAGTTAGTACAACACTTCTCGGCAAGCAAGCGTCGGAAGGTGTCCACGACCACACTGTCCAGTGTTTGATAGAAACAGTCAGAATCACTACGTGAGTACCTGGCTCGATTCAATGCGGAAACCCTAAAAATATCTCATCCAAACCAGGAACTATTTGTGGGAGCCTTTCAACATGGACTACGAGCCGGACAGTTCAATGAATCGTTAGCTCAGAATGTAACGCCCCGGTTTTTGTTAGATTTATTTAATCGAGTCGGTTTAATTATTTTGGTCTTTATATTATTTTATTCCTGGTTTTTATTTGGTAAATGTGTTATGTTTATCGTTATTATGTTTTATCGCATTTTGGGAACGTTTGCGAGAAAATTGAGTGTAGGGGTATTTTGGTCTTTTTGGCTTGGTTAGATATTGTTTTTCATTAAAATAGAAACATAGAAAGAAAAAGAGAGAAAAAGAAGTTAAGAGAAATAGATAAGGAGAAGAAGAAAAAGAAGAAAACTTGGAGTGTAAGAAACCGATTCAACCGACACTTCGAAGCGCGATTAATCGGGTAAGGGTGCGAAACTCGGTTATGCTATGCTTGTGTATGATTGTGTATGTGTGTGTTGGAATGTTTGCTGGTATTTCCTAGCTTTTCAATTCTAGGTCGAATGAGAGAAAACGATAGAAATTGATGTTTTCGCGGTTGAAATGCGATGTAAATGTTGTAGAATACTTGCTACTATGATTGAGATATGTTTTGGTTGTTATATTATGGTTTGGAAGTGTTTTGGTGGAGGAAATGTTGTGTTGGAGTGAACAACAGCGCTGCTGGGATTTTCTGGGTTCGCAGGTTCGCACTGCGAATAGGGCAGCGAAGGGAAAGCGAAGGTTCGCGGGAGGTTCGCATTGCGAACTTTCTGCTGTTTTTTCTCTGCCACGGTTCGCAGGGAATTCGCATTGTGAAGGGGAAAGCGAAGGTTCGCTGGGTGTTCGCATTGCGAACTTTATGCTGTTTTTTCTCTTCCATGGTTCGCTAAGAGAACATGACATAATTTCCATTTTGTTCTTGTAATAACTTTTGGGTCGTAAGTCGGATTAAGGCGCGGTTGGATGCGTTGGAAAGCTAATAAGATGTTATTTCTTATAAAGTGGTTTTGGGACTAGTGGCCAATTTAATTATGTCAGGAATTAGAATAGTGTCGTTTTGTCAACTTTTACCGTCGTAATTGTGTGCGATTGATGTGTTATCATGTGGTATGCTTTTAATATATATCGTATAGCTTGTGTGCTGTTGTATGATGTGAATGCATGTGATGAAATGTTGTGATGTTGGTTTGTGGCATTATGGCAAATAAATGCATTGTGTTATGCTTGATTGTATATGCATGATTATGGATGTTGAAATGGTTCACATGGTTGTATATGTATATTCATTTGATTGTCATGAGTCATTGTATGCCAAGCATCATGATATGCATTCTTGTGATGTCGTGTGCCCTAGTGGGTGTGAGCGACGAAACGATTCCAGAGGGAATCTCCTATAACGGTCGTGAGCCTTATACAAAGAGGATCTAAAGCGACGTTATAGACGATCGTGAGCCTTATACAAAGAGGACCTAAAGCGATTGGATCGTGAGCCTTATACAAAGAGGACTTAAAGTGATCCATAAACGTCGTGAGCCTTATACCAAGAGGACCTAATGCGACGGGGAACATCGTTTTCCCGACGGGGAGTTACACTAAGTAACAAGCGATGATTCCAATAATTCCTGAGTGAATTAATGATGAGAATGATGGATGGAACGGCACCACATTGCATTTGCATAGAGTCATTGTGTCGGTCTCTTTGCATTTCCATAAGTCATGAATGGATTGATTATGTGTGGGATTTGTGAATGGAACTGATGAGTTGATATATACATATGTTGGTAATAAATGTATTGAGCATTATTGATATGCCTTTGTGATGGATGTTAGAGATATGAAGTGTGTTGTTTTGTATTTGAATTATGGTGTAGGTTGTGGTGAGAATGTTTTACATTGTGTATTTTGTGTTATTACATAATTGTATGCAACTATATTATAATTGTGTTTCTCACCCTTCTGCTTTTTTGAATGCTCTATAAGGAATTGCAGATTAGATGCTGGAGGTCTTTTTGTGAAGATTCTGTCTTCATTCTTTTGTCGGTCGGCTCTGATATGTAGCACCGGGTAGTCAGGGAGATCGTTATGTGACATTATGTATATATATCTTTTCGGATTTTACATGTATGACTCTGTGTATGACAGACAAACTTCTATGTTTATATATATGAGATTTCAGTTGCAGATTTCCGCTTTTATTCTGTATCTGAATTGTGGGTGTTAGGAACTGAGTTCCTCTACTTATGTTGCTACCTGATTGTTGCATATCTTTATGAGCAGGTTATTATATTTCATCATCGTGATGTGACGCTCCATCTATGCCATGAGTGTTTTAATTCTACTCTGATTATTTGTTATCGCTTTAATTACTCGGGTTATAGATTAGGGGTGTTACATTAAGTGGTATCAGAGCCAGTTTGTGTTAGTTTGTGTCAGTCTGTGTCAGTCTGTGCCAGTCCGTGTCGGTCGTTTTGACCAAGTTGGTTGTTGTGCGTCAGTTGTGTTCTGGCGAGCTGATTGTTTAACCATAGTTACTGTTATTAGATATGAACAGAATATGGCTGGAAGGAATGACGCTACTCTTGCTGCTGCTATGCAAGCTATGGCTCAGGATGTGTGGGGTGCACCTAATACTGGTGGGAATGATGAGTTCAGGAAAAACAAACTGCCTATCTTCAAAGGAAGACATGATCCTGATGGTGCTCAGATTTGGCTTAAGGAGATTGAAAGAATCTTTCGAGTGATGGACTATGCTGAGGAACATAAGGTGAGATTGGGTACTCACATGTTGCAGGAGGAGGCTGATGATTGGTGGGTTAGTGCACGTCATGTGTGGGAAGCTACAGGTGAAGAGGTCACTTGGACTTTGTTTAGCAGGGAGTTTTTGAGGAAGTATTTTCCTGAAGATGTTAGAGGAAAGAAAGAGATAGAGTTCTTGGAGTTGAAACAAGGTAACATGTATGCTATTGATTACACTGCTAAGTTTGTGGAGCTTGTTCAGTTTTATCCACATTATGCTGAAGCAACTGCGGAGTTTTCCAAATGTGTGAAGTTTGAGAACGGGTTACGTCCCGAGATCAAGCAGGCAATTGGTTATCAAAGAATTAGGAGGTTTTCAGATTTGGTGGATTGTTGTAGAATTTATGAGGAGGATAGTAAAGCTCATTCTACTCATTATAAGAGTGTGAACGAAAGGAAAGGAAAGCAACCGTTTCGTGGGGTCCTTATGTGTCACCAGCTGACAAGGGTAAGCAAAGGGCTAATTTTGATAAAAGGCCAAGTGGGGGAGGTATGTATAATCCTCTGAGATGTTTTAGGTGTGGTGACTTAGGGCATCGTCAGTTTGAATGTATAAAGGATATAAGGAAGTGCTCCAATTGTGAAGGTATAGGACATGTAACAGCTGAGTGCAAGAGGAATGTGGTGAAGTGTTTCAACTGTGGCGAATCTGGTCATATTAGTACGAAGTGTCCGAAACCAAAGCAAGCTCAAGCTGGAGGGAAAGTATTTGCATTGGCAGGAACTCAGACTACTAGTGCAGATCGTCTGATCAGAGGTACTTGTTTTATTAATAGTACGCCTTTAGTTGCTATTATTGATACCGGAGCGACTCATTCGTTTATTTCGTCTGAGTGTGCGCAGTGTTTGAATCTTTTGTTGTCGTCGATGGGTGGAGAGATGGTTATCGATACTCCAACAATGGGGTCGGTAACTACTTCTTTGGTTTGTTTAAGTTGTCCTTTGACTATTTATGGTAAGGATTTTGATATAGATTTGGTGTGTCTGCCGTTGGAGGGTTTAGACGTAGTTCTGAGAATGAATTGGTTACAGTTCAATCGAGTTCATATCGATTGTTATCATAAGTTGGTAAGATTTCCTTCTCTTGAGGAAGACGAGGAATCGAGTTTCTTATCTACCAAAGAGTTGAAGAAACTTTTGGCGGATGAAGCTCAGTTGTTCGGGTTGTTTGCATCGTTGACTGTGGATAGTCAAGTTGCAATTGATGTGTTTCCAGTCGTGTGTGATTTTCTAGAGGTGTTTCCGAAGGATATTTCTGATGTGCCGCCAGAAAGACAGGTGGAGTTTCCTATAGTTCTAGTTCCTGGTACTAGACCTGTATCTAGGCACCTTATCCTATGTCGACATCTGAGTTGGTTGAGTTGAAGAAGCAGTTGAATGAATTGTTAGAAAAGAGGTTTGTAAGGCTGAGTGTATCGCCTTAGGGTGATCCAGTTTTATTGGTGAAAAAGAAAGATGGAAGTATGCGATTGTGTATTGATTATCGCCAGCTGAATAAGGTGACGATTAAGAATAAGTATCCTCTTCCGAGAATTAATGATCTGATGGACCAGTTGGTAGGTGCGTGTGTGTTTAGTAAAATTGATTTGAGGTCAGGTTATCATCAGATTAGAGTGAAAGAGGAAGATATTCAGAAGATGGCTTTTAGGACACGATACAGACATTACAAATATTCGGTGATGCCGTTCGGGGTTTCTAATGCGCCGGGGGTGTTTATGGAGTATATGAATTGCATTTTCCATGAGCATTTGGATCAATTTGTTGTTGTGTTTATCGATGACATCTTGATTTATTTCAAGTCTCGGGAGGAACATGCGGAACATTTGCGTATTGTATTGCAAATTTTGAAGGAAAAGAGACTTTATGCCAAGTTGTCCAAGTGTGAGTTCTGGTTATCAGAAGTGAGTTTTCTTGGGCATGTGATTTCAGGTAATGGTATTGCTGTGGATCCATCCAAAGTAGATGCAGTTCTACAATGGGAGGCTCCTAGATCTGTTACTGAAATTAGAAGCTTTTTGGGTTTAGCTGGATATTATTGAAGATTCATTTAAGGTTTTTCCAAGTTAGCACTTCCTTTGACCTAGCTGATTTGTAAAGGTAAAGCGTTTATTTGGGATATTCAGTGTGAGGAAAGTTTTAGTGAGCTGAAGAGAAGATTGACTACAGCTCCGATTTTGATCTTACCGAATCCTAGTGAACCGTTTGTGGTGTATTGCGATGCGTCTTTGATTGGGTTAGGTGGAGTGTTGATGCACGAAGGTAAGGTTGTGGCTTATGCTTCGAGGCAGTTGAGGGTTCTTGAGAAAAATTACCCTACTCATGATTTGGAATTAGCGGCGGTGGTTTTTATGTTGAAAATTTGGAGGCATTATCTCTACGGTGTAAGATTCGAAGTCTTTAGTGATCATAAGAGTTTGAAATACTTGTTTGATCAGAAAGAGCTGAATATGAGGCAACGGAGATGGTTGGAATTTTTGAAGGACTGCGATTTTAGCTTGAATTACCATCCTGGTAAAGCTAATGTGGTAGCTGATGCGTTAAGCCAGAAATCTTTGCATATGTCCGCTTTGATGGTTAAAGAGTGGGAACTTTTGGAAGCATTTAGAGATTTGAGTTTGGTGTGTGAATTGACATCTGAGAGCGTGAGGCTTGGTATGTTAAAGGTCACTAACGAGTTTCTATTGACCGTTAGCGAGAAACAGAAGCTGGATGTGAAATTTGTTGATTTGATGATGGTTGGAGATAAAGGTGTGAATGGTGACTTTAAAGTGGATGATAAGGGTGTTTTGAGATTCCGTGGTAGAATTTGTATTCCTGATGATTCGGAATTGAAAAAGATGATTTTAGAGGATGGACACCGGAGTAGTTTGAGTATACATCTGGGAGCTAATAAAATGTACCAAGATTTGAAGAAAATCTTTTGGTGGTCTGAATTGAAGAGGCATGTGGCTCAGTTTGTTTATGCGTGTTTGACGTGTCAGAAGTCAAAGGTAGAACATCAGAAGCCTAGTGGATTATTGCAACCGTTGGATATTCCCGAGTGGAAATGGGACAGCATTTCTATGGATTTTGTGACAGGGTTGCCGGATACTCAGAGGGGACATAATGCCATTTGGGTGATTGTGGATAGGCTGACTAAATCGGCGCATTTCATTCCGATTGACATCAGTTTTTCTTTGGAGAGGTTGGCTGGGATTTATATCCGTGTGATTGTGAAGCTACATGGTGTTCCGTTGTGTATTGTTTCAGATCGAGATCCGAGGTTTACTTCCAGATTTTGGGAAAGTTTGCAAAAGGCGTTAGGTTCCAAGTTGATATTGAGTTCTGCTTATCATCCTCAGACAGATGGTCAGACCGAGAGAACTATTCAGTCATTGGAAGATTTGTTGCAGGCTTGTGTTCTTGAGTAAGGTGGTGCTTGGGATAGTTATCTTTCGTTGGTTGAATTCACGTATAACAACAGTTTCCATTCGAGTATTGGAATGGCACCTTTTAAAGCGTTGTATGCAGAAGATGTCGAACACCGTTGTGTTGGCATGAATCTGGTGAGAGTTCGGTGGTTGGACCGGAGTTAATTCAACAAACTACGGAAAAGGTGAAACTTATTCGTGAGAAGATGAAGGCTTCTCAGAGTAGGCAGAAGAGTTATCATGATCGAAGGAGGAAAGATCTTGAGTTTCAAGAAGGCGATCATGTATTTTTGAGAGTTACACCGGTGACGGGTGTTGGACGTGCATTGAAGTCGAAGAAACTTACTTCTCGGTTTATTGGCCCTTATCAGATATCCACGAGAGTGGGTTCTGTAGCTTATCGGGTGGCGTTGCCTCCGAATCTTTCGAATTTACATGATGTGTTCCATGTTTCACAGCTTCGGAAGTATGCTCCGGATCCGTCGCATGTGATTCCAATGGATGAGGTTGAGGTAAGGGAGAACCTTACGGTTGAGGCATTACAAGTGAGAGTTTTGGATCGCGAGTTGAAGCGGTTAAGAGGCAAGGATATTACGCTTGTGAAAGTAGCGTGGGGAGGTGCTGCTGAGGGCAATTTGACTTGGGAGTTGGAGAGTCGGATGCGGGAATCGTATCCTGGGTTGTTCGTCTCAGGTAATATTTTCGAGAACGAAAATTTCTAAGTGGGGGAGAGTTGTAACGCCCTGGTTTTTGTTAGATTTATTTAATCGAGTTGATTTAATTATTTTGGTCTTTATATTATTTTATTCGTGGTTTTTATTTGGTAAATGTGTTATGTTTATCGTTATTATGTTTTATCGCGTTTTGGGAACGTTTGCGAGAAAATTGAGTGTAGGGGTATTTTGGTCTTTTTGGCTTGGTTAGATATTGTTTTTCATTAAAATAGAAACATAGAAAGAAAAAGAGAGAAAAAGAAGTTAAGAGAAATAGAGAAGGAGAAGAAGAAAAAGAAGAAAACTTGGAGTGTAAGAAACCGATTCAACCGACACTTCGAAGCGCGATTAATCGGGTAAGGGTGTGAAACTCGGTTATGTTATGCTTGTGTATGATTATGTATGTGTGTGTTGGAATGTTTGCTGGTTTTTCCTAGCTTTTCAATTCTAGGTCGAATGAGAGAAAACGATAGAAATTGATGTTTTCGCGGTTGAAATGCGATATAAATGTTGTAGAATACTTGTTACTATGATTGAGATATGTTCTGGTTGTTATGTTATGGTTTGGAAGTGTTTTGGTGGAGGAAATGTTATGTTGGAGTGAACAACAGCGCTGCTGGGATTTTCTGGGTTCGCAGGTTCGCACTGCGAATAGGGCAGCGAAGGGAAAGCGAAGGTTCGCGGGAGGTTCGCATTGCGAACTTTCTGCTGTTTTTTCTCTGCCACGGTTCACAGGTAATTCGCATTGCGAAGGGGAAAGCGAAGGTTCGATGGGTGTTCGCATTGCGAACTTTATGCTATTTTTTCTCTGCCATGGTTCGCTGGGGGTTCGCATTGCGAATAGGAAAGCGAACGTGACATAATTTCCATTTTGTTCTTGTCATAACTTTTGGGTCGTAAGTCGGATTGAGGCGCGGTTGGATGCGTTGGAAAGCTAATAAGATGTTATTTCTTATAAAATGGTTTTGAGACTAGTGGCCAATTTAATTGTGTCGGGAATTGGAATAGTGTCGTTTTGTCGACTTTTACCGTCGAAATTGTGTGCGATTGATGTGTTATCATGTGGTATGCTTTTAATATGTATCGTATAGCTTGTGTGCTGTTGTATGATGTGAATGCATGTGATGAAATGTTGTGATGTTGGTTTGTGGCCTTATGGAAAATAAATGCGTTGCGTTATGTTTGATTGTATATGCATGATTATGGATGTTGAAATGGTTCACATGGTTGTATATGTGTATGCATTTGATTGTCATGAGTCATTGTATGCCAAGCATCATGATATGCATTCTTGTGATGTCGTGTGCCCTAGTGGGTGTGAGCGACAAAACGATTCCAGAGGGAATCTGCTATAACGGTCGTGAGCCTTATACATAGAGGACCTAAAGCGATGTTATAGATAATCGTGAGCCTTATACAAAGAGGACCTAAAGCGATCGGATCGTGAGCCTTATAGAAAGAGGACCTAAAGCAATCCATAAACGTCGTGAGCCTTATACCAAGAGGACCTAAAGTGACAAGGAACATCGTTTGCCCGACGGGGAGTTACACTAAGTAACAAGCGATGATTCCAACAATTCCTGAGTGAATTAATGATGAGAATGATGGATGGAACGATATCGCATTGCATTTGCATAGAATCGTTGTGTCGGTATCTTTGCATTTGTATAAGTCATGAATGGATTGATTATGTGTGGGATTTATGAATGCAATTAATGAG
The DNA here is from genome assembly GCA_022829125.1 of Lathyrus tuberosus. Classification (NCBI taxonomy): domain Eukaryota; kingdom Viridiplantae; phylum Streptophyta; class Magnoliopsida; order Fabales; family Fabaceae; genus Lathyrus; species Lathyrus tuberosus. The sequence goes on along the minus strand of JALAZF010000481.1, from coordinate 2,547,923 downwards.
TTGATATATACATATATTGGTGATAAATGTATTGAGCATGATTGATATGCCTTTGTGATGGATGTAAGAGATATGAATTGTGTTGTTTTGTATTTGAATTATGGTGTAGGTTGTGGGGAGAATGTTTTACATTGTGTATTTTGTGTTATTACATAATTGTATGCAACTATATTATAATTATGTTTCTCACCCTTCTGCTGTTTTGAATGCTCTATGAGGCATTGCAGATTAGATGCTGGAGGTCTTTTTGTGAAGATTACGTCTTCATTCTTTTGTCGGTCGGCTCTGATATGTAGCACCGGGTAGTCGGGGAGATCGTTATGTGACATTATGTATATATATCTTTTTTAATTTTACATGTATGACTTTGTGTATGACAGACAAACTTCTATGTTTATATATATGAGATTTCAGTTGCAGATTTCCGCTTTTATTCTATATCTGAATTGTGGGTGTTAGGAACTGAGTTCCTCTGTTTATGTTGCTACCTGATTGTTGCATATCTTTATGAGCAGGTTATTATATTTCATCATTATGATGTGACGCCCCATCTATGCCATGAATGTTTTAATTCTACTCTGATTATTTGTTATCGCTTTAATTACTCAGGTTATAGATTTGGGGTGTTACACATAAGCTGGCTAACAGCATGGACGAGATCACTACTCGGGCTGAGTGTTACATCAAAGAAGAGGAAAGTAACCAAGAAAAAAGAGCCCGAGACAACAGTGAAAAGACAAAGAGCAAGGAAGAGGCATCAAACAGGAGAAAATAGCATCCTCAGGGAGCTATGCGTGAGTGACATGCTCCCAGATCATACAGACAGTCATATGAGTCGGACAGAGATCTCACCCCATTGAATACAAGCAGGGGAGATATCCTTAAAGAAGTTGGTCATATGAACCTGTTAGCGGAGCCTCACTGTCCCAAAAGAGCCAACACTGTCATGGAAAGGCAACCTGAGGCTTGGTGTAATTACCACCGTATACGAGATATCACACCGAGGACTGTCTACAGCTGAAGAAAGAAATTAAAGCTCTAATCTAGAGAGGTCATCTCTTGGCATATGTGAAGGATTCTCAAACACAAAATAACAAGAGAAGTCCCCCGCCTAGATGACCCGAGACAAGAAAAGTTAGCCTGGAAGAAGAGTTCAGATGCCGAAGAGGGTCACAAGACAAAGACAGCTTGGCACACACTAAACATCATCGATGGAGAGTTTGCTGGCGGTGGAGAAACAAGTTCAGCCAGAAAGAGATATGTTAGGGTAGTCATGCATAGCGACCAGAGATCTCTAGAGAAACCGGAAGGCAACTTAGATGCTGTAACATTCTCAAAACGAGATGCCATAGGAGTCCTAGCTCATGAAAATGATCCCATGGTTATTAATGTAAAAATAAGAGACTAGAGTGTGAAAAGGGTATTGATAGACCCCGGAAGCTCAGCCGACGTGCTGTATTGGGATGCTTTCAGAGGAATGTGGCTCGATACGACCAAGTTATTACCATTCAAAGGCAGTCTAGTGGGATTCTCGGGAGAACAGGTGCAGATGCTCGGGCACCTAGCGTTGTCGACCACCTTTGGCAACATGGCTAATGCGAAGACTGTCCGAATGAGGTACCTGATAGTTAATGCTGCTTCACCCTATAACATCATTATAGGTTGGCCATCATTCAATGCCCTGGAAGCTTCGTTTTCAACTCTGTATTTGACCATGAAATTCCCACTCGGAGATGGTCGGGTTGATATTGTCAAAGGAGACCAGGGGCTGGCAAGAAAGTGTTATAAGGATAGCCTAAAGTTGAAAAGAAAGGAACCCGTAGGAGAAGCAGGTGCCAAGAATACCCTCAAAGTTCACCTGGTTGACATAGACCCACGTGATAATTCAGTTGAAGACAACATAGTGCCCAACGAAGAAACAAAGCAAGTCCAGATTGGGCACCTACCATCCCATGTTACACACATCGGAATCAACTTGTCCCCCCAAGAGGAGAAAGAGATCGTTCAAACACTAAAAGACAATGTGGATCTTTTCTCCTGGAAGCCTTCAGACATGCCAGAGATAGATCCCAATTTCATGTGCCACCACTTAGCAATCGATCAAAATATCAAGTCAGTTTCCCAAATGAAAAGAAAGGGTGGTGATGAAAAGAGGAAAGCAATTGCAGAGGAAGTCGAGAAGCTGTTACAGGCCGGGTTTATTAAGGAGATCAAGTATTCGACCAGGTTATCCAACATGGTGATGATAAAGAAGAAATCTGGGAAATGGAAAATGTGTGTGGATTTCATGAACCTCAACAAGGCGTGTCCTAAAGATCCGTATCCATTGCCAAACATTGACCAGCTGTTGATGCTACATCTGGATTCCGTTTGCTCAGCTTTATAGATGCATATTCCGAGTACAATCAAATCCAGATGAATCTAGTAGATGCACCAAAAACTGCCTTCATGACCCATCAGAGCAATTATTATTATGAGGTCATGCCTTTTGGACTCAAAAATGTTGGGGCTACTTACCAGAGGCTAATGGATAAGGTGTTCGCTACTCAGATAGGTCAGAATCTGGAGGTTTATATAGATGACATGGTTATCAAGATAAGTGCAAACTGGTCACATGTAAAGGATTTAATAGAAACCTTTGCATCCATAAGAAGCTACAATATGAGACTGAACCTAGACAAGTGTACCTTTGGAGTACAAGCCGGGAAGTTCCTCGGATTTATACTCACCAACCAGGGAATCGAAGCGAGCCCAGAAAAATGTCAGGCTATAATAGACATGAGAAGTCCAACCACGAAAAACAAAGTCCAACAGCTGACTGGGAGACTGGCCGCATCGTCACGATTTTTATCATGTGCATGATACAAATCAATACACTTCTTTGCAACTATAAGGAATTCTAAGGAGTTTGAATGGACAGAGGCATGTGAAAAAGCCTTTCAAGAAGTAAAGTGTTTTCTGTCCTCGCCTCCTATCCTAGTAAGGCCCAAAGAAAACACACATTTGGTCTTATACTTGTCAGTCACGGATAAAGCCTTTAACTCAGTTTTAGTACAAGATGGAGAATACAGAGAGCGACCCGTGTACTTTATCAGTAAAGTTCTAAAAGGGGCAGAGTTGAGGTACCAAAAGATTGAACGGTTGGCGCTGGTAGTAGTTATCACAGCTCGGAAGCTGAGACATTATTTTCAAGTTCATCCCATCACAGTCAAAACGAATTACCCAATCAAACAAATACTAAAAAAGCTTGACTTAGCAAGACGGATGGTCAAATGGGCAGTAGAGCTCTCCGAGTATGACATCAGCTTTGTGCCCAGAGCCAGTATCAAGTCACAGACACTGGCCGATTTTGTGGTAGAATTAAGTGCACCAGCTGGAGAAGAGATCTCAAATAGATGGATCCTCTATGTAGATGGATCTTCAAATCTCAAAGGAAGCGAAGCCGGAATAATTCTGGATGGACCCAGAGATCTAACATTAGAATACTCTTTATGTTTCAATTTTCCAGTTAGCAACAACAAAGCAGAGTATGAAGCTTTGATTGTTTGAATGAAGTTGGCGAGAGAAGTCGGAATAACATATTTATTAGTGAAGACCGACTCCCAGCTAGTGGTCGGACAGATGAAGAACGAGTATCAAACAAAGTATTCTACCTTGATAAAGTACCTTCAGAAAGCCTGAGGAATATCTAAAGCATTCTCAGAATTCAAAGTCGTCCATATCCCAAGAGAAGACAATGCTCGGGCCGACCTCCTAGCCCGATTAGCAAGCTCAAAGAATTCAGGAATGAATAAGACTGTGATCCAAGAAGTTCTTGAAGTACCCAGCATTCAATCAGAGGAAGTATTAACAATAGAGGGTGTCCAAGGATGGATGAGGCCTATCATTAGATATCTGACCCATGAAACATTACCTGAAGATGTCAATGAAGCCCGGAAGATTAAAAGAATAACTTCCCGATACGTCATAATCTCGGACATGTTGTACAAGATGGGCAGGTCAACACCTATGCTCAGATGTGTGTCAGAACCTGAGATTGAATTGGTAATTAAAGAGGTCCACGATGGAGCCTGTGGTAGCCACATCGGTAGGAGAATACTATCCAGAAAAATCCTAAGAGTCGGGTACTACTGGCCGCATATGATACGAGATTGCATCGAGTATGTTAGCAAGTGTGAAAAGTTCCAAGTATTCGCTCCAACTAAACACCTACCAGCTGAATCTCTCCATTTGATTTCATCTCCATGGTCGTTCCATAAGTGGGGAGCAGACATCCTATGACCATTCCCAGTTGCTTCAGGACAGCTCAAGTTCCTAATCGTTGCAGTTGACTATTTCACAAAATGGGTGGAAGTCAGGGTTGTTGCTCGGATCTCTGCCGAGAGGGTTCGCGAATTTTATTGGAAGAATATCATATGTCATTTTGGTTTGCCAGGAATCATAGTCTCGGATAATGGAGCCCAATTTGCAAGCACTTTCGTCATAGACTTTTGCAGGGATTATGGAATAAAAAAAGGTTCACATCTGTGGAACACCCGCAAACTAATGGCCAAGAAGAAGCTGCAAACAAGGTTATCCTAGGTGGAATAAAAAAGAAGCTGGAGAAGCAAAAGGAATGTGGGCCGAGTACCTGCCCGAGATCTTGTGGTCATACCACACACCACCATATTATACTACTCAAAAGACACCCTTTAGGATGGTGTATGGAGTTGATGCAATGATACCGGTGGAAATCAACACCCCGACTTGGAGGCGTGAACACTTTGATGAAGTCTCCAACATAGATAACTTGAATATCTCGGCTGACTAGATAGACGAGGTTAAAGAGACAGCACGGATCATAGAAATCGCTACAAAATAGAGGTTGGCAAGAAGATACAACCTGAAAGTCCGACAGAGGGAGTTCCAGAAAGGCGACCTGATCTTGAAGAAAATCACAGACCCAAAAAACAAGGGAAAGCTCGCCCCCTGCTGGGAAGGCCCATTCAGGGTACTTCAGAAACTAAACAATGAAGCATACAAGCTGGAAACATTAGAGGGAATAGAAATACCTAGGACATGGAATGTATCCAATCTTAGGCTATATTTCAGCTAAATATTATGTAATTCTATAATGAATAAAGGATCTGGGTTGCACTCTTTTCCCTTGCAATGACAAGGGTTTTTAACGAGGCACTTGGACTTAAAAAAAATTTATGTCTTGTTTATAGGTACTCGGCTGGAGATGGTGAGTTATAACCCGGAAAACTCCTATAAACGTGTTGACTTGCTCCGTGTACATAGGTCGCCCATAAACGCTCCGCGTACAAGGGTTAATGAAACTCCTATAAACGTGTTGACTTGCTCCACGTACATAGGTCGCCCATAAATGCTCCGCGTAAAAGGGTTGAGTAAACTCCTAAAAATGTGTTGACTTGCTCCGCATACATAGGTCGCCCATATACGCTCTGCATACACGGGTTAAGCAAACACTTATAAATGCGTCTACTAGTTCTGTGTACACAGGCCGGACAATCAATTATGAAAATGATGAAAAATCCAAGCCTAAACACGAAATTTGGGGTTTGTGAGTATCAAAGTCATACATGACAAATTGCCAAAGGCTAATAAGAACTGGGAGCAAATCTCTGATAAAAGGACACCCGAGTCCATACCATAATTGGCACCTAAGCCTATAAGAGTCCAGGACTCTCAAAAGTGCCAAGGCTATACTCACACGATAGTTAAAGGCTTCTTAAATGATAATTAGCTTCGTGATGAGCTATCCAAAAAGTCTTAGAAATCATACATAAGCAAAGTAAATAGGTGAAAATAATACCCGACACTCTATAATCGGACACCTTAAGTTATTTTAACTTAGTGCCCAAGGGGCTGGATATACGCACGAGATTATTTTGCAAAGTAATAAACACAATAAACAGAAATGACATAAACAAAAGCCTTAGAGGGGTCAAACATTGTACATTACAAATCCCGGAGGCTAAAAAGTCATAAGCATAAGGGGGACAACACCACATTCCCTCGCCAAAATTCAAAAATGCATCCAGAAGGATGAATAATTAAAATAAGAAAACATCAAGACTATGTAGTAGCCGAAGTCTCATTAGCAACATCATTATTGGCCGGGTTCACATTCTCGTCAGCGCCATTGATCGGGCCTTGAGATCTCTCCAGGCTATCTTTCTCTAGCTCGCCAAGATCCACAAGACGACCATCCTGCACCGCCTTGAAGTAATTCATCTCCGACAAATCCAAGTCAGGATGGAGACAGAGAACTTGATCTTTGGCTCTATCAAAAGCTTCATCACCAACAGACAAAATGTTGGTCTGAGCTTTCTTTAGAGATTCTCTTAGATCTTTATTGGATGATAAGAGATCGACATTTGAGGCCTCAAATAGCTTCAATTGATCAGCAAGTTGGGCTAAGGCCGACTTGTGATCTGACTCCAAAGTTTTTTTCTCCTTCCTCGCATTTGCCAAATACTTCTCCAAGTAGGAAAGCTTCTTAGACTGAGATTCCTGGGTCCTCTTCAACTAAGTGAGTTCGTCCTTAAATTTCGACTCAATATTTTCAAAGTCATCAGATAATTCAAATAAACCATGGGCGAGGATGGCACATCTCATCAGATAGGAACTAAGGTTCTGGGTAATCTTTTGATGTCCAATGGATTTAACCTTATTAACATCCTCGGTAGCATTGAGGTGATCAAGCAGAAATATGAAGCCATCAAAGTCATTGGACCAAAACTTGAATTCCCTAGACGCAGAATCCTCCCCAGGGCGTCGCATGAGGGAGTTGATCTTTATTTCGGCTTGATGGATATCTTCATTCATTAGAACCTTCAACTTCTTAAGATCACCTTGAGAGATCTCATCTTGAACAGGAAGAACGAGAGGCTAGGGCTCACCTTTACTTGGTATGGCTTTAGTACTCGTCCCCCTGGGTTGTTTTGGTGCTCGGGACTCTAATCCACTTAGATCGGAATTGGATGCAGACGCACCCCTGCCCCTCTCAAGACTTCCCAAGCTACCTGAATCAATTTCTTTTGCTCAGCTACAGTCAGTCAGTCATCTTGTCTGCAAGCAAGCAACATAAGGTTAGAATAAAAGGAAGACGAGAAATATATAAAACAAAAAATGATGATTACCCAGAAAAGCAAGAAGTCGATCGTAATCTAAGGGCAACAACTCTTTAATCCTCATCATACGGAATGAGTCAAGAATGGCCAAGGATTGGAGTTCCAAGTCATTCATTTTGTCATAGTTAAAACCAGTAACCGATAAGGGATCTTTGGTCCAATAGCGAGGAAAACGCGAATGTCCATCTAAGGCGTATAACACCTGCGGACATCTCGACCCACATCAGACCCTCAAGAAACGATCTTTATAATTTTTATAATTTGAGGTATAAGCCTGAAGGAAGCTTCGGCCAGGAATTCCACAGATTTGAACCCAACTCCAGTTATCAACTCCGTTTACCTTAAAGAAGGAGAAAAATAAGCCTATGGTCGGAACAATGTTCAAAACCTCACAAACCCTCTCAAAAGCCTTTATAAATACCCAACTATTGGGACGGAGTTGGGAAGGTGCTATATTGACGGTCTTCAACACTTCCACCTCAAAGTCGGAAAAAGGGATACGGATGTTGAAATCTTCCAAAATACAAGGATATAAGTAGAAAAATTCTTCGGAAACATCTTTTGGCCGAAGTATACACACTCTTTCCTTTGGACCGCATGGTTCTAAAATAACATCATCCTCGGAGCTAGTAGAGGATATAATCCCCAGGGATCGGATTTTAGCAATTTTCATGTCATCAACAGTACTATTCTTATGGTTCATTACCTCAGAATCGAAGGGAGCACCAGTCTCCATTAGAAATTCTACAGAACCTGAAGAGTCAGAGTCAAAGTCACTTTCAAAAGTGAGAATCTCATTATAAAATTTGTTCATAACTCTCTTATATTCTTCTACCCCTATAGAACCCGTCATCTCTTGCATGTTTTCTTTCCATAATCTTTTCCTCTCCTCGTCACTCTTATGGATGACCTTACCCTCATCATCACATTCCCTAAGGACTACCATTTCTGTTAAAGAAAAATAGAGGAAAATCAAGAGTGAAAGAAAAAATACCTGAAATGAGGAGAACGCTTGAAGTTGAAACAAACTTATTTAAAGAGGAATAAGAGCGTAGGAGTAAAGGGAAGAGAAAAATGATTTTAATAAGAAGCCCAACGTTCAAAAAATAGCTAGAGAATACACACTCATGACGTACTAAAGTCATCATTATACTAGGGAAGATTAGGGGACACGACCGTTCGAATGTTTTTGACACGTAAATACCTAAAAGGAAAAGTTGGCCTATTGCACGACATCAGTCAAATATATTCGGGCTCATGTTACTGTCGAGTACTGCACCCTTGTAAACGGATATAGTAATCGGGGGGCTTATGTACATGCCAAATATATTTGGAGTCGACTTGTATGGTCGGTCAAGGTTAGACATGAGTTCGGCTACGAAAGCAAGAGGGGGTCGAGTAGCGCTAAGGGCTAGGCAAGCATCATTTACAACTCGGGCCGGTCAGAGAGCCTGACTCCCATCATCCGAATTCTTGCGAGGACGAGTACTATACCCCATCAACCAGGTACATACGTCGGTCATGAACTCAACAAGGAACACCAACAGTTGTAACGGTGGCAGTGCATCAATGCGGACGTTACCAGGTCTTCAAAGCATGCATTCATGAAGAGGAGTTACGACAATGATGGCCATACAATGTCAGAAGGCCAAGAGACTTCTCTTAATGGCATACCTTAAATGAAGACTAATAAAAGCCTATAAAAAAAGCCCCCACATGAGGGTTAAGCAAGACACCAGCATCTTGAGACAATATACATCACTTGTATAGCTCTCAAATCCCTAAAAATCCTACACAGTATAGACAACATAGTTCTCCTTGTCCATAAGAAGGAGAGCTAGCACTTTTGGTGCATCTAACCATTTTTTGCTAGAACAGTTAGTTCTGACAGGTTTCTTCTTATTTTGTACCCTTGGTCTCATATGACTAGATTTAGGATTATTCAAGACTTTTTATTTAAAAGTTTGTTGTCTTGAATAGACCTTTGCCTTAGGTTCTACACCTTTCAGAACCTTAGCTCCTGTTGTCTTAGGTTTTGGATTTTTCTGTACCCTTGACTTTAGAGTCTTAGGTTATGTTTTCTTCAGAACCTTTTATTCAGCCACTTTAGGTTCTGACTATCTTAGAACCTTTTCATTTTCAGCAACAGTTACAAAATAAGAGTCAAGACCTTTTTGAGCAGAGCTTAAAGAGGAATGATCTTTTAGTTTACTCAAGGTCTCAAAATTGGATTACAAGTTTTTTATGAGTAACCCAGACCTTCCTTTTTTGCTTCTACGTACTCCATAAATCATGAAAGGAAGTTTAGTTCTATTGAAGCCATTTATCGGAAATTCTTGAAGAGTCATTTCACGCTTATAAAGAGGTTTGTCAGATACTTCTTTTACAAAAGTGTCGCTCCCGGGATTTTCATCCAAGTACAAACACGAAAGTGGCACCGAAACAGAGTCGCCAGCAATGTGTATTTATCCCAAGAGAGGGAAAGGAAACACTGCATAAACCTGAAGGGAAGGAAAAGCATGGTCTTGCGACCAAGAGAACTGGGTTCGGGAGTCGGTTACGCGAGAGGAAGGTATTAGCACCCCCTCACGTCCATCGTACCCGATGGGATCCACGCTTGCTGCTTCAATCAAAGGGGGTCGTCAACTGGAGCTCCGCTGCTACTGGAAAGGGAAAGGAACGGGAAAAAGGAAAAAAGAAAGGAGAGAGAGCAAGAAACAAATGTAGGGAAAATAAAAGATATGGTCGAATGGGCCCTACCCCACTGCCTACGTATCTCATCGGGAACATGAGAATCAGAGTGACGTAGTTCCCCTCACTAGGGATGGATTGTTTGGGATTTTTAAGGAACGGCTAATGTTCTAGCTCAGGTGTTGCAGCTCGCTGTATGAAGACTTAGGCGTTACCGTCTTGCAAGAGAACGAGAAGAAGCACGTTCGTACGTCGAGAGTGAGTGAGATGAAAAGAGAATTCCCGAAAGAAAGACGTTATTGTTTATTTGGTGTTTTGTAACACGTATTGTATTTAAGTCCCTCATGTAAGATCGAATGCCTCGCATATCGACCCAAGACGGGACGCATGCTAAACATTCCAAGTAAGTGAGAGAAGACCCCACACTTCCTTGTTCTCATATGAAAGGCCTAAATACAATATTTGTTATGCCTTTATTAAGCATTTTTTGCTTTTATTATGAGATGAGAAGAAGAAGTGACTCAAAAGAGGGGTAAAGGTGAAAACTAAGGGGAGACTAAGACACACCATAGTGTTAGCATACTTGGAGATCCTATGGTTAATCGGGTTTAAGAAACCTACTTCTAAAAGAAAGAAGAAGAAGAGCAAAAGAAACAACTTACTTCCAAAATGGAAGTTAAGTTGATCTTAAAGAGGGATGAAAAAGAAGTTATGCAAGGAAAGCATGTCAATGCTTATCAAAATCACAACTTGAATTATTTAAATGAAATAAGAGAAGATGAGGGAGAGGAGTGTAGGTGGAACTATGTCCCCACACTTACTTACCATACACCTACATGAAAAAGTTAGTTCACAATATTTGCAAGTATGAAATAAAGGAAGAAACAACAAGTGATGATCAAATCAATTAAGAACCAAAGAAATAGGATCCTAAGGGATAAAAACTAATCAAGGTTAGAATCTAAACAATAAGAGTACTTTCTAATGTTAAGACATTAAACACAAATCAACTATGTACAAGTAATGTCCTAAACATTAAGGAAGTTAATCATAGAAGAGATAGATGAAGAATGGGTGGAAATGCAAAGTGATCATACATTTATGCCTCATGAAAGGTCAAGGTCAGAATCATATTCAATTCACAAATGGCTTAACATGCATATTAACCATCATGTAATTCAAGAATAGAAGAGTGCAAGTTGAAGAGATAAGATGAAGTAGAAGAAAAGAGAAGTGAAACATGTTCAATTAAATGCACAAAATGACATATTATAAATGCATAACACATGAAATGGTTAATGAATGCACATGGGCAGTAGCATATCATACATGAGATGCAAATGGAATGAAGGGAATGGTACACCAAAATGCAAACATGAATCACATATAGCATGAGAGGAAGTGAGAGATAAAAACATGTCAAAGTTCAAATTAGAATGCACAAACTCATGTCAAATGTAAATGCAAACCAAAGTGACTTATAATGCAATCAAAGGTGACCTATAAGGTAGTACAAATGACCTATAATATCACACAAGGCAATCATAAAATGTATGGCACCAATGTCTTATCACAACATGTTAGAAGGAAGAAAAATAAAGTGCACCTAAGTAGCTTCAAGGACAAGGCATTGAACAAATATTAAAGCACATGAGGAAATTTTTAAAACCAGTCCTAAACAACCTAAGTTAGATGCTAAACACATATTAAAAACTCAAACCAAAATTCAAGATAAAAGTGTCACAAAGACATGCACAAAGTCATATTGAAATGCCACAAAAAGAAGTGTAAAGATGATCATACAAACATCCTATAAGATGACTTTAAAAATCAATAAAAAGTATTTTTGAACCCTTCAAGATGTTATCTAACCAATACAAAAGGAATGGATGAAAAACATAGTGTGAAATGGGAGAAAGAAAATGTGCAAGTTTGAGTATCATAAAGAAGATCAATCAAAAAAAGAAATTGAAATGAAATTACGAAAAAATGATCTAAAATTATTAAAATCAGAATTAAAAATGATGAAAAATTACATAAATGTGTTAAGAACATGTTTGAATTATTTCAGAATTTTCTAATGATTTTTAGTATTTTTCTCAAAATAAAATTGAAGCTAATATGTGAAAGAAATTAAATGCAAATGAATAGAAGAAGGGGGTGCATCATTAGTAATTTTTCTAGTTCAAAAACATGGGCCTTTAATGCAGGAAGGTGCGAAAAACAACTAACATAGTCCAATAGGACGCATAATCATGTGTAGTGGCTGTGTATTTTCAATTCCATGTACATGCAATTCAAACCACATGATCAAGCCAATATCTCCAGATCAACGGCTGACAATGCACGCTCACCCTAAATACCCTACACTCGCCCACACGCATCCTTTTGAAGGGACCAAAGCTTCATCACGTGCTAGCCTTGCTCTTTCATTAATGCGGTGCTAGTTGGTGATTGGCCAGCCGCAAAGTTCAATTATCCTACCAATTAGAACACGCCACGCCCTTTTCTCTCTCCAATCAACCACTCATCATCACTTAATCATGTTAACTAATCATTAAAAGCAAGAACTCGCCCAATAAAACATTGCCACGTCATTTTTTCATCATTAATTCATGCAAAGGATAATAAAACTCACACAACAACATGAAAAACGCAGATTTTTTTCTCCAATTTTCTACCTCACATAACTTCATCAAATCTTAATGAAAATTAACAAAGTAAGATACCAAACTGAAGCCCAAACTTCATAGATCATGAATATACCAATTAAATCACCAAAAGATCGTTCTAACACCAAGAAAAATGGCACGAAAGTGACACATTCAAGCACAAATTTCACAAAAATCACAAAATCACATAAATTCCAAATTGAACAAACAGAGGTGTGCCATCATTTCAGGACTTCCAGATGCAATGCATGAGTACTAATTTCACATTGTAAATCTCTAAAATTATGATGAACTAAAGAGAAAGTTTCAAGATCTCTAACCTTGTGAGAAGCAATTTTTGTTTTAGAAATCCAAGAACTTCTTGCAAGATCTTCACATCAACACTTTGAGCCAAATAAAGGCGAAAACCAGATCCAATACTTGCTTGGAGTAGAAATTGGAAGTGATGAGTGAAACTTGAGATTTTTCGATGGTGGATTCAAGCGAATCTAATGCATACAGTAGAAAGAGGAGGTTATGGAGATGATGCTGCTCCAAAAATCTTCGAAAATGATGAAGAAACGAAAGAGAAATCTGGATCTGAATTCTTGAGAGTGAGAGAGAAATTTGAGATTTCTTGAGAAATAGTGATGGAAAGTGTGAGAAATGTGTGAGATTAGAGAGAAAATTGAGAGAATGATTGAGAATGAGTTCTGAGAAATGTGGAAAAATGAGAGAGAGAGTTGAAATTGTGTGTAAATTTGTTTATATAGTTAGGGTTAAGTGTGTTTAACCATGGTAAACTGAGTTGGTTAAGTGAGTTGGAGTTGGGTTAACTGAGTGGACTCTAACTAACTGAGTTATGACAGTTAGAGGTGAGTTGGGTAGGTTTGCTATGGTGTGGGTGAGTTTATGAGGTGTATGGTGAAGGTTAAAATGGATGGTGGTGATGTAAGGAAATGTTTAGTTAAAGGAAATAGAAAGTGGACTGATGTGTAGTATGTATATGAGTATTTGAATTAGCAACAACAACAATGTTATTTTTCTGGTTTTATAGCAGCTTAAAATCAATTAAAACAAGGAAGTTTGGTGATGAAATTCTCTCACTTTAATGAATGGAAATGTGTAATTTTTGTGGCAAATGAAAGAGTAGATATAGGAGAATAATTTTGATGTTGAAATTGAATTGAATAGAGGCTTGTAGGATAGTGTAAAATGACTCCAAACATCATGGTTCAGAACTGGTGCATGGGCTTGGCAAGTTGGTAGGGTGGCATGGCAATCTGACTGGGAAAATTCAGCATGAACACGTCAACTTGGGACCATCATAACCCCATCATAACTTGCTCAAATGGAAAAATGTCCAACATCAAAGTTGAAGAGGACATTGAGATGAACAACTTTGATGTTCAACATTTTTTCGTTTGGAGCTTCCATCATTGAGAAAAGTGGCTGGACATTTGGCACACCAAGTGTTTGACAACATTATGGCGCATGGGCCTGCACTTGCCTTGTCATGACTTGGTTTTTGACCTTATTTTGTCAAACTTTAATGGATCATAACTCCCTCAATTTTGATCCGATGGAAGAGTTCTTTATATGGATTTGAAGCTTGAAACAAGATCTTTTGTTGTGGCCTGGTGGATTTTTGATTTGATGCTTTAAAATTGAGAAAGCCTGACTCAAAGAGAGGTGCTAAAATGGCCAAAACTTACTATTTTTGGAAACCTCAAAGTTTCTATTTTTGGCAGTTTTGTAATTTCTTGATTCTTCATTATTCATCCATCATTCCTTGATCAAATTTTGTCCATTGAACATATATGACATGAATTTCATGAATTTGACCCCAAAAAGTCAGGAGTTGACTTTTTTCACTGCACAGTTGACTTTTTTCCCCAATTTCTCGATTATCAAGCAACTGATCAATTGAGACCCTTCTGAAACCAATTGATGAGCACTTTTCCATTCATATACACTTAAGAACATGAGGAATACCATGAGATTAAGTCTTGCCCAAAAAATCAGAAATAAACTGACTTTATGTTAAACCCTAATTTTGGCACCCTCTGGTTAGGAGGAAATAACACATCCTCCAAATCCAAATTCCTCTGAATATGAGGTACATCCCGTCTAACAGAGATGAGATGTGCCATTTGGAGATGATAAAAACTCAAAGAGCTTGCCCATTTAGGGGTCAAATCCCAAATTTTGACTGCCTTGTGTATGAAATGATACACTGCCCAATCTTCTTGATGAATTCTTCTCTTCCCATGCCTTGTGGATCAAAGTGTGATAATATACGGCTTAAGGATCCTTGAGACTTATTTGAAGACCCTTGCTTTGAATGACCAACACCTTGCAGGCCACTGATCACATGCCCTTATGCAATAGGTATGCTATGAGATGCACACAAGATCTAAATGCGATGCAATGAAACATAAGCCAGTAAAAGCTAAAACAAGTGGGCAAATTTTGAGGTATTACAGCTGCCCCTATTCAATCAACTGTGGATCTAAATGGATGAAAGCAAAGGCTATCAGTAATTCAATATACATAGGGATTGAATACAAAAAAATAACCGAGAAAATTTGCACTGTGTTCGAAGAAGAAAAGGGACGTAAACCCTTCTGGAAACATCATTAAAAAACTGCATAGATTGACACGATGTATATCAAAACAGGGATACGGACGAGTATCAAGGACCATACGGACGAGTAGGGAAAGAAAACACGAACGAGTGTTGAAGGACGCGGACGAGTGTTGAGGGTTAATACGGACGAGTATGGAAATATGAGGTTCAAACACAGGCGAGTGTTGGAAGGACACGGACGGGTGTTACAAGTCAATACCGGCGAGTATTGCAATAGGAGTTCAGACACGGAAGAGTGTTGAAAGGTCAACGATGCGGACGAGCACTGGACAATCACCAAAGGAACACGACGAGTGACCAAGTTAACGATACGGACGAGTATCGGACAATGATTGACAAGATACAGACGAGTATCTTAAAAGTCAATACGGACGAGTATTGGCTAAAAAGTTCAGACACAGACGAGTGCTGAAAGGACACGGACGGACGTCAAGGATCAATACAGACGAGTATTGAAAGGACACAGACGAGTGTCAAAGGTCAACGATGCGGACGAGCACTGGACAATCACCAAAGGAACATGACGAGTGACCAAGTCAACGATACGGACGAGTATCAGACAATGATTGATAAGATACAGACGAGTATCTTAAAAGTCAATACGGACGAGTATTGGCTAAAAAGTTCAGACACAGACGAGTGCTGAAAGGACACGGACGGGCGTCAAGGATCAATACAGACGAGTATTGAAATGACACGGACGAGTGTCAAAGGTCAACGATGCGTACGAGCACCAGACAATCATCAAAGGAACACGACGAGTGACCAAGTCAATGATACGGACGAGTATCGGACAATGATTGACAAGATACAGACGAGTATCTTAAAAGTCAATACGGACGAGTATTGGCTAAAAAGTTCAGACACAGACGAGTGCTGAAAGGACACGGACGGGCGTCAAGGATCAATACAGACGAGTACTGAAATAAGCAGCTCCAACACGGACGAGTGTTGAAAGGTTAAAACAAACGACAACTCTACTGGGGATTGAAACGTTAAACCGAACACCGACGAGTGTTAGAGGAACACGGACGAGTGTTCAAAATCAACACGGACGAAGTATTGAGGAAATATAAGAGGGGACAGACAAGTGTCAAAAGAACACGGACGAACGTTGAAAGGACACGGACGGACGTCCAAAGTCAGTACGGGCGGGTATTGAATTAACCCGATATGATCAAGTGTTGGAAGCTTTGCTGAGGTTGTGTGACAATGTTTGGTCTGTGAATTGCCCTGGTTTGCAGGTAAATGGTTGAACTTGGCTTATGTTCGCATGCATATGTTTGAATTTTTCCATGGTGTAATGCTCCATCTCAATGGAAATGCTACGCGTTTTGAGGATGCTATGCATACTATATGCAAAGAGGTCTTCAGCAAAATAAATGCTGGGGAAAGGTAAGTAACTCCGCTGGGGAATAATGAGCTTACAACAAACTCTGCTGGGGGGAACCACTTTAGAGCGTCTCGTGCTACGGAATGTTTCTTAAGAGAATTTTACAGAAGATCCAAACATCTTCCAACTCTTGGACAAACATCTATACTTGAGCTAGGATGCAGTAACTGAGAGGTTACTCTACTGTGGGTAATAGATTTGGAGAACCTCCTGCTGGGGAATTTTCAAAATGCTCCATGCTTGGGATGGTCAACCTCTTGCTCTTACCCCATGATACCAGACTGGTCTGAAGAAAACGTCTCAGGAGGATTTTACAGAAGATTCGACATCTCCAAACTCCTGGATATTCACTGAGTCTTGAACATTAGTTGTGAGGCCATTCTGCTGGGGAATTTGCAACCGTTATCGACACAGAAAAGCTTGTAGTTGTCGGAAGTACTGAATGGGAGAATTGACTTAATAAGATACAGCACTACCCATTGGAAACTTGACTTGTTAATATCGAATCGTCGAGCACGACTGCCGTCCGAATGATGACCTCAGTGAGTAAACGTTGTGACAAAAGAGTGAAATGAGGATCCTTTCCTTTTGAACATGATGGCTTCATCACTACCCTTTAACACCATTGTTGAGGATCATGACGCTCTGTAAGTACGTTGGAGATGACCACCTCCCGGAAGTACTTTCCTGCTAAAGAACCGTCTCTGCTTGGGGAGGAACGATCATTGGAGCTTCGTAAGGGACTCGGCTTGAAGGTGTCATACATCTTTGCATAGCCATCCAGTGAATTCTCCACACCTGCAAACAAAAGAATGCGTACCTATGCCCCAAGGTAACATGGGTTTTGAAGTATTCACCCAAGCACACTCGTCAGTTAAAGCAATTTTAAATATTTTCTTTTTAGGCATGTTATTGTAGAACCCCAAGGTTTTCATATGCAAATGTTTATCAAAAATTGGACGTTTGCGTAAACAAAGCAAATATAAAAACAAACAAACATATAGAATTATTCTGAATGACGACCATTTATTGATTGAAGAGCCTGAAAAAGGCATTTACATCAAGAAGCAATTCTTGGAAAGAGGTCATTGCCAAAACGAAATAGAAACTGTCCTAATGGCAATGTGAAACTGGAACTCCATTGAGTTTCGACCCTGCTATGGTTCGTATATC
Source organism: Lathyrus tuberosus (assembly GCA_022829125.1). Classification (NCBI taxonomy): domain Eukaryota; kingdom Viridiplantae; phylum Streptophyta; class Magnoliopsida; order Fabales; family Fabaceae; genus Lathyrus; species Lathyrus tuberosus. The sequence goes on along the minus strand of JALAZF010000481.1, from coordinate 2,530,226 downwards.
TTCAAGATTCTCCAATAGCTTTGCCTTCAAAGGGAGACGATTGAACTGATTCCTATCCTTCGGAGTGCTTATTGATAGAGACGAGACAATATAGATTACTCAGATCGCAGTTTTCGCTAAATCTCTCTTTTGCCTGGATTGCCCTTTACGGGTTTTCAATCCACCGAGATACCCTTTTTTGCCTAAGTTGCCCTTGCGGGTTTTTAACTTACCGGGTGTACTTTCTTTTTATTTTATCCCTAATTTTTGCCCGAACCTTTTCTTTTCTTTTCTTTTCTTTTTTTTTTATTATGGTTCGCCGGGATGCCCTTTTTTGTCTGGACTCTCTTTTTACTGTCCAGCGGGTCTCTTTATGCGAAGTATTTTTTAACCGCGTCTGAGTTCACAGGGGACAAAAAATCCTCACCGTCCATTGTTGTAAACATCAAGGCTCTGCCCGAGAAGACCTTCTTAACAACATATGGACCTTCATAATTAGGAGTCCATTTGCCCCTATGATCTGTATTCGAAGGAAGAATCCTTTTCAATACCAAGTCGCACGTCTGGTAAGTCTGAGGGCGCACTTTCTGATCAAATGCTCGCTTCATTCTCCTCTGATACAATTATCCATGACAAACTGCAGCCAATCGTCTTTCTTCGATGAGACTCAACTCGTTGAACCTCGCTCGAACCCATTCAGCCTCGTCAAGTTTAACATCCATCATTACCCTTAAAGAAGGTATCTCAACCTCAACTGGCAGCACTGCTTCCATACCGTATACAAGCGAAAACGGGGTTGCCCCAGTAGATGTACGAACAGAAGTACGGTACCCATGTAAAGCGAAAGGTAGCATTTCATGCCAATCCTTATATGTCACCACCATCTTTTGCACAATCTTCTTAATATTTTTATTGGCTGCCTCGACGGCTCCATTCATCTTCGGGCGATAAGGAGAAGAGTTGTGATGTTCAATTTTGAAGCTCTGGCATATCTCTTTCATCATCTTGTTGTTGAGATTAGAACCATTATCAGTAATGATCCTTTCAGGCACCCCATATCTGCAAATAATCTCCTTCTTAATGAATCGGGCTACCACCTGCCTGGTAACATTTGCAAAAGAGGCAGCTTCTACCCACTTGGTAAAGTAATCAATAGCCACCAGAATGAATCGATGTCCGTTGGAAGCAGTTGGCTCAATCTTCCCAATCATATCAATGCCCCACATAGCAAAGGGTCATGGAGAACTCATCACATTCAGGGGATTTGGTGGCACGTGCACCTTGTCAGCATAGATTTGGCATTTGTGGCATTTTCGGGCATACTTGAAGCAATCAACCTCCATAGTTAACCAGTAATACCCGGCCCGCAATAATTTCTTCGCCATAGCATGCCCACCAGCATGGGTACCGAAAGATCCTTCATGTACTTCCTGCATTAACAGGTCTGCTTCGTGTTGATCCACGCATCTGAGCAAGACCATGTCAAAGTTTCGTTTGTATAACACATCCTCATTCAAAAAGAAGCTTCCTGCCAACCTCCCCAGAGTCTTTTTGTCATTATTTGATGCCCCAGCTGGATACTCTTGACTCTTCAAGAAACGCTTGATATCAAAATACCAGGGTGTATTATCAGTCGTAGCATCAGCGACAAACACATGAGCGGGTCTGTCTAGTCTTATCACATCAATCTTCAGGATATGGTTCCACCAATTCACCTGAATCATGGAGGACAATGTATCTAAAGCATCAGCCATATGATTCTCGTCACGAGGTATATAGTACAATTTTACTGTTGTAAAGAAGGTTAACAGTCTTCTCGCGTAGTCTCTGTAAGGAATCAAGTTCTGCTGGTGGGTATGCCAATCTCCATTGATCTGGTTGATCACTAGAGCCGAATCCCCGAATATCTCAAGAGTCTTGATCCTTAAATCAATGGCTTCCTCGATGCCCATGATACAAGCCTCATATTCCGCTTCATTATTAGTGACATCAAACGTTAACCTGGCAGTGAAAGGTATGTGTGATCCTTTCGGAGTAATAAGGACTGCCCCTACACCACTTCCATTCATGTTAACAGCCCCATCGAACATCAGCTTCCATTTGTCATCAGGATCCGGCCCTTCTTTAACCGGAGGCTCTTCACAATCTTTAGCCTTGAGAAACATGATGTCTTCATCAGGAAAGTCAAACCTCATTGGCTGATAATCATCAATAGGCGACTCGGCAAGATAATCAGACTACACACTCCCTTTGATAGCTTTCTGGGAAGTGTATTGTATATCATATTCAGTCAAAACCATCTGCCACCGAGCGACCCTTCTATTAAGAGCTGGCTTTTCAAAGATGTACTTGATTGGATCCATTTTTGAAAATCAGTAGGGTTATATGAGTCAGCATGTATTGTCTCAATCGCTTAGCAGCCCATGCTAGTGCGCAGCACGTCTTCTCAAGCATCGAATACCTGGACTCGCAATCGGTGAATTTTTTGCTCAGGTAGTATATAACATGCTATTTCCTACCTGTCTCATCGTGTTGACCGAGAACACAACCCATTGATCCATCACGTACAGTGAGATACATAATCAGTGGCCTCCCAGAAACCGGAGGCATGAGAATCGGAGGATTTTGCAAATATTCTTTTATTTTATCAAAGACCTTTTGACAGTCGTTGTTCCACCGGATTGCTTGATTTTTCTCAATAATTTGAATATTGGTTCACAAGTCGTGGTAAGATGAGATATAAATCTTGCGATATAATTCAGTCTTCCAAAAAATCCACGAATTGTTTTTCTGTTCTCGGCTCCGACATTTCTTGAATGGCTTTTACCTTTGCTGGATCCACCTCGATTCCCTTTTCACTGACGATGAAGCCCAGAAGCTTACTAGATCTTACCCCGAAAGTACACTTATTCGGGGTTCAGCCTCAATCTGAACTTTCTCAACCGTTCAAACAACTTTTTCAAATTTATCAAATGTTGCTCTTCCGTTTCTGATTTGGCAATCATATCATCCACATAAACTTCAACTTCTTTGTGAATCATGTCGTGGAAGAGCGTCACCATGGCACGCTGATATGTTGCCCCAGCGTTCTTTAAACCAAACGGCATCACGTTATAGCAGAATGTTCCCCAAGGGGTAATAAATGTAGTTTTCTCCATATCCTCTGGCGCCATCTTGATCTGGTTATATCCGGAAAACCCATCCATGAAAGAAAACACAGAGAATTGGTAATGGAAAATCATCTTTTGGACTTGCCCTGTTCAAATCTCGATAATCCACGCACATTCTGACTTTGCCATCCTTCTTCGGTACAGACACAATATTAGCGACCCATGGTGGATAACTAGTAACAGCTAGAAACCCTGCATCCAACTGCTTTTGCACCTCCTCTTTAATCTTGATGGCCATCTCAGGTTTGGTTCTCCGAAGCTTCTGCTTTACAGGAAAACAACCCTCTTTCAGCGGCAACCTGTGCACCATGATGTCTATATCCAACCCCGACATGTCTTGATAAGACCATGCGAAGATGTCAACATACTCTCGCAACATCTCAATCAGATCTTTCTTTGCATTCTCTGTCAGGCTTGTTCCTACTTTGACCTCTTTCTTTACCTCTTCAGTACCGAGATTGACAACTTCTATAGATTCTTGATGAGGCTGAATGGCTCTTTCTTCCTGTTTCAATAACCTAGCCAACTCTTCAGGTAGTTCACAATCTTCCTCGTCCCCCTCTTCAGCTTGGTATATGGGATTATCGAAGTCATAATGAACCATAGCAAGGTCGTCATCAACAAGATCCAGAGAATTATTTCTGCATGAATGATAATTCATGCTTTTAAAAGTTGCTTTTTTGAAAGGAACAGAAAGAAAAAATGCACAAACTGCGAAGAAAACATTGCCATTTTATTTAAAAATAACAAAATGAAAGACAGGGAACCTAACTTCGAATGCAAAACATCCTTTTATTAATGATAAAAATTTGTATGAGACAAATGGGGGCCCTACAATGAAGTCACTACGCCTTAGGCAGAGCGTAGGACTTTTGCATGCTTAATAAAAGAAAACATAGAAAATTACTTATTTGGCAGAGTAACTTGGATGAGATCCTCCGAAAACCAATTGTCCAGCTTCATTCCTGGGACACAGGGACGCACCCAATTGTCCAGGTCACAGTCACTATCTTCACCGTCTTCAACTGCTGCACAAATTTGGCTGGGATGTATGACTCTCCCACTTGAGAAAAAAACTGGCCCTTGGCGCTCTTGACCTTGTAGTGGTGGACTTCGAGGAGGTTTATAACCGATTCCACTCTTATCATCCTTGAAAGGTAGCTCAATTACTTGTCCCCAACCTTCGGTATAACCAGATTGCACCACTTCCAAAGCCTGCTTATACGAAGTCATAGAAGCTCCCACCCTTGCCTCACCAAAAAGAGAGTCTCTCACCATATTCATAGTTTCAAATGCCTGGCAGAGAGTTTCGTGGATTTCTCCGTCCATCTCCACGTACTTGAAGGACGAAAGATGACTAACGAAAATATCTTCTTCTCCGCATACCGTAACAACCTGCCCGTCAACCATAAATTTTATCTTCTGATGCAAGGTTGAAGACACAGCCCCAACAGCGTGGATCCATGGACGACCCAATAGACAACTATAGGCTGGTTGAATGTCCATCACATAAAACACTGTATTAAAGACCTGGGGTCCGATTTGGACAGGTTGCTCTACTTCTCCAAACACTGATCTCTTTGAGCCATCAAATGCTTTCACCACTAGATCACAAGGCCTCAATATAATTCCTTCCACATCCAGCTTTGCTAATGCTTTCTTAGGCAACACATTGAGGGACGAACCAGTGTCCACCAATACATGGGATAACATAGCACCTTTACATTCCATCGATATGTGGAGAGCCTTATTGTGGTTCCTCCCTTCTGGCATTAAGTCAAAATATGTGAACCCTAAACCGTTACCGGCGTTAACATTGGAAATCACACTTTCAAGTTGGTTCACCGATATTTCTTGTGGCACGTACGCCATATTCAGAATTTTGAGCAAAGCATTCCTATGCGCTTCGGAGCATAGCAACAGTGACAATATGGAGATCTTAGAAGGAGTCTGATGTAGGTGGTCAACGATTTTATAATCGCTCTTTCTGATTATTCTCATGAATTCCTCAGCATCTTTCTCCAGTGACTTGTCAGATTCTGCCCCTGGCACTGGTTCATCACCTATCATCTGCTTTCCTTTGGTCCTCGTTAATGCTTCATTATCGTCCTTCCTGAGTGTTTGAGGAGCAAACAGTCTTCCGCTGCGAGTGAAACCACCCATTCCCCCAACATTTCCGATACTTGAACCACTTTCTTTAGGAGTCTGCACCTCTTGCCTCTGTCCTTGATTATTAGTTCCATAGTACCACGGAATAGCGACCTTGTTCTCATTTGGGACGTGACTGGGAACAGTTATAGCTATAGGAGCTACTCGTGCAGGCGCAGACGTCTATACAGGAGCAGGCGCCGGAATTTCCACAAGATCAACGTAGATTGTAATAGTAGAAACTTCATCATCATTCTTTTTCAACTGCTCAAATTGTAAACATCCTTCATCCATCATGCTCTGAAGGCTATTTCTCAACTTCACACAACCGTTATCAGCGATCAAACAATCTTCACAACTTTTCGAACAACCCGGAAATACAGCCCCTTTCAGTAGGTGGTCTTTCACAACTTTCAACAGAGTCTTGACATCATTAATATCTCTCACCATATTCAAATCTCCATCTTCTTCAATGGAATTCACCCCTGGTCCATCATGCGAAGGCATGGGATTTTGAATTACATTAGGCCTTGGAGCAAAATTAATAGCCTTTGAATCAACAAGATCCTGAACCACATGTTTGAAAGCCCTGCAGTTTTCCACATTGTGACCTGGCGCGTTTGAGTGAAATTCACACCTTTCATTTGCATCGTACCCAACGGGTAAGTCGCCCATTGGGGGAGCCAAAGTCCTCAGTTGCACCAACTTCAAGCGGAGTAGATTCTGTAGCATTTGTGAGCATGTCATAGGGAAAACATCAAAATATCGGTCATTCATTCTCTGTCTTGGGCGATACTGCCTCTAAGCTGCAGATTGAGCCTTAGTATCCGGAGTTAGAATAGTTATAGATGCTGATTGGTGATACGTACCCTGTCGTCCTCGACCTCCCCCTCCTTGTGCATATGCAGCATTAGCGTCACCTTCACGCTTCCTGTTATTGTTCCCAAAAAACTTCTTTGTGGGGGCTGAACTTGTACTACTGCTGTCCTGAATCTTCCCCATCTTTAACAAACTCTCGATTCTCTCTCCAGCGATTACTATATCAGCAAACCCAGTGGATGGACAGGTGGCCAACCGATCAAGATACGGACCTTGCAAAGTATTCATGAACATGTCAGCCATTTCTCTATCTGCCAATGGAGGTTGCACCTGGGCAGCGAGTTCACGCCACCTTTGGGTGTATTGCTTAAAACCTTCCTTTGGGTCCTGCGTCATGCTTTGTAACCGAGTGCGATTCGGTGGCATATCGATGTTATACTGGTATTGCTTTAAGAAAGCCAGGCACAACTCTTTCCAGTTTCTGACGTGAGCCCTGTCCAACTTTATGTACCATTCCAGTGAGGCTCCAGATAAGCTGTCCTAGAAAAAATACATCCATAACTTCTGATCATCAGAATAAGCAGCTATCTTCCGGTTATACGCCTGGAGATGAGTTTTGGGACAAGTGCTACCATTGTACTTGTCGAAAATAGGTGGTTTAAACTTTGGGGGAATCTTGACACCCTGTACTAGCCCCATATCCTTAACATCAATTCCCAAAGGATTCTGACTCTCTATAGCCTTCACTCTTTCCGCCAGTCCCTCGTATTTCTTGTCATCATGGTAGAATCCCATATCAGCATTGAGTACAGAAAACTGATCATCCTGACGATCTTCCACCAGCCCATGGTTGCCAGGAACAAATCCCAAGTTAACTCCAACCGGAGGATTGATTACAGGAGGATTAACAACATGAGGGTTAACCCGAGGGGGATTAACATTGTTAGCAGTAGGAATCTCTGTCTCCAACCTCTGGATAGTAGCTCTCATGTCTTCCTGCCCTGTTCTCAGGTCCTGTTGCCCCTGGGCAACGCCCTGCATCAGATTCATAAATTGTTCCATGCGTGCTCTTAACTCAGCCAACTCTGTCTGTACCTGATCCATGACCCTTGTTTGGTTTCGTCTGGTTGCGTATCGGTGGATATGAGAATCAGCTATTATGCCTGAAACCAAATAAAGGTTAGAGACCCCGCAACAGGTACCTGAAAAAGCAAGCAACAAAATGCAAAATGATATGTCATGCAATGCAAATGTCATGTTTATCATTTCCGAGGTGCCTTACACCCTGATTCCAATCTTAACCACCGAAATCCGAAGATCAGAAATCGTGGTATAAAGAGACGTGCCGTGGTCATGTGCTTGTGTACAGATATCTGACAAGGACTAATTCTGAATAAAACTGCTGATTCCCATTCAACAAAGTATTCAAGTACATTCAAAAGAGGTTCATCAACACCTGAAATACGAGGGAAAGATGGATCCATCAACAAGCCTGATGGTAACCATTAACAACAAATTACACAAAAAACAAAGAACATCAGTCTGAAAATTCCACGTCCTTCAGCTTATCACTTGTGTATTTGATCTCCTCAAAGAGTATGCGAGTACGCTGGTTATTCGGCTTTTCAATCATCTGTCTGATCAAAACATCCCTTTTCTCCAGAGCCTCTATTAAGGAACCCATATGCAGTATCAAAGCTTCGTCATCGCACACTCCTTTGTGTCTTTTTATGCCAGCTTGCGTCTTGAGTATCTCCCTTTCCATCAGGACTTCTTCACGCTCTTTCTGGGTATTCTTCAGCTCTCTTCTAGCTCCTTCTAACTGTTCTTGACTTTTACCGAGACTTTCCCGATACTTTCTCCTCTGCTCATGTGCCTTCCTAAGCTCTTCGTCTTTAATCTTCAACTGTTCTTGTAATTCAGCATTCTCGAGCCTGACCTCATCCCAGGCTTGCTGAAACTTGGCTAACTTCTCTTTGTTCTGCGCTAAGACCTGTTTGGTCTTCTTGTGAGCTTGAGTACCGGCATCGGCACCTTTGCTAATTTTCTGAAAATGCTGAGCTCTTTCGGCGAAATCCTTTTCTTTTGCAGCTAAAATCCTTTCGGTATCCTGGGCTCTATGCTCCAATTCTCTGTTGGCGTGCAAAGCATTTTGAAGAAGACTACTCAGGTCCGAATTCTCCACCCGAAGCTCTTTCATTGCAGCTTGCAGTTTGTTAAACTCCTCCATGGGAACAGTGGTAGGTTGTTCCGGGATTGCTGGATATAGAGGCGACTCTCTTGAAAAGGGCAAAAGAACCTCTTCAACCTTTCTCTGAATCCAATCTGTATACTGTGGGTAAGCTCTGCAATCACCCTTTCCAAAGACAGTCTTTCCAGTCTTGTGGAGGTACCCCCAAGCATGCACAACCTTTCTTAACACCTATGTGTCTTCATCCCCATTGAAGAACAAAGACTCTTCTATGTGTTGGTCTTCAGGAGGATTCCTTGAGGCATACTTGTTGTACCCGAAATTTTACCCTTAGATTCTTTGATCTCTTGCATATCATTTTAAGCCAATCATTTTGCATGTTACCCATTTGGTTAGCTGAAATAAATTTTTGGATTTACAGCCGAGTCAGTCAAACTAAAAGTCAGTTCCAATTAATTTTAAAGTTGGACAAACGCTGTATTTTTTCCAAGTCGTTTATTCTGTGCTGATATTTTTGGTGTAGTCATTTTTATTTTTTTTCGAGAATTTTGATACCCGACTTTGTTATCTGTTTTTGTTCCTTTTATTTTATTTTTTAGTCAAAATTATTGCGTTTAATTAATTAAAATTTTAAAACTTTAATTTTGATTTATTTAAGTATTTGTCCTTTTTCTTTCTCTATAATTTATTTTCAGAACCATGCTTGTTGACTAAGTTTCTTGAAAGGCATTTTTGCCATTTTGAAAATTAAAGGAAACCTAGTTAGTACACTATATAAGTGTTGTTTGAAAAGAGGAGACGGGGGGCACATCATACACCAGCGGCGCATCACAAAGAGAAGCTGAGTTCTCTCTATTGGATAAAAGGAAACCGAAAGAATAAAAAAGAAAAGGAGGGTAGCAGTTTTGCTTCTTGGATGGAGAACCTTTCTGTGTTTTCTTCCGGAAAACATAATCCTTTCATTCTTCATATCTTAATCTCCCTGATAACCAATACACACACTGCTACCATAGGTCATTATTCATTTTCACTAACAACAAAAAGAACCGTTCTTCCTCTCCAATCCATATCCTTACCTCTCGTTTACAACTCACCACCCTCCATTTTACACAACATATCTTTACACCCTGTAACAGTCCCATAAGCAACACCTTGAAACCCACACTCAAAAACAGAACCATACAAGGTTCCCTCTCCACTATACACCACCATCAAGGTCAACCGCCACCGTGAAAAGTAATACAACCTGCAACCTCACAACTTAACTCACATTAAACACACTCCCTCTGTTCCATCACCGAATCAATTATTCCTCTGCAACTCCGTGCCGCTCCGACGTTTACGACAACTTCGAGCTCTGTTCCGACCATACAACAACAACGGTAACTCGTGATTTCCGTCGGACGTTACTACCATTTCGGATTCGTCACTGAGTCATGAAGAAGATGATATGCTGTTACCAAAAGCTTCTCCTGAGTTTATATGTGGATGATGCTGCTGTGCCTATGTCGAAAACAAGTTGGTTCGATGAATGTGGTAAAGATATGCTGCTGCCGTGATTGGTTCGCCGACAAAGATGCGGGATTCCGTGTGTAAATGTTGCCAATAAGATGTACATGGTGCTGCTTTTGATCTTTTTACTTATGGCGTTGTGAGGTAATATCGTGTCTTTCTTTTTCCGTTGGATTTATGCTGCAGTTGGAGCCTTTGTAACTTCTGTTTGGTTACACTTAAAAGGTGATTAGATCTACATTTCATGCCCTTTTCTTTCATTATTCAAAGTTTATTTAAAGCTTATGGTAAAAATACGTTGCACTAAACCAACTTTGTATCAGTGTATCATTTCACTTTCGGTTACTATTACCATTTGTTAGATAGAGAATAAAGGTATGTTTAAACTAAAAAAAAAATAATAATAACATTTTCTATTAGATTAACTTTTAATAAGTTTTTAGAATTTCTTTAACTTTAGTTAATAAAGATTTAGATAAAAATTTTAAACTTTAGTTTTTACTAAGTTTTAGATAATTTTTTTTACTTTAGTTTTTACTAAGTTTTAGATAAAACTTTGAACTTTAGTTGTAGTTAAATTTTTGATTGACTTTTTGACTTTAGTTTTGTTTAAAATCGTCTATAATTTTTTTTTGGCCGATGATATCACAAAAATCATGACTTGGTTAATTTATTCAAAATCACTAAAGTCTTGATAAATATGAGGTCATTTTATTTTTTTAGTTTGTTGGTCAATGAAAGTCAAATATCAAGGTTATCAATTTATCGATTCAAATCTCGATTAAGACGAGACCAACTTTATCTTCCTATCGCATTTATATTCATTCTCATGTTTCGATCAATGAAGTCTTTCTTTTCACAAACGTTATTTGTCAAGGCGATTAACCTTCATTATTCCAAATCTGTAGTGAGTGATCATCGAGATCTCTTTCTATACTTTGGGATCGTGATAGGTTACCTTCGATAAATTAACGAGAGTTTGTGATTTAAGACGAGGTCTTTACCTTTTCTTTTCGTGTGGCACGATTTCATCGGAGAATGATCTTCTATATCATTTTTCTATCGTGTCTTAACACAAAGATCAAATTGTGCATCCTCCTATAGTATGGTCTTCCTCATAGACCGTACTACGACGGATCAGCACTACATTGGACCCGATTCATCGATCCAATAAATTAATCAACAATTACTAAATTTACTTTCAGTTAATATATATATATATATATATATATATATATATATATATATATATATATATATATATATATATCTTAATTTATTCTTTATGTCGATTATTATCCTTGTTAATATTATCATTGTTCATATTTATATCTTGTGTATATTGTTCATTTTATTTGTTCATTTAAAATACACTAATAAATATCGAAACCCTAAAAAACTCAATTGACCGGACTGTGGTTACTATTGTGTTTTAGACTGAGGACTTATATTTAGGACCTTTACCCTATGCTCTTGGAGGTGGTATTCTGGTCTTCGGATCTTGCTTGGCTGGTCAGTGGCCCATCAGTGGGAAGTGTTTATGCACTATTCTGGTCAGATCTTTCTATCTCTTGCTCATTTACATTGATGCATTTTTTTATGTCAGCATGTATATATGTTTGCCTGACAATGTTTTTTAGCATGTTAACATGATACTATGTGGATACTATCAGTCTTTGATTTATTATCACTTGACTTTGATGTCACTGTATATACCATGTTCATATCTTGTTCATTCTATCTTGACCATATTCATGTTCATATCCTGTTCATATTATATGGATTATATCTTTGTTCATATTGTTCACTATTTATATTATATTCATGATTGTTCACACTTGACCCTCCTTCCAAAGGAAAGATCTTTACTTTGACTCCTAAGTCACAAACCTTTCCCATTTCATCCTTGGCCTCATAAGAGCCGTTTCCCTCATAGTTTAGTAATAGGATGAAGTTATCATGAACTCCATGTGATTCTCACTATCATGAGAACTCACTTTACCTTTTACTCAGACTTACAGAGTTATCATGAACTCTGTGTGGTTCTCACTATCATGAGAACTCACTTTCTCCACCCATGACGTAGACTTAGAGAGTTATCGTGAACTTTAAATGAGCTTATGCTCATTCCCTTTGGAACGTTGGCCATAGTCAATGTTTCCTTTTCTTTCACCCTTAGTTAGGTGAACTATGGTTGCTCTGATTCTTTAGTCAAATACGTAGGCACAAGATGCGACGTCCTGGCGAGCAAAATTTAGTGTACATACCCTTAGGTCTTTACCTTAGTACAGATTTCCCTTAGCAAGAAAACATAACATAACACAAATTAAAACAAGAGGTTCCCGTAGAGTATCACGGATACTTAGGCTGCTAATACCTTCCCTTTGTATAACCAACCCCCGAACCTTAGATCTCTCCCCTTTAGGTTTCTTCGATCTTGAACCTTTCTTTTGGATAAATCAAAGTCGGTTGTAAAAGAAATATGATGCAAGTTAATTAATAGCTTGTTATCCGATTTTCACTGCAACAGAAATGACGACTTCACTTGGGACACTTATTTTTGAGGGTTAAGCCTACCTTGTTTTGGCTTGTGTTATTTATGTCTTGCTTGTTTACTTGTACACATATGTGATATCTGTATATATTTGTATATATCTCTATCTGTACTGGATTTTCTGTGTGCAGGGTACTACTATTGAGTGGTGAGATAAGTCCTAACCCAGACTTGAGAGAACACATATGTTTAGGAACCGTGGACATAGTCAAGGGAATTTCGAGGGAGAAATTCCAAAGGATGGAACTTGAAGTTCACACTCAGTTGAGACCCTCTTGGAAGTGGTATATGTTGAACGAGCAATCGTGAATGCGTTACTACTTTCGACCTAGGAGCCAGAGATACTAATGACCTTTAGTTACCCATTTACCCCCACTTGGCCTATTTAGGACGTAGTACGAGGACTGTAAGGGAGCAATCCCAAATGGTTGTCATGCGATACTACACTCAGACGAGATTCTCTTGAGAATATTGTTGATTACCAAGTTAATTGGGAAGTCAATAATATCCGAAAGATGAATTGTCGACTCTGGGAACTTTTTAGAACCCTGTTCTGCAGATGAAAAGCCCTAGCACACACCTTTTGGGACGGGTAGACCATGGCTCCATGCTTCTGATCTTCATACTTAAGTCCTCTCTTGTTTGTGCGTGCATATCTGTGAATATCTGTATATGTTTGTTTGTGCATATCTGTGAATACCAGTGTACATATGTTTGTGTGTGTGTGCTTTTGCGTGTGCATATATCTATGTTTTGTGTGCCCGTGTTTGTGCATTGCATACATCTCCTCACATCCATTAATGATTTCAAAGAACTCATAAGTTATTTTCTTTGCGAAGATCCTTAGAGATCATGGATTTTAAAACAAAACTCTCCAGTTTCCAAAATGTTCGCAGTTGGCCTTTGAGTTCCTTGAAACCATTTGGCTTGCATTAGCATTGCATTCTCATTGCGTGTCATTTGCATTGCATTTGCATTTCTCAGCCTTGAGTCTTGCTCGTCCTTTGTCTGTAACCCAGGCGGCTTCCTGAAGCCATCATTAGACTTGAGGTAGCTTTTGAAGTTGTCTTTTTCAGACTCGTTCGTTGTGACCACCATGCTGGGGCACAGAGGCATTTAGCTGAAGACTTAGGGTACTCAGAAGCCAGGTTCAAACTTTGTTTGACTCTGATATATTCTCATTCACGTCTCAAGGCGTCCAAATCAGCAAACCTTCGCCTAATCAGGCAGGTTCATCAAACTCTGAGGTGGAAGTATTTTCTGAGAGTATGTTTGAAGATGATTCTCAAGCGGACCTCGACAATCAACTTTGAAGATGACTATCTCAGCTAGGCAGATTAAGAAGGAAATTTCAATTCCCTAAAGCTGGCAATCATTTGGCTGTCTAGCATTTTTGTTGTATTTTCTTTGCATGTTTGAATTGTGTTTGCTTATAAGCATTGTTGTACTTTCAAATTGGCAAGACTAATGAAATGTTTGTGCACCTTTTGATTAAGTCCATTTGTTTCACTCATTTACTTTTGTGTTCATAAAGAAAAAAAAACAAAAAAACAGACAAAATTTTTTCCCATATCAATCCTTTTGTTCAAGCAAAGATTGGGGAGGATGATGAAAATATTATCCATAATTGTTGTGGTATGCTTTCGATTAAACCTTGCCGAGGATGTAAGACATTGTTTCAATTCCCAAACACTGGAGAAATAAGGAAGATAATCTCTCGTTAACCCTTCGAGCCTAGAAGTAGGAGTTTTCTTCCTTTACACAAAAAACCCTTAAATCTCAACCTTAGGGCAGGGTAGTTCTCAGTTTAACTTGGTTATGCATTCGAATGCAAGCGCTTCATGCAAGACACTAGTCAGCTCTCTCAAATCAAATGAGTTAGCGTTTGTACAAGTTATTCCTCCAAACAACAAATAAGGAATGATCGTTGAAAAAAATCCTTAATCAAAGAATGAGCCGAGTCCCTTTCAAGGCAAAAGCCAAGAAAGATGGGAAGCCTAGAACTTTGCCTTATACAAAAAGAACTTGTACAACAGCCAAAAAAGGAGTTTCAAAGCAACAATCAAACAAAAAAGAGGTCCTAACTGCAAACAAAGAGAGGTATCGTGACCTCAATCAAATCAAAAGAAGAGGTATCGTGACCTCAACTAGCAAAGACAAGGAGAAGTCTCAAAGTCTCAAAGATCAACCAAATCCTGTGAGGGAGTACTGACTATCCAAGGTGTCTAAACCATAATCAATGATCATCAGCTCGTTCCTAGTCTATAGGAACCTGAATGTATAAGTTAAGTTAACTGAGCTTAGGATTGGAGCTCATCACGAAGATGGGGTGGGTACCAAACAAACTTTGAGCCTTTATCCTTTGTTTCATAAAACCGTGAACCAAGCCACGTTACAACCCTTAAAAGACCTAATTGAGGTAAGGTTGTTTTGAAAGCATACTACAACAAGGTTGATTAACCTGACTCCTAATGATCTTTGCTAGTTGTGTGGGTTGATCACTTCATCTGTCATTCTGTAAATGACTAGATACACTTTGTTTTTTATTACTTAATCATTCCACTGTGCGTGTTTCATCAATAAAACTTGATTTCAAAAGCTTGCATGAATTTTTGCATTGAAATTGCCAATTTTTAAATGTACAACACTTGTTTGCAAAACAATTCAATGTCAAAGAAATCCCAACAAATGCAGCCAGCTAGGGAATTTGACTTGATAAAAAAGGCTCAGTCAGGGGCAATCAAGCGGAATGTTCTGCCAATCCACTATCCTAATAGCCAAGAATCAGGGGCAGAACTCTTCAAAGTTCAGAATATTGGGGCAAGTCTTCTTGAGGTCATCTTACGACAAGTTTTTTCCCCAGTTGTTCCTACCACAGTCTAAAAGACTTTGTATTGCGAATGCAGTTGAACTGGGGCAACTTTGTCAAGACTTATGATTCCTTTCAAAAGTTTGAAGATATTGAAGCATCTGGTATTTCAATTCTTCTGTAAAATCCTTTTGATGACTTATCCTCATAGATCAGTTAATCAGGGGCAGTCAGGCTGAAATTCATGAAACTCTCCAAGAGTTTGAAGATATTGAAACACCTTGTATGCCAATTCTTCTGTAAAATCCTCTTGATGTATTCTTCTGACAGACCATGTACTCTGGGGCAGATGAGTCATGCAGAATTACTCAGCTTTTGTGGCGTCTCTGTTAGCTCCCCAGAAAGTTGTCTCTTCAGCTAATCTTGGCAATTCTCAACGGATCTCTTATCTCTAGTGAAGAAATCAAGCTCATGATGACAATCCTATTGGAGTCATTATGCTATACCAAGTGGAGTACTCTTTCCCCAGAGAAGGTCATAACCTTGAAGTAGAGCTGCTTCATCTGCAAGTTCATCCCCAGTAATGGTCCAATCTGATGAGTTTGGCTGGGTATCCTCGTCGAGATGTTTATTTCATCTCCAGTTTCGCTTTTTGTCTGTTTTGTCAGCATAAGCTTAAGCATGGCATAAGCACTCATATGCATAACATCTTAGCATTTTTGCTTCCTTTCCTGGTGTTTACCTGTTTTGTTCACTTGGCATTTATCTCCCCAAGGGACTGGGTGTGTCTATTCTCTCCAATAGAGTCGTCAGCCCCTAGGCATAAAGTGCCCCACTCTTTTCTGAATTCCCCACAGAGTTTGATTCTCGTGGATGATGGTTGGTTCAGTTATCTTTTCCACATATGGATAAGATAAGTTTCCATTTGAGTTCATTCCTCAATTGGAGTCTTGTTTGACCGTCTCTTTCTAGTTTGTTCCTAGATTGAACTTTGGTCCTTGGCACGTGTGGTTTCCGAACCTACTTTTGAGTGTGCATTTATTTTGCACTCTGTCTCGCAGAAGAATCTTTTACAGATCCTCATTGGAGACATAATTATTTCTCCAACATTGTTGTAATATCAACATCTCTTTGGAATTAATACCCAACAACAAGTGACAATCTCCTTGAGAAGCTTGTTTTGCTATCATTACCTCTACAACGATAAGTGGCAATCTCTCTCCCGAGAAGCTTATCCGTCCTTGGTTTTATTCATATTTCTACAGTTACAAATGATGTTACCTTCAATCCGTCACTTTCCATCAACCTGTTTGATGTGAACCCTATTTGAGGTGTTTCTTCCCATCAATCTATTTGATGAGGTGTTCCAAGCTAAGGTTTCGTACCTTCAGATGTGTATTGTCCCTTTTCATCAACCTGTTTGATGTGATCCCTGTTTCTTTCCTTGCCGTCAATCTATTTGATGAGGTGTTCCGAGTTCAGGTTTCTTACCCTCGGATACGTGTTATTTCCTTTTCGTCAATCTATTTGATGAGGTGTTCTGAGTTCAGGCTCCGTACCCTCGGATACGTGTTATTTCCTTTCCGCCAATCTGTTTGATGAGGTGTTCCGAGTTCAGGCTCCATACCCTCGGATACGTGTTATTTCCTTTCCGTTAATCTGTTTGATGAGGTATTCCGAGTTCAGGTTCCGTACCCTCGGATATGTGTTTTTTTCTTTCCGTCAATCTGTTTGATGAGGTGTTCCGAGTTCAGGTTCTGTACCCTCGGATTTGTTTTGTTTCCTTGCCATCAGCCGTTATTGCAACCATAATTGGTTTTTCCCAAGAAGTCTAACTTTAAGTCCAGTCATCGCTGACATCTTTCCTGTTGTTTAAAACCGTTCCTGCTTGAATCGTGTCAAGCTTGAACCTAAAGTCCAATTATCGTTGGCACCGTCTTTGGTTTGAATCGAGTCATCTTAGGCTTTTAAGATCTTGTTCTTGTTTGAATCGTGTCAAACCTGAACCGAGTCCTTGTTCGAATCGTGTCAGACATTATCTCTTATTTTAAGATCTTGTTCTTGTTTGAATCGTGTCAAACTTGAACCAAGTCCTTGTTCGAATCGTGTCGAACATTGTCTCTTGTTTTAAGATCTTGTTCTTGTTTGAATCGTGTCAAACCTGAACCGAGTCCTTGTTCGAATCGTGTCTGACATTGTCTCTTGTATTAAGATCTTGTTCTTGTTTGAATCGTGTCAAACCTAAACCGAGTCCTTGTTCGAATCGTGTCGGACATTGTCTCTTGTTTTAAGATCTTGTTCTTGTTTGAATCGTGTCAAACCTGAACCGAGCCCTTGTTCGAATCGTGTCGGACATTGTCTCTTGTTTTAAGATCTTGTTCTTGTTTGAATCGTGTCAAACTTGAACCGAGTCCTTGTTCGAATCGTGTCGAACATTGTCTCTTGTTTTAAGATCTTGTTCTTGTTTGAATCGTGTCAAACTTGAACCGAGTCCTTGTTCGAATCGTGTCGGACATTGTCTCTTGTTTTAAGATCTTGTTCTTGTTTGAATCGTGTCAAACCTGAACCGAGTCCTGGTTCGAATCGTGTCGGACATTGTCTCTTATTTTAAGATCTTGTTCTTGTTTGAATCGTGTCAAACTTGAACCGAGTCCTTGATCGAATCGTGTCGAACATTGTCTCTTGTCTTAAGATCCCGTTCCTGTTTGAATCGTGTTAAACTTAAACCCAAAGTCCAATTATCCCGTTCCTGTTTCATCATCTGACGCAGAGTTTATCTCTGTCTTTTTTGGCTTTTCTTGAAGATCCCGTTTGAACTCTTCAGTATAGGAAATCCCCAGAAAATCTTTGTAGGATGTCTATCCTTTTATTTCAAACTGACCTCCTATGGTGATCATGTCTTCTTTCTGGTTTCATGCCCAGTAAGAATGTGTCTTTTCCCCAGTATCGTCCGGTCACATATGAACCTGTCGTTCATCTCCCTGGATCTTGCCCCAGTGGAGAATACCTTTCTGGATCTCATCTCCAGTAAGAACCTGTAGGGTTTTCCCTTGGTTTCTTTTTCTATCCCCAGTGTTTTCCTTGGAGTCTCACCGGTGAGTCTCTTTTGTTGGTTAACCTGTATCCCCAGTAAGTTTTCCTCGCGGATACTAATTTTCATCTTTCCCCAGTAAGCTCACATGTGTTTGTTTGCTCTTTATTTCTGGTGTCTTGTTTGTCTGCATCTTTGCACTATCATGACATCATATCATCATACTGGAAGTTCATGGCATGTCAGCATTTGCATGTCTGTGGTTTGTCCTTAGCATCTGCATTCCATCTAAGGGCAAAATTTTCGGTTTGATATATTTAAATACCTTTCACCTTGGCGTCCTGAGGACTTTCTTTCCTCGTGCTACCCGGTAAAGCTATTTAAATAGGGGCAACTGTTGTACCCCAAATTTTACCCTTAGATTATTTGATCTCTTGCATATCATTTTAAGCCAATCATTTTGCATGTTACCCATTTGGTTAGCTGAAATAAATTTTTGGATTTACAGCCGAGTCAGTCAAACTAAAAGTCAATTCCGATTAATTTTAACGTTGGACAAACGCTGTATTTTTTCCAAGTCGTTTATTCTGTGCTGATATTTTTGGTGTAGTCATTTTTATTTTTTTTCGAGAATTTTGATACCCGACTTTGTTATCTGTTTTTGTTCCTTTTATTTTATTTTTTAGTCAAAAATATTGTGTTTAATTAATTAAAATTTTAAAACTTTAATTTTGATTTATTTAAGTATTTGTCCTTTTTCTTTCTCTTTAATTTATTTTCAAAACCATGCTTGTTGACTAAGTTTCTTGAAGGGCATTTTTGCCATTTTGAAAATTAAAGGAAATCTAGTTAGTACACTATATAAGTGTTGTTTGAAAAGAGGAGACGGGGGGCACATCATACACCAGCGGCGCATCACAAAGAGAAGCTGAGTTCTCTCTATTGGATAAAAGGAAACCGAAAGAATAAAAAAGAAAAGGAGGGTAGCAGTTTTGCTTCTTGGATGGAGAACCTTTCTGTGTTTTCTTCCGGAAAACATAATCCTTTCATTCTTCATATCTTAATCTCCCTGATAACCAATACACACACTGCTACCATAGGTCATTATTCATTTTCACTAACAACAAAAAGAACCGTTCTTCCTCTCCAATCCATATCCTTACCTCTCTTTTACAACTCACCACCCTCCATTTTACACAACATATCTTTACACCCTGTAACAGTCCCATAAGCAACACCTTGAAACCCACACTCAAAAACAGAACCATACAAGGTTCCCTCTCCACTATACACCACCATCAAGGTCAACCGCCACCGTGAAAAGTAATACAACCTGCAACCTCACAACTTAACTCACATTAAACACACTCCCTCTGTTCCATCACCGAATCAATTATTCCTCTGCAACTCCGTGCTGCTCCGACGTTTACGACAACTTCGAGCTCTGTTCCGACCATACAACAACAACGGTAACTCGTGATTTCCGTCGGACGTTACTACCATTTCGGATTCGTCACTGAGTCATGAAGAAGATGATATGCTGTTACCAAAAGCTTCTCCTGAGTTTATATGTGGATGATGCTGCTGTGCCTATGTCGAAAACAAGTTGGTTCGATGAATGTGGTAAAGATATGCTGCTGCCGTGATTGGTTCGCCGACAAAGATGCGGGATTCCGTGTGTAGATGTTGCCAATAAGATGTACATGGTGCTGCTTTTGATCTTTTTACTTATGGCGTTGTGAGGTAATATCGTGTCTTTCTTTTTCCGTTGGATTTATGCTGCAGTTGGAGCCTTTGTAACTTCTGTTTGGTTACACTTAAAAGGTGATTAGATCTACATTTCATGCCCTTTTCTTTCATTATTCAAAGTTTATTTAAAGCTTATGGTAAAAATACGTTGCACTAAACCAACTTTGTATCAGTGTATCATTTCACTTTCGGTTACTATTACCATTTGTTAGATAGAGAATAAAGGTATGTTTAAACTAAAAAAAAAATAATAATAACATTTTCTATTAGATTAACTTTTAATAAGTTTTTAGAATTTCTTTAACTTTAGTTAATAAAGATTTAGATAAAAATTTTAAACTTTAGTTTTTACTAAGTTTTAGATAATTTTTTTTACTTTAGTTTTTACTAAGTTTTAGATAAAACTTTGAACTTTAGTTGTAGTTAAATTTTTGATTGACTTTTTGACTTTAGTTTTGTTTAAAATCGTCTATAATTTTTTTTTGGCCGATGATATCACAAAAATCATGACTTGGTTAATTTATTCAAAATCACTAAAGTCTTGATAAATATGAGGTCATTTTATTTTTTTAGTTTGTTGGTCAATGAAAGTCAAATATCAAGGTTATCAATTTATCGATTCAAATCTCGATTAAGACGAGACCAACTTTATCTTCCTATCGCATTTATATTCATTCTCATGTTTCGATCAATGAAGTCTTTCTTTTCACAAACGTTATTTGTCAAGGCGATTAACCTTCATTATTCCAAATCTGTAGTGAGTGATCATCGAGATCTCTTTCTATACTTTGGGATCGTGATAGGTTACCTTCGATAAATTAACGAGAGTTTGTGATTTAAGATGAGGTCTTTACCTTTTCTTTTCGTGTGGCACGATTTCATCGGAGAATGATCTTCTATATCATTTTTCTATCGTGTCTTAACACAAAGATCAAATTGTGCATCCTCCTATAGTATGGTCTTCCTCATAGACCGTACTACGACGGATCAGCACTACATTAGACCCGATTCATCGATCCAATAAATTAATCAACAATTACTAAATTTACTTTCAGTTAATATATATATATATATATATATATATATATATATATATATCTTAATTTATTCTTTATGTCGATTATTATCCTTGTTAATATTATCATTGTTCATATTTATATCTTGTGTATATTGTTCATTTTATTTGTTCATTTAAAATACACTAATAAATATCGAAACCCTAAAAAACTCAATTTACCGAACTGTGGTTACTATTGTGTTTTAGACTGAGGACTTATATTTAGGACCTTTACCCTATGCTCTTGGAGGTGGTATTCTGGTCTTCGGATCTTGCTTGGCTGGTCAGTGGCCCATCAGTGGGAAGTGTTTATGCACTATTCTGGTCAGATCTTTCTATCTCTTGCTCATTTACATTGATGCATTTTTTTATGTCCGCATGTATATATGTTTGCCTGACAATGTTTTTTAGCATGTTAACATGATACTATGTGGATACTATCAGTCTTTGATTTATTATCACTTGACTTTGATGTCACTGTATATACCATGTTCATATCTTGTTCATTCTATCTTGACCATATTCATGTTCATATCCTGTTCATATTATATGGATTATATCTTTGTTCATATTGTTCACTATTTATATTATATTCATGATTGTTCACACTTGACCCTCCTTCCAAAGGAAAGATCTTTACTTTGACTCCTAAGTCACAAACCTTTCCCATTTCATCCTTGGCCTCATAAGAGCCGTTTCCCTCATAGTTTAGTAATAGGATGAAGTTATCATGAACTCCATGTGATTCTCACTATCATGAGAACTCACTTTACCTTTTACTCAGACTTACAGAGTTATCATGAACTCTGTGTGGTTCTCACTATCATGAGAACTCACTTTCTCCACCCATGACGTAGACTTAGAGAGTTATCGTGAACTTTAAATGAGCTTATGCTCATTCCCTTTGGAACGTTGGCCATAGTCAATGTTTCCTTTTCTTTCACCCTTAGTTAGGTGAACTATGGTTGCTCTGATTCTTTAGTCAAATACGTAGGCACAAGATGCGACGTCCTGGCGAGCAAAATTTAGTGTACATACCCTTAGGTCTTTACCTTAGTACAGATTTCCCTTAGCAAGAAAACATAACATAACACAAATTAAAACAAGAGGTTCCCGTAGAGTATCACGGATACTTAGGCTGCTAATACCTTCCCTTTGTATAACCAACCCCCGAACCTTAGATCTCTCCCCTTTAGGTTTCTTCGATCTTGAATCTTTCTTTTGGATAAATCAAAGTCGGTTGTAAAAGAAATATGATGCAAGTTAATTAATAGCTTGTTATCCGATTTTCACTGCAACAGAAATGACGACTTCACTGGGGACACTTATTTTTGAGGGTTAAGCCTACCTTGTTTTGGCTTGTGTTATTTATGTCTTGCTTGTTTACTTGTACACATATGTGATATCTGTATATATTTGTATATATCTCTATCTGTACTGGATTTTCTGTGTGCAGGGTACTACTATTGAGTGGTGAGATAAGTCCTAACCCAGACTTGAGAGAACACATATGTTTAGGAACCGTGGACATAGTCAAGGGAATTTCGAGGGAGAAATTCCAAAGGATGGAACTTGAAGTTCACACTCAGTTGAGACCCTCTTGGAAGTGGTATATGTTGAACGAGCAATCGTGAATGCGTTACTACTTTCGACCTAGGAGCCAGAGATACTAATGACCTTTAGTTACCCATTTACCCCCACTTGGCCTATTTAGGACGTAGTACGAGGACTGTAAGGGAGCAATCCCAAATGGTTGTCATGCGATACTACACTCAGACGAGATTCTCTTGAGAATATTGTTGATTACCAAGTTAATTGGGAAGTCAATAATATCCGAAAGATGAATTGTCGACTCTGGGAACTTTTTAGAACCCTGTTCTGCAGATGAAAAGCCCTAGCACACACCTTTTGGGACGGGTAGACCATGGCTCCATGCTTCTGATCTTCAAACTTAAGTCCTCTCTTGTTTGTGCGTGCATATCTGTGAATATCTGTATATGTTTGTTTGTGCATATCTGTGAATACCAGTGTACATATGTTTGTGTGTGTGTGCTTTTGCGTGTGCATATATCTATGTTTTGTGTGCCCGTGTTTGTGCATTGCATACATCTCCTCACATCCATTAATGATTTCAAAGAACTCATAAGTTATTTTCTTTGCGAAGATCCTTAGAGATCATGGATTTTAAAACAAAACTCTCCAGTTTCCAAAATGTTCGCAGTTGGCCTTTGAGTTCCTTGAAACCATTTGGCTTGCATTAGCATTGCATTCTCATTGCGTGTCATTTGCATTGCATTTGCATTTCTCAGCCTTGAGTCTTGCTCGTCCTTTGTCTGTAACCCAGGCGGCTTCCTGAAGCCATCATTAGACTTGAGGTAGCTTTTGAAGTTGTCTTTTTCAGACTCGTTCGTTGTGACCACCATGCTGGGGCACAGAGGCATTTAGCTGAAGACTTAGGGTACTCAGAAGCCAGGTTCAAACTTTGTTTGACTCTGATATATTCTCATTCACGTCTCAAGGCGTCCAAATCAGCAAACCTTCGCCTAATCAGGCAGGTTCATCAAACTCTGAGGTGGAAGTATTTTCTGAGAGTATGTTTGAAGATGATTCTCAAGCGGACCTCGACAATCAACTTTGAAGATGACTATCTCAGCTAGGCAGATTAAGAAGGAAATTTCAATTCCCTAAAGCTGGCAATCATTTGGTTGTCTAGCATTTTTGTTGTATTTTCTTTGCATGTTTGAATTGTGTTTGCTTATAAGCATTGTTGTACTTTCAAATTGGCAAGACTAATGAAATGTTTGTGCACCTTTTGATTAAGTCCATTTGTTTCACTCATTTACTTTTGTGTTCATAAAGAAAAAAAAACAAAAAAACAGACAAAATTTTTTCCCATATCAATCCTTTTGTTCAAGCAAAG
Source organism: Lathyrus tuberosus (assembly GCA_022829125.1). Lineage (NCBI taxonomy): Eukaryota > Viridiplantae > Streptophyta > Magnoliopsida > Fabales > Fabaceae > Lathyrus > Lathyrus tuberosus. The sequence goes on along the minus strand of JALAZF010000481.1, from coordinate 2,506,287 downwards.
ATTGGGGAGGATGATGAAAATATTATCCATAATTGTTGTGGTATGCTTTCGATTAAACCTTGCCGAGGATGTAAGACATTGTTTCAATTCCCAAACACTGGAGAAATAAGGAAGATAATCTCTCGTTAACCCTTCGAGCCTAGAAGTAGGAGTTTTCTTCCTTTACACAAAAAACCCTTAAATCTCAACCTTAGGGCAGGGTAGTTCTCAGTTTAACTTGGTTATGCATTCGAATGCAAGCGCTTCATGCAAGACACTAGTCAGCTCTCTCAAATCAAATGAGTTAGCGTTTGTACAAGTTATTCCTCCAAACAACAAATAAGGAATGATCGTTGAAAAAAATCCTTAATCAAAGAATGAGCCGAGTCCCTTTCAAGGCAAAAGCCAAGAAAGATGGGAAGCCTAGAACTTTGCCTTATACAAAAAGAACTTGTACAACAGCCAAAAAAGGAGTTTCAAAGCAACAATCAAACAAAAAAGAGGTCCTAACTGCAAACAAAGAGAGGTATCGTGACCTCAATCAAATCAAAAGAAGAGGTATCGTGACCTCAACTAGCAAAGACAAGGAGAAGTCTCAAAGTCTCAAAGATCAACCAAATCCTGTGAGGGAGTACTGACTATCCAAGGTGTCTAAACCATAATCAATGATCATCAGCTCGTTCCTAGTCTATAGGAACCTGAATGTATAAGTTAAGTTAACTGAGCTTAGGATTGGAGCTCATCACGAAGATGGGGTGGGTGCCAAACAAACTTTGAGCCTTTATCCTTTGTTTCATAAAACCGTGAACCAAGCCACGTTACAACCCTTAAAAGACCTAATTGAGGTAAGGTTGTTTTGAAAGCATACTACAACAAGGTTGATTAACCTGACTCCTAATGATCTTTGCTAGTTGTGTGGGCTGATCACTTCATCTGTCATTCTGTAAATGACTAGATACACTTTGTTTTTTATTACTTAATCATTCCACTGTGCGTGTTTCATCAATAAAACTTGATTTCAAAAGCTTGCATGAATTTTTGCATTGAAATTGCCAATTTTTAAATGTACAACACTTGTTTGCAAAACAATTCAATGTCAAAGAAATCCCAACAAATGCAGCCAGCTAGGGAATTTGACTTGATAAAAAAGGCTCAGTCAGGGGCAATCAAGCGGAATGTTCTGCCAATCCACTATCCTAATAGCCAAGAATCAGGGGCAGAACTCTTCAAAGTTCAGAATATTGGGGCAAGTCTTCTTGAGGTCATCTTACGACAAGTTTTTTCCCCAGTTGTTCCTACCACAGTCTAAAAGACTTTGTATTGCGAATGCAGTTGAACTGGGGCAACTTTGTCAAGACTTATGATTCCTTTCAAAAGTTTGAAGATATTGAAGCATCTGGTATTTCAATTCTTCTGTAAAATCCTTTTGATGACTTATCCTCATAGATCAGTTAATCAGGGGCAGTCAGGCTGAAATTCATGAAACTCTCCAAGAGTTTGAAGATATTGAAACACCTTGTATGCCAATTCTTCTGTAAAATCCTCTTGATGTATTCTTCTGACAGACCATGTACTCTGGGGCAGATGAGTCATGCAGAATTACTCAGCTTTTGTGGCGTCTCTGTTAGCTCCCCAGAAAGTTGTCTCTTCAGCTAATCTTGGCAATTCTCAATGGATCTCTTATCTCTAGTGAAGAAATCAAGCTCATGATGACAATCCTATTGGAGTCATTATGCTATACCAAGTGGAGTACTCTTTCCCCAGAGAAGGTCATAACCTTGAAGTAGAGCTGCTTCATCTGCAAGTTCATCCCCAGTAATGGTCCAATCTGATGAGTTTGGCTGGGTATCCTCGTCGAGATGTTTATTTCATCTCCAGTTTCGCTTTTTGTCTGTTTTGTCAGCATAAGCTTAAGCATGGCATAAGCACTCATATGCATAACATCTTAGCATTTTTGCTTCCTTTCCTGGTGTTTACCTGTTTTGTTCACTTGGCATTTATCTCCCCAAGGGACTGGGTGTGTCTATTCTCTCCAATAGAGTCGTCAGCCCCTAGGCATAAAGTGCCCCACTCTTTTCTGAATTCCCCACAGAGTTTGATTCTCGTGGATGATGGTTGGTTCAGTTATCTTTTCCACATATGGATAAGATAAGTTTCCATTTGAGTTCATTCCTCAATTGGAGTCTTGTTTGACCGTCTCTTTCTAGTTTGTTCCTAGATTGAACTTTGGTCCTTGGCACGTGTGGTTTCCGAACCTACTTTTGAGTGTGCATTTATTTTGCACTCTGTCTCGCAGAAGAATCTTTTACAGATCCTCATTGGAGACATAATTATTTCTCCAACATTGTTGTAATATCAACATCTCTTTGGAATTAATACCCAACAACAAGTGACAATCTCCTTGAGAAGCTTGTTTTGCTATCATTACCTCTACAACGATAAGTGGCAATCTCTCTCCCGAGAAGCTTATCCGTCCTTGGTTTTATTCATATTTCTACAGTTACAAATGATGTTACCTTCAATCCGTCACTTTCCATCAACCTGTTTGATGTGAACCCTATTTGAGGTGTTTCTTCCCATCAATCTATTTGATGAGGTGTTCCAAGCTAAGGTTTCGTACCTTCAGATGTGTATTGTCCCTTTTCATCAACCTGTTTGATGTGATCCCTGTTTCTTTCCTTGCCGTCAATCTATTTGATGAGGTGTTCCGAGTTCAGGTTTCTTACCCTCGGATACGTGTTATTTCCTTTTCGTCAATCTATTTGATGAGGTGTTCTGAGTTCAGGCTCCGTACCCTCGGATACGTGTTATTTCCTTTCCGCCAATCTGTTTGATGAGGTGTTCCGAGTTCAGGCTCCATACCCTCGGATACGTGTTATTTCCTTTCCGTTAATCTGTTTGATGAGGTATTCCGAGTTCAGGTTCCGTACCCTCGGATATGTGTTTTTTTCTTTCCGTCAATCTGTTTGATGAGGTGTTCCGAGTTCAGGTTCTGTACCCTCGGATTTGTTTTGTTTCCTTGCCATCAGCCGTTATTGCAACCATAATTGGTTTTTCCCAAGAAGTCTAACTTTAAGTCCAGTCATCGCTGACATCTTTCCTGTTGTTTAAAACCGTTCCTGCTTGAATCGTGTCAAGCTTGAACCTAAAGTCCAATTATCGTTGGCACCGTCTTTGGTTTGAATCGAGTCATCTTAGGCTTTTAAGATCTTGTTCTTGTTTGAATCGTGTCAAACCTGAACCGAGTCCTTGTTCGAATCGTGTCAGACATTATCTCTTGTTTTAAGATCTTGTTCTTGTTTGAATCGTGTCAAACTTGAACCAAGTCCTTGTTCGAATCGTGTCGAACATTGTCTCTTGTTTTAAGATCTTGTTCTTGTTTGAATCGTGTCAAACCTGAACCGAGTCCTTGTTCGAATCGTGTCTGACATTGTCTCTTGTATTAAGATCTTGTTCTTGTTTGAATCGTGTCAAACCTAAACCGAGTCCTTGTTCGAATCGTGCCGGACATTGTCTCTTGTTTTAAGATCTTGTTCTTGTTTGAATCGTGTCAAACCTGAACCGAGCCCTTGTTCGAATCGTGTCGGACATTGTCTCTTGTTTTAAGATCTTGTTCTTGTTTGAATCGTGTCAAACTTGAACCGAGTCCTTGTTCGAATCATGTCGAACATTGTCTCTTGTTTTAAGATCTTGTTCTTGTTTGAATCGTGTCAAACTTGAACCGAGTCCTTGTTCGAATCGTGTCGGACATTGTCTCTTGTTTTAAGATCTTGTTCTTGTTTGAATCGTGTCAAACCTGAACCGAGTCCTGGTTCGAATCGTGTCGGACATTGTCTCTTATTTTAAGATCTTGTTCTTGTTTGAATCGTGTCAAACTTGAACCGAGTCCTTGATCGAATCGTGTCGAACATTGTCTCTTGTCTTAAGATCCCGTTCCTGTTTGAATCGTGTTAAACTTAAACCCAAAGTCCAATTATCCCGTTCCTGTTTCATCATCTGACGCAGAGTTTATCTCTGTCTTTTTTGGCTTTTCTTGAAGATCCCGTTTGAACTCTTCAGTATAGGAAATCCCCAGAAAATCTTTGTAGGATGTCTATCCTTTTATTTCAAACTGACCTCCTATGGTGATCATGTCTTCTTTCTGGTTTCATGCCCAGTAAGAATGTGTCTTTTCCCCAGTATCGTCCGGTCACATATGAACCTGTCGTTCATCTCCCTGGATCTTGCCCCAGTGGAGAATACCTTTCTGGATCTCATCTCCAGTAAGAACCTGTAGGGTTTTCCCTTGGTTTCTTTTTCTATCCCCAGTGTTTTCCTTGGAGTCTCACCGGTGAGTCTCTTTTGTTGGTTAACCTGTATCCCCAGTAAGTTTTCCTCGCGGATACTAATTTTCATCTTTCCCCAGTAAGCTCACATGTGTTTGTTTGCTCTTTATTTCTGGTGTCTTGTTTGTCTGCATCTTTGCACTATCATGACATCATATCATCATACTGGAAGTTCATGGCATGTCAGCATTTGCATGTCTGTGGTTTGTCCTTAGCATCTGCATTCCATCTAAGGGCAAAATTTTCGGTTTGATATATTTAAATACCTTTCACCTTGGCGTCCTGAGGACTTTCTTTCCTCGTGCTACCCGGTAAAGCTATTTAAATAGGGGCAACTGTTGTACCCCAAATTTTACCCTTAGATTATTTGATCTCTTGCATATCATTTTAAGCCAATCATTTTGCATGTTACCCATTTGGTTAGCTGAAATAAATTTTTGGATTTACAGCCGAGTCAGTCAAACTAAAAGTCAATTCCGATTAATTTTAACGTTGGACAAACGCTGTATTTTTTCCAAGTCGTTTATTCTGTGCTGATATTTTTGGTGTAGTCATTTTTATTTTTTTTCGAGAATTTTGATACCCGACTTTGTTATCTGTTTTTGTTCCTTTTATTTTATTTTTTAGTCAAAAATATTGTGTTTAATTAATTAAAATTTTAAAACTTTAATTTTGATTTATTTAAGTATTTGTCCTTTTTCTTTCTCTTTAATTTATTTTCAGAACCATGCTTGTTGACTAAGTTTCTTGAAGGGCATTTTTGCCATTTTGAAAATTAAAGGAAACCTAGTTAGTACACTATATAAGTGTTGTTTGAAAAGAGGAGACGGGGGGCACATCATACACCAGCGGCGCATCACAAAGAGAAGCTGAGTTCTCTCTATTGGATAAAAGGAAACCGAAAGAATAAAAAAGAAAAGGAGGGTAGCAGTTTTGCTTCTTGGATGGAGAACCTTTCTGTGTTTTCTTCCGGAAAACATAATCCTTTCATTCTTCATATCTTAATCTCCCTGATAACCAATACACACACTGCTACCATAGGTCATTATTCATTTTCACTAACAACAAAAAGAACCGTTCTTCCTCTCCAATCCATATCCTTACCTCTCGTTTACAACTCACCACCCTCCATTTTACACAACATATCTTTACACCCTGTAACAGTCCCATAAGCAACACCTTGAAACCCACACTCAAAAACAGAACCATACAAGGTTCCCTCTCCACTATACACCACCATCAAGGTCAACCGCCACCGTGAAAAGTAATACAACCTGCAACCTCACAACTTAACTCACATTAAACACACTCCCTCTGTTCCATCACCGAATCAATTATTCCTCTGCAACTCCGTGCCGCTCCGACGTTTACGACAACTTCGAGCTCTGTTCCGACCATACAACAACAACGGTAACTCGTGATTTCCGTCGGACGTTACTACCATTTCGGATTCGTCACTGAGTCATGAAGAAGATGATATGCTGTTACCAAAAGCTTCTCCTGAGTTTATATGTGGATGATGCTGCTGTGCCTATGTCGAAAACAAGTTGGTTCGATGAATGTGGTAAAGATATGCTGCTGCCGTGATTGGTTCGCCGACAAAGATGCGGGATTCCGTGTGTAGATGTTGCCAATAAGATGTACATGGTGCTGCTTTTGATCTTTTTACTTATGGCGTTGTGAGGTAATATCGTGTCTTTCTTTTTCCGTTGGATTTATGCTGCAGTTGGAGCCTTTGTAACTTCTGTTTGGTTACACTTAAAAGGTGATTAGATCTACATTTCATGCCCTTTTCTTTCATTATTCAAAGTTTATTTAAAGCTTATGGTAAAAATACGTTGCACTAAACCAACTTTGTATCAGTGTATCATTTCACTTTCGGTTACTATTACCATTTGTTAGATAGAGAATAAAGGTATGTTTAAACTAAAAAAAAAATAATAATAACATTTTCTATTAGATTAACTTTTAATAAGTTTTTAGAATTTCTTTAACTTTAGTTAATAAAGATTTAGATAAAAATTTTAAACTTTAGTTTTTACTAAGTTTTAGATAATTTTTTTTACTTTAGTTTTTACTAAGTTTTAGATAAAACTTTGAACTTTAGTTGTAGTTAAATTTTTGATTGACTTTTTGACTTTAGTTTTGTTTAAAATCGTCTATAATTTTTTTTTGGCAGATGATATCACAAAAATCATGACTTGGTTAATTTATTCAAAATCACTAAAGTCTTGATAAATATGAGGTCATTTTATTTTTTTAGTTTGTTGGTCAATGAAAGTCAAATATCAAGGTTATCAATTTATCGATTCAAATCTCGATTAAGACGAGACCAACTTTATCTTCCTATCGCATTTATATTCATTCTCATGTTTCGATCAATGAAGTCTTTCTTTTCACAAACGTTATTTGTCAAGGCGATTAACCTTCATTATTCCAAATCTGTAGTGAGTGATCATCGAGATCTCTTTCTATACTTTGGGATCGTGATAGGTTACCTTCGATAAATTAACGAGAGTTTGTGATTTAAGACGAGGTCTTTACCTTTTCTTTTCGTGTGGCACGATTTCATCGGAGAATGATCTTCTATATCATTTCTCTATCGTGTCTTAACACAAAGATCAAATTGTGCATCCTCCTATAGTATGGTCTTCCTCATAGACCGTACTACGACGGATCAGCACTACATTGGACCCGATTCATCGATCCAATAATTTAATCAACAATTACTAAATTTACTTTCAGTTAATATATATATATATATATATATATATATATATATATATATATATATATATATATCATAATTTATTCTTTATGTCGATTATTATCCTTGTTAATATTATCATTGTTCATATTTATATCTTGTGTATATTGTTCATTTTATTTGTTCATTTAAAATACACTAATAAATATCGAAACTCTAAAAAACTCAATTGACCGGACTGTGGTTACTATTGTGTTTTGGACTGAGGACTTATATTTAGGACCTTTACCCTATGCTCTTGGAGGTGGTATTCTGGTCTTCGGATCTTGCTTGGCTGGTCAGTGGCCCATCAGTGGGAAGTGTTTATGCACTATTCTGGTCAGATCTTTCTATCTCTTGCTCATTTACATTGATGCATTTTTTTATGTCCGCATGTATATATGTTTTCCTGACAATGTTTTTTAGCATGTTAACATGATACTATGTGGATACTATCAGTCTTTGATTTATTATCACTTGACTTTGATGTCACTGTATATACCATGTTCATATCTTGTTCATTCTATCTTGACCAAATTCATGTTCATATCCTGTTCATATTATCTGGATTATATCTTTGTTCATATTGTTCACTATTTATATTATATTCATGATTGTTCACACTTGACCCTCCTTCCAAAGGAAAGATCTTTACTTTGACTCCTAAGTCACAAACCTTTCCCATTTCATCCTTGGCCTCATAAGAGTCGTTTCCCTCATAGTTTAGTAATAGGATGAAGTTATCATGAACTCCATGTGATTCTCACTATCATGAGAACTCACTTTACCTTTTACTCAGACTTACAGAGTTATCATGAACTCTGTGTGGTTCTCACTATCATGAGAACTCACTTTCTCCACCCATGACGTAAACTTAGAGAGTTATCGTGAACTCTAAATGAGCTTATGCTCATTCCCTTTGGAACGTTGGCCATAGTCAATGTTTCCTTTTCTTTCACCCTTAGTTAGGTGAACTACGGTTGCTCTGATTCTTTAGTCAGATACGTAGGCACAAGATGCGACGTCCTGGCGAGCAAAATTTAGTGTACATACCCTTAGGTCTTTACCTTAATACAGATTTCCCTTAGCAAGAAAACATAACATAACACAAATTAAAACAAGAGGTTCCCGTAGAGTATCACGGATACTTAGGCTGCTAATACCTTCCCTTTGTATAACCAACCCCCGAACCTTAGATCTCCCCCCTTTAGGTTTCTTCGATCTTGAACCTTTCCTTTGGATAAATCAAAGTCGGTTGTAAAAGAAATATGATGCAAGTTAATTAATAGCTTGTTATCCGATTTTCACCGCAACAATACCCAAATTGTCTGATAGCCAGGATTGGGTTGTAGTTAATTCCCCCTTTCCTTCCTATCAGAGGCACATTCGGGAAGTTTCCGCAGCTGGTAATGATTTCAATTCCTTGCAACTGACGGTCGAACCAAACAATGTTATCAGCTGTCAACCCCATTATCCGTTTAGACCACTTTAGGGAAGCTCTGGTGTCCACAAGCGCACCAGATCGAGGCAAATGTTTCAGAAACCAGTTAGACAAAAGTGGAGTACAGCAGTTGACAGGACCTCCTTTCCTTTTCTCATTTTTGAAATGCACTGAATGGTAGAAATCACCTAACAAAGTGGGAATGGGATTTTTCCGGATGAAAACCCTCACAGCGTGCATATCCACCAACTGAGGTTGGTTAGGAAATAGAACAATACCGTAGATACACAAGGCCATAATAGAATTATAGACCTTCCAATTCTTGGCATTGGCGAACTCTTGAGCTTGGTCTACAAGAAATTCCAAGTGAAAACCTTTGACTCCACTCTTGCTGGCAACATTTCTCTTCAGCACTGACTGTTCCACCTGTAGAGCCATTGTAATTTCTTTCATGCTAGGGTGATCTCTCGAAAAGAAGGGCACATTTGGTTTGACTGAAACACCCAAGATAAACGAAAACTCCTCCAATGTAGGCATCAAGATATACCCCGGAAAGACAAAACATCTTAGCGGCGGCTCGTAAAACTGTAGTAGAGTGTGGAGGGCATCATGCTCATACTTTGTAATGTTACGGACCATTCTCTCCAATCTCCCAAATGTCTTCTCGAAAGTGATAAGAACACCCGGGTCAGCCATGGCTATCATCTTGTGAAGTAGATCCAAGGTCGGCTCTGGAAATTTGTAAGCAACATTATTCTTTCTCTTAGCATCCGTCTCTGTCGAACCCATTGACTGGAATCAGAGGTAAAATAAGCACCTGTAAATGACAAACATGAATGTTATGTTATGATAATGTAATGCAAAAGGCATGGTATCAGTGCTCTGTGTCGGTGCTGGATTGTGTGCACGGTGTTTGTACAAATCTGAAGATAATACTGCAGATAGAACCCACTGACTGTAACAAGTTACATCATCTGTCTGTGAATATCTGAATATCAGGGTATGTAGTTACCTGCAAACTTGTAAACACCCGCCCATACTCACATGTAGGTACTAGAACAACGGTTCCTCAGCTTCGGATTCTCGATTTGAGAAGCAATAACACATTCAGCCCATAGGATACAATGCTATCGCCAAACAAAGAGGTCGTCCACTGACTCCCCAAAAATAAGGTCATCCTACAACAAGTTCTCAGCATTGGGTCCTCGGATCGAGAATGTGCAATGGGTTTGCCACATAATGTGGTCTGCCACTGTCACATCTCGGGAGGAGTGCCGCGACTGAGTCCTCGGGAATGGTCACCAGAGTCGACAACTTTCTAGGTTAATACCCTGAAATGCACAAGACGCGAAAATCAGAACATCTCCCAAGAAAACCTCGTCTGGTTGTGGATTTCGTATAAACCATACATAACAAGACGCTACGTAGGCCATACTACCGTCCACTCTAATCCTATGTATGCGCTCGAGCCTGTGTAATGGGCTTATCTCTCAGAATACCCATCCCGCCAAACAGAAAACCAGCACAGCACAGTCCAGTATAGCATAATATATCATATGAAACAAAAATGCTAAAATGCGGTAAATACAGTAATGTACAGTAAAGCAGTAAATAACCATACAATAAAACGGTAAATACAGCACAACAGTAAACACCCAATGAAAGAAAGAAAAACAAACAAGCGCTAGGATTGACTCGCTTAGGGATGAACCAGCAAGAGGTCAATCTGTCCCCAGCAGAGTCGCCAGCTGTCGCTCCCAGGGTTTTCATCCAAGTACAAACGCGAAAGTGGCACCGAAACAGAGTCGCCAGCAATGTGTATTTATCCCAAGAGAGGGAAAGAAAACACTGCATAAACCTGAAGGGAAGGAAAAGCATGGTCTTGCGACCAAGAGAACTGGGTTCGGGAGTCGGTTACGCGAGAGGAAGGTATTAGCACCCCCTCACGTCCATCGTACCCGATGGGATCCACGCTTGCTGCTTCAATCAAAGGGGGTCGTCAACTGGAGCTCCGCTGCTACTGGAAAGGGAAAGGAACGGGAAAAAGGAAAAAAGAAAGGAGAGAGAGCAAGAAACAAATGTAAGGAAAATAAAAGAAGTGCTCGAATGGGCCCTACCCCACTGCCTACGTATCTCATCGGGAACATGAGAATCAGAGCGACGTAGTTCCCCTCACTAGGGATGGATTGTTTGGGATTTTTAAGGAACGACTAATGTTCTAGCTCAGGTGTTGCAGCTCGCTGTATGGAGACTTAGGCGTTACCGTCTTGCAAGAGAACGAGAAGAAGCACGTTCGTACGTCGAGAGTGAGTGAGATGAGAAGAGAATTCCCGAAGGAAAGACGTTATTGTTTGTTTGTTTTTGTCTTTTAAGAAAGAAGTGTTTTGTTTATTTGGTGGTTTGTAACACGTATTGTATTTAAGTCCCTCATGTAAGATCGAATGCCTCGCATATCGACCAAAGACGGGATGCATGCTAAACATTCCAAATAAGTGAGAGAAGACCCCACACTTCCTTGTTCTCATATGAAAGGCCTAAATACAATATTTGTTATGCCTTTATTAAGCATTTTTTGCTTTTATTATGAGATGAGAAGAAGAAGTGACTCAAAAGAGGGGTAAAGGTGAAAACTAAGGGGAGACTAAGACACACCCTAGTGTTAGCATACTTGGATATCCTATGGTTAATGGGGTTTAAGAAACCTACTTCTAAAAGAAAGAAGAAGAAGAGCAAAAGAAACAACTTACTTCCAAAATGGAAGTTAAGTTGATCTTAAAGAGGGATGAAAAAGAAGTTATGCAAGGAAAGCATGTCAATGCTTATCAAAATCACAACTTGAATTATTTAAATGAAATGAGAGAAGATGAGGGAGAGGAGTGTAGGTGGAACTATGTCCCCACACTTACTTACCATACACCTACATGAAAAAGTTAGTTCACAATATTTGCAAGTATGAAATAAAGGAAGAAACAACAAGTGATGATCAAATCAATTAAGAACCAAAGAAATAGGATCCTAAGGGATAGAAACTAATCAAGGTCAGAATCTAAACAATAAGAGTACTTTCTAATGTTAAGACATTAAACACAAATCAACTATGTACAAGTAATGTCCTAAACATTAAGGAAGTGAATCATAGAAGAGATAGATGAAGAATGGGTGGAAATGCAAAGTGATCATACATTTATGCCTCATGAAAGGTCAAGGTCAGAATCATATTCAATTCACAAATGGCTTAACATGCATATTAACCATCATGTAATTCAAGAATAGAAGAGTGCAAGTGGAAGAGATAAGATGAAGTAGAAGAAAATTAAATGCACAAAATGACATATTATAAATGCATAACACATGAAATGGTTAATGAATGCACATGGGCAGTAGCATATCATACATGAGATGCAAATGGAATGAAGGGAATGGTACACCAAAATGCAAACATGAATCACATATAGCATGAGAGGAAGTGAGAGATAAAAACATGTCAAAGTTCAAATTAGAATGCACAAACTCATGTCAAATGTAAATGCAAACCAAAGTGACTTATAATGCAATCAAAGGTGACCTATAAGGTAGTACAAATGACCTATAATATCACACAAGACAATCATAAAATGTATGGCACCAATGTCTTATCACAACATGTTAGAAGGAAGAAAAATAAAGTGCACCTAAGTAGCTTCAAGGACAAGGCATTGAACAAATATTAAAGCACATAAGGAAATTTTGAAAACCAGTCCTAAACAACCTAAGTCAGAGGCTAAATACATATTAAAAACTCAGACCAAAATTCAAGATAAAAGTGTCACAAATACATGCACAAAGTCATATTGAAATGCCACAAAAAGAAGTGTAAAGATGATCATACAAACATCCTATAAGATGACTTTAAAAATCAAGAAAAAATATTTTTGAACCCTTCAGGATGTTATCTAACCAATACAAAAGGAACGGATGAAAAACATTGTGTGAAATGGGAGAAAGAAAATGTGCAAGTTTGAGTATCATAAAGAAGATCAATCAAAAAAAGAAATTGAAATGAAATTACAAAAAAATGATCTAAAATTATTAAAATCAGAATTAAAAATGATGAAAAATTACCTAAATGTGTTAAGAACATGTGTGAATTATTTCAGAATTTTCTAATGATTTTTAGTATTTTTCTCAAAATAAAAGTGAAGCTAATATGTGAAAGAAATTAAATGCAAATGAATAGAAGAAGGGGGTGCATCATTAGTAATTTTTCTAGTTAAAAAACATGGGCCTTTAATGCAGGAGGGTGCGAAAAAGAACTAACATAGTCCAATAGGACGCATAATCATGTGTAGTGGCTGTGTATTTTCAATTCCATGTACATGCAATTCAAACCACATGACCAAGCCAATATCTCCAGATCAACGGCTGACAATGCACGCTCACCCTAAATACCCTACACTCGCCCACACGCATCCTTCTGAAGGGACCAAAGCTTCATCACGTGCTAGCCTTGCTCTTTCATTAATGCGGTGCTAGTTGGTGATTGGCCAGCCGCAAAGTTCAATTATCCTACCAATTAGAACACGCCACGCGCCCTTTTCTCTCTCCAATCAACCGCTCATCATCACTTAATCATGTTAACTAATCATTAAAAACAAGAACTCACCCAATAAAACGCTGCCACGTCATTTTTTCATCATTAATTCATGCAAAGGATAATAAAACTCACACAACAACATGAAAAACGCAGATTTTTTTCTCCAATTTTCTACCTCACATAACTTCATCAAATCTTAATGAAAATTAACAAAGTAAGATACCAAACTGAAGCCCAAACTTCATAGATCATGAATATACCAATTAAATCACCAAAAGATCGTTCTAACACCAAGAAAAATGGCACGAAAGTGACACATTCAAGCACAAATTTCACAAAAATCACAAAATCACATAAATTCCAAATTGAACAAACAGAGGTGTGCCATCATTTCAGGACTTCCAGATGCAATGCATGAGTACTAATTTCACATTGTAAATCTCTAAAATTATGATGAACTAAAGAGAAAGTTTCAAGATCTTTAACCTTGTGAGAAGCAAATTTTGTTTTAGAAATCCAAGAACTTCTTGCAAGATCTTCACATCAACACTTTGAGCCAAATAAAGGCGAAAACCAGATCCAATACTTGCTTGGAGTTGAAATTGGAAGTGATGAGTGAAACTTGAGATTTTTCGATGGTGGATTCAAGCGAATCTAATGCATACAGTAGAAAGAGGAGGTTATGGAGATGATGCTGCTCCAAAAATCTTCGAAAATGATGAAAAAACGAAAGAGAAATCTGGATCTGAATTCTTGAGAGTGAGAGAGAAATTTGAGATTTCTTGAGAAATTGTGATGAAAAGTGTGAGAAATGTGTGAGATTAGAGAGAAAATTAAGAGAATGATTGAGAATGAGTTCTGAGAAATGTGGAAAAATGAGAGAGAGAGTTGAAATTGTGTGTAAATTTGTTTATATAGTTAGGGTTAAGTGTGTTTAACCATGGTAAACTGAGTTGGTTAAGTGAGTTGGAGTTGGGTTAACTGAGTGGACTCTAACTAACTGAGTTATGACAGTTAGAGGTGAGTTGGGTAGGTTTGCTATGGTGTGGGTGAGTTTATGAGGTGTATGGTGAAGCTTAAAATAGATGGTGGTGATGTAAGGAAATGTTTAGTTAAAGGAAATAGAAAGTGGACTGATGTGTAGTATGTATATGAGTATTTGAATTAGCAACAACAACAATGTTATTTTTCTGGTTTTATAGCAGCTTAAAATCAATTAAAACAAGGAAGTTTGGTGATGAAATTCTCTCACTTTAATGAATGGAAATGTGTAATTTTTGTCGCAAATGAAAGAGTAGATATAAGAGAATAATTTTGATGTTGAAATTGAATTGAATAGAGGCTTGTAGGATAGTGTAAAATGACTCCAAACATCATGGTTCATAACTGGTGCATGGGCTTGGCAAGTTGGTAGGGTGGCATGGCAATCTGACTGGGAAAATTCAGCATGAACACGTCAACTTGGGACCATCATAACCCCATCATAACTTGCTTAAATGGAAAAATGTCCAACATCAAAGTTGAAGAGGACATTGAGATGAACAACTTTGATGTTCAACATTTTTTCGTTTAGAGCTTCCATCATTGAGAAAAGTGGCTGGACATTTGGCACACCAAGTGTTTGACAAAATTATGGCGCATGGGCCTGCACTTGCCTTGTCATGACTTGGTTTTTGACCTTGTTTTGTCAAACTTTAATGGATCATAACTCCCTCAATTTTGATCCGATGGAAGAGTTCTTTATATGGATTTGAAGCTTGAAACAAGATCTTTTGTTGTGGCCTGGTGGGTTTTTGATTTTATGCTTTAAAATTGAGAAAGCCTGACTCAAAGAGAGGTGCTAAAATGGCCAAAACTTACTATTTTTGGAAACCTCAAAGTTTCTATTTTTGGCAGTTTTGTAATTTCTTGATTCTTCATTATTCATCCATCATTCCTTGATCAAATTTTGTCCATTGAACATATATGACATGAATTTCATGAATTTGACTCCAAAAAGTCAGGAGTTGACTTTTTTCACTGCACAGTTGACTTTTTTCCCCAATTTCTCGATTATCAAGCAACTGATCAATTGAGACCCTTCTGAAACCAATTGATGAGCACTTTTTCATTCATATACACTTAAGAACATGAGGAATACCATGAGATTAAGTCTTGCCCAAAAAATCAGAAATAAACTGACTTTATGTTAAACCCTAATTTTGGCACCCTCTGGTTAGGAGGAAATAACACATCCTCCAAATCCAAATTCCTCTGAATATGAGGTACATCCCGTCTAACAGAGATGAGATATGCCATTTGGAGATGATAAAAACTCAAAGAGCTTGCCTATTTAGGGGTCAAATCCCAAATTTTGACTGCCTTGTGTAGGAAATGATACACTGCCCAATCTTCTTGATGAATTCTTCTCTTCCCATGCCTTGTGGATCAAAGTGTGATAATATACGGCTTAAGGATCCTTGAGACTTTTTTGAAGACCCTTGCTTTGAATGACCAACACCTTGCAGGCCACTGATCACATGCCCTTATGCAATAGGTATGCTATGAGATGCACACAAGATCTAAATGCGATGCAATGAAACATAAGCCAGTAAAAGCTAAAACAAGTGGGCAAATTTTGAGGTATTACAAAAAGCAATATGATCTTTCTCTAGAGCTTTATTTTTATTTTGAACATACTTTAGCTCATCTTTCAAAATATCATATTGATTTTTCAGTATTTTCATGTTTTTGGCTTTCTCTTGACATCTTCTAATGAACTTTTAAACAAAAGTAATTAAATCATAATGAGATAGTTTAGAAAATACCTCAGACTCTGAGCCAGAATCTGAGTCAGATTCTACTTTTGAAGATGTAAGAGCCATCAATGCAAGATTGACTTACTCTTCATCCTTTTCATAGTCTTCCTTGTTGTCAAGTTCATCCCATGTTACCATGAGACTTTTCTTGAATTTGTTATTGATGTTAACTTTCTGAAAGCTTCTTGTACATCCCGAAAATTATTTGGCCAGTCGAAGTATGAAGTCAGAATGTTTAATTTGGCCGAGACATCTATGTTGGTCGAGATAGTCTAATAGAAACCTCATACCAGTGCATATGGATAGACCCCTGATGTCGGACGACTGGGTTCATTAAAGCCATTAAAGGTCAAGTTAAAGGACGGGGTTGTCTTAGGGTGATTAATAAATCGGTTACGAATGATTAATAAATTTGGTTACAAGTGATTAATGGATCATTACGTCCATTATGGCCATGTGTAATGCCCTGTATAATATATACCTAGAATAATACTATACAAGCATTTTATTTGGTACTGACACCATCATAAGTGCTTAATGGCGTAATTCACATACTTGACCATTCTAAAAATATAAACACAATCTATGGTACAAGATATGGAAACTAGCCAAAACAAAAATTAAGATCAATACATAATATCCTCAATTGTATACAACAAATTACACAGCGGAAAACTACAGCTAAGCTTCTCTTGAAACATCCCAGCATAGCTCCACTTGTAAATCAAACCTGCAAAACAACGCCTGAAAAATAACAACAACAATGGGGTGAGATATTAAATCTCAGTGAGTTCTCTATTTTATGGATTCTCTCGGCTTTACAGGGTTCTAGCCAAATCCTAACTCAAGTCAAGGGGGAAGGGAAATGACCTTGAGTTCACAATCTCACACTATATGGAAACATGTTCATGACTTCACCAACTCAAAATTATCACTAATCGATAACCTTACCAAGGCATCCCCTTTTCCCGTCCGCTTCTACGTCTAGAAGTCGACCAGGGTCATGGATCCTTGTAATTTACTTGGCATACGAAATGGATTCGAGATCATCGGCCTATTAACCGTGAACCGTCACTTCTCATGGCCTGTTAACCATCACAAGTCTCTTTACCATATAGGCTTCATTCATACTACACGCGGGAATCAAACCTACCAAGTAATTATCCATACGTTTCAGAGGAGCTCGAGACTCATGAAACTGCAACTTAAGGGAAACGGTTACGATTATGTGATCTCACACACACAAACGTGATTGTATTCGACAATCACAAGGCCACATTCGCCTTAAGGCCTCTTTTGCCTTTTCTTATAATCACAATGGTTCACACATATTCCATACTAGTGTTTCACTCTCTCCTAGACCAATACTCATCACGGATGCACCTTTCTACATCGAATGCACGAGCATCGCCATCTAAGTTCTCTAATCTAGACCATTACTCGTCAAGGATGCACCTTTCTACATCGAATGCACGAGCATCGCCATCTAGAGTTTCTATCACAATCCTAGTCACAACCTAGAATTATACCATTTTGTTTTGGGGTAAAGTTTCCTCACTCTTCCTAATTCGTTTTAAGCATGCATATTCTCTCAATCATACTTAACGACAATTATTTAGACATGGTATAACACAATTTGCATAAGTGAAACATTTATCACAACATATCACATAAACATTATTTTCACTCAATTACATAGTTAACACAATTCTTAGGTTCCCTCCGATTCATTTAATCGGGTATTGAAATCAATATTTCTCACTCTTATCCCGTAGGATATTTTCATAGCTTTCCAACGGCTATCACTATGCCTCGATCGGAATTACGATCTAAAAGATATCAATTTTTAAACATTTTTCAAAATCATAACAGTGGTAACCGGTTACCTCAAAATGAGTAACCGGTTACCCATTGTCTCTGCGCATTACAGTAGCAAAATTTCAATATGGTAACCGGTTACCTCAAAATGAGTAACTGGTTACTTGGTTCATTTTTCACGCAGAATCCGAATTTTTCCTGCATGTAACCAGAAGCACAAAAATTTGTTTTTAATGGTGCAAAACTTCACCAAATTCAACCAAAACACATTGGGACATGATAACAAAAATCATTGATTAGTTCATGGTCTCTCACACCATTTAATACCTCATTGGATCATCTTCCCAATGGCTCGACACTCGTCCCTAACGGATTCCCAATCCTTAAGTTTTGATGGAAAATAAGAAATACATTTTCCACACCCTTTACATTTCCAATTCTATTCTACCAATCTATGGTATAAACCTATGTTTTTACTTCACTATCATATAGAGCATTTAAGTAGCTTTCCTACGCTTCGAACGGGGACCAAAACGGACTTACGGTTTAAATCATACGCCCTTTTTAATTTCTGAATTTTCACACAACAGTGGTAGCCAGTTACTCAAAAATGGGTAACCGGTTACGTGCTCGAAAGCAGCCCAGAAACGTTATTTTTCCAAAGGTAACCGGTTACATTCAATAGGGTAACTGGTTACTACAGTAACAGAGCCAAAAATCTCATTTTTCTTCATTCCAAAACACTTCTAAACCATACTCTATCAACCAAAACATGTTCCAACATAACAAAAAGCATTCCCGATTATTTCCATGCATAACCCGATTATATTACGCGATTTATTTCACGTTTTATTCGTTAGAACATCAATTTTTATCAAATTTATCATTTTCTCTCAAACTCTAACCTAAGTTCAAAATCATGAATTTCTAGAACTTAGAGTTTCTAACTAGAACCCACCTGATAATCGAATAGGAGGTTGAAGAAGATGTTGAATTGATGAAGAGATGATGAAGATCCAAGCCTTTTCCTTCTCTTTTTTCTCTCTTTTCTCCCACTTTCTTCTTTCTCTTCTTCTTTCCCAACTTTCTTTCTCTTTCTCTTTAACATATATATATATATATATATATATATATATATATATAAAACTTATTATATAATATAATCCAATAGAGTAAAATATCTCCAGTTGATATTTTATCACCTTACACCACTTGATCAATTATTAGAGTTACCTTAATATCCTTTCTTGAATCAAAATAATTGATCTGTCTCTTTCATCCATAATTGATCCCTTTAGAGTTCACTAGTTGCTCTATTAATCCATAATGACAATACATAGAGCACTTAGAGGATTCGATTAATCCATTTATCCAAAGATAGAGTACACAAAAGCTCATATGATCTCATCTGATATCCAATTGAGCGTTTAGAAAATATGGGGTATTACACTCCCCCCTGCTTAATTGAATTCGCCCCCGAATTTCCTCTACTCGAAAATAACCACAACTTGTAACATTGTCTTAAATCCATACTTAACCTTTCTTCCGTTCAAATTTCTGATGTTTTCCAATTCCAACTTAACTTCACAGACCAAAATCCTTATTTTCACAAATTATCAAACGTCACGCCCCTAATTATACTCTTATTCCAATATTGGGTGAATTTTCAACTTGCTTTTCCTCAATTCATCTGTTTTTTCATACTAAAACACTTGGTCGTATTCTACCTTAGGAAAGAATGTACCATTCCATATTCCTCTACTGAGGCACAAACAAAAACGTAACACCTTATCTTGATTCAGGATAACAAATACTCATCAAATCTGACATTTCATCTCTTTCGTATCACACCAAAAGGTAACACACTTAGAATGAAATCTTCTTACTTCGTACTTACGAGCAATAATCCTCAAATTCTTATCATTCTGACCAACTCTTTCATCTGACACCTTCCACTGCGTAACCCAAATTCTAACAGTGGAACACCACGGATTCTCAAGCACTACCAAGTAGCTAACAGTCGGTGGAGAACACACTTATCCACTGTGGTCCTTACTAACCATTGGTACAAGTAACGTACTGACGTCCTATCGTAGAACAATTTCCTCGCCGACACACAATATTATAACATCGGTCCAACACTCTCCAAACGATACAGGTACAGAAGTTACACTGTTACAATCATAACCATACAACTCTCAATCCATTCTAAACTCGGACCAATACATCCCAACATAGTTTAACAACTTCCGATTCTGGTTATTTCATTCCATAATAATTCTACTTACGATTTTCTGACTTACTCAACGTTCCTTGTTGATTCAAGATCTCAATCAATCATACGTAACACCATCACGGAACTTCAATCATATGCAAGTCACCACTTCTCAAAACTTAAACCATCCAAGGCACAATTATGAGTTTCCATACTACTCACTAATTCACATACAACACTCCATATACACCCACACTTTCGAAGGCCATGCCACGCTTCTCAATTGAATTCCACTTTTCTCAATCATTCCGTTTCATAAACGATTCCAAGTTACATGCTTAAATCCGGAACGTCCAATTCTCACTCTTACTTGGGAGGATAACTTTCAAATTCCCTCCTCTAGGTAAAACACAACTGCACACAACTGGTACCCCTCTCACGGAGCCTAATTCCGATACCAAGAATTCACGGAAAATAACAATTACTAAACTCTGACCAACCGCTCATGCCATAATAACACCATAATTACACACCGAAATATTCTTTGCGAGATAAAAACTTCGTGAACATCCTCTAACTACTTCCTCAAGGCTTTCAACAATACTGATAACAATACACCTAAGACTTTCTCATACTCAACACAATTCACGAGATTACTTCTCCAAGTCAAATTCCTTGTCATCTTAAACAAATGATCGACTAAATAACACCCTTCCAAAAGTTCCGATTTCAAAAACTCAAATCCGTCTTTCATTTACTTGCAATCCCGTTTTCCATTCACACGACACTCTCCAATCGGAACAACATAAGGTAACAAAACACAGATGATGGTTCCTAGGGGATTTCACAATTTACACACACGTTAATCAATTAACCGTCTGAGCTAATCAGTTAACTCTGCAGCAGAAGCTAGAAACCAATTTCTTTTAATTCAAAAGCCATCCCAACTCAAAACCATCAATCCGACTTGCTCTAACCCATAACATCATTCTCAACTCGCGGCTCCTTAACTTGTATAACATTTACTAACTATGATCCACTCAAGGTGATCCAGAGCAAAGTTAAAACATGCAGATAACACACTCCAACCAAGTGACAAGGCAAAATTCCAAATTTTGACGCGAGCACACTACAAAACTTCAGCGGGGTAGTTCATTTCCTGCTCAAACAGCCACACTAGCGGGAATTCAATAATGACGACATTCTAGGGTTTTAGCCATAACTCATACTTGATTCGTCCATAAGCAAAACCCAACACACAACCATTATATGATACCACAAAAGCAATGGACATAACATGTCAGCACTCAACCTTGTTCTCTCACTTGAACTCCTTGGTGAGAAATAAAACAACAACGTTCTTAGTCCAACAAAAGGTAGATTCTGAATATTCCGATTATTCACAATTACAGAAGTTTCTCTATACTTGAAAATAAATCGGGGCAATGCATCCTCTTGAAGAACCTTTCCATCACTTCGTACACATTAACCGGGATTTCTTTCCCTTCACTACCCATTCACTACTACGAAAAACCCATTTAACAACGGTTGGGAATGACATATAATGACGCGGGCGAAGGCGTTGTTATGTAGATTGTTGTTGTATCTTCGATGTTTCTACAACGGTCTGAAAACCGTTGTTGTATTCTGGAAAACACGCTATATATTGCAACGGTTAGTTGTATCAGCCATTGTGAAATATATTATTAATCACAACGGATATTAGTTTCAATCGTTGTGAAATATATTATCAATCACAACGGATATTAGTTTCAACCGTTGTTACATGTACCCTTAGTTTATTATATACAAATGTATATTGCTTGTTTTACCATACACCTAGTTAAAGAATTACAACCATTAAATTGGTAAGAAAATATATAATCTGAAAATTAAAATATTCTTGAAAACCAACTTAAACACACCACTGTTTTTCGAATTGCATCCATTTCATTCCGCACATTTTATGTTCCTTAACACATAATATACGATTCAATGGTCTGATTCACTCTACTCATCGATATTTTTAATTATATAGTTTACCTCTCCATCGCCCAAAATCACCGCGATTTTAACATCATAACAATCATGATCATAAAAACCACGATGATTTTTGGCGATGAATAGGTAAACTATATAATATAAAAGATATCTATGTGTAGAAGGAATCAGACCGTTGAATCGTATGTTATGCGTTAAGGAACATTCAATGTGCTGAATGAAATGGATGCGATTCGAAAAACATTGACATGATAATGGTTGGTTTTCAAATACATCTTAATTTTCAGATTATAAGTTTCGATACCAATTTAACAGATTGCATTTTCATTAAAAGGATAGTAAAACAAACAATATACATAGTATATAATAAACTAAATTTCATATGTACAATATCAGAATAATAAACTAAATTTCATATGTACAATATCAGAATAATAAACTAAATTTTATATGTACAATATCAGAATGAATTCATATATATATGTACCTTATTAGAATGAATTCATATATATATGTACCACCATCATCATCACCATGTGAAACAAACCTAAGAAGTGGGAAAGCAATGAAGAAAATTGGTTATTATTCAAAACAAAACAAGCAAAATTAGAAACAAACACTAAGAAGTGGGAAAGCAATGAAGAAAATTAGTTATTATTCAAAACAAAACAAGCAAAATTAGAAACAAACCCTAAGAAGTGGGAAGCAATGAAGAAAATTAGTTAGTATTCAAAACAAAACAAGCAAAAGTTGAAAGAAAACGCTAAGAAGTGGGATTGTACCATAACAATGAAGTTCACCTTGCTTGTGAAGCATTGAAGTCGAATCTGCGCAAAAAGAGAACAATCAACAAAAACATCATGAAGCAAACGAGATAATGAGTACTATCTAACAAAAAGATTGAATTGGAAGAATACCTTATTTTCCATAAACAATATGTACATTATGCTTGCTACGCCAGCATCATCACCGTGTTCATCTAGTTTTAGACTCTGCAAGAAGGAATTCAAGGAGGAAAAAGCTTAAATCAAAAGCTTCATACTTCTTGAATTTCTTTTCACAGATTCTAAAAAAAGATGAAGTTTGGGTGCTAGGGTTTCGCTGTGAAGGAAACAGCGCAACTGTCAAAAAGGGAAAGTTAATTCCCTTATATAGGTAAATGTTTCACAACGGTTTTCTTAAATAACCGTTATGATAGATTATATATTAATTTAATAATATCACAACGGTTAGTTATAATAACCGTAGCGATACCCCTTATACGTGGTACAAGGTTCGACACCAGGCAACAACATTTTCCTAAAGTTACGCCTGGATTATAAGTGATATCGCTACGGTCATTACTTATAACCGTCGTGATATTATTAACTGTTGCACTTCCCAACATATGAACGATTTACAAGAAAATATAGTTCCAGAATATGAACGGTTTACAAGTTATCATCATTACAAGCATTAAACTATTAGTCTTTTCATCTTCAACCTCATCTATAAATAGACAATTTTACATATCTAAATAATATATTCTTCGTAACAATGAGTTCAACAAATGAGAATCCTAGAAACCTCAATGAGGAACGTCAGGCGCCAATCCAGGAGGTCATCCAACCAGCAACTGCCAACTTCAGGGATGCCTTAAGGGTAAGGAAGGATAAGAAGAAGAAGAAGAAGAAGCCGAAGAAGAAGATAAAGAAGAAAAGGAGGTCTGTATATTATGATTCCGATGAGGGGAGTGAGGAGAGATGTCTAGATTATGAAGATGCATTTTATGCTATGGGCTCTGACAATGATCTTGATATGTAATATGTTTATCAATGTACTCTCAATGGAATATTAAAATAAAATTATGTCTATATATGTTCATCTCTTACAGTTTTATTTTTAAAGTTATATATATACTCTATTGCACTTAAAAATACTAAAGAATACATTGCTGTGAATCGAAGCGTGATACATGTAGTACAACGGTCTTCTAATACAAGCGTGTTAAAATGTAAAAATATGGAAAAAAAATATAGAGCTGAGAATCGAAGCTTGTTACACAGCTTGTATTACAACGGTTATGTAATACAACCGTCGTTAAATATGGCGTTATAAATTTTTAATTCTGTTACAACGGTGGGATACGAAACCGTGGTAAAGCTGACGTCGTTAAATGGGGTTTTCGTAGTAGTGATTACACATCCCACTTACACTAAATTACTTAATGGAAGATTCGCAACCGACAATTCTCATCAACTATTTACAAAACCTTTCTGGTATAAACCACTCTATTATTTATACTTAGTCCGTAATAAGTCCCGATTTGCTTTTCGTTGTTTTACCGCAATCTTACTTCCTAAAATACAAAACTCATTGTTCCACAAAGTACATCTCTTCACACTTGTCTCAAGAATAAGAATCCATCACGTACACTTTCTGTTACTAAATAAAGCTCATTCTTTCTCCAATACGATACCTTATATTGTTCCTCGGGTAATTTAACAAATTCCAATTTCCAAATTGGTCTCTCACCGAACACAGAAATCCAGGAGTATCAACCTGAGCTTGATCTCCCTTCCTACTTGAAGATACACAATTTTTCTCATACTCTACGTCCGACGCACACTAGTTTCACTTGAAGCATGTAAACACACCCTTGTGTTCCTTCTCAAATCCAATTGGGAGTAGGTTATATATAGATGCATTGTAACCTAGAATTGGAACGCAACCAAAGATGTAAAAGTTCTAGTATTAGGGTTGGTTCCTGTACCACTTGACCTGTGAGTTGGACAGTTTGTAAGTGTGATCCTCAAAGCTGTTAAGTAAGAGGAGTATTGTTCTTGGAGGAAGCTTTTAAGTAACTCTAAGTTGTGTCTTTGAGAGGTGTCGTTCTTGCTGAATTGTTGTATAGGTAGAGAGCCGTTGATGCAGTGGCTGTGTTGTTGACTGCTAGACATCATTGCGATGATTGGGAGTGAGAAGTGTTTCTCATAGCTAGAGAGGATCTAGGTAGAAGGGTCATTGGGTAGTGATTGAGTGATAAGCTGTAAACGGAGAGTTTAGCTTTGAATTGATACTACGGATAGTGGACTTCATCCCTGGCTTGGTAGCCCCCAGAGTAGGTGTGTTAAACCGAACTGGGTTAACAATTCTGTGTGTCTTGTTTTATTTTTTTCAGTACCATGATTATTGCTATATACCTTGCCCTTTGTGATCATGTCAGACCAGATGTCGAACGGCATGTTCTAGGACATCTGAATTCTGCACATGTACCAGAATTTCAAACGTCCTTAACAGTCAACTTTTAACCAGTTGGAAGACATTGTTCCAAACACACTCCTTAAGGTACTCTCGTCCATTCAAGATACCATAGCAATCTTAGAAATTGAAACACCAATAACTATCTCATTTCTGGACCTTAGGTCACACGTTCCACAAAACCACTTTTCTTTTTCACGGAATGAGATTACTTGAGATCCTTATCCGTACTGGTGGTCAATCCAGCTCTACTAGCGATTTACATATTCCTTGATACCTTGACCAATCGTCCGATAGAGATCCTTAACTTTCAGACTCCATCCTTCCAAAGGATTGCTTGAACAACACACCACTCTTCAATTCCATGTTACCCAATCATAACTTCTACTTAAGACCTCAACTGAGCTGACCAAAACTCCTCCCTACTAACTCTTGGCTTGAGTCTACCCTCACAGCACAAGTTCTGACAACACTTCGGGGTCCTCGTGGTCGCTCAACCATGATTCTACCTATCACATACATAGTATTAGGTTGATCAGGCCCAACACTACATAGTATGATATTAAGATTCATGCTGGCAAGACACACTTAAGAGGAAGGACACGACCTGCTCTGATACCAACTGTGATACCCTGTATAATATATACCTAGAATAATACTATACAAGCATTTTATTTGGTACTGACACCATCATAAGTGTCTAATGGCGTAATTCACATACTTGACCATTCTAAAAATATAAACTCAATTTATGGTACAAGATATGGAAACTAGCCAAAACAAAAACTAAGATCAATATACAATATCCTTAATTGTATACAACAAATTACACAGCGTAAAACTACAGCTAAGCTTCTCTTGAAACATCCAAGCATAGCTCCACTTGTAAATCAAACCTACAAACAACGCCTGAAAAATAACAACAACAATGGGGTGAGATATTAAATCTCAGTGAGTTCCCTATCTTATGGATTCTCTCGGCTTTACAGGGTTCTAGCCAAATCCTAACTCGAGTCAAGGGGAAGGGAAATGACCTTGAGTTCACAATCTCACACTATATGGAAACATGTTCATGAGTTCACCAACTCAAAATTAATAGTAATCGATAACCTTACCAAGGTATCCCCTTTTCTCGTCTGCTTCTACGTCTAGAAGTCGACCCGAGTCATGAATCCTAGTAATTTACTTGGCATGCGAAATGGATTCGGGATCATCGGCCTGTTAACCGTGAACCGTCACTTCTCATGGCCTGTTAACCATCACAAGTCTCTTTACCATATAGGCTCCATTCGTATTACACGAGGGAATCAAACCTACCAAGTAATTATGCATACGTTTCAGAGGAGCTCGAGACTCATGAAACTGTAACTCAAGGGAAACGGTTACGATTACGTGATCTCACACACACAAACGTGATTGTATTCGATAATCACAAGGCCATATTCGCCTTAAGGCCTCTTTTGCCTTTTCTCATAATCACAATGGTTCACACATGTTCCATACTAGTGTTTCCTTCTCTCCTAGACCAATACCCGTCACAGATGCACCTTTCTACATCGAATGCACAAGCATCGCCATCTAGGTTCTCTAATCTAGACCATTACTCATCAAGGATGCACCTTTCAACATCGAATGCACGAGCATCGCCATCTAGAGTTTATATCACAATCATAGTCACAACCTAGAATTATATCATTTTGTTTTGGGGTAAAGTTTCCTCACTCTTCCTAATTCGTTTTAAGCATGCATATTTTCTCAATCATACTTAACAACAATTAGTTAGACATGGTATAACACAATTTGCATAAATGAAACATTTATCACAACATATCACATAAACATTATTTTCACTCAATTACATAGTTAACACAATTCTTAGGTTCCCTCCGATTCATTTAATCGAGTATCGAAATCAATATTTCCCACTCTTATCCCGTAGAATATTTTCATAGCTTTCCAACAGCTATCACTATGCCTCAATCGGAATTACGATCCAAAAGATATCAATTTTTAAACATTTTTCAAAATCATAACAGTGGTAACCGATTACCTCAAAATGAGTAACCGGTTACTCATTGTCTCTGCGCATTACAGTAGAAAAATTTCAATATGGTAATCGGTTACCTCAAAATGAGTAACCGGTTACTTGATTCACTTTTCACGCAGAATCCTAATTTTTCCTGCATGCAACCAGAAGTACAAAAATCTATTTTTAGTGGTGTAAAACTTCACCAAATTCAACCAAAACCCATTGGGACATGATAATAAACATTCTTGATTAGTTCATGGTCTCTCACACCATTTAATTCCTCATTGGATCATCTTCCCAATGGCTCGACACTCGTCCCTAACGGATTCCCAATCCTTAAGTATTGGTGAAAAATAAGAAATACATTTTCCACACCCTTTACATTTCCAATTCTATTATACCAATCTATGGTATAAACCTATGTTTTTACTTCACTATCATATAGAGCATTTAAGTAGCTTCCCTACGCTTCGAACAGGGACCAAAATGGACTTACGGTTCAAAAGATACGCCCTTTTTAATTTCTAAATTTTCACACAACAATGGTAACTGGTTACTCAAAAATGGGTAACCGGTTACTTGCTCGAAAATAGCCCAGAAACGTGATTTTTCCAAAGGTAACCGGTTACACTCAGTAGGGTAATCGGTTACTACTGTAACAGAGCCAAAAATCTCATTTTTCTTCATTCCAAAACACTTCTAAACCATACTCTATCAACCAAAACATGTTCCAACATAACAACAAGTATTCCCGATTATTTCCATGCATAATCTGATTATATTATGCGGTTTATTTCACGTTTTATCCGTTAGAACATCAATTTTTATCAAATTTATCATTTTCTCTCAAACTCTAACCTAAGTTCAAAATCATGAATTTCTAGAACTTAGAGTTTCTAACTAGAACCCAGCTAATAATCGAAGAGGAGGTTGAAGAAGATGTTGAATTGATGAAGATCCAAGCCTTTTCCTTCTCTTTTTTCTCTCTTTTCTCCCACTTTCTTCTTTCTCTTCTTCTTTCCCAACTTTCTTTCTCTTTCTCTTCAACAAATATATATATATATATATATATATATATATATATATATATATATATATATATATATATATATATATATATATATATATATATATATATATATATATATATATATGAGTTAATAGTCATTTACCCCCTGCAATATATGCGAGTTTTGATTTACCCCCCTTTAAAAAAAAATTTGGATTACCTCCCTGAAATTTTAAAATTCTAAGTGAAATTTTGGTACATGTTCAGAATTTAGATGTCCTAGAACATGCCGTTCGACATCTGGTCTGACATGATCACAAAGAGCAAGGTATATAGCAATAATCATGGTACTGAAAAGATAAAAGCAAGATACACAGAATTGTTAACCCAGTTCGGTTTAACACACCTACTCTGGGGGCTACCAAGCCAGGGATGAAGTCCACTATCAGTAGTATCAATTCAAAGCTAAACTCTCCGTTTACAGCTTATCACTCAATCACTACCCAATGACCCCTCTACCTAGATCCTCTCTAGATATGAGAAACACTTCTCACTCCCAATCATCGCAATGATGTCTAGCAGTCGACAATCCGCCACTGCATCAACGGCTCTTTACCTATACAACAATTCAGCAAGGAAGACACCCTTCCAAGGCACAACTTAGAGTTACTTAAAAGCTTCCTCCAAGGACAATACTCCTCTTACTTAACAGCTTCGAGGATCACACTAACAAACTGTCCAACTCACAGGTCGAGTGGTACAGGAACCAACCCTAATACTAGAACTTTTACATCTTTGGTTGCATTTTCAAACTAGGTTACAATGTATCTATATATAACCTATTCCCAACTGGATTTTGGGCCTACAAAACCACAACAAATGAGCTGCTACAAGTCAGCAGAAACTTCTGCTACAAATTAGGACTTCAATCTATAACTTCCTAAAATGTCTCCATATTTAGAAAGTGTATATTTTCCAATATTCTTCTCAATTTCAGTCTTGAATCTTCAGGCCTTTTAATTCAGCGCCACATAGAATTTGCATATTATTTCCTGAATCTTCTGCATCAGTTAAGACATAACAGAATTCTAAATTCTCTTTAGTTCTGGCGCGATGTCGAATGAACCTGCATGGGACATCTTGATACGACATGTTATACCAGATGTTGAAACTACTTCAGCTCAACATGTTCCAATGCACACTAGGACATCTTGCTCAACCTGTTCTTCTTTAGCAAGATAAACTATCCTATCTAACATATTGCTGCTATTATTTGTTTTACAAAATTAATGCCAACCCATAAAATTAAAGAACTAACATTCTCCCCCTTTGGCAAATTTTGGCTAAAACAAATACATAAACATTACAACTCAGATTACAGCAGCAATCACAATCCTATACTACTGTCAGTTGACATCAGCAACTACTGCATCTAACAGTAACCATCAGTAGCTACTGTGAACAGCAATCATGGAGAATCATCTTCTAGGGAATACTTGAGTGATGTTAGGACATCATGTTTGACAACTCTTTTGGCAGAACATTTCTATGAGCTCCATAACATCACCTTCGAGCACCACAACACAATTACTTCAGGCTGCACATTTGGACTTGGTGCACATGACAAAGAAGATATCTGGTGTACATGAAGAAGAAGATATCTGACTCCCCCTTAATACCACACATTTCTTTTTCCTTCCAGCTCAGACCTGGATAATTGTAAAAGACTCCTCCAGAAAAGAAACGTCTGTCTTGACACAAAGGACCAATGGTGGCATAAGAGATTTCTGCACACCTTACTTGATCAGACGCCCCCAGTCGACCTATGGCATAAGATGAAACTTAAGAAGTATCAATCTATCAACCCAGGTAACTCAGAACACAAGTCACAACTATGTTCATAACTCAGGACACAAGTCACAATTGGGACTCAACACCAACTCAAGAAAATGACACCCTCTTCGACATCACTGCACACAATTGGAACTGCAGACTCCAAACAAGGCATCTGCACAACCCATTTCACACATCCTTTCTCCCCCTTTTTAGCCAAAAATTGGCAAAGAAGGCCCTCACAGAACCAGACCCAAGTGATGCTTACCCAAATTCGAACAAACGCCATAATACTTGTGAAACAAGAACACTCACTTGGCTGAAGGAGAGGAGAACAACCCCTATAAATAGCTGACCAGAAACTTTGGAATTAACGAGCCTTGAATATGTCAAGGTTCTTGGTCAAAGAAACGCTATGTTAGGTATCAAAAACTGCATTCAAATTCAATGCCTACCTTCCAAAACTGCCTGGACTGCCTTAAATATTTCTCAACTGAATCTTACCATAAATTAGGCCAATAACGCTCCATGCATAGGCAGAGACACGTGTTTCGCCTTATCCTTGCACTACCGACCAGAAAAATTCCTTGTTTGGCTTAAGGGAAACATGTCCTGTACCATGTTCTGACCTCTTACCAAAATAGTTTGTCTGCTTGCTCATTAAATTATCAACCCAAGACTCCACAGACACTTATATAAACACATCTTCTTATCTAATGGATACTGAGACGACTTCTCACAATCCCTTCTAGATTCCTTCAGAAACAGCAGAGAAAAATAAAGTCACCCATATAAAACAATTCTGCTTTTCAAACCTCTCCTACATAAGCACTAACTTCACACAGCTATGATATGTCCCTTCAAGATGTTTGACATCACACTGCACAAACTTGAACAGCCCACAGGCTACTTGCAGCAATAGACTTATAGACAACAACCTTAACAATCAATGCTCCTTATGTTCTCACAAAAATATTGCCACAAGCTGGTATATGTTGAGCAAGACCTCACCATGTTGATTTTGGATACATGGTCTGCCAATTCCAGAAAAGCCTACTTGATTTGAAATTTCTCACATATTCCATAACAAATGTCTTTAGATTACTTGTAACACAATATAAGGACTGCCACCACCTTTTACTTGTATTAGAAGGAACCTCCTTACCTTCAGCCATTCTGATCAGATTGCACCACTGGCAACAACCTTCTGTCCTTACATTCATAACACCCTAATTGAGTCTTCAACATGAGAGTAGTCATGTATTACCAGAACTACTTACCATCAAGATCAGAATCTGTCCATTCTAATCCACATTATGTCAGAACTGCCACTTCGGACGATAATGTTGCTTCTTCCAACTCCACAAGCATGGAACACAACAAACAATGATGTTGCAACATTATGTAGGACATCAGCATAAGACAAAAGAACACACCACTTGATCACAACCAGCACCAGCAGCTATACCGAAAGCAAACTAAAGGGAATCACATCAGACAACCAGACAAGACCTAGGCTCATCCTACTAGGACAACCTCTACCAAGGCACCAAACACGAAGTTCTGGTATCCAATGTGCCAAGAAAAACAGGTTCCCAAGAAAGACAGATTCCCACACCAAAGACTACTTTGACTGGTCGGGCGATACAAACAAGGTCTCTTTATGCAGTATAAAATCCAAGCTTCCTAGCTTCTAACAACGTATCACAGATAGAGCCATGAGTAAGTCTAGTAAGGATGCAAAAAGGAGTCACATGCAAGAAGTCAGGAGACCAGATCCACAGAGGTTGAAGGACCAAACATTCTCAACAACTGGTACAACTTCAGGAGCAAAGAGAACAAGAAAGACATCAGAGACAAGGATGAAGACAATCAAGAAGAACCAAGTGCAACTTCAAGCTTCTGATGATGAATGGGAAGAAGATTGGAAAACTTTTCTTGATTCGGGGGGTTGGGACAATCTTTAGACTCTTTGTTTGTTGCTTTTTCTAATCTTGTATGCTATCACCAGTGCAATAAAATTCTGTTTTAATTTTGTTCCATTTATACAAAACAGATGCAATAAGGATCACAAATGCACAAGACACATCACAACACACTTAATCCTCATGTATGCAAATTCCCAATTTGCTTCAAAATAAGTGTCAACACCAAAAGCTGCAGAATTATCTATCTCCCCCATTACATCACACATCCAGCTGCATAAAAATATAACACTCTCCCCTATCAAGAATAACATGTGCTTCTTCGTACCTTGAAGAAAGGAAAACATGAGACGCATCTTCATGTCTTCAAGAGTTCACTCTTTGTTCAACTCACAAGTTGAACACAATCATCACTTGTACCAATATTCACATGATCCCAATCTGATCAACTTTACTCTATCTAAGACCACCAGTACTCTTTTGCAAGAAGAACACTTTAAATGAATGGAGAACATGAGACTCATCTTCATGTCTTCAAGAGTGCACTCTCTGTTCAACATACCTGCCGATCACATTCACCTACTGCTTGACCCTTACATCAGTACATAAATCAGGTAGAGACTTGTGATCTTAGGAGACAAACACCATAACATTCTGAACAGAATGATCTGTCGACAGATGTTAAGACATCATGACCACATTCCAAAACAGAATCTCCAAACTTCCCCCTTTAAGCCTCGGGACCAGAAACAACCATCATAACCCATCACATCACAGAAACATGAGAGTAGTATTCTCTCATCCAACTCTCCAATCAACCACCTTTAACAACAGCACAGGCTATGATTGAATCACACACAGACAGTACTAGTCTAGCTTCACACGATCTTTCAGATGGTACTTCCAGAGAAAATCATGCCTCTTTGATCTTTGACCTTCATGTTCAAGAAGTCTGCTAGCGAGAATACTTCTTGAAATCTCAGGTTCACCACTCCTGCAGCAAGGACCAGAAATAAACTGACCTCAGGAGTAAATAACATGTTGATCACACAATGACCAACTCACACATCTAAGATAATTTCCAGGGCCAAAAACTTCTTAGACATACCACCCAGATGCCTCCTCTTCCAGATCAGGAGTAGGTTCCAAACTCATGTGATCAAATCACATTAGTTTAGCACCCAGAGCATCTGCTATGCCATTCCTTCAGACAACAGAATTCAGCACAATTCTGACTTGATGTTCTAACACAAGATATGACATCATTCCAGAGAGGACATCAAGAGATCAAAGACTGGAGATTAGCCCTTTTAAGAAAAGAGGCGAAGGTAACTTACTTCTCTTCCTTACACCTTCACTTATCAATGCCTTTATGAGTGGACTTGAACAATAATCTTCAAGTATCGTTGACAAAGTAAGTTGAAGCACTCTTACATATATCCCATCGCCATAGTATATACAATTAGAGAAGAACAACCTTGTCAATTGCAACCTCAGGAGTTTTCAGATAGATACGCAGCGGATCAAAACACACACTCCTCAAAACCTTCAGGTGTCACATATCAGCCCTATCATCACAATCCAGGTGACACCACAATATCAAACCTAACATAGCCACAACACATCAGCTTTTCAACCAAACCTCCAAGCCCTCAGCACATGCCACTGCCTATCACGAACAGTCCATCCTCCACTTCTAGGGACCATTCTCACACCTATATGAACTTCTCCAAGTTCAAACAGCTTTTCAGTAGAAAGCTTCTACCTTGACCATGACCCAGAAAGTATATTCCCTCAGATCTCATCCAGATACAGAACAGAGTGACCTGCTCTGATACCAATTGAAATTCTGGTACATGTGCAGAATTTAGATGTCCTAGAACATGTCGTTCGACATCTGGTCTGACATGATCACAAAGGGCAAGGTATATAGCAATAATCATGGTACTGAAAAGATAAAAGCAAGACACACAGAATTGTTAACCCAGTTCGGTTTAACACACCTACTATGGGGGCTACCAAGCCAGGGATAAAGTCCACTATCAGTAGTATCAATTCAAAGCTAAACTCTCCGTTTACAGCTTATCACTCAATCACTACCCAATGACCCCTCTACCTAGATCCTCTCTAGATATGAGAAACACTTCTCACTCCCAATCATCACAATGATGTCTAGCAGTCGACAATCCGCCACTGCATCAACGGCTCTTTACCTATACAATAATTCAGCAAGGAAGACACCCTTCCAAGGCACAACTTAGAGTTACTTAAAAGCTTCCTCCAAGGACAATACTCCTCTTACTTAACAGCTTCGAGGATCACACTAACAAACTGTCCAACTCACAGGTCGAGTGGTACAGTAACCAACCCTAATACTAGAACTTTTACATCTTTGGTTGCATTTTCAAACTAGGTTACAATGTATCTATATATAACCTATTCCCAACTGGATTTTGGGCCTACAAAATCACAGCAAATGAGCTACTACAAGTCAGCAGAAACTTCTGCTACTAATTAGGACTTCAATCTATAACTTCCTAAAATGTCTCCATATTTAGAAAGTGTATATTTTCCAATATTCTTCTCAATTTCAGTCTTGAATCTTCAGGCCTTTTAATTCAGCGCCACACAGAATTTGCATATTATTTCCTGAATCTTCTGCATCAGTTAAGACATAACAGAATTCTAAATTCTCTACAGTTCTGGCGCGATGTCGAATGAACCTGCATGGGACATCTTGCTACGACATGTTATACCAGATGTTGAAACTACTTCAGCTCAACATGTTCCAATGCACACTAGGACATCTTGCTCAATCTGTTCTTCTTTAGCAAGATAAACTATCCTATCTAACATATTGCTGCTATTATTTGTTTTACAAAATTAATGCCAACCCATAAAATTAAAGAACTAACATTATCCCCCTTTGGCAAATTTTGGCTAAAACAAATACATAAACATTACAACTCAGATTACAGCAGCAATCACAATCCTATACTACTGTCAGTTGACATCAGCAACTACTGCATCTAACAGTAACCATCAGTAGCTACTGTGAACAGCAATCATGGAGAATCATCTTCTAGGGAATACTTGAGTGATGTTAGGACATCATGTTTGACAACTCTTTTGGCAGAACATTTCTATGAGCTCCATAACATCACCTTCGAGCACCACAACACAATTACTTCAGGCTGCACATTTGGACTTGGTGCACATGACAAAGAAGATATCTGGTGTACATGAAGAAGAAGATATCTGACTCCCCCTTAATACCACACATTTCTTTTTCCTTCCAGCTCAGACCTGGATAATTGTAAAAGACTCCTCCAGAAAAGAAACGTCTGTCTTGACACAAAGGACCAATGGTGGCATAAGAGATTTCTGCACACCTTACTTGATCAGACGCCCCCAGTCGACCTATGGCATAAGATGAAACTTAAGAAGTATCAATCTATCAACCCAGGTAACTCAGAACACAAGTCACAACTATGTTCATAACTCAGGACACAAGTCACAATTGGGACTCAACACCAACTCAAGAAAATGACACCCTCTTCGACATCACTGCACACAATTGGAACTGCAGACTCCAAACAAGGCATCTGCACAACCCATTTCACACATCCTTTCTCCCCATTTTTAGCCAAAAATTGGCAAAGAAGGCCCTCACAGAACCAGACCCAAGTGATGCTTACCCAAATTCGAACAAACGCCATAATACTTGTGAAACAAGAACACTCACTTGGCTGAAGGAGAGGAGAACAACCCCTATAAATAGCTGACCAGAAACTTTGGAATTAACGAGCCTTGAATATGTCAAGGTTCTTGGTCAAAGAAACGCTATGTTAGGTATCAAAAACTGCATTCAAATTCAATGCCTACCTTCCAAAACTGCCTGGACTGCCTTAAATATTTCTCAACTGAATCTTACCATAAATTAGGCCAATAACGCTCCATGCATAGGCAGAGACACGTGTTTCGCCTTATCCTTGCACTACCGACCAGAAAAATTCCTTGTTTGGCTTAAGGGAAACATGTCCTGTACACCATGTTCTGACCTCTTACCAAAATAGTTTGTCTGCTTGCTCATTAAATTATCAACCCAAGACTCCACAGACACTTATATAAACACATCTTCTTATCTAATGGATACTGAGACGACTTCTCACAATCCCTTCTAGATTCCTTCAGAAACAGCAGAGAAAAATAAAGTCACCCATATACAACAATTCTGCTTTTCAAACCTCTCCTACATAAGCACTAACTTCACACAGCTATGATATGTCCCTTCAAGATGTTTGACATCACACTGCACAAACTTGAACAGCCCACAGGCTACTTGCAGCAATAGACTTATAGACAACAACCTTAACAATCAATGCTCCTTATGTTCTCACAAAAATATTGCCACAAGCTGGTATATGTTGAGCAAGACCTCACCATGTTGATTTTGGATACATGGTCTGCCAATTCCAGAAAAGCCTACTTGATTTGAAATTTCTCACATATTCCATAACAAATGTCTTTAGATTACTTGTAACACAATATAAGGACTGCCACCACCTTTTACTTGTATTAGAAGGAACCTCCTTACCTTCAGCCATTCTGATCAGATTGCACCACTGGCAACAACCTTCTGTCCTTACATTCATAACACCCTAATTGAGTCTTCAACATGAGAGTAGTCATGTATTACCAGAACTACTTACCATCAAGATCAGAATCTGTCCATTCTAATCCACATTATGTCAGAACTGCCACTTCGGACGATAATGTTGCTTCTTCCAACTCCACAAGCATGGAACACAACAAACAATGATGTTGCAACATTATGTAGGACATCAGCATAAGATAAAAGAACACACCACTTGATCACAACCAGCACCAGCAGCTATACCGAAAGCAAACTAAAGGGAATCACATCAGACAACCAGACAAGACCTAGGCTCATCCTACTAGGACAACCTCTACCAAGGCACCAAACACGAAGTTCTGGTATCCAATGTGCCAAGAAAAACAGGTTCCCAAGAAAGACAGATTCCCACACCAAAGACTACTTTGACTGGTCGGGCGATACAAACAAGGTCTCTTTATGCAGTATAAAATCCAAGCTTCCTAGCTTCTAACAACGTATCACAGATAGAGCCATGAGTAAGTCTAGTAAGGATGCAAAAAGGAGTCACATGCAAGAAGTCAGGAGACCAGATCCACAGAGGTTGAAGGACCAAACATTCTCAACAACTGGTACAACTTCAGGAGCAAAGAGAACAAGAAAGACATCAGAGACAAGGATGAAGACAATCAAGAAGAACCAAGTGCAACTTCAAGCTTCTGATGATGAATGGGATGAAGATTGGAAAACTTTTCTTGATTCGGGGGGTTGGGACAATCTTTAGACTCTTTGTTTGTTGCTTTTTCTAATCTTGTATGCTATCACCAGTGCAATAAAATTCTGTTTTAATTTTGTTCCATTTATACAAAACAGATGCAATAAGGATCACAAATGCACAAGACACATCACAACACACTTAATCCTCATGTATGCAAATTCCCAATTTGCTTCAAAATAAGTGTCAACACCAAAAGCTGCAGAATTATCTATCTCCCCCATTACATCACACATCCAGCTGCATAAAAATATAACACTCTCCCCCTATCAAGAATAACATGTGCTTCTTCGTACCTTGAAGAAAGGAAAACATGAGACGCATCTTCATGTCTTCAAGAGTTCACTCTTTGTTCAACTCACAAGTTGAACACAATTATCACTTGTACCAATATTCACATGATCCCAATCTGATCAACTTTACTCTATCTAAGACCACCAGTACTCTTTTGCAAGAAGAACACTTTAAATGAATGGAGAACATGAGACTCATCTTCATGTCTTCAAGAGTGCACTCTCTGTTCAACATACCTGCCGATCACATTCACCTACTGCTTGACCCTTACATCAGTACATAAATCAGGTAGAGACTTGTGATCTTAGGAGACAGACACCATAACATTCTGAACAGAATGTTCTGTCGACAGATGTTAAGACATCATGACCACATTCCAAAACAGAATCTCCAAACTTCCCCCTTTAAGCCTCGGGACCAGAAACAACCATCATAACCCATCACATCACAGAAACATGAGAGTAGTATTCTCTCATCCAACTCTCCAATCAACCACCTTTAACAACAGCACAGGCTATGATTGAATCACACACAGACAGTACTAGTCTAGCTTCACACGATCTTTCAGATGGTACTTCCAGAGAAAATCATGCCTCTTTGATCTTTGACCTTCATGTTCAAGAAGTCTGCTAGCGAGAATACTTCTTGAAATCTCAGGTTCACCACTCCTGCAGCAAGGACCAGAAATAAACTGACCTCAGGAGTAAATAACATGTTGATCACACAATGACCAACTCACACATCTAAGATAATTTCCAGGGCCAGAAACTTCTTAGACATACCACCCAGATGCCTCCTCTTCCAGATCAGGAGTAGGTTCCAAACTCATGTGATCAAATCACATTAGTTTAGCACCCAGAGCATCTGCTATGCCATTCCTTCAGACAACAGAATTCAGCACAATTCTGACTTGATGTTCTAACACAAGATATGACATCATTCCAGAGAGGACATCAAGAGATCAAAGACTGGAGATTAGCCCTTTTAAGAAAAGAGGCGAAGGTAACTTACTTCTCTTCCTTACACCTTCACTTATCAATGCCTTTATGAGTGGACTTGAACAATAATCTTCAAGTATCGTTGACAAAGTAAGTTGAAGCACTCTTACATATATCCCATCGCCATAGTATATACAATTAGAGAAGAACAACCTTGTCAATTGCAACCTCAGGAGTTTTCAGATAGATACGCAGCGAATCAAAACACACACTCCTCAAAACCTTCAGGTGTCACATATCAGCCCTATCATCACAATCCAGGTGACACCACAATATCAAACCTAACATAGCCACAACACATCAGCTTTTCAACCAAACCTCCAAGCCCTCAGCACATGCCACTGCCTATCACGAACAGTCCATCCTCCACTTCTAGGGACCATTCTCACACCTATATGAACTTCTCCAAGTTCAAACAGCTTTTCAGTAGAAAGCTTCTACCTTGACCATGACCCAGAAAGTATATTCCCTCAGATCTCATCCAGATACAGAACAGAGTGACCTGCTCTGATACCAATTGAAATTCTGGTACATGTGCAGAATTTAGATGTCCTAGAACATGTCGTTCGACATCTGGTCTGACATGATCACAAAGGGCAAGGTATATAGCAATAATCATGGTACTGAAAAGATAAAAGCAAGACACACAGAATTGTTAACCCAGTTCGGTTTAACACACCTACTATGGGGGCTACCAAGCCAGGGATAAAGTCCACTATCAGTAGTATCAATTCAAAGCTAAACTCTCCGTTTACAGCTTATCACTCAATCACTACCCAATGACCCCTCTACCTAGATCCTCTCTAGATATGAGAAACACTTCTCACTCCCAATCATCACAATGATGTCTAGCAGTCGACAATCCGCCACTGCATCAACGGCTCTTTACCTATACAATAATTCAGCAAGGAAGACACCCTTCCAAGGCACAACTTAGAGTTACT
Organism: Lathyrus tuberosus; assembly: GCA_022829125.1. NCBI lineage: Eukaryota > Viridiplantae > Streptophyta > Magnoliopsida > Fabales > Fabaceae > Lathyrus > Lathyrus tuberosus. The sequence goes on along the minus strand of JALAZF010000481.1, from coordinate 2,466,729 downwards.
TAAAAGCTTCCTCCAAGGACAATACTCCTCTTACTTAACAGCTTCGAGGATCACACTAACAAACTGTCCAACTCACAGGTCGAGTGGTACAGTAACCAACCCTAATACTAGAACTTTTACATCTTTGGTTGCATTTTCAAACTAGGTTACAATGTATCTATATATAACCTATTCCCAACTGGATTTTGGGCCTACAAAATCACAGCAAATGAGCTGCTACAAGTCAGCAGAAACTTTTGCTACTAATTAGGACTTCAATCTATAACTTCCTAAAATGTCTCCATATTTAGAAAGTGTATATTTTCCAATATTCTTCTCAATTTCAGTCTTGAATCTTCAGGCCTTTTAATTCAGCGCCACATAGAATTTGCATATTATTTCCTGAATCTTCTGCATCAGTTAAGACATAACAGAATTCTAAATTCTCTTCAGTTCTGGCGCGATGTCGAATGAACCTGCATGGGACATCTTGCTACGACATGTTATACCAGATGTTGAAACTACTTCAGCTCAACATGTTCCAATGCACACTAGGACATCTTGCTCAACCTGTTCTTCTTTAGCAAGATAAACTATCCTATCTAACATATTGCTGCTATTATTTGTTTTACAAAATTAATGCCAACCCATAAAATTAAAGAACTAACACTAAGTCTTTTGCCCCCAGGTAGAAAAAATTACCCCCCTGTAAAATATTTTTTTTTATTTACCCCCTGGTTTTTACACGCTTAGGGGGTACCCCAAAATTTTCAGGGGGTAATCCAAAATTATTTTTTTAAAGGGGGGTAAATCAAAACTTACCTATATTGTAGGGGGTAAATTACTATTAACTATATATATATATATATATATATATATATATATATATATATATATATATGTGTGTGTGTGTGTGTGTGAAATGCTAACATACACTCAAAATTGGTGTGCTCCACACAAAAATACACTACATCTATTTTTTTTTCTTCATCTTTTTAATGTGAGTCCCACCCAAAATTGGTGGGCCCCATACAAAAATACACTAAGGTGTATGTTGCTAATGCACACCTACATGGGTGTGCATTAGCATAACCCTATATATATATATATATATATATATATATATATATATATATATATATATATATATATATATATATATATATAATCCAATAGAGTAAAATATCTCCAGTTGATATTTTATCACCTTACATCACTTGATCAATTATTAGAGTTACCTTAATATCCTTTTTTGAATTAAAATAATTGATCCGTCTATTTCATCCATAATTGATCCCTTTAGAGTTCACTTGTTGCTCTATTAATCCCTTATGACAATACATAGAACATTTAAAGAATTTCATTAATCTAATTATTCAAAGATAGAATATACAAAAGCTAATCTGAGGGTGGCTATTGAGAACAAGGAAAATGGTATTGGGTCTGGCAATATAAAAGCAAGCCTTCTGCAACGAAAGAGGGGAGGATGAATAACATAAGAAGGAGTGAAAAATGAAAGAAACCTTGAACCATCAATAATGGTGACCAATGAGCTTTTCAATTTTACATACAAGAAAATGTAAATTATTAATTTTCTCATGGCAGATGAACTCCCAATCTCACAAGGTTGGCCACTTGAACATATTGTTGTACTACAAGTCGAATTTGTAAGCAACTTTATCCATTTGGTTAGTTCATACGTCAAACACCGATGATGAATGTCCACCAAACCCGACGTTACAAGATACAAGAACAAACGTATCCAGAAATTTCGAGATACAAAAAAGGTCACGAGCATTCCACGCAATTCCACGATTCTCTCATGAACACTCTTGTTCGCAGCGGGTCAAATACGTGTTGACATGTCGACGACGCTCACAGAACAAATCATAATATGGATACTCATAGCTCAGTTGCAAATATGCAGAGTTCTCAATTTCTTCCGCCATGACACGGGGCAGATTGTCAATCATGATCGAACTATACCTATAGCACAATGATCTGCCGTCTCAACCCGGACTCCTAACAAATAGTGAAAAGGGTTTTGTTAAACTAACTCAACTCGACGTTTCAGATTCAGCAATCTCGCCGAGTCGACTTGTCGCATGCATAAATTGTCGGTGATGATGTGCAAAGTATCAAATTTGTTGGCATCAGAGTTTCAAGGCCGCACATCGATCTCAATAGCTTATGCTAAGATAAGTATTGTCTTCTGTGTTTACTTCAAAGACTTGACATTCAGATTAATTTTGAAAGTGCCTTCAAATTGTTTGATTTAATGTCACATTCATGATTTCCTTGTTGTGAATAATATATCAAGTGTGAGTTGGAGTCTCATATTGGTTATAAATGTGGATTATAAGTGGGAGAATTCATACACCTATCACTTTAAAGTTTTGGGTGAATATGTGGTGTCTCCCACTTGTATTTCTCTTGACCCAATGTTCAATGGTTCTTAGTGAAAAATTCCTCCAACAACTGGTATCAAGAGCTTTTGGTTCGAGTAAGGGAACCGGCTTACATGTATTGAAATGTCTAGGAAGTGGTGTCTCGTTGAAATCGAAATGCCCAAGAAAGAGTTGTCTCGTTGAAATCGAAATACCCAAGTAAGAGGTGTATCAAAATGTCCAGGAAGAGGAGTCAACGGCGGTACAAATTGTTGGTGTACAAGGTGAAAATAATGATGAAAAGAAGAGAATATATTATATTGAGAATGACGGCTACAAATGATAAGGATACAATGATTGGAATGACATCTACACTACCCTATTTATAAGCTAAAACTAGGGCTACAAAAGCAACAATAAAATACTAAAATACTCTCTAACAAACTTGGTCACCAAGTTTGTAAATTAAAATAAAATATAAATTATTATTCTAATACCATCCCTTAATTTATATTTCCTCAAAACTAACAACTCCAATTCCATCCCTTAAGCGAAGGAATTGATCAGTCTTGATAGCCTTCGTCAGAACATCTGCCAACTGTTTCTGGGTGCTACAGTGCAGAACTTCTAACACTCCACTCTGAACTTGACTTCTCAGATAGTGATACTTTGTCTCAATATGCTTGCTTCTCCCATGCAACACTGTGTTTCTAGCAAGATTGATTGCAGACTTGTTATCAATCATCAGCTTCAGAGGTTTGTCAACTTTGATCTTCAGATCCTCCAGCAAGTTCAGAATCCACACAGCTTGGCATGCAGTAACAGCGCCTGCAATATATTCAGCTTCACAGGTTGACAACGCAACAACAGGTTGCTTCTTAGAACTCCAAGAAATAGTACCTCCCAGAAACTTAAACAAGTATCCAGAAGTACTTCTTCTATCAACTCTGTCTCCAAACCAATTAGAATCTGAATAACTCAGAAGTTCTGATTCAATCTTTCTTCCAGAAGTGAATAGCACTCCATACTTCTGAGTTCCCTTGATATACCTCAGAATCCTGACAACAGCTTGGTAATGGGACCACTTAGGTTTACTCATTAATCTGCTAACCATTCCAACTGCATAGCAAATATCAGGTCTGGTATTACACAAATACCTCAGAGAACCAACCAACTGTTTGAAGGTTGTAGCATCCACATCCTCACCATCAGAATCAGAATCTAGTTTCTGATTCGTATCTGCAGGTGTGATAGCAGCCTTACAATTCTGCAGCTTAAATCTCTTCAGAAGTTCTCGTTCATACTTCAGCTGATGCAAAATGATACCATTCTCAGAATATCTGAACTCCATCCCTAGAAAGTATGTCATTTTCCCGAGATCAGTCATTTCAAACTCATTCATCAGCACCTTCTTGAACTTAGCTAATTCTTGTTCAGAACTTCCGGTCAGCAGTATGTCATCAACATACAAGCACACCAGAATCATATTTCCTTCAGAAATATGCTGAACATAAACACCGTATTCCATCTCACATTTCTGAAAACCCTGCTTCTTGAAAAATGAATCAATCTTCTGAATCCAAACTCTGGGCGCTTGCTTCAATCCATACAAAGCTTTATGTAATCTGTACACCATCCCTTTCTGATTCTTTTTCACAAATCCAGGAGGTTGTGACACATAAACTTCTTCTTCTAATGGACCATTCAGAAATGCAGATTTCACATCTAAATGCATCAGAGGCCAATTCATGTTAGCAGCTATTGCAATCACCAATCTGATTGTTTCATGTCTCGCTACAGGTGCAAACACTTCAGAATAATTCAGCCCAGGTTTCTGCAGAAATCCTCTTGCTACCAACCTCGCTTTGTATTTGCCAATTGATCCATCTGGCTCTAGCTTCTGCTTGAAAACCCATCTGACGCTGATGGCTTTCTTGTCCTTTGGAAGTTATGCCAGCTTCCAAGTCTTATTTCTTTCTATGGCCTCAAGTTCTTCTTTCATGGCCTTTAGCCAGAACTTCTGCTTGAGAGCCTCTTCTGTACTCACAGGTTCAGAGTCTACTAACATGGCATACTGAATAATTTCTCCTTCAGAATCTACTTCAGTGTCTTGCAACATGTCAAACTCTTCAAATCTTCTTGGAATGTTTCTGATTCTCTGTGGCCTCTGACCTCGTTCAGAATCTTCTTCAGATGCTTGAACCCCAAAAGTTCTGTCCTCAGAAGTTTCTCCTTCAGAAGCTCTTGCTCCAGAAGGTTGACTTCCTCCAGAACCTTGACCACCTTCAGAGTCTGGCATATTCCCAGAGTCTGAATCACCACCAGAATCTTGATCATCATCAGAATCTGGATCATCAGAATCACCTTCATCTTCTGAGTCTCCTTCAGAGTCAAAATCACCATCAGTTTCAGAAATTCTTATTTCTGACCTTTCTTCAGAAGTTCTCACATCAGAATCAGATTGAGACTTATCCCAATTCCAAACTTCTGATTCCTTCACAATAACGTCTCTGCTGAACTCAACTTTATTAGTTTCTGGACAATAAAGCTTGTACGCACCCGTACTGTGGTACCCCACCAGTAACATTACTTTGCTTCTATCATCCAGCTTCTGTCTTCTAGCTTCTGGAACATGTTTGTAACAAACAGAACCAAACACCTTTAGATGACTAACACTTTTCTTTTCTCCCATCCACTTCTGAATAGGAACTATTTCCTTCAGCTTCTTCTTTGGACATCTATTGAGCACATATGCTACGGTGGCAACAGCTTCTCCCCACAAGTTGTGAGGAAGCTTCTTCTCCTTCAGCATGCTTCTCACCATATCAAGCAAAGTACGATTTCTTCTTTCAGCAAGACCATTGTGTTGAGGAGTGTAAGGAGCAGTAACCTCATGCTCAATTCCATTCTCCTCACAGAACTTCTGAAACTCTTTGGAGTTATACTCACCTCCACCATCGGTTCTGAGAATCTTCAGAGTCTGACCACTCTGATTCTGAACCTTCATTCGAAACTTCTTGAATTCAGCAAACACCTCGTGTTTGAACTTAATAAGGGATACCCATGTCATTCTCGTGAATTCATCAACAAATGACACGAAGTATTTATTCCCTCCGATCGATTCTACTGGAAATGGACCACACACATCTGAATGTACTACTCCCAAGGCATGTTTTGCTCTTGGAGTAACTTCTGACGCAAATGGCAATCTTGGTTGCTTTCCTTCCATGCACACTTTGCATGACTTCTCAGGCTTCTTAATTGTAGGAATTCCATGTACCAGCTTCTTCGAATTCAGATGTTCTAAGCTTCTGAAATTCAGATGACCAAATCTTCTGTGCCACAACTCACTTTCTTTCACAACACTTGTTGCACTAAGACATTCAGAGTCAGAAGTTCTGACATTCACCTTGAATGTTCTATTCCTTCCTTGTTCTGACTCCATAATCAGCTTCTGATTACAGTCATACAGCTTCAGAAGATTGTCCTTCATGGTAACTGAAAAACCTTTCTCAATTAATTGTCCCACGCTCATCAGATTGCATTTGAAGCCAGGTACATACCACACTTTCTGAATCAATGCTGTTTTCCCATTGTTCAGAACAACTCTGACATTTCCCATACCTTTAGCGTTAAGATATTTTTCATCAGCACATCTGATCTTTGTCCTCTTTTCAGAATCAAAATCAACCAGCCATTTCTTATTTCCAGTAAGATGATTTGAACAGCCAGTGTCCATATACCACCAGTCTGTCAAATTCGTATCATCAGATTCAGAAGCCATCAGTAGCACAGATTCATCATCAGAACTTCTGGCTATATTTGCTTCTTCTGACTTCCTTTCTTTGTTTGACCAATAATCTCTAGCAAAGTGACCAAACTTCTTGCAACAGTAACATTGGATCTTCTTCTTGTCATACTTCTCTTTTCCCTTCTGAGCATTCTTTTGCCTATCAGAAGTTGAGGTTTCTGACTTCTGACCACCATCAGATCTTCTCTGCTTCTGATGCTTCTTATCAGAAACTGCTTTCAGAGCCTGCTGCTCTACTTCCCTTTCAGAAGTTCTCTCAGTCAGACGCAACTCTTGCGCTTCTAGACTGCTTTGCAGCTCTTCAATTCTCATGGTGCTCAGATCCTTAGAATGTTCTAATGCTACCACAATGTAATCAAACTGAGGAGTAAGGGATCTCAATACCTTCTCAATGATTACTTGTTCAGAAAGAGTTTCTCCACATGCCTTCATCTCATTAGTGATCAGAATCACTCTGGAGATGTACTCAAAAACTTTCTCATTGTTCTTCATGTTGAGATTCTCGTACTGCTTACGTAGAGACTGAAGCTTCACCTTTTTCACTGATGCGTCACCACCGTAACATCTGACCAGTGTGTCCCACGCCGCCTTTGTCGTCGTTGAATCTGCAATCTTCTCAAACACATTCGCATCCACACACTGATGGATGTAGAACAACGCTTTCTGATCTTTCTTCCTTGTATCCTTCTGCGCGTTCTTCTGCTCCTCCGTCGCATCTGCTGCTACCGAAACATAACCTTCAGTGACAAGATCTAGAACATCTTGAGCACCGAACAGTACACGCATCTGAATCATCCAACGATTCCAGTTTTTGCCATCAAATACTGGAAGTTTGGTGTTCATGCCGCCGTTGCCATTCATCATCTTCAACCTTGTACAGTACACTCAGAACTTACCACGCACAATGTTTCCCAACTCACAGAATCAAAAAATTATGATTCTGATCAGAATTTCGTTCAAGATTCAACACAAATCAAGAACCAAAATTCAATCACACAAGAATCTTCACGTTTCACTCGTGTTTCCCGTGTTTTCCCGTTGATCCGAACCGGAGCTCTAGATACCAATTGTTGGTGTACAAGGTGAAAATAATGATGAAAAGAAGAGAATATATTATATTGAGAATGACGGCTACAAATGATAAGGATACAATGATTAGAATGACATCTACACTACCCTATTTATAAGCTAAAACTAGGGCTACAAAAGCAACAATAAAATACTAAAATACCCTCTAACAAACTTGGTCACCATGTTTGTAAATTAAAATAAAATATAAATTATTATTCTAATACAAATATAGGTGGACAAAATAGTTTCTACTTGAGGGGAGCATTGTGGAGACTCACACTTGAGAGAGAGTGTTGAGAATAATATATCAAGTGTGAATTGGAATCCCACATTATTATAAGTGGGAGAACCCATACACAATCACCTTAAGGTTTTAGATGAATATGTGATATATCTCACTTGTGTTGCTCTTGTCCTAGTGTTAATGCTCCTCCTCATGACCCAACATTTCTATCCAAAAATTGACTTTATTGCTAAAATTTGTCATCCCAAAATTACATTAAATCAAATGCCAATTTTGATGTTGATGGAGGTAACAGAAACAGAAGATGCATCAAACAAGAAGCGATGGACAAGCTTGGAGCTATACCACATCAGTCTCGCATGGTTACTACTGAAATGCTGAACGTAGCAGGATTTAATGTATGGCAAAGCAGTTTCACAGTAATAATTCGAAATTGATTAGCAACGCCGTTGCTAACAACAAATAAGTGATCTCTGTAATCCTTTAATTTGCCAAATATATTTTAAATCGGATTATGCACAATTTAAGTATGTTGTATCATATATCACGTAGTGTTGTGTAACAATTAGATGATAATTACATTTTACTCATATATGAGATAGATTTGTTGTTATTAAAGCATCGTTACATATCATCGTTGTAATTACATGATGAATCGAATAATGCAGGGGCTGAATTGATTCATACAACCGACATACCTGTCATTGCGGTTTGATTTCAAAGAGCCATATAAAACACAGGAACGTTGATCAAGATAATGCGCAATTGCTGCTAGGAAAATATGCTGATAAGAGTAAGAATTTTGAGTTGTCATCAACGATCCTGCTTGGAAATCAACAGTCCATTCCGTGTATCAGAGAATTGTTCGAGAATGGATAATTAAATCACTTTCAAATGCTCCATGCACAAGCCAGGGCCTACTTCAGGATAAACTTTATAAAGCAAATAATTGGCAAAGAGCACAACCCACAATTGATGTTGTTTTATTTTTATCTGAGTTTGTCAACATAGCAGAGAAAAGTGGGGAAGTGGTCAGGTCTGAATTTCGTGAAGCTTGTTCTCAGGCTACTGTTCTGCTTTTTTCAAATTTGTTCTGGATCTAAATCGAATGTGGACGGCTTCTTACAACTTCTACGTCTTCTTTGCTGGTGTTCTTACAACTCATGATGCAATGGAAACCGGCATTTTCATACAGACATGGCTGGTTTCCGCTGCACCTCAGCTTGGAGCTCTAGTCCTTGCTGAGCTTGCTGATGCATGGTTATGGACAATTGACACCAAATGGGGTCTTTTTTCATCTGAAGCAAGGTACTGTGGACCTGCTGCAAAACCAAGGCCTCAGCTGGCCCATGGGGAGTCTGAATCACAGCCTCAGAATGATCTCCCTGAGCAGATAATTGCTCATCGGCTATGACGTGGATTTCTCATTGATCGTTTTGAGAGCTGCTGGGGGATGGTTTGCTTATGAGCTTGAATGATACGACCCAAACTGTCATGCTGTCTGTCCCACTCCTTCAACCTGAAGTTATGGAGGCAGCAGAGGCATAAATTCCCTCAGAGTCATTATGGGATCATATGTCCAAATTCACAACCACTATGAATGAGGCATACAAAAGAAAACCAATCCCTTATTGGATTATTCTTTTTCTCAGCATCATTGCAATGGTGGTGGCATTTCCAGTTTCCAGCATTTTGTCTCGTGTTTACTACGCCAACGGCGGCAAAAGCAAATGGATCATATCTTGAATAGCTGTTGTGGATGGCCTTTAATTACATTGATTTTGTTTCCTACATACTTCATTACGAATACTGCTGCTCTTGTTGCCTCGTGTCTCTCGTGTTTTGGGCGCTTTTTGGACATGTTCTCGTTAGCAACCGGATGAATGCTTCTATAGTAAACACCCTTTTTATGATAACGGTTGGATTGACCATCATTGCTTTGGATTCAAGTTCAAATAAATATGATAACGTCAGTAACAATCAAAACATAGTGGGATTGGTATAGGATGTTTTAGCTTCTGCTCTTCATGGACTTACTTTCACGCTCTCCGAGCTGATTTTCCAGAAACTACTTGGACGAAGATCGTTTGCCGCAGTTCTGGAACAGCAAATCATGGTTTTAATTATTTGCATTTCTGTTTACCAGTATAGGGATGATTGTAAGCGGCGATTTTTGAAGAATTTCATCCGAGGCTACTAACATCAAAGGAGATGTTGTTCGATTTGGTTTTAAGAGAAGATGGCCAAGAAAATATTCACAAAATTATACAAAGAGATACAAAAATGAAGAATCGTCTCTTTGTACATTAAATATGTCCAACTATATCATGACTATCAGAATATGAACTAACGGAATCAAATTTTGGAAGCATGGTTCAAGTGAGATCGCCGTCAAGACTAGAAGGCTGGACAAATGAACTCATGTTCTGTTTTATTATTGTTGGATATGGCAAGTTATAATCTTTGCTATGTGTAAATTATTGTAAATAATTCTTTAGAACTTACCTTCAGTGTTGAGTGTCGCTCTTTTTCTCTGCGAGGGTGGAAGGCACCTCATCTTTCCTAAACTTTAGAATTATGTAGGATAGTTGTAGGAACAAAGACAGAACAGACTTATCCTTCAAAAATAGTTGCGACTAAGAACAAACGAAGACCTCCACATGGGGGATAATCAGCTTTGTCTGGACTATGCGCACTTGATGTCTTGGGCCAAAGTCTAAGTTAATATATCTCTGGCATAATCGACTTTGTTCGGGCTATGCGCATTTGATGCTTATGGCCAAAATCCAAGTTAATATACCTCTGACATAATCAGTTTTGTCCAGGTTATGCGCACTTTATGCCTCTGGCCAAAGTCTAAGTTAATATACCTCTGGCATAATCGGCTTTATCCGGATTATGTGCACTTGATGCCTATAGCCAAAGTCCAAGTTAATATACCTCTGGCATAATCGACTTTGTTCGGGCTATGCGCACTTGATACCTCTGGTCAAAGTCCAAGTTAATATACCTTTGGCATAATCAACTTTGTTCGGGATATACGTATTTTGATGTCTCTGGCCAAAGTCCAAGTTAATATACCTCTGGCATAGTCGATTTTGTCCGGGTTATGCGCACTTGATGCCTCTGGCCAAAGTCCAAGTTAATATACCTCAGGTATAATCGGCTTTGGCTGGGCTATGCGCACTTGATGCCTCCGGCCAAAGTCTAAGTTACTATACCTCTGGCATAATCGGCTTCGGCTGAGTCATGCAAAATAAAATCCTCTGATCTTCATTTAATGTCAAATCCCATGGGACACTGAACTTCGATCATACAAAGTCAACAAAACTCTGACCTTAAGTTATTTTGGGTAAACTTATCATTGAACAAATATCTGACGTGATCTACTCAAAGTTATTTGGCCTGGGTGCAAAGAAAGATCCTCAACAAATTAGTAAAGTCCAGCTCACTAGGGCTATGTACCTACACAATATAAATCATTACAAAAACAAATCCCATTAGGGGCTCTCCGATTTTTCCATATTCGGAACTTACTGGGTTCTACAACGACCATAAGTCGAAACCTCGCTGGGGCTCACTGATTTTTCTATGGCCAAGACTCGTCGGGTTCTAAGACAACACTGTGTCAAGAAACTACTATAAATCTCTGTGTTCTTTATTAAAGACGCAATATTTCTAGACATCATTAATCGTAGACCTTTCTAAGATGCGATTGGGGCTTACCTTTCTCCTTAACAAAACAAAAGTACGCTTTGGGCTTAAGGTAATTATCAAAGATTAGTAGAAGTAAATCACAATACAACATTGTTATAAATCCGAAGACCTCAATAGGATCCAAACATACCACGGGAGAGAAAGAGAGAAAACCTAGCAAAAGACATGCTTCATGCTATAAAAGATTTGCCATGAACATTCACATTATTGTGTCGATTTTGAAATCGCAGGCAAGTAAATAGTAGGCCAAATTGTACCTTATCTTCAAATGGTGAATAATGTTTTAGGCTTCTTTTTGTCTGGACATTTTACCTTTTCGGGATTCATGCCCGGGGGGCTTATGTACATCCTGAAAATTATTTGGCCAGCCAAGGTATGAAGTCAAAATGTTTAATTTGGCCGATACAACTATGTTGATCGAGATAGTCTAGTAGGAACCTCTGACCGGCGCATATGGGTCGACCCCTGATGTCGGACGGCCGGGTTCATTAAAGCAGTTAAGGGTCAAGCTGAGGGACACAACCGTTTTAGGGTGATTACTAAATGGGTTAGGAAAAGGGTCTTGGGTCTGGCAGTATAAAAGCAGGCCTTCTGCAACGTAAGATGGGAGGATGAATAACATAATAAGGGGTGAAAAGCAACAGAAACCTTGGACCATCAACAATGGTGGCCAAGGACCCTTTAACCTTTACATTCGCATTCAACCATACATTTATGACCTTTCCTGGCTAGCATCAGGGAGGTAAACCGGTTTATGTTTTCTACACAAGAACAATTCCCTTCTTTTGCTTGTCCTTTTGTAGCTTAGGACATTCGAAACTGAAGTGACCAGGATTCTTGCAGTTAAAGCATCCTTTTTTATCATCTTTCTTTTATCTAGAACCAGATCCTCTAAAGCACTGCTTTTGCCAGAGAATCTCTTGTTCTTCCTGACCAAATGCTAAAATCTTTTAATGGTGAAAGTCATTTCCTCATTATCCGGGTCATCTTCAAAATCTTTTGCGTGAGAAGTTTGTTCAGACTCCCACACTTGAGAAGCCTTAATAGCTATAGCAATAGATTTCAGAGCTATGGGTTTTTACTTTCCTACAGGTTCATCTCCGTTGAGCTTCATCTCATGGCTCAGAAGATTATTGATAAGGTTCTCAAGACATAATGTGTTTAAGTCTTTAGGCTCCTGTATAGCTGTCACTTTAGGTGTGTATATGACATGGAGACTCCTAAGAATCTTCTTGACATGATCAGACGATGTATAGCTTTTGCTCATAACATGAAGTCCAGATAAAAGAACTTGAAACCTAAAAAACATGGTTTCAATGTCTTCGTCCTCCTTCATTCTAAACAACTTATAATTTTAAACCAGAAGGCTAGCCTTAACTTCTTGATCTTGCTGATTCACTCCATAAATAGCACATAGGGAATTAAAAATGGTATTTACAGTAGATTTGTCAATGATTTTGATGTACTCTAAATGAGGTAGATTATCAACCAAGATGCCTCTAAGTTAGATTCTAAACACAAGGTTGTAGAATCTAATTTAGTTAGAGATAGGCAACGAATATAAAAAATGCAAGAAAGAAGCATAACAAATAGAGTTATCCTAGTTCCTCTCACAACTCAACCCTTGTACTTACACGAGATTTTCACTATAATCAAACAAGATTACAATTTTCTCAAGCAAGCAAACAAGAGACTTCATTTACTCAAACACGCAAGTAAGAGACTTCTTTTCTCTAGCACACAAGCTAGAGAATTCCTTGCTCAAACACACAAGTAACATACTTCCTTTCTCTAGCACAGAAGCTAGAGACTTCCTTGCTCAAACACACAAGTATGACACTTGCTTTCTCTAGAACACAAGCTAGAGACTTCCTTGCTCAAACACACAAGTATGAAACTTCCTTGCTCTAGCACACAAGCTATAGACTTCCTTACTTAAACACACATGTTTGAAACTTCCTTGCTCGAACACTTAGTAAGATACTTCTCACAATCTACCTAGCTGATAAATGATTGTTGGGTGAATACACTTGATATACAATCAGAGGTGTATAAATAATACAATGCAATAAGACTCTTTTAAAACTTAAGGATTTCTAAGATATAGAAGGATAAGAAATCCGAAGTTTAGCTTGTGCTAAAACGTTGACAGAGTAACTTCTCTTTAGTTTTCAATTGTTGTTTATTAGCATGTTCACCGTGTATGAGTGGATACGCATCTGTATGTCTACCTCATTTTCTTTACGTCTTTTAGCTCCTTAAATAGATAAGAAAATAGTCGTTGAAGATGAAGCATACTAGAGTTTGTTGAGAAGCTTCTGTGAGGGATATCCTTCTAGCCATCTTGTTTTAATGATGTCAACAAATGCATTAGATTGTAATTTGAGCGGTATCACTTCACGAGTCGGGCATACAGAGTCTTATCGTTGTTGGTCATGTGTCTAGATGCATAGGATCCTATTCTCCTCAAAAATAAATGTCCACAAGTGATTTAATAGTGTCTAGCATGTGTGTTTGACCTTGGTCTGGTGAAAACAATTCAAAAAATGAAATTTCTCAAAAAATTGGCTTTCATGCGCTGACCTCAGAACTTATGCGCCGACCTCAAGAATTATGCGCTGACCCCCAGAACTCACGGGTAAGCACATAAACCTGAGTACTCAAAATTGCCTTTCTATGCGTCGACGCATAGACTCCAGAGGTCGACGCATGACACTGTTTTTTGTACTAATTCACTTAAATTCGTTTCTGTTATTTCCTGTTATTTATTTTGGTCATATTTTGTCATATAAATAGTTTTGGGTCTTCATTTTTCAAACAGAACAAGAAACGTGAAAAATATATGTCAGTTCTCTCTTCATCTTCATCTTCTTCATTGTGTAAACAAACAATCACACATAATCATTTTTGTTTGTGTCGCCCATTGATCGAAGTGATAACGTTCAGAAGTTAGGAAGTGTGATCTTCATCTTCTGGGTTGAGAAATTGGCAGGTGTTTCTTGAATCAAACCAGTTGGGTTTGTCCTCCAAGAATCGAGGAGATTTTGGGGGTTTTGTACAAACTGTTCTTTCTACAGGGATTCAGCTGGGCGAAGGTAACCAGAAATTGGCGCAACTGTTTCGGTTTAGTAGCTGTAATCAGAGGATCGTAGAAGAAGGTTTGGGTTCGAATTCTTGGAAGATTTAAATTGACCGAGTGAAGGTAACTGAAGAACGGAGTTTTCTTTCGGTTTAGTAGCGTGGGACGGTAATTGAATCATCCATATTCGGAGCACTTGATTCATCTTGAATCAAGGGAAGAGAAAATTCTGCATCAAAGATCGAAGACGTTCGGGATTTGAATGTTCATAGTTTTCTCTTGTAATAAACATTGCAACAACTACATATATATATATATATATATATATATATATATATATATATATATATATATATATATATATATATATATATATATCTCAATTCCTTTTACGGAATTGGGGGCAGACGTACCCAAAGCGAGGACGATTGGGGAACTGCCTAATCAAATCTCGAGTGTTCTCTCTCTTTCCCTAAACTCTTTTACATTTCAGTATTGTTCGATTTTGTGACGTTACAAACTATCGTAATTTCTGTCATAGAATAACTGTACGCTGTTAAACTGTTTTTGTTAAATCGATACAATTCATTGAATTGTGTTTTGGAGCAGCTGCACATTATTCTCAACAGAAATTTTGCACATAGTGTGTTTACGCACACTACGTGTTTGATAATTTGTTTCCGAGCAAAATTCAAACACAGTGCTTTAAATTGTTTATCAATTAACCTCATTGGATCGGTATAAACATCAAGCAAGTGATAATTTGTTGTCTGCGTTTATAAGTGTAATATTAAGAACTGAATTTTTCTCTTTCGTTCTCATCCATAATATATTCGCGCATATCTGATCCTTTCGGTAGAAGGTTCGTTGTAGACGTTTTATCCAGTGGTAGCTTCCGTTAAACAAATTTTTTAAAACAGAATTTTGTAGTCCATTTGCGTGTAAAACTCAAGGGATCTATTCAACCCCCCTTCTAGATCCATAGCCATCGTCTAACAAGTGGTATCAAAGCCTGGTTTATTCTGGTGCTTCGGTAAAACTTCTTGGATCATGGCGAACGAACCTAAGGGGGCTTATAATAGAGCTCCAGTTTTTACAGGTGAAAACTACAGCTACTGGAAGGATTGTATGCGCGTTCATATTAACGCCTTAGATCGGAAGGTTTGGAACGTTATTTTATACGGTCCCATGGCAATCACTATGACTAACGCGGAAGGCGGTGTTGTTCCTAAAACCGAAGACCAATGGACTGTAGAGGACGAGAAAAAGTACAGTTATGATTGGAAGGCTCGTAATATGATCATTTCCTCTTTGGGAGTTGATGAATAATATCGAGTCTCCCATTGCGAAACAGCCAAAGCTATGTGGGATGCCTTACAAGTAGCCCACTAAGGCACTAATGATGTTAAATTGGCTCGTATTAATACACTAACGCAAGAGTTTGATTTGTTTTACATGAAGCAAGGGGAAACCATTGCGGATATGCAAAAACGATTCACTCACATCATCAACAAATTGCATGTTCTTGGTAAACCAATTCCTAATGAGGTTTCTACTAATAAAATTCTGAGGTGTCTTAGTAGGGAATGGAAACCGAAGGTTACCGCTATCAAGGAGGCCATTGATCTTGCTACTCTAGACCTCACAACACTCTTTGGTAAACTCGATGAGCATGAGCAAGTGCTCATTAGCTTGGATAAACATGAGAAGAGCATAAATAAAGATAAGGTAAAAGATACGGAGAAGAAGTCGATAACTCTTAAGGCTTCTTGTTCAAAGTCCACACATCAAGAGCTAAGTGATGATGAAGCCAAAAACGACAAAGATGAAGAATCCGGTGATGATATGAGCTTATTTGTGAAAAGATACAATAGATATATTCGTAAGAATGATATTCAGCACTCGGACAGAAATCTTGTCAAGTTCCGTAAGCAATCGAGAAGTGAAGGAAATAAAAATGGCAAGGTAAAAGGGACGTGCTACAACTGTGGAAAATCCGGGCACTACAAGCCGGATTGTCCATCCTTAAAGAAAGACAAAGACAAGGATAATGACAAGAGTCGCTCAAACAAAAAGTCCAACAAGTCTCGACGAGCATACATCGCTTGGGAAAGTGATAGCGAGTCGGAGAAAGATGACTCCTCAAGTGACGAAAGTGAATCCATCAACCTTTGTCTCATGGCACGTCACAATAAAGGAAAAGAGGTAAAACACTCTAAATATGAAAACTGTCAAAATATGTCTCATGCTGAATTGAAAAGAGCATTTGATACATTACACCACGAAGCTAAGGAAGCATTTCAACGCTTAACTTCGAATAAAAAGATTTTTTCCTATTTGGAGAAAAAGGTCTCCGATTCCCAAAAGGAATTGGAAGATCTTAAAAACTCCATGGTGAATGCATCAAAAACTAAAATCGATGAGAATAAATATACATGGTTTAACCTTGGGGGCTGTGGTACTTGTCACATTTGGCAAAGAGAGGTGAGAACCCTCAAAGCCAAGTTAGACAAGGCTCTCAAGCCTAAGATTACGTTTGCTATTGATCGATCACATTATCGTGAAACAATGAATAATCCTTATCAACAATACACGTATGTGATTCGAGATAGTGATAGCAAAAGTAAACTCCAAACTAATCGTGATTGCTTATATTGTTGTAAGCCCGGTCATACTATTGCTAAGTGCCGCTTTCGAAGATTTCTTGTTCCAAAGGGCATTTATCAATGGTTGCCCAAAGGCAATTTTGGTTTCACTCACCATAAAGGACCCAATGAGAATTGGGTACCTACTCTCCCTTGATTATTTTTGTAGGTACAAAGTCTTGAGACCACCGAAGGAAGATGGGTTCTAGATAGTGGCTGCTCAAGATATATGACCGGAGACATATCTCTTTTCATCGACTTTGTGGCGAAGAAAAATGGGTTTGTCACCTACGGAGATAATAACAAGGGACAAATTCTCGGTAAGGGTAGTATAGGTAACCCCTCATCTACTACTATCTCTGATGTACTTCTTGTGGAGGGCCTTAGACACAACCTTTTAAGCATTAGTCAACTATGCGACAAAAATTATAAAGTCTCTTTTTCAAAGGATTGTTGTGTAGTTGAAGATTGCGTCAAAAAGAATGTGTTTAAGGGCTTGAGGGTGAATAACGTCTATATGCTAGACTTAAACGAGGTATCATTGGATGGAGACAAGTGTTTAGTCACTATGAATGAAGATTCATGGTTGTGGCATAGACGCTTGGCTCATATCAACTTTGATTTGCTTAACAAAATTGTCTCTAAAGACCTAGTCATCGGTTTGCCCAAAATTAAATTTACAAAAGATTATCTTTGCGATGCGTGCCAAATGGGGAAGCAAACAAGAATCTCTTTTAAATCTAAAAACATTGTTTCAACTATGAGACCTCTTGAGCTCCTCCATATGGATCTCTTTGGACCATCTAGGGTTAAAAGCCTAGGTGGTAACTACTATGGATTTGTAATAGTCGATGATTTTTCTAGGTTTTACTGGACAATTTTCTTAGCAAATAAGAGTGATACCTTTTCATCCTTTGAACGATTTGCTAAGTTATCTTAAAACAAGTTGAACACAAACATTGGGTCAATCCGAAGTGACCATAGGGGTGAGTTTGAAAATCACTTATTTGAAGCATTTTGTGATTCCAATGGAATTGATCATATTTTTCCGCACCACGTACCCCTCAACAAAATGGGGTAGTGGAACGTAAAAATAGAGTTTTGGAAGAACTTGGAAGGACTATGATCAATGATAGTGGATTACCAAAATACTTTTGGGCCGACGCCATAAGTACGACTTGTTACGTTTTGAATAGGGTGCTCATCCGGCCTATTCTAAACAAGACACCGTATGAGCTTTTAAAAGGGCGTAAGCCAAACATCTCTAACCTTCATGTATTTGGTTGCAAATGCTTTGTGTTAAATAATGGAAAAGAGACTCTCGGCAAATTTGATGCCAAGGCTGACGAGGGTATTTTTCTTGGATACTCTCAGTCAAGTAAAGCTTATAGAATCTATAATAAAAGGTTACGTATAGTTGAAGAGTCAATTCATGTTTCTTTTGACGAGTCTTATCCGAGAAATGTCGGAGAAGGTAGTTCTTTTCATGGTGCAGGTGTACCTACTGAAGACATACTCAAGGACACTGATAAGGGAATTGATCAGCCTGAAGCAGTGCGTATTGAGGAGGAAAAGGATCACCAACCAGTGAAAAGTGAGGATGATCATCATGCTAAGAAAGATGAGCTTCCTCCAGCTTGGAAGTCTTCCAAAGACCATCCAATTGACAACATTCTCGGTGATATCTCTAAGGGAGTAACTACTCGCTCTAAACTTAGTAACTTTTGTTATTACTCTGCTTTTGTTTCCCAAGTTGAACCTAAAAACTCTAAGGAAGCGTTACTCGATGAGCATTGGTATCTATCAATGCAAGATGAACTAAATCAATTATGGAGAAATGAGGTTTGGGACCTTGTCCCCCCTCCGCGAGATCATCGAGTAATAGGCACCCGATGGGTGTTTAGGAATAAACTTGATTAAAATAGAGTAATAACGCGTAACAAAGCTAGGCTTGTAGCGCAAGGCTATAACCAAGAGGAAGGAATCGACTATGAGGAAACTTATGCGCCGGTTGCCCGACTCAAGGCCATACGCCTTCTACTTGCCTACGCTTGCACAAAGAACTTTAAGCTATTCCAAATGGATGTCAAAAGTGCATTCCTTAACGGATATATAAATGAAGAGGTTTATGTAGCCCAACCTCCAGGTTTTGAATCACACGAATATCCTGATCATGTTTATAAACTTAAGCGAGCTTTGTACGGACTCAAACAGGCCCCTAGGGCTTGGTATGAACGTCTAAGCAAATTTCTACTTGATCAAGGGTATTCAAGAGGAAAGGTTGACACAACCCTCTTTATTAAACGTCAAGGAAAACACTTAATTTTGGTACAGATTTATGTTGACGATATTATATTTAGGTCTACTAACATGACCTTGGTCAAGGAGTTTTCTAGTTTGATGCAGGGGGAGTTTGAAATGAGCATGATGGGGGAGCTCAACTATTTCCTCGGATTGTAAATCAAACAACTTGAAGAGGGCACATTCGTGAGTCAAACGACATATTGTCTTGAGTTACTAAAATGTTTTGATATGCTGAACTGCAAAGCAATAGATACTCATATGCCTACAAGTGCTAATCTCGATCGTGACGAAAAGGGTAAGGATGTTGAGGTAAAGAAGTACCGAGGTATGATAGGGTCTCTCCTTTATCTTACCGCATCACGTCCCGATATAATGTTTAGTGTATGCATGTGTGCGAGGTATCAGGCACATCCCAAGGAATCCCACCTGAAGGCAGTTAAGCGCATACTTCGATACCTCTCTGGTACTCCAAAGTATGGGCTGTGGTATTCCAAAGGAAGTGTTTGTTCCTTAGTTAGTTACTCTGACTCTGACTTTGCCGGGTGCAAGTTGGATAGGAAAAGTACTAGTGGCACATGTCACTTTTTCGCAAATTCCTTGGTGAGTTGGCACAGCAAGAAACAGGTTTCCGTTGCTCTGTCAACAGCCGAGGCGGAATACGTTGCCGCCGGTAGTTGTTGTGCTCAAGTCCTATGGCTTAAATAACAATTACTGGATTTCAATTTAAAACTTGAACGTATTCCAATTTTGTGCGATAACACTAGTGCGATTAATCTAACTAAGAACCCTGTACTACATTCACGCACCAAGCATATCGAAATACGCCATCATTTTCTTAGGGATCATGTAGAGAAAGGTGATGTTATTTTTGAGCATGTTGACACTAAAAATCAACTTGCTGACATTTTCACAAAACCATTAGCTACAGAGCCTTTCTTTCACATCCGTAGGGAACTTGGCATTATCGATATCTCGGATCGTGCATAACATCCTTTAGAATTATGATCTTCACATATATATATATATATATATATATATATATATATATATATATATATATATATATATATATATATATGCTTGTTCATATTTTTAATTAACAATGCAAAGAGAAATTCATCCATATGTGAGGGATCTCACCGTCATGACGTTCAAGGTAATATCGTTCCAACTTATAGAGGTTTATCAACATTTTGTGCCATGTTACTTACTCTAATCTTGATGTTTATTTCATTTTGAGCACTTATCATTCATGTGAATGTTTGGTTATGTGTGTATATGTGTTTTTATCTGCTTGGAACAAGAATTTTGCAAAAATTTCATTTTTACACTTCCATGCGTCGACGCATGATTTCACGCGTTGACCCATTAAACTCTCGGGTTAACGCATAACCACATGGTCAAGCAATTTTTCAAATTTTCAGGAAACATGCGCCGATGCACAAGTTCAGAGGTCGACGCATGAAGGATTCGTTCAGACTTCTGGGTTGCGTGCGCCGACCTATAAATGCTTTACCTTCCCTATGTTTTCTCAGTGCACATTAAACTATATTGCATGTCATCTAATTAGCTTTTGTGGTCAATCTCTCCCTATTCTACTCCTTTAAACCTCATCAATCTCAATAAATCCCCACTAAACTCTCATCAAAACCCTAATAAAATAGAAAAAGGGAAGGGAATACCAAGAGAGAAATTTCTCTATATATCTACAGCAAGGTACTCAAAGGATTTCAAACATCTTCTCTTCTATCTCTGCAACAATCCAGTTTGATAATCTTCCTTCAACTCTTCTTCAACAATGGCTTCCAGAAGAAATGCTGGTACAAGAGGAGGAAGAGGATCCACTTCACAACAAGCTCAACCAAGAGGATCATCCGCACAACGGGTAACTTTTGAATCTTTAATTTCTGAAAGGTTAGCCACTCTGTTTGCGGAATTATTTTATGATCGGGCTATTATCAGACAACATGGCTTTTATCCGTTGATGGGTCAAGATTTTCACATTCCTGAAATTTCTGAACTCATCAATTTTCAAAATCTGAATGAATTTGTTGAATGTGATGACGAGTACAGTGAAGACTTGACTAGATTGTTCTACTGTGGGATAAAGGGAAAATTTCGTGGGGCTGAATTTAAGTTCTCTATCAATAATACAGAATATCAGGTGACAAACGATGTATGGTCTACATTGTTTGTTTTGAATACTGATGACAGTCTCCCAAAGGTTACTGATAAAACCTTTGTTAGAGACTATGTATTCAAAACTGCTTTGAATTCTATGTTGAGGGAACCATATCCAGATGATTATGTGGCAAGTGAAGCATTTCCTAAGAGTGTCACCACCGATCATCTAAAATTTAAAGAACGTATCCTTCAGTGGATTGTTTCTCGCATCTTAAGACCTAAGAAAGGAGGCTACTCAAGAGTTGAACAAGCGGAGGTGCATCTTATCTATATCCTGAGGGAAAAGATCAAAATCAACTGGCCTTACTACTTTGCTTCTAGGATGTTCACAACTCGCAGCTCGAACAAATTTCTAGCACTTGGATATGCATCTGCTGTGGCAAATTTTCTGAATCACTTTGACATTCCTATTCCACAGATTTGTCATGTTCAAATTACTGCTGAACAACAGTTTCTGGCCAGAACCTTGTCCATGATGGGTTACCATTGGAACTCTAGTGAGCGAAAGTTCTTCCATAGACAAAGAGCTACCCATCCTGAACCTGTCCATCTTGAAGCAAGTGAGGATGAAGGAAGTCAAGGTAATGCAGATCATGTTGGTAATGATGAAAATGTAGTGATACAAGAAGACGTTGTCATGCAAGACAATCAAGCGGAAGAAGAAGAAGACAATTAAGAAGACAATGAGGCATGGATGGGATATCAACCAGAAGAATCCTATGGCAATCAAGGCTGGGGTCAGTGGCAACAAAACTGCTGGACCAACCTTGGTGCTGCGTATGTTCCTCCATCCTATGATGGTGACACTGAATGGCAGCTTCCACCAACTCCACCGTCTCAGCATTATCAACAATCCAATGATGAAATTTTGGCAAGGCTGACTGAGTTGTCTCTGCAACATCAAGAATTTCAAGCGCAGCAGGAAACTCGATACCTGACTCAACAGGAACAGCTTACCAATCTGTCTAACCAATTATCGTCTCATGCCACCAACTTCAACAATTTTGCAAATGCTGCTATGACAAGGTTCAATCAAATGGATGCCAATCTGACTCAGCAAAATCAAAACTTGGCCAACAGCCTCGGTAACCTCAATAGCACCTTGATTGACCTCAACCTTCAACTCGAGGAATTTCCACCACCAAGTCAATACCATAGGGGACGAGGTTATTCGTTTAGGGGGAGGAGACCATAAACCTTAGGGAATCATGTTTAGTTGTGCATGAATTTATGTTCTGTTGTTTGATTTCTGTTATTTTGACATGTGCTGCACTTTTCTGTTATGTTTCAAACTTTATGAAGTGAATGTTTTGCTTTAATATCGTTGTTCCGTATTTAATCAATACTAGTTTACATTAGCGGTATCATATGTGGATGCTGATAACTGTTTTGTTGTTGCAAATATTTGATGATCCAATACATATTTTCGTATGCTATTTTGACCACTGTCTTCTCGTCTTTTTAATGTTGTCAAAGGGGGAGAAGAATACAAGCTACAGAAAACGTTTAAACTGGATGTTAAAGACAGGGGGAGCATTGATCATCTCAAATTACATCTCTCGTGACAATCAAGGAAGTGTTGCCATCATCAAAAAGGGGGTGTATGTGAGGGATATCCTTCTAGCCATCTTGTTTTAATGATGTCAACAAATGCATTAGATTGTAATTTGAGCGGTATCACTTCACGTGTCGGGCATACAGAGTCTTATCGTTGTTGGTCATGTGTCTAGATGCATAGGATCCTATTCTCCTCAAAAATAAATATCCACAAGTGATTTAATAGTGTCTAGCATGTGTGTTTGACCTTGGTCTGGTGAAAACAATTCAAAAAATGAAATTTCTCAAAAAATTGGCTTTCATGCGCTGACCTCAGAACTTATGCGCCGACCTCAAGAATCATGCGCTGACCCCCAGAACTCACGGGTAAGCGCATAAACCTGAGTACTCAAAATTGCCTTTCTATGCGCCGACGCATAGACTCCAGAGGTCGACGCATGACACTGTTTTTTGTACTTTTTCACTTAAATTCGTTTCTGTTATTTCCTGTTATTTCGTTTGGTCATATTTTGTCATATAAATAGTTTTGGGTCTTCATTTTTCAAACAGAACAAGAAACGTGAAAAATATATGTCAGTTTTCTCTTCATCTTCATCTTCTTCATTGTGTAAACAAACAATCACACATAATCATTTTTGTTTGTGTCGGCCATTGATCGAAGTGACAACGTTCAGAAGTTAGGAAGTGTGATCTTCATCTTCTGGGTTGAGAAATTGGCAGGTGTTTCTTAAGTCAAACTAGTTGGGTTTGTCCTCCAAGAATCGAGGAGATTTTTGGGGTTTTGTACAAACTGTTCTTTCTACAGGGATTCAGCTGGGCGAAGGTAACCGGAAATTGGCGCAACTGTTTTGGTTTAGTAGCTATAATCAGAGGATTGTAGAAGAAGGTTTGGGTTCGAATTCTTGGAAGATTTCAATTGACCGAGTGAAGGTAACTGAAGAACGGAGTTTTCTTTCGGTTTAGTAGCGTGGGACGGTAATTGAATCATCCATATTCGGAGCACTTGATTCATCTTGAATCAAGGGAAGAGAAAATTCTGCATCAAAGATCGAAGACGTTCGGGGTTTGAATGTTCATAGTTTTCTCTTGTAATAAACATTGCAACAACTACACATATATATATATCTCAATACCTTTTGCGGAATTGGGGGCAGACGTACCCAAAGCGAGGACGATTGGGGAACTGCCTAATCAAATCTCGGGTGTTCTCTCTCTTTCCCTAAACTCTTTTACATTTCAGTATTGTTCGATTTTGTGACATTGCAAACTATCGTAATTTCTGTCATAGAATAACTGTACGCTGTTAAACTGTTTTTGTTAAATTGATACAATTCATTGAATTGTGTTTTGGAGCAGCTGCACATTATTCTCAACAGAAATTCTGCACATAGTGTGTTTACGCACACTACGTGTTTGATAATTTGTTTCCGAGCAAAATTCAAACACAGTGCTTTAAATTGTTTGTCAATTAACCTCATTGGATCGGTATAAACATCAAGCAAGTGATAATTTGTTGTCTGCGTTTATAAGTGTAATATTCAGAACTGAATTTTTCTCTTTCGTTCTCATCCACAATATATTCGCGCATATCCGATCCTTTCGGTAGAAGGTTCGTTGTAGACGTTTTATCCAGTGGTAGCTTCCGTTAAACAAATTTTTTAAAACAGAATTTTGTAGTCCATTTGCGTGTAAAACTCAAGGGATCTATTCAACCCCCCCTTCTAGATCCATAGCCATCGTCTAACAGCTTCAAAAGAGACGTTGGGAGACTTTGGGATGTTTCACCAAACAGTTAGGTTATGTGAAACCTAGTTTGAAAAACCTTTGCTACAAAAGGAATTAGTAAGTGTATCCTAGCAGATTCTATGAAGAAATTAGAGTTTATGTCATCACATGATAAAGTATGTTCAGAGATGAACACTCACCTATCAGTGTCACGTTATTCCTTGCGTTTTGACTAGCTTCAGTTCTGATCACCAGAAGTAGACTTCTCCAAAGTCTGTTCTTCAGAGGTTGATGCCTTCAGACTATGATGTTTGAATGTTTACCTCTTTAAAAGATGACTTCTTTAAAGTCAGTTCTTTAGCTTATGATTCATCAGAATATTATCTTCACGCATCTCTTTGAATGTTTATAGTCAGAACCAATACTTGGATTTTACATGAAATTAGAGTCTATGGTCCTGCAAACTTGAACAAGCATTAGTATACCCAATTTTTATTTAATTACTTTCTTATCATAAAAATCTAAGGGATATGAGACAAACCAATATTTTTCCAACATAGCATTTAATAAGAGACATCTTTGCGTTTCAGTTAGAGACCTATTCATTTTTTCTAACACTCCATTTTATTGTGGTGTCTTCTAGACTGAGAAATACTTTTGAAGGAGTTTTTCTTCACATAACTTATTGAAGTTAAAATAAGTCTACTTTTCCCATTATCTACCTGCAGATACTTTATTTTTATGCATGTTTGATTCTATACATATGGTTTCCACACCATGAATTTTGTAAATATTTCAAATTTTTGTTTTCAAGAAATACAACAAAACTTTGCAGGAAAAAAAATCATATGTGAAAATCAAAAAACTTGGAACCACCCATGTAAACCTCTTTTGTAGGCCCTAACGCATCTGAATACATATAGTCTAGAATTCCCTCTATTTTGTGCTATGTGGTCTTAAACCAAACACATCACTGTTTCCCAAGTGCATAATACTTGCACATATCCATCACGAAACTATGAACACCCTTTAATAGATTTTTCTTATAAAGTTTCATCATCTCACGCTTATTGAGATGACCCATACACATATGTCAGAGTTTTGTTGCATCATATTATCTTACTCAACTGAAGACATTTTGATGTTGCAAAATGGATCTTTTCGGCATCTTCATACTATAAAGTCGCTGCTTTGCAAACAATTTGTTCATCAACGTCTTTAATATATATTGACTTTACAATTCGTCTTAAACCTTCTTTGACCTTATTAGACCGAAGATATGATATTTCACCTCGTCTGAAACACATAGGTGAATCAATCTTGCAGTCTTCTCCTTTATCTCTGTCCAATCGATATCCTTCATGTCGGCCGGTTTCGTCTCACACAACAATTTCTATAAACTTTGCTGAGCCAACATATCCTTAACCCTCATTTGCCATAGTTCAAACTTACTCGTCATGTCGAACCTTGTGACCTTAAATTTTGTGCTAGGATTAATCGACATGATACCAATTGTGTTAACAATAACCAGAGTAGAAGATTAAAGAGAAAGAAATATAAAAGGCAATGAACACGATTGATCTTTGTTAAAATAGTTCGGCTAATGGTGCCCACCTCTACAACTATAAAACATATATAATTCTCTTGATTTCAATTTAAATAAATAGAATTATAGTGGTACAAGCACTATATATAATACTACGACTCAATTTACAATAATATTTATGAGTTGCACCTCTATTAACCTCTTTGTCTTAATATTATTATAAACAACTATATAACTTCAATGATATAATAAGCTTAGAAAATTGTTGATTTCAAGTAGACAAACTTTATTATAGAAATTTATAGTTACAATAATAATAATAAAGCATGCTGAAACCCAAACTAATGCATTTTATTTCATTCACATGCTACAAATACAATCAAGTTGCTGTTGAAAGATGTTGATGAAACTAGCCATTCGAGACCTCTCAAGAGCCAAACCAACCTGAATTCCACCTCCACCATCTCTACAATCAGAAAGAGAAATCGAACCAAAGGCATCAATATGCACTGCATCAGATTTCACCGGCTTCCCCCAACCAAAATCAGTCTCATAAATAGCAAGTTTTGGTGACCCTGCAACCACTACCAAAGACATACCTGGTTTTGATAATTCCCTATAATCAGGCATCAACACTTCAGCTCCTAACAAAACATCATCCCTCTTGAAATCTCTTATCTTCCTTTCAATACCATTTGCGGCCACAACAATACCATCTTTTCCAACCAACTCATTCCTCTTTACAACCACAGTATAAGAGGCAAGACAGTTTCCAAAATAAGTTTTCGGTAATGAATATTCAGGACGATCACGACAATCTGCAAGAAACAAGAAGTTGCATAGATCATCAACAACAACACCATCATCACCTGTGTTTTTCTCTGATTTCACCATACAAAACCAAATCAAGGAACATGTTACAACAAAAGTTGACATATGCCTTGTTGTGTCATTACATTCATCCAAAACCCATTTCTTCAGTTTCTGAACTTGTTCATGACTCATTACTAAACTAGTTCGTATCTTGTCAGCATAACTATAACTATAAGCATCTTCATGCAGGTATGTGAGCTTAGGAGCCTTGGGGTGTTTAAGTATTTTGTCTCTTTCATGGGAAGGAAGATCAAGAGATAATAAAGTATTGTTGTGGTTATTTGCACTGGCTTTTGAAAGAGAGGCCCAATATTTCATGAAATGGTGAAGTGATTTTCCGTCTGCAGCGACGTGTTTAAAAGTGAGACAAATAGAGAAGCCGGAGTTTGGTAGAACGGTGAGTTGAATAGCCATTAAAGGGATGACTCGTGTACCATTAGGTTCGGTATGAGGTGGAGGAAGGTCAGGAACAAGAGGGTGCCAGTTTTGAGCGTCTTGTGAATCAGATATGAGGAGGTTGAAGTTAGCGGAGGACTCAGAGACGGTGAAGGAGAGAGAATCGCCGTCGAGGTAACGTATGTAAGGGGCGTTATGGGAATTAGGAGGGATGATGAGATTGGAGGAAAAGGGGAAGAAGTGTTGGAGGGAGAGAGAAAGAGAGTGTTTGAGAATGGAAAGTGTTGTTTGAAGGAAGTGATGAGTTGGATGAGGAAAGTGGTAGAAGAAGATGCGCTGAACTGGGGGTAGGCAGTAAAACCATGAAATGTCGAAGAAAGTGAGAGGGAGAGTGGTTGGTGATGGAAGTGAATTGGGTGGTGGTGAAACTTGCATCTGTTCTATCAACTTCATCATCACTAATCAATAATCACTGTGTTTGTGTTGTTAAATAATATAATGTTGTTGAATTTGGAGGTGTTAATGGAGATAAATTCAGGAAGATTGTTTAACAGAATTGTAACAAACTTCTAACAGAAAGTGAGCACAGCCAAGAGATGAAGGAGGAGAAGAATATTTCAATAAGCTAAGAGGAGGATAAGGAGAAAGAGAAGTGGAGAATGACTAATCATAATTGAATTTGCTTGCAAAATCAACCATAAGTATAGTCGTCAAAATAAACTTGCTCTTACATTGTTTGACTAAAAACAACACATTAAATAATTTTATTTTTTTTATTTTAATAAAATTTTTATGTTAAATATTATATATTTATATAATGAAATTAATATTTTATTATTTATGTTTCAATTCATACTTTTTTAGAGTATAATTGATATGTTAATAAAAATTTATTAATTTATTATATCATATTATTAATTTAAAACTTATAGTCTGATATAGTATGATACATAATGGTAGTTGATGGACATTGTAAAATTATTTCATTGTCAATGTATATTTCATTTTCTCATTTTTTAAATATTCTATTCATTTGTGTAATGTGTTATATAAAATACATGTGTATTATTTTAAATAGTTTTTTTTTTTATATTTATGTTGTATTTCAGAATATCTTATAGTTTTTATTAAAATAATATTATACTTTTTAAAAAAAATATTGTTGGTTAATACTATCAATTTTAAATCCATATTAAACATAGTTTTTTTTGTCTAAATTATGTTTCTCGTCAAGATCAATCTATTTAGAACCAAATAGTATGTTTTTTCAAAAGTATTAGAAAAATTTATTATTATAAATTTTTAATAGACTAAGTAGAAAAAACTTGCATATATGTTCACCACGTATTGGATTCCAAATACAATATTAGTCTTTTGAGAAATATGATCTTTTTTTTTTTATTATTTTAATAATTTTATCACCATAAATACATTCTATTAATTATATATATATATATATATATATATATATATATATATATATATATATATATATATATATATATATAACCTTAATTTTAAAATTTATTAATATAATATTATATAAAAAATTATTAATAATCATAATAATAATAACAGTTATTATTATTATTATCTTAATAATAATATAATATTGTGTTATAAAAAATAATAATTATAATACTGATAATTTATATTATTATTATTTTTATTATTATTATTATTATAATATAATATTGAGCTACTTGTATAATTAATAATAATAATAATAATAATAATAATAATAATAATAATAATAATAATAATAATAATAATAATAATAATAATACAAGATTCAAATTTAAATTATACAAAATCATTGAAGTACAAAAATTTAAATTTGATGCAAAGGAAACATATATTATTCCTGAGAATGAGATATTGAAATTCACATATTTCTTTGTTTGTTTTAAGTTTAAATAATTTATGTTGGATACTTTTTATTCTCAAGATTATATTTTGTTCATTAATTTCTTCATGTTTATTCTCATGTCAAAAGATGGGAATTTTACATTCTCATGAAAATATAAAATAACTAATTATAACTTCTCACTCTCATGTTATTTTAGCACAATTATTTTTTTTATTTTTTATTTTTAAAATTTAATTAAAATAAAACATAAAAATATTTCTGAAAACTTTATTCATTTGTCAAACACATTGATATGAATAAATTTTCTGACAATAATATTCCTATAAATGATATTCACGATATTATAATTTTAATCTATCAAACAAACACCCTATAAGAATATCATAAACAAAATCATTGAAATTGTGAATTAAATTCTATCGCATTGAAACAAAGAATTAAATTTGTTAACCACTCAAAATATTAAAATCAGTTTTTGAATATTAATTAATTAAAATAGATAAAAAAAACGTTTAAACAAATTATTAAATTCGGCTGCATTGAAATAAATACTTCATTTTGATTAAATTTTTTTAACCACTCAAATTATTAAAATCAATTTTATAATATCAATCAATCAAAATCAATATAAAAAATTAAAATTGGATTTATTATTTTTCAATATAAATATTAGCGCCTTTAATCATTATTTGCCACCTTTATAACTACGATTAATCTTAAACATATTATTTGCTCACCATTTTTATTGTATATTTCACAAATCCATATTTCTCTAAAATTTGCATATTGGATAAGATTTTTTTTTTTCCTATATCTCATTCAATGAAACTAACTTATATTCTTTCTTTTGTAAGACAAAAATAACTCACCAATTATTAAATCACTCAAATATGGTATATTTGAACGTAACTAAGCTAAAGAATTTATTTACATTACAATTTAAGTTTTTTTTCAACTATTTCTACCTTTAAATAGTTTAACATTGTATCACTCAATTTTCCATTATAGGTATGATGTTGTGAAAAACGATACTGAAATAATAAAATATATTCGGTTTCTTGATTAGCAAAAAAACCCACAAGAATAAGAAAAGAGAAAAACAAGAAAAGCACAATGAAATTGGTTATAAACTACTATTTTTTACTTTCTCTTTGAAATAAGATTACAAGTGTTACAAAATAACAAATAATCTCTCACCCTAATTAGAATTTGCACCATGTCAAAAATGAGAGACTAGCATGCTATTTATAAGAAAACTAACATACTAATCTAATGGGCTTTTACACACAAGCCCATTACACAACCTAACTTAGGGAACAAGCTAACTTAAACAATTGGGCTTACAACCAAGGTCCAATTCGATATGCTAACACTCCTAGCATACTTCGACTACAACATGTGAACAGACTTCGACGACATGTTAAGATTCTTTCGAATTGTCAAACCAAGAAGCTACCATTCGACCATACTAGAGTTTGATCCAATATCTCACAAATCTCCACCTTGGAAGAAACTCTATAACATCAAGGGAACAAACTAGCTTTCTTCATGCAGCTTTATCAACTGCATACAGTGGAAGAACTTGCAACTTGGTAATGTCTTGGTGATTATATCAGCAACATTGTGATCTGTCGAAACCTTCAGCACTTGGACTTCTCCACGCTCGATTACCCCTCTGAAAAAATGCAGCCTCACATCGATGTTGTGGGTTCGGTCATGATAGGCTCAATTCTTCGACAGACGTAGAGCATTTTGACTATCACATTTAATAGTGATAACTCGACCTTGAGTTCCAGCTCCTTAGCAAAACTTTCAAGCCACAATGCTTCTTTCACATCTTCAGCGAGGGCGATATATTCCGCTTCAGTGGTTGATAAGACAACAACCTTCTGAAGTATTTCTTTCCAACTGATTGTTGTGCCAAACATAGTGAACACATATCCAAAAATAGATTTTATGGAATCCATACAACCTGCATAATCAGAGTCGACATACCCTTCGATTTCTGTTTTACTAATTTCACCACATGCTCTACCATAAATCAAGACTCTGTTTAGAGACTCATTTATGTAGCTTAGAATCCACTTCAATGCTTGCCAGTGAGCCTTTCTCGGATTCACCATGTACCTGCTTACAAGACTTATTGCATATGCTATGTCGGGTCTAGTACAAACCATAACATACATCAAAGAACCTACTATGTTAGTATATGACATGTTATTCATATAAGCTCTTTCGACCTCAGTACTGGGACATTGATTTGTATTCAGCTTGCATTAAGGGTTTGTCAGAGTTAGAACAGGCTTTGAATTCGACATACCAAACTTGTCGAAAATCTTCTTCA
Organism: Lathyrus tuberosus; assembly: GCA_022829125.1. Lineage (NCBI taxonomy): Eukaryota > Viridiplantae > Streptophyta > Magnoliopsida > Fabales > Fabaceae > Lathyrus > Lathyrus tuberosus. Next base: position 2,434,997 of record JALAZF010000481.1, on the reverse strand, counting down.
GGTATGCCTCTTGAGATAAGCATAATCTCAACTGTTTTCCATCTCTCCGGATGTCAATCCCAAGAATCCTGGATGCAGTTCCCAGATCCTTCATATCGAACTCCTTATTGAGCTTAACCTTCACTTTCATTACATCCTCGAAATTGTTGCTTGCTATGAGAACATCATCCACATAAAGCAACAAAATAACAAATTAGTTTACAGGTCAAAATATGAAGTAAACACAGTGGTCGAACTGACTTCTAATGAAACCTATGTGTGTCATGAACTTGTCGAATCTCCTATTCCATTGTCGAGGAGATTGTTTCAGTCCATATAAAGACCTATTCAGCTTGCACACATAATCTTCCTTTCCCTTTTCTGCATACCCTTCAGGATGCCTCATCAGGATTGTTTCATCTAGATATCCATACAAGAAAGCAGTCTTCACATCCATTTGTTCCAGTTCCAGGTCGAATTGTGTCACCATGACAAGCAACATTCGAATGGACCTGTACTTCATAACAAAAGAGAACATATCATTAAAGTTGACACCTTCTTTCTGAGTGAAACCCCTTGCGACCAATCTTTCCTTGTATCTCTTCGACTTCACTCCTTCGATTCCTTCCTTAACTTTGAAAATCCACTTACAGTTGACTAACCTGGCTCCAATAGGTTTCTTGATCAGTTCCCAAGTGTGATTATCATGAAGAGACTTCATCTCATCATCCATGGCCTTCAGTCATTCAGTCTTATTTCAACTTCTCATAACTTCCTTATAGTCTTTAGGTTCTTCGTCCAGAACCTCACTTGCAGAGATTAAGGCATAAGCTATAAGATCCATATAGTCTTTGAGGTGGCTTGATGACTCTTCTTGACCTATCTCTTTCCAACAGGTAGTCATCGAAAGTTTCCTCAGTTTTGACAGCAGTTTCTGCTTCTTCTTCGATTTCATCTAGGTTAACCAATTCAGCATCACTATGCTTCACCTCAACAGGAATCTCTTCCGGTTCCAGCTCTTCTTCAGATATCTTCGAACTTTGACCAATGTAATCAGTTTTCTTGAAAGCCATCTCAGCCTCATTGAAAACTACATCTCGACTTGTGATACACCTCCTGTGACATGGCTCTAGGCATCACAGTCTATAAGCTTTTACTCCTTTAGGGTATCTAAGAAATATACATTTTGAAGACTCTAAATATTTGAGCAGATATTGGTAAAATGGGTTGCTATACAAGATATTCCAACAACAAAGAAGAATCTTGCTAAAAGAAGACATGTCAGATAAGATGTCCCAACACGGTGTTAGGACATCGCGTCTGTTACTAACAGCAAGATGTTTGCAAGATTTAAGGAGTAATCAGAACGTGGATCAAGGAATCAACCAACAGAAGATTGAAAGCCCAAGGAAGCAGAAAGCTGCAAAAGAAGACCAAGACCTAGACAGAAAAATAGAGAGAGAAGGATATAGACTTAGGAATCCTATTTTGTAAAGTAGGGTTTAGGTTTTGAGAGTCGTAGGTTTCTCTTGTAAGTCTTCCTCTGTATCTATTTGATACATTGTGGTAGACATGAGTACTTGTACAGATTCAGAAACCCGTAGGTAATGAATCGTGTATTGTTCTTGGATGAAGCTTTTAAGAAAATCCAAGTTAACTTGTTAGTTAAGGTAGCTTGACTGAACTTTGTATTGAAAGAGGTGTCTTTCAATAGGATGATAAGTTGTTGTAACTGTTAGATAATCACAGGTTGTCATTTAGGGACTGAGATGGGTTTCGCTTATCTAGGATGGAGTTCTTAGATAAAGTCTTCATTGGGTAGTGATAGGTAAACGTGGGTGTTTACTGTAAACCAGAGGTTGTTTACATAAAACTATACTACTGATAGTGGACTCTTCTTCCTGGATTGGTATCCCTAGATGTAGGTGATTTGCACCGAACTGGGTTATCATATCCTTTGTTGTTTATCATTCTGCAATTTACAGTTCAATTTTAATTAACATGTTGGAACAGATGTCGAAACATCTGTCTTACTTAGTTACTGATATTTTGGATATCAGTTTACTGTTCTATTCCTTGTTTAATAGTTATGCAGAACAATGTCTTGACATGTGTTAGGACATCTGCTATCTGCTTGCCAGAATTTCACATTTCAAAGCACTAGGTTCGACCTTGTCTTGCCTAATGTGAGCATAGGCTATCCAGCCAAATACTCTAAGTTTTTCAAGATCTAGTGGATGTCTCGACCAAACTTCTTCAGGTGTCGTCATATCTAACACAGTCGAAGGACATTTGTTTATTAGATATGTGTAGCGAGCGATTTTGGACGCAGTTCTTAAGCGCTGGTCACTCTCTGCGGTTGAGCTTACTACAGGTCGATTCATTTTTAATCCTATTAAAGCTGATGAAGGAAGGGAAATAGATGTCTCCAATTAACCCTGCTTTGCAAACTGAGTTTAAACAGCGGTCTGTTAGGTTACGAATGCTATCAATGTGGGGGGCCTTTGTACTGGTTATTTGTATTTTCGCCAATACGGTTTTCTTTTCTCTTTCTAGGACTTTATAGCGGGGAACAAGGGTTAGGATGTTAGGACTGATGCTTTTGATAGATACATGAGAGTATGGGATTTTGGGTTTTTGTTTAGTGTGCTCGCTAAGATTTTTTCTTTCAATCTTATGCCTACGTATTCCCGTTTACCGAAACAGGGAAATCAGAGCGTTCGTAGTTCCTCCTATTCTATGGGAGGAAATGGTATTTGGTGTCTTGTTCAAAGCCAAAGACGTGAAGTGAAAGAGGTGATATGTATCTTGTTCAAAGCCCAAGATGTGAAGCTGAAAGGTCTCAACTTTAGAGAGAATTTGTCATCTCTAAAGAGTGGGGTTGTATGTCACAACTGTTTTGTAAAGGAGAATTACTTTAACCGGGATATGTGAATCCGACAATGCCATAATTTCCTTTAAAGGGGATTTTAACCTGAATGAGAGACTTTAACTCAGTGTAGAGTAATGCCATCTTTCCTTAGGAATTTCTCATGCTAAAAGTGGGACAGTGGCATGGATGTAGATGATCCAGAGGCTTGCCACTTACAGCGATTAGATGAGGGGGAAAGAGTTGTTGATGTTTGTGTACTGTGAGCGAGGCACAGTTTTGATGCTAAAAGGTTAATTGGATCAACCAGTGGTTTTCTTATATAAAGCCTAAGAGGAGGCTAATATGTGTCTCGTACGAAGCCCGAGAGAGAGGCTAAAAGGGTTTTGACTCAGCGAGGGAATCTTTTGGTATCTCGTATAAAGCCCGAGATGGAGGCTATTTGACTCAACAAGAGAGTTTTTGTATCTCGTACAAAGCCCGAGATGGAGGCGAAAGGGGTGATTGACTCAAAGAGGAAGTCTCTTATGTGTCTCGTACAAAGCCCGAGAGAGAGGCTAAACGTTGTTTGACTCAATGAAGGAGTCTTTGGTATCTCGTACGAAGCCCGAGATGGAGGCTAAAATTGTTAGCTCCGTTGGGGAGAATCATTGCACAAAGCCCAAGAGGAGGCTATTGTGACTGTTTCAGTTGAGTGACAGGTCCAGTATGCTGATTTAAAGAGAACATCAGTTCTTATATGAGTAACATTGTACTCTCAAGGATTTGATTCGAGGATCAGGGATATTTCCTTGTCTTTGAGGAAGTGGGAAATCCGAAGGGTATTGAGACTGTCCGAGTCTACGGGTTTCCTTCCTATTTAACGAAGGGGTCACTTGAGAATGTCTTTGAGACTCAAGGATATTAGATTGTCCGTGTCTAAAGTTTCATCTTTTGTACTATGCTTCAAGAAACAGTAGTAGACTCTTTGAAAGGACTGTTCTATGCAGATGACTAAGTTCTGTTCCTATACCGTTAGGAGGTCGTCGGGACAATTTGTACGAAGCCCAAGAGGAGGCTGGAAACTTTTAAGAAGCCGACGGGTCCTTGTACGATGCCCAAGAGAAGGCTATCATTCCCGGAGGAAGAGATCATTATACGAAGCCTAAGAGGAGGCTGTGAATACTTCTAAGAAGCCGGCGGGTCCCTGTACTAAGCCCAAGAGGAGGCGGGGTTGCTTTTAGGAAGCCTGTGGGTCCTGGTACGGTGCCCAAGAGGAGGCCGATGCTTTTAAGAAGCCCGTGGGTCCCCAAACCCCGAGAAATTCAAGGCAAGCTATTCACAAGGAATAGATCAAGTCAGGAAAGTTCGAGAATTTGGAAGAAACTCAAAGATGCCATTCACGGAGAATACATTCATCTCTGGGAGTAGAGTTTCTTGACAATTCCTAATGAGGACAGCCGAAGAGAAGACTGTATCTGGTGATCCTATTGGGGATCTAGTTGTCTATTTCTATGAATAAACGAAACGGCGTCACCTAGTTCTAGACGTAGTTGCCGGGGAAACTCGAAATATCTATACTATTATTACATAGTTGATATGAGTTTATGAAAGAAGACTTACAGTGAAACAGCCCCACATTACAGTTATATGTATATGAAAGCGGTAAATGAAAGCAATAACCACTTACTCGGTTGTAGAGCTTCCATGCTGCTTGGTTAGTTGTTCGACAAAGAAAGATTGAAAACAACAGTATATTCAAAATCAAAGGAGAAAGTGCTTTGAAAAAGAAAGATTTTGGGGCTTACAGCTCAAGGAGAGGCCCAGGGTTTTATCAGTGAGCGCACTGTTTGAATTTGTACAGAGGGACTTATACAAGTGACTGTGGCCCAAAAATTGTTTTCTGTACAAAGGGATGGGTCTTACACTCTCTCAAGAGGCCCAAAAGGTTTAAAGAAAAAGAGTGGGGCTTATAACACGAGGGTAGGCCCAGTTGGTTTTTCGTTTAAAATGGCGATCGCGCCGAGATTTTCTTTTAACGCAAAGGGGCTTATACAATATCTGAGGCCCAAGGTTTTTGGTCAAAAGGGGATTGGGTCTTACACTCTATTAGAGGCCCAAAAGTTTTGAATGGGTCTTATAGCTCGAGGAGAGGCCCAAAAGGTTATTTTTCAAAAGGCGACGACCGCGCCATTTGTTTTTTACGGTATTTGGACTTATACAATACACTGAGGCCCAAAAATGATTTGGTCAAAAAAAGGATTGGGTCTTACACTCTATTAGAGGCCCAAAGTGTTTTGAAAATGATTTATGAGGGTTGAATTAATCCAAAAACCCTAATTTGTTTTCAAAAATGTATTTAGTTGAATAAAAATTCAATTAAAATGATCACAATTGTTTAACATATGAAAAACAAATTGTGATCTTAGATTAATGCTTAAAAAATTAAGTATTGACCTACAAAATAATTAGAAAGCATTAAAAGTTGCAAAATCAATGTGGAAAAAATATTTTAAATGTTAAAAACAATTAAAACATTAATTCTTTGCAAAAATATCAATTATATGAAATAAATAATATTTTTGGGATTTTTTGATAAAATAAAATATTTTAACATTTTTGTGAATTATTAAAAAAAGAATCAACTCAAAATCATTAAAACTCAGAGAGAAATTAATTTTTGAATCAATTAAATAAAATCACAAAATTCAAATATTTGAATTTGAAAGAAATGGCGCCAAGAACACACCAAGAACACGCGCGTGTTCTGGGTTTTGCCAGATTTGCGTTTTCCATCCAATCTCACTGAATACTTAACCATATCATGCAATCCACATACCAATCAACTCGTTTCAACTTCACGATCATGTCTATAACACTTAATTTCATTTAAATTAAACATAAAACATGAAATCACGAAGAAACCTCAAGAACCCTAATTTCTGCATGAAGGCGGATTTTTGATACACGATTCAAACAATGCAATTAATTGAGGGGAAACATTCTATGCATGATTATGAACATTTGGCAAAAGTATTGTGCGAGGAAATATGCATAGATTGAGAGATGACCAAGTATATGCTTACTTCTAGGTCGTGACAGCAAGAGCAAACTGATTTTTGATTTGGAGGTGTTACAGATGTGTTGTGATGATCTGAACAGCTTCCCTACACCCTATAGAGTGTGTTTGAATGCTTGAACTTGATTGAAATTGGCTGGAACGATTTATGGTACCTCAGGTGCAACTTGATTGAAAGTTTGAGCAACCAGCTGGTGATTTTGTGAAATTGGTGTTCCAGAAGTGATCTAAGTGTTTGATCAACTCATATGTGATGTATATGAGGTGTGTGAATGATTGGTTTGAGTGGAATTGCCCTCTAGCTCAAAACCCGATAGTTACCTTGCTAAGAAAGGGATTTTTGCCAAGAGAAAGAGATTTTGAGAAAGGCAAGTGTTGTAGGCCTTTGGTGTACTTAAACTGAACACAATTGAGCTCTATTTATAGTAGAGCAAGTTTGTTTTGCAAGGAATAGTGAATGGCAACTGCTGAGTAGGTTTGGCCAATGTTGGCAAATGAAAATCCAAGTCTCCTCTAGCCATTGACTAGAGGTTAGGGCACAGAGCTTTGGTTCCATTGGTCTTGGATAAGTCTTGACTGATTTCAGATGAGAATGGCTCAGCCTATGCCACCTTGATGCTTCCATTGAATGCTTCAATCCAAATTTGGAGTCTTGTCCCTATTTTGGCCATTCTAGGTTCAACATGCTATTTCTTGTTCCATGGACTTTGGAGGCTTGGCTCAGTGATTGTACCCTTTAGATTCAATCCTCAGAGGTGTCCAAGTGGATAGGAGCATTTGAATTTGGCTGATTTTGGCAAATCGAGCAAAATTGCAAATTCTGCCTTGCCTTTGACAGATTTCAGCAAGGCAACTTGCCAATGTCATATCTCATGGTGTAAGTTGAATTAGGTAATGTTCTTGACCATTTTGGAAAGCCCTTACATGATACAACAACTGTTTGAACATGTTTGGTTTTGATCTCTTTTGAATCCAAATGAAAAATCCCCCTACATTTGACAAAAAGTAAGGTAAAATCTGACTTAGTGAAATTTTCACTAAGTGTTGGAACAAAGTGTTTTCTCTTGATTTTGATCACTCCATAACTCAAAATCCATGAGGAATTTGGACATAGGTCAGTATGAAGCTTTTGTAGAGGGCAATGAGATCTACAAATCAAGCTTTGAATGGGACACAATGGCCTTGTGGTTTAGGAGTTATGGTCCTCCAAAGTTGGTGCATTAGTGGCACTTTTTCATGACTTAGAAAAATTTCTAAGTTTTATGGTTACCCCTTTTACAAGTTATCCAGCTTTTCTTGATTTTTCTTGATGAATGATGATTCAAATCATACATTAACATCATTTTAGGGTTAAAAATTCATTTTGGTGAAAAATCTCAAAAAGTCAAAGTTGACTTTTGTGCACAGTCGACTTTTTATCAGATGAATTTCAAACTGTGCAATTCTTCAGGAAATCATGTCCTTGACCTAAATCAAACTTGATGGACATGTTCCATGGGTGTCATAGGGTATATTGATGCATGTCATAGGGCTTGGGAGCATGTCCTGGTCAAAAGTCAAAGTTACAGTTGACTTTTTCCTTAAAACCCTAACTGTGGTGCAGATGAAATTGAGACTTGTTGCTCAAGCTTCTTGGATTGATCCATTGTTCTAAGTGGATCAATATAGTTCATTAGAGACCCTCAAACCCTCTCTTGAGGTCTTGGCTCATGACTTGCCCTAAAAGTCAACTTAGGGGTGAATTAGGTCTAGAAACCCTAATTCCTGATTTTTGATGAATGCATCCCCTGAGGCAAAATTGACTTGATGATTGTGTCCATGAGGTTCTATGGAGTATATTAGGTTAGTTTTTGAATCATTGGCTTGTGCCCAGATGAAAATTTTCATCTGGAGGCCCTGGTCGACCAAAACCCTAATTTGGTGACACTGTCAATCTTGAGACTTGATCCACCTAGAAGGGAGCAGCCTTGTGCTTAATCCTTGAAGTAGGAGTCCTTTTGATCCATTGTGGATGTTTGAGAGGTTAGACAAGTTGAAGATCATGTCATTCCTTGATTGATCCTTTGTCTAAGCACTCAGAGAGGGCTTGAAACCCTAATTTTGATTGTAGTGGATGCTCACCCATCTTTGGGGAGACTAATGAAGTATGATGGTTCCTCCATATTGTGATGATGATTTTCACAATGATGGGAAATCTTAGTGGTCAAAATTTGGGGTATGACAGATGCCCCTATTTAATCTTCTTGGACACGAAGGTATTCGGGCATTCGGGGTGCAAGAGGATTAAATATCGGAATACCCGAAATTTTGATGGTGGTTATGAATGATAGCTTACGCATTCATCTTATTTTGCTAAGCAATGATGCTTAGAAAAGGTAAACTTCCCCTCGATCCTGGTCTTCAGCCAAGTAGCTGGTCTCAGTTTCCTTTGTAAACTTCCCCTCGATCCTGGTTTCCTACCGAGGAACTGGTCTTAGTTTCTGATGTAAACTTCCTCTCGATCCTGGTTTCCTACACAGGAACTGGTCTTAGTTTCTTTTGTCAATAATCTTAATTGACAAGGGACGCTATGCGTAGCGGTTTTCCTCAAACTTCTCGCCGAATTTCCCTGGGGAGACGCCATTTGACGGAAAAAGTTTTGATGCCAGACTTGCTGGGGAACCCAACCGTCTGAGTTGTAGAGTTGCACAAACTTCTCTGTTTGGAGACGCCATTTGTTGACTCTACTCGGGGAATGCGAATCCCTTGAGAGACTGCATTCGTTTGGGGTCTTTACATCATACTTTTCTCGGAGATCTTCTCGGAGAAATGCCATATGATGTGATCCAATTTTGAGGTGCCGATGACCTTTTCATCAGTGGGTTTTTCGGAGCGAAACTGGCATGCTGCCGAATCTCCGATTAGGAGGCTTTCTCTATGGATTTTCCTTAATCCGAGAAAGCAAGGATATCATCTTCAATGGCGAAGAGTGATGTTAACTGAGGGCTTATCTGGTCTTTCAGAGGTTCAAGGTATCAAAGTGGTCGAGGACCCAACTTCAATCCAGAAATAAAACTGGAGGAGAGAGATTGTTCAGAGGTAACACTTCCTGACGAGGAAAGGGCTGACAACTTGATTGAGAGGACTTTTATCACTAGGGGACAAGACCGACTAGAGTGATAGCGATGCAATATGAAATGTGAATGCAAATCAATAATGCAATGATGCATGTATGTTTATGCTGACAAAACTGACGCAACATACAAACTGACAGGTGCACACGACTGGATACTCGGCCATCGCGGGGCGAAGAAGTACCGTTGGTTCAGAATAGCAATTCCACCTTGCTTAGGAAAGATAGTCCCTGTTGGGAGCTATGTTGGTCGGGCTTAGGAGATAAGAACTCGGCCGAGGCGTGCCAGACGAAATAAGGTCTCTGACACAGTTGATCCCTTCATTCAGGCGTACTGGGTTAGAAGGAGTACTTTGATTCTGCACTTTGAAGTTCGCTTACTTCTGGAGAAGCGGTTGATGTTCCTTTGATGTTCAACAGTCAAAAGAAATTGCCAACTTTATTTTAAAAGCAGAAAAAGTTTTAACAAGTAAATTCATTTTTGTTTTATTTCAAGAATCGCTAATCATGTTAACAACGTCGTTCTGTAAAGCTAAAACAAATAAGAATTACAAACAAAAGCACAAGGGCTCAAATTTTATTGATGGGATGGAGATCAGCCAAACGCGTGATTCAAAAGAGTATATACAAAGTTTGAAAATGGTAATTTACATGGAAAAGGGCTACGTTGAAACATAACGACCACTATCCTTCTACCAACTTTGAATTCGGGGCATCTTGAGCTTCTGTCGAAGATGACCTTGACTGGAGTTTTTCTCCAATGGATGGTAACTGCTGCTGAGGGACCTGCCTCTGTTGAATATAGTTACTTGCCATTATCCCTAACTTTTGCCTGGATTGTACTATGAGATTTCCAATCCATCGGGATGATTTTTTTTCATGTCTCTAACTTTTGCCTGGACCGCCCTTTCGGGTTTTCAATCCACCGAGACGTTTTTTTTTTAGTTTAGGCGAAGTATTTCTTGACTACATCAACATTCGTGGGGTAGGCAAATTCCTCTCCGTCCATGGTTGCAAGTCTCAAGGCGCCGCGTGAGAAAGATTTTGTGACCACATAGGGGCCATCATAATTCGGAGCCCATTTACCTCGCGAATCAGTGAGAAATGATTGTATCTTTTTGAGCACAAGGTCTCCTTTTCTGAAAACACGAGGTCAGACCTTTTTGTCAAACGCCCTCTTCATTCTCTGTTGATACAACTGACCGTGGCATAGTGCTGTGATTCTCTTTTCTTCGATCAGATTCAGTTCGTCGTGTCGACTTTGACACCATTCAGCTTCGGTGAGCTTAGCTTCCATCAATACTTGGATTGACGGGATCTCTACTTCTATGGGGAGCACTGCTTCCATGCCATATACTAGAGAGAAAGGGGTTGCCCCTGTTGAAGTGCGGACAGATGTGCGATAACCGTGAAGAGCAAAGGGTAGCATCTCATGCCAATCTTTATAGGTTACAACCATCTTTTGAACGATCTTCTTGATGTTCTTATTGGCCGCTTCTACCACTCCGTTCATCTTGGGTCGGTAGGGAGATGAGTTATGGTGTTCGATCTTGAACTCTGCACACAACTCCTTCATTATCTTGTTGTTCAAGTTAAATCCATTATCAGTAATGATCTCGCTTGGAACACCATAACGGCAGATGATATTGTTTTTGATAAATCGGACCACCAATTGTCGGGTTACATTGGCGAATGACACTGCTTCGACCCACTTGGTGAAGTAGTCAATGGCTACTAGAATGAACCGATGTCCGTTTGAAGCCTTAGGTTCGATCAAGCCAATTATGTCGATTCCCCATATGGAAAAAGGCCATGGGGAAGAAAGAACTTTGAGATGTGATGGCGGTACATGAATTTTGTCGGAGTATATCTGACACTTGTGACACCTCCTCATGTACTTGTAGCAGTCGAATTCCATTGTCAACCAATACTACCCTGCTCTCAAAATTTTTCTCGCCATTGTGTGTCCGTTGGCATGAGTGCCAAAGGATCCTTCATGAATTTCTTTCATAAGCATGTCTGCTTCTGGTCTGTCTACGCATCGGAGCAAAACCATGTCAAAATTTCTCTTATAGAGAGTGTCACCGCTCAGGAAGAAGTTTCCAGCCAATCTTTTGAGGGTTTTCCTATCTTTTTTGAGTGCCCCAGGTGGGTACTCCTGTTTCTGAAGGAAGCATTTGATATCGTGATACCAAGGTTTGTCGTCTATGACTGCTTCAATCGTGAAGATGTAAGCGGGCCATTCAAGGCGCATTATGACGATCTTAGGTAGGTCGTTCCAATGACCTACAGTAATCATGGAAGAGAGAGTGGCTAATGTATCAGCCATGTGATTCTCCTCTCGAGGGATATGATGAAACTCAACTCTGTTGAAGAAATGTAGCAACCTTCTTGCATAGTCTTTGTAAGGAATCAGTCCCGATTGGTATGTGTTCTAATCTCCTTTTATCTGATTGATAACCAAGGCTGAATCGCCGTATACGTCCAAGTTTTTGATCCTTAAATCAATCGCTTCTTCGAGACCCATAATACAAGCTTCGTATTCGGCCTCATTGTTTGTACATTTGAACGTAAGTCGAGCGGTGAAAGGAATGTGGGTACCCTGAGGGATAACAATGATTGCCCGAATTCCGTTTCCATAATGATTAACTGCTCCATCAAAGATAAGCCCCCATTGGGAACCTGGTTCTGGCCCTTCACTGGGTAACGGTTCATCGCAATCTTTCATTTTTAGATACATGACATCTTCGTCTGGGAAGTCAAACCCGATTGATTCTTGATCGTCAATTGGTTGATGAGCCAAATGATCGGCTAAAATACTTCCTTTAATGGCTTTCTGAGTGTGGTACTCTATGTCATATTCTGATAATAACATCTGCCAACGGGCAATCCTTCCCGTAAGAGCAGGCTTTTCGAAGACATACTTGATTGGATCCATTTCGGAGATTAACCAAGCAGTGTGACGAATCATGTATTGGCGAAGACGTTTGGCTGCCCAAGCCAAAGCGCAACAAGTTTTCTCGAGCATCGTGTACCGAGTTTCGCAGTCGGTGAATTTCTTGCTCAAATAGTAAATGGCAGACTCTTTCCTTTTGGTTTCGTCTTGTTGGCTAAGTACACACCCCATTGAGTCTTCCAGGACTGTGAGGTAAATGATCAGTGGTCTTCCTTCCACTGGAGGTGATAGAATCGGAGGATTCAACAGATATTCCTTAATACTGTCGAAGGCGGTTTGGCAATCTTCTGTCCAAATGCAGTCCTGGTTTTTTTTGAGTAACTTGAAAATCGGTGCACATGTCGCGGTCATGAGGAATATGAATCTGGAGATGTAGTTCAAACGTCCCAGGAATCCTCTGACTTGTTTTTCAGTTTTCGGAGAAGGCATTTCTTGAATGGCCTTGACCTTGTCAGGATCAACCTCAATTCCTTTATGGCTGACGATGAACCCTAGTAGTTTCCCTGAATGGACACCAAAGGTGCACTTGTTGGGATTCAAGCGGAGCTTGAATTTTCTTAAACGTTCGAACAATTTTGACAGATGTTCAACGTGCTCACTCTCTGTTTTAGATTTTGCAATCATATCATCGACATACACTTCAATTTCTTTGTGTATCATGTCATGGAACAGAGTAGTCATGGCCCTTTGATAGGTTGCCCCGGCGTTCTTCAAACCGAACGACATTACCTTGTAACAAAAGGTACCCCATGGGGTAATGAACGAAGTTTTCTCCATGTCTTTCGGCGCCATTTTGATCTGGTTATAGCCCGAGAATCCATCCATGAAGGAGAAAATTTTGAACTTTGCTGTGCTGTCTACCAGCATGTCAATGTGTGGTAAAGGAAAGTCGTCCTTTGGACTAGCCTTATTCAGGTCCCTGTAATCGACACACATTCTGACCTTTCCGTCCTTTTTGGGAACAGGTACGATGTTGGCTAACCATTGAGGATATTCAGATGTAGCGAGGAAACCCGCGTCAATCTGTTTCTGTACCTCCTCTTTGATTTTGATGGCCATGTCTGGGTGAGTGTGTCTCAACCTTTGCTTTACTGGCGGACATTCCAATCTCAACGGTAAGTGATGTTCCAAGATGTTGGTATCCAACCCTGGCATATCCTGATAGGACCAAGCGAATACATCGGGAAATTCTTTAAGAAGCTTTATCAAACTCTCTTTGGCAGTTGGACTGAGCAGTGCCCCAATCCTGATTTCTTTTCTCTCTTTTTCTGAACCCAAGTTTACCGTTTCCAACGGCTCTTTGTGAGGTTCAATGGATCTTTCCTCTTGTCTGAGTAGTCGAGAGATCTCTTCTGGAATTTTGTCGTCATTTTCCTCTTCAGCCTCGAATATCGGGAACTCAAAGTTGGGAGAAGGCATCAGATAGTATGTTTCAACGGGGTTTAAAACAAGCAATCTGCATGACGTGATGATTCGTGTTTAGAAGAGATAAAGAAGAATGCAAGTGTGTGCAGTGTTTTATTTTACTGCTTGTTTTTATTTTTAATTGTTTTTTAGGATTACCATTTTCTGAAAAAGCAAAAAGAGATAACAGCAACTAATGCGGAAATTACAGAACGACGTTATTTTATTAATGAACAAGTCGATCCTTGAAACTACAACCCTATAAAACAAAACTTTGTCGCTTCGGGCAAAGCGAAGAGGGAAATTTACAGAAAGCGAGCCCTATTAAAACATCCGTTTCACCTGGGCGGGGTGAAAGGTTAAAAGATGGCAATTACTTTGACTGGTGAACGACCTTCGAAACATCGACAGCAACCCATTGGCGGTGAACTCCTCGGTGAATCACAAAGTCTGGCACCTTCCTTGATTTGTCTTCAGAAATAACGCTGATTTCTGGTGGAGCGGGATCATTGGAATCTGTCTCTCAGGCAGAATTGTCGTAGGAGAATTCCTCAGTTGCATTTTGCATAGTAGTTGTGCTCTCAGCTGTATCTCCCCATCCAGTAGGCTGGATATCTTCGAGCATGATACGAGAGCTTTCGGGAGCGGTGTACTTGACCATATATTCGGATTTCCCACTCGGTTGTCCCAAGGTGTCCCACACTTCTTTCGAACTGGAGGAGTCATCTCTCTCGATGACGTTGACCTCAGGAAAAGCATAGTTGATGAATTCAAGTCCTGCAAACGTTGCGAATTCATCTTCATGTTGAGTAGTTTCTGAATGACCTGAATGTTGATCCCATGACATGGTGGGGACACAGGTATTCTTTTCAAAGACGGTCAGCTGATTTTCATTATTCGGCTGACTCTCTTGCCCCAAGTTTCCTGGGTAAGGTTGCCACATTGGCAGACCATCCATCGGGCCATAATAGTTGTGGTCAAAGTTGTCTTTCATCAGAGTGTCCTCCTTTAATGAATTTGGCGGAGCACGGTATCCTTCCGGATCACAATCTCCATATATTATTTCGACGTCTGACCTTGGTATAAATCTCGAACTCTGTGCGGGATAGCAAAATGGCGTAGGCACCTCTTCCTGAGACATATAACCGTCCTCGTTAAGGTAGGACTTCCATTCTTCATCTGTGTCAGAGGGATCTTCCTCATTGATATCATGTACTGCTTGAGACACTAGGTGAAGAAAACCTCCACTGTGGAAGAAGTTTTGAAGGGGATGAAGACTTTCATCGTTGGCAGCTGTCTGGGTACAGGTTACAGAAAAACCAAGACCCTTCTTTGTTTTATTGTCAATAGGAATGACAAGTTGTACCCATCCTGTTGTATTGCTATTCTCGACCGCTTTGATAGCATCTTTGTATGAGGAAATTGAAGTTTCTCCTTGGGATTGATTGTCTTTGCTCACCGACAGTGCTTGGAACTGAGTTCCAATAACCTCCTCGGGTTCTACACAAGTAGATGATGACAAGTTGCTTACAAGCAAGGCTTGTTCCCTACAAACTGTGACAAGCTGACCGTTCTGGACGAACTTTAGCTTTTGGTGGAGGGTTGAAGTGACCGCTCCAGCCTGATGTATCCAAGGTCTTCCTAATAAACAACTGTACGTTGCCCGGATGTCCATGACCTGGAAAGTGACTTGGAAAGTGTGAGGACCAATAGTTATGGGAAGATCAACTTCGCCGATAACTATTTTTCTAGATCCGTCGAACGCTTTGACGACGACCTAGCTGATTCTCATCGGAGGGCCTTTGAATGATAATTACATCAAAGTGGACTTCGGCATAACATTCAGGGCTGACCATGTGTCTACCAGTACGCTGGCTAAAGCATCGTCCTGGCAGTTAACTGTAATGTTGAGCGCCATGTTACGGCGACCCTCTTCGGGTAATTCCTCATCACTAAATCCCAAATTGTTGCAGGAAGTGATGTTAGAGACAATGCTATCAAACTGTCTGATTGTTACATCTTGTTCCACAAAGGCTTGCTCCAAGACTTTCTGTAGAGCCTCCATGTGGGCTTCTGAACTGAGTAACAATGATAATACCGAGATCTTTGAAGGAGTTTGTAACAGTTGATCAACAATGTTGTATTCACTCCTCTGGATGAGCTTCAGCATCTCATCATTATTTTTCGAAAGGTCGGGATTACTGGATTGACCGACTGGTGGATCAGGAGTTTCCGTCTGAAGTTCCTTTTCCTTGTTAAGTTCCCCAACCCCTCGGTTGAAGATTCTACCACTCCGTGTTACACGACTGATGTCTGCAATATTCACGACGGAGGGTAATGGAATTTCCTTTCCATTCTCAACTATTGTTGCACCGTATTTGTAAGGGATAGCCTTAGCTGATTCATACGGTAGTGGTCCCGGTAGATAGATGACTACGGGAACCTTCTGATTTTTCTGACCATCATAAGTAATCTCGATCCGTTCCCGGTTGGGAACTTTAGATTCGTCAAGTAGAGGGATAATGGCAAAAACATCCCTGGTCTGGCGACGACCAGAGATTGTGACAACGTCCTCAACTTGCTCGGCAAGGTAGTTCGGCATCCAATTGATGGGTCCAGAACCCGGATATAGGCGAATCTCTCCACGATCCACCTGACCCTGAAGAGCTGCTCTCACAAAGTAACACCCTTGGTTACTTTCCGAATAGACGCCGCAACGTTCATAGTTGTGTGGTGGCACCTGGCCACGTCCACTTTGAATACAATCTAACCTTACTACGTTAGCTTCCACAGATCGGACATCCTGACTCTGGCGCCGAGTAGGATTCCTGTTGCTGATACTAATTTGCTGAGTATCTTCATCCATATAAATTGGCATCCACCAGTGATTTAACAAGTGTTGAAGTGCCTCCTGGACAAGGGTACAACCTCGATCGTTTTTGCAACCTGCCTTACAGCTTTGATAGTCATGTGATATTAAGAATTCGAGTCGGACCTGCTCAGCATGTAACTCTACCAGGTTGGTATTCATCACGCGAATATCGAAGATCTGAACAATGTTGATTTGATAGGAACTCCTATCATGGTAGTCTTGGATCCATCCAAGATCCATCTGACGCTGGAGGGCTTCTTGTACAAAAGAGCAGCCCTGTTTATTTACCGAGCAAGTTAGACAAGAACTGTAATCGTGCCGCGGCAGATTATGATACTGGCTTTGCCTTGAGTCCATCGCCACCAAGTTGACATTCATTGCACGGATATCGTGGTTCTGAATGACGTTGGAATTCGTGTAAACCATGTTAACTCCATGAACTTGGTGCTCATGGATCCATCTGAGATCCATCTGTTCCTGCAGAGCTGCTTGCACCACAGAACATCCTTGATTATTTTTAGAGCAAATGTCACATTGATGATAGTTATGAGGTGGCACATGGCCATATCCACTCTGTCTACAATGCATCTTGACCAGATTGGTTTTCAACAAGAGTACATCGTGAATTTGATAGACATCGTTAGTCTCTCCTTCTATCAAATTGACTGCAGCCTTCTCATGTTGAGGCAGCGGGTTCGTAAGAACATTAGGATTTGTATCCTTGAAGGATAAGACCCTGCTCCTAACAAGTTTTTGCACGTCGGACTTGAAATTGAGGCAAGTCTCTATGCTATGCCCTGATACTCCTTGATGATAAGGGCATGTCTGATCCACCTTGAACCAAAAAGGCGAATTTTTTGGTACTGTAAGAGGAGATTTAGTCTGAATGTACCCCTTAGCCAGTAGTAATGGAAACAACTCTGCGTATGATACGGGTATAGGATCAAATCCTGGTGGCCGTGTTGTACGGTTGTTGTTATATGGAGGACGAGCCTGCTGAAGAGGCTGTTGTGTCCTTTGTTGGTCAAGTTGGCTCTGCACAACCTAAGGTTGATACGTAGGAATAGACGCAGGGTTGATAGCAGGAGTCACAGCTGCTACCGATTGATAACATCGCCTTTGCTTTCCGAGAGAGATATTCCCAATATCTTGCTCTTTTTTCTTAGGGAGAGCACTACCGTATTTTTTAGTACCACTCGTCGATCCAGTGTCTTTTACCAAACGTCCTTCTCGGACGGCTTCCTCAAGACGTACGCCCATGCCGACCATCTCGGTGAAATCACTGGGTGCACTGGCAACCATTCAGTCATAGTAAAATGAGCTTAAGGTTTTTAAGAAGATCTTTGTCATCTCTTTTTCCTCAAGAGGTGGACAAATTTGAGCGGCAATTTCACGCCACCTTTGAGCATACTCCTTAAAGGTTTCCTTGTCCTTTTGCGACATCGATCTGAGCTGATCTCTGTCGGGTGCCATGTCCAAATTGTATTTGTATTGTTGGACGAAGGCAGTACCAAGATCTCTGAAAGTACTGATCGTAGTACGGTTTAAACCCATGTACCATTTTAGTGCGGCACCGGTTAAACTATCCTGAAAGTAGTGAATCAGTAGGTCCTGATTCTCCGTCTGAGCTGACATCCGCCGAGCGTACATCACCAGATGGCTTTGAGGGCAAGAGTTACCCTTGTATTTTTCAAAGTCAGGCACATGAAATTTGTTCGGAACTTTTACATTGGGGACCAAGCAGAGGTTTGCGGCGTCCTTTCCAAATAGATCCTGACCGCGAATGGCTTGCAGTTCCTTCTGCATTTCTAAGAACTGCTCCTGGAATTCCTCCATTCGGTCAAACATAGTTTCCTTCTTACCAGAAGGTGTCTATGGAATCTGTCCTTCCGGGACAGTGTGCACCACATGGGGTGGTACCGTGACTACGGTAGTGAGTCTTGGCGTTTCCCGAAGTTTATAACCTTCAGGAGTCTTCAGTATGCCCCTGACATCTTCGCTTTCCCGAAGTTTGTAACCTTCAGGACCAGCGGCATCTGTCGCGATTCCCTGATCTTCAGTGATCGGCGGAACATATCCTTCCGGGATATAGTTAACAGGCATGCCCCAAGGATGATCTTTCGGCATTTGATACCTAGGATCGGACTTTTCCACTATGGGCGTTGAGGTGATCTCTAAGATCACAACTCTTTGTAGCTGAGCTTCTGCCATGGCTTGCATGTCGCTACGAAGCTTTCTCATATCCTCTCTCAGAGCGTCGATCTCTTCTTTCAACTCTCTATTTTCTTCCTCAAGATCATCCATCTTTTTCTGACGATTGGCCCGAGTATTATATGAATGAGACAGTTTGCCTCTCTAATCGAGACAGAAACGTGAGATTCATAGGTAAGAAGAATTCGTTATGCGAGAATGATGAATGTAATGATTATATTAATTGTTTAAGGTTTAATCAAAATAAACTTCGACAATTAGATTGCAAATATCAAACAGTGGGGAAACCCCTTTTTATTGAATTCAAAGGATTACATAAATGGAAATACAGTAGATTACAAAGTGCAGAAATAGAAACCTAAACTAATGGGTCCCGAGTCCCCTCTGAAGAGAAATCGGGTGCTGATTCTGGTATCTTCCTTTTCTTTGACCGGGGCTCTTGGGCCGTTGTCGGGTTGTCATTCCTTTGCCAGGTGAAAGGAGCGAGCAAATTCCTTTAGTCATCTTGATTCTCTACAGCATGTTGCTCCAAAATTTCAATCAGAGCATCCTTTTCTTTCAGTAATTGCTGTATTTTGATGCACTCTACGTCGAGGGTGCGGTACTTGTTCTTCCAAGACCTTCTCTCCTTTTGAACTTTGTTGAGAGTAACCTGAAGCTTTTCAGTTTCCGTCATGAAGTACATGACAGATTCCCTCGGCGGAAGAATTCCGTAACGAGGATAAGGCATTTTTAGCTTGAGAGCTCTAGTTTGTACCCAATGGAGGTAAGGTTCCACCGAGACACAGTCTGATTTTCCCAGAGACTCTCGTCCTTTCTTGCCAACCTGTTTCCAAGCTTGCACTATTTCCGTCTTTAGTGCTCTGTCGTTTTCTCCTTCCTTGAAGAAAAGACCTTCCAGATGAATACCCCGTGGGACGTGTCTCATCGGGTATCCAAATTGACGAAGAACGAGAACTGGATGATAGTTGATTCCTTCCTTAGTTCCTATAAGGGGTACGTTGGGGAAGTTTCCATAACGGTCAATGATCCTAATCCCATCATAGATCCTATTACACCAATCTATATCAGAGTTGGTAAGAGACATGATCTTCTGTGACCAACGCAAGGCACTCTTACAATCCCAAAAAGCAGCAGACTTGGGCAAGTGAGAGATAAACGATTTGTAAAGCAGAGGTACACAACATGTGATCTCCCCTCCGCTGTACAAATTTCCCAGGTGTACAGAATGATATGCATCTACGAGCAAAGTCGGCACAGGGTTTCCAATGAGAAAAACCTCAATGGAGTTGATATCGACGAAGTTATTGATGTTGGGAAACAAAAATAACCCGTAAGTGAGCAAGACAAAGATGCTTTCAAAAGCAGTCACGTTTCCTATACTGGCAAAATACAGGGCTTTCTTTGTCAATAACTGGGCTGGCAAACCTTGGATGCCACCCTTAGTGGTTAGGTGAGTCCTGACCTCAGACTCGTCCAAATGAATTGCTCTCGCAATGGTCTGATTCTTTGGAATTTCTTCCAGTCCAGAAAATGGAGCTCGATCTGTAATGTGTAGATCAATCAGGTGAGAATACTCCTCCAGCGTTGGTGCGAGCTGGTAATCCGGGAATGTGAAACAGTGATAAACCGGATCATAAAACTGAATGAGCGCTTCCATGATTCCCTCAATCACATGGACTCTTAACAGTGGTAGCAGACCTCCGTGCTTGGCTCTGAAAGCCTCAGGGTTAGTGATCATCCTCGCTAACCTTCTCAAATCCTCTAGCTTTGGAACCTTGAAGGTGTAACTATGAGTTCTCCTTCTACCGAAATCCATTAGTGCAATCCTTTTCTCTGATATTTGCAATCACAGTCTTAGTTTAATTTGAAAAACAGAGAGACTAGAAGAGAAAGTTTTTTTGAATGTTTTTAATGTTTTTTAAATGAATGCATGAATGCAGCACACAAAAACATAGAAAAAACATGGGGTCAAAGGGTCGTTGTCATGAAGTCAAGGCTCTACCCATCCCCAAAGGTTTATACTAGGGTGATTTTTGTACCTGTACTCATTATCATCAGCTCCTCCCAGGAAAGCAAAACAACAAGCGGATCGCCCGCGAGTTGTAGAGCAATCTTAGAGTAAGTGCCATTCACCGAGAATAGATCACCAGCCTCAAATGAGGGCAGTATCACGTAACAACTATTTCCGATAGTTTCCGCACTACGAAAGGGTTTGGCTCCTCAGCTTCTCAGACTTAACAATCGGCCCATTGTCTAGGTGAGAGAATGGGTTGCATTGGTCAGCCTCCACTGAGGTTGATGGTCGACCTCATCGCCATCACTTATCTTAAGTGTATACTTAATCTTTCCACATGCGGCATCACACGCATTCCCATTAGCAGAAAAATAAACACGTATATCAATTAGGAAAAGCGGTATATATATTTGTCTTAATCATCCTAGACCTTTAAAGCTATGAATCCTAAGTTCCTGACAGAAATTGGGTTCCCCGGCGGAAGCCCCAATCTGTGGTTTTCACATAAGTGAAGAGAAGGAAAAAAAAGTTTGACAGGCCCCACGGTGGGCGCCATTTTTCTGTAGCGAGCGATTTTGGATGCGGTTCTTAAGCGCTGGTCACTCTCTGCGGTTGAGCTTACTACAGGTCGATTCATTTTTTATCCTATTAAAGCTGATGAAGGAAGGGAAATAGATGTCTCCAATTAACCCTGCTTTGCAAACTGAGTTTAAACAGCGGTCTGTTAGGTTACGAATGCTATCAATGTGGGGGGCCTTTGTACTGGTTATTTGTATTTTCGCCAATACGGTTTTCTTTTCTCTTTCTAGGACTTTATAGCGGGGAACAAGGGTTAGGATATTAGGACTGATGCTTTTGATAGATACATGAGAGTATGGGATTTTGGGTTTTTGTTTAGTGTGCTCGCTAAGATTTTTTCTTTCAATCTTATGCCTACGTATTCCCGTTTACCAAAACAGGGAAATCAGAGCGTTTGTAGTTCCTCCTATTCTATGGGAGGAAATGGTATTTGGTGTCTTGTTCAAAGCCCAAGACGTGAAGCGAAAGAGGTGATCTGTATCTTGTTCAAAGCCCAAGATGTGAAGCGGAAAGGTCTCAACTTTAGAGAGAATTTGTCATCTCTAAATAGGGGGGTTGTATGTCACAACTGTTTTATAAAGGAGAATTACTTTAACCGGGATATATGAATCCGACAATGCCATAATTTCCTTTAAAGGGGATTTTAACCTGAAGGAGAAGACTTTAACTCAGTGTAGAGTAATGTTATCTTTTTTAGGAATTTTTCATGCTAAAAGAGGGACAGTGGCATGGATGTAGATGATCCAGAGGCTTGCCACTTACAGCGATTAGATGAAGGGGAAAGAGTTGTTGATGTTTGTGTACTGTGAGCGAGGCACAGTTTTGATGCTAAAAGGTTAATTGGATCAACCAGTGGTTTTCTTATATAAAGCCTAAGAGGAGGCTAATATGTGTCTCGTACGAAGCCCGAGAGAGAGGTTAAAAGGGTTTTGACTCAACGAGGGAATCTTTTGGTATCTCGTATAAAGCCCGAGATGGAGGCTATTTGACTCAACAAGAGAGTTTTTGTATCTCGTACAAAGCCCGAGATGGAGGCGAAAGGGGTGATTGACTCAAAGAGGAAGCCTCTTATGTGTCTCGTACAAAGCCCGAGAGAGAGGCTAAACGTTGTTTGACTCAACGAAGGAGTCTTTGGTATCTCGTACGAAGCCCGAGATGGAGGCTAAAATTGTTAGCTCTGCTGGGGAGAATCATTGCACAAAGCCCAAGAGGAGGCTATTGTGACTGTTTCAGTTGAGTGACAGGTCCAGTATGCTGATTTAAAGAGAACATCAGTTCTTATATGAGCAACATTGTACTCTCAAGGATTTGATTCGAGGATCGTGGATATTTCCTTGTCTCTGAGGAAGTGGGAAATTCGAAGGGTATTGAGATTGTCCGAGTCTACGGGTTTCCTTCCTATTTAACGAAGGGGTCACTTGAGAATGTCTTTGAGACTCAAGGATATTAGACTGTCCGTGTCTAGAGTTTCATCTTTTGTACTATGCTTCGAGAAACAGTAGTAGACTCTTTGAAAGGACTGTTCTATGCAGATGACTAAGTTCTGTTCCTATACCTTTAGGAGGTCGTCGGGACAATTTGTACGAAGCCCAAGAGGAGGCTGGAAACTTTTAAGAAGCCGACGGGTCCTTGTACGATGCCCAAGAGAAGGCTATCATTCCCGGAGGAAGAGATCATTATACGAAGCCTAAGAGGAGGCTGTGAATACTTCTAAGAAGCCGGCGGGTCCTTGTACTAAGCCCAAGAGGAGGCGGGGTTGCTTTTAGGAAGCCTGTGGGTCCTTGTACGATGCCCAAGAGGAGGCCGATGCTTTTAAGAAGCCCGTGGGTCCCCAAACCCCGAGAAATTCAAGGCAAGCTATTCACAAGGAATAGATCAAGTCAGGAAAGTTCGAGAATTTGGAAGAAACTCAAAGATGCCATTCACGGAGAATACATTCATCTCTGGGAGTAGAGTTTCTTGACAATTCCTAATGAGGACAGCCGAAGAGAAGACTGTATCTGGTGATCCTATTGGGGATCTAGTTGTCTATTTCTATGAATAAACGAAACGGCGTCACCTAGTTCTAGACGTAGTTGCCGGGGAAACTCGAAATATCTATACTATTATTACATAGTTGATATGAGTTTATGAAAGAAGACTTACAGTGAAACAGCCCCACAATACAGTTATATGTATATGAAAGCGGTAAATGAAAGCAATAACCACTTACTCGGTTGTAGAGCTTCCATGTTGTTTGGTTAGTTGTTCGACAAATAAAGATTGAAAACAACAGTATATTCAAAATCAAAGGAGAAAGTGCTTTGAAAAAGAAAGATTTTGGGGCTTACAGCTCAAGGAGAGGCCCAGGGTTTTATCAGTGAGCGCACTGTTTGAATTTGTACAGAGGGACTTATACAAGTGACTGTGGCCCAAAAATTGTTTTCTGTACAAAGGGATGGGTCTTACACTCTCTCAAGAGGCCCAAAAGGTTTAAAGATGTATTTAATTGAATAAAAATTCAATTAAAATGATCAAAATTGTTTAACATATGAAAAACAAATTGTGATCTTGGATTAATGCTTAAAAAATTAAGTATTGACCTACAAAATAATTAGAAAGCATTAAAAGTTGCAAAATTAATGTGGAAAAAATATTTTAAATGTTAAAAACAATTAAAACATTAATTCTTTGCAAAAATATCAATTATATGAAATAAATAATATTTTTGGGATTTTTTGATAAAATAAAATATTTTAACATTTTTGTGAATTATTAAAAAAAGAATCAACTCAAAATCATTAAAACTCAGAGAGAAATTAATTTTTGAATCAATTAAATAAAATCACAAAATTCAAATATTTGAATCTGAAAGAAATGGCGCCAAGAACACACCAAGAACACGCGCGTGTTCTGGGTTTGGCCAGATTTGTGTTTTCCATCCAATCTCACTGAATACTTAACCATATCATGCAATCCACATACCAATCAACTCGTTTCAACCTCACGATCATGTCTATAACACTTAATTTCATTTAAATTAAACATAAAACATGAAATCACGAAGAAACCTCAAGAACCCTAATTTCTGCATGAAGGCTAGGATTTTTGATACACGATTCAAACAATGCAATTAATTGAGGGGAAACATTCTATGCATGATTATGAACATTTGGCAAAAGTATTGTGCGAGGAAATATGCATAGATTGAGAGATGACCAAGTATATGCTTACCTCTAGGTCGTGACAGCAAAAGCAAACTGATTTTTGATTTGGAGGTGTTACAGATGTGTTGTGATGATCTGAACAGCTTCCCTACACCCTATAGAGTGTGTTTGAATGCTTTGACTTGATTGAAATTGGCTGGAACGATTTGTGGTACCTCAGCTGCAACTTGATTGAAAGTTTGAGCAACCAGCTGGTGATTTTGTGAAATTGGTGTTCCAGAAGTGATCTAAGTGTTTGATCAGCTCATATGTGATGTATATGAGGTGTGTTAGTGATTGGTTTGAGTGGAATTGCCCTCTAGCTCAAAACCCGATAGTTACCTTGCTAAGAAAGGCATTTTTGCCAAGAGAAAGAGATTTTGAGAAAGGCAAGTGTCGTAGGTCTTTGGTGTACTTAAACTGAACACAATTGAGCTCTATTTATAGTAGAGCAAGTTTGTTTTGCAAGGAATAGTGAATGGCAACTGCTGAGTAGGTTTGGCCAATGTTGACAAATGAAAATCCAAGTCTCCTCTAGCCATTGACTAGAGGTTAGGGCACAGAGCTTTGGTTCCATTGGTCTTGGATAAGTCTTGACTGATTTTAGATGAGAATGGCTCAGTCCATGCCACCTTGATGCTTCCATTGAATGCTTCAATCCAAATTTGGAGTCTTGTCCCTATTTTGGCCATTCTAGGTTCAACATGCTATTTCTTGTTCCATGGACTTTGGAGGCTTGGCTCAGTGATTGTCCCCTTTAGATTCAATCCTCAGAGGTGTCCAAGTGGATAGGAGCATTTGAATTTGGCTGATTTTGGCAAATCGAGCAAAATTGCAAATTCTGCCTTGCCTTTGACAGATTTCAGCAAGGCAACTTGCCAATGTCATATCTCATGGTGTAAGTTGAATTTGGTAATGTTCTTGACCATTTTGGAAAGCCCTTACATGATACAACAACTATTTGAACATGTTTGGTTTTGATCTCTTTTGAATCCAAGTGAAAAATCCCCCTACATTTGGCAAAAAGTAAGGCAAAATCTGACTTAGTGAAATTTTCACTAAGTGTTGGAACAAAGTGTTTTCTCTTGATTTTGATCACTCCATAACTCAAAATCCATGAGGAATTTGGACATAGGTCAGTATGAAGCTTTTGTAGAGGGCAATGAGATCTACAAATTAAGCTTTGAATGGGGCACAATGGCCTTGTGGTTTAGGAGTTATGGTCCTCAAAAGTTGGTGCATTAGTGGCACTTTTTCAGACTTAGAAAAATTTCTAAGTTTTATGGTTACCCCTTTTACAAGTTATCCAACTTTTCTTGATTTTTCTTGATGGATGATGATTCAAATCATACATTAACATCATTTTAGGGTTAAAAATTCATTTTGGTGAAAAATCTCAAAAAGTCAAAGTTGACTTTTGTGCACAGTTGACTTTTTATCAGATGAATTCCAAACTGTGCAATTCTTCAGGAAATCATGTCCTTGACCTAAACCAAACTTGATGGACAGGTTCCATGGGTGTCATAGGGTATATTGATGCATGTCATAGGGCTTGGGAGCATGTCCTGGTCAAAAGTCAAAGTTACAGTTGACTTTTTCCTTAAAACCCTAACTGTGGTGCAGATGAAATTGAGACTTGTTGCTCAAGCTTCTTGGATTGATCCATTGTTCCAAGTGGATCACTATAGTTCATTGGAGACCCTCAAACCCTCTCTTGAGGTCTTGGCTCATGACTTGCCCTAAAAGTCAACTTAGGGGTGAATTAGGTCTAGAAACCCTAATTCCTGATTTTTGATGAATGCATCCCCTGAGGCAAAATTGACTTGATGATTGGGTCCATGAGGTTCCATGGAGTATATTAGGTTAGTTTTTGAATCATTGGCTTGTGCCCAGATGAAAATTTTCATCTGGAGGCCCTGGTCGACCAAAACCCTAATTTGGTGACACTGTCAATCTTGAGACTTGATCCACCTAGAAGGGAGCAGCCTTGTGCTTAATCCTTGAAGTAGGAGTCCTTTTGATCCATTGTAGATGTTTGAGAGGTTAGACAAGTTGAAGATCATGTCATTCCTTGATTGATCCTTTGTCTAAGCACTCAGAGAGGGCTTGAAACCCTAATTTTGATTGTAGTGGATGCTCACCCATCCTTGGGGAGACTGATGAAGTATGATGGTTCCTCCATATTGTGATGATGATTTTCACAATGATGGGAAATCTTAGTGGTCAAAATTTGGGGTATGACAATATGTTGCTGTCAAAACAGTCTCTACCCAAAACACCTTCTTTAACTCAGCACTAGTTAACATGCATCTAACTTTTTCCAAAATGGTTCGATTAAACCTTTCAGCTAAACCATTTTCTTAGGGAGTACCTGCAGTAGTTTTATGCCTTGCAATACAAGAGGTTGCACAAAAAATGTGGAACGCCTCATTGCAAAATTCAAAGCCATTGTCAGTTCTCAACCTCTTGACCTTTCTGCCAGACTGATTTTCGACCAAAGTCTTCCAACTTTTGAAATTCTCAAAAGTTTCATCCTTAGTCTTCTGGATGAATACTCATAACTTTTTAGAATAATCATCAACTATGGGTAGAAAATACCTTTCTCCTGAATGTGATGGACACCTTGCAGGCCCCCAAAGATCATAATGGATGTAATCAAGGGATCCATGTGTTCTTTGTTTGCCTTTGTTGAACTTCACTCTGCAAGACTTTCCAAGTACACAGGGTTCACAAAAGTTTAGCTTTTCGACTTTGTCTCCACCAAGCAGATTTTGTTTCCCTGGTTCGACCAGACCCCTTTCACTAACATGGCACAATCTCAGGTGCCAAATTTTTGTCTTCAACAAAGGTTTCGAGGATACAACATCTGCAGAACCACTTACAACTTCAGCCTCAAAGGTATACAAGTCTTGTTTCTTCACGCCTCTTAAGACTTCCTTCGACCTATTCATGAATTTCAGAATACTTCTCTCTCCTTTGAAAGCATATCCTTTCTTGTCGAATTCACCAAGAGAAATCAATTTTCTCTTCAATTTTCTCTTTAAATCCTTAGAATACAAGGCTGATTGAATTCTTCAAAGGTCAGAGACTCTCTTCCATAATAGAGACTCTCTTCCACAACTACAACAGTGCTTGATCTTCATCCTCGATTTTGAAATCGATATTTTCAAGATCAAGAATCAGCTTGTTGAACATATCCAACTGCTTATCCAGAACTTTGTCTTCACTCATCTTAAATGAATATAGAGTTTGCTTCAAGTAGAAGCAATTGACCAATGATTTGGTCATGTACAAACTTTCAAGTTTCACCCATAATCCATAAGTTGTCGTCTCCTTCGAAACCTGTCGAAGAACCGTACCACCAAAGCTCAATAAGATGGCGTTGTGGAATTTCTCTACCATAGTCGTTAAAAATATTATAATTTTCAAACTTAAAATATTTGTCCATCACAAGGATCAACTATCTAGTTGATTGATAATTTAATAGTATAATCATGTATGATACAAAAATGATTTTCAATATTTTTAAAAATTATCTATTTTAAATTTAAAAAAAAATTATTTGACGTATTTATAAAATAATTCACATTAATTGTCTCATTTTGTGTTTCAATAAGAGAAAGGCTAGGATTACACCAAAAAGTTATAACCACACCATATTTATATACACTTTGACATATATTTGTTTTTTTAATAATTTTTTTTCCTTGGTTTTTATGTCACAGTAAAATTACTTTGCAATAATTACGGTGTAACGATTTTTAGTGTCAACATAGCATATTTCTTTCAATAAACATTATTGGTGTAGATAGATAGTTGGAGGATTTGTATCTCCTTAGATAAGAAATTAAGATGTATTATTGGACTTGTTGAGAGGAGAAATCAAGAAAGATTACTCAACTTTGATTTTATTGCCACTTGTTCCACCAGCATCGCAATAATTGATTATTGTTATTTGAGATATGCAATTTCCACACTAGATATAGACACCGTAAGAATTTTTTTTTATGATAACATTTGTAGAATAAAAAACAAAGAAAAATATGTTTAAACAATATCTATCGACTCCCTCTTTGTCGTCACACGGTGACAAGGCTTGCTCCGTCGCAGCACTCCACTGTGATTTTTGTTGTTGTTGTGTTTCTTTTTTCTCTTAAGTAATAAATAAATAAATAAATAATCATTTATTAGTACTTTCTAAGTTGGACTCATTTTGATTAATCAATTTCCGTCTTTTTCTTAAATCTTTTCTCAGATCTATCCAAAATAAATTGGGAGAAATATTTTAATAGGTTACTACAAGAAAAATTCAAATTTGTTGGGTAATTTTACTCAGTGAAATTCACTTGAAAAATAATCACTTTTTTTTTTATGGAAAACACTTCGCAATGCTTTTATCTAATAAAAAAATAAAAATAGAATTTATTAAATAATTCACCTCGCAACTAATTTGGAGGGAATTAAATTTTTAAAACAAGGTTTGAGGTGTGCAAAACACCTCGCAAGCTTGTTTTCAAATTTCAAAATTTAAAACGTTATGACATGTCAATTCAATGTAGAGGGTGGCAAACCCGTGTCAAAAACGTTGCGAGGTGTTTATCACTCAGCAACATCAGAAAAGTTGCGACGTGATTCCCACCTTACAACAGCATGTTTTGCGACGTGACTTTTGTTGGAACTGGGTTCCAAGAAAGATGAATGTTTGAGATAAAGAAGAAGAAGAAGGAGAGAAAGAGAGATTAGGGTTTGGAAACTTTGTAAAATTTTATTATGAAGCTGTGTGTGAAATACAACGTAAAAGACCCTTTATATAGGCTATCAAAGCCCAGGCCCACAAACTAACAATTCGACACAAACTTGCAATTCTACTGAACTCTTTATCAACTATATTCGACTCTGTCGAATACAGCTAATCTACACAACACTACAACTATTCGACTGACTATATACAACTTCGACCAAAACCTATAAAACCCTTCGACTTCGACAAACTAACATGAATTACTTCCAACACACCACTTAATTCATGTTTTCGAGACTTCTCATCCCAATGCTCTTCTTTAACTCGTCGAATCTGATTTTCTTCAAAGGTTTGGTAAGTATGTCAGCTAGTTGAACTTCAGTCTTACAATATTCAAGATCCAGCTTCCCTCTGTTTACTTGTTCCTTGAGAAAATGATATTTTCTTTCTATGTGTTTACTTCGACCATGACACATAGGATGATTGGCAAGATCAATAGCTGACTTGTTGTCTACAAACAGCTTCATCTTCCCAGGTTCTTTGATCTTGAGTTCTTCGAGCAACATATCTATCCATGCTGCCTGACATGCTGCATACGATGCAGCCACATACTCAGCTTCACATGATGACAAAGCCACAATGCTTTGTTTTCTCGAACTCCAAGAGATTGGAGCTCCTTCGATCATAAAAATATAGCATGCAGTACTTTTCTTCTCATCTTGGTCTCCACTGAAGTCTGAATCAGTATAACCATATACCTCAGCATCTTTCGACTTGGACTTATTTCGACATGGCATCAGCACACCATGATCAATCGTACCCTTAATGTATCTCATTACTCTCTTTACTGCAATGAGATGACATTCTTGGGGTTTCTCCATAAATCGACTTAACAATCCGACACTCTGACAAATGTCCGGCCTTGTATTGCAAAGATACCTCAAGGATCCAATAATTTGTTTGTACAGTGTCGAACTTACAAACTCATCATCAGTTACCTTCTTCAACTTTGCTCCTGTCTCCAATGGAGTTGTTGCAGCTTTACAGTCAGTCATCTTGAACCTGTTCAAAATATCTTGAGCATACTTCTTCTGGTGCAGGAATACACCTTCAGCTGTGTCTTTGAATTCCATCCCTAAGAAATATGACAAATTCCCTAGGTCGGACATTTCGAACTCTTGCATTAGCTTCGACTTGACTTTTCTTATCTCAGCTTCATTTGCACCTGTAATCAGCAAATCATCAACATACAGGCATAAAATGATTCGACTATCATTGTCGACATCATTTACATAAACTTCATGCTCAGATACACACTTCGTGAACCCTGCTTCGATTAGGAAACTATTTATTCTCTTATTCCAAGCCCTTGGGGCTTGCTTCAATCCATATAGAGCTTTCCTCAATCTGTACACCTTCGACTCATGCCCTTTAATCTCAAATCCTGGTGGTTGACTGACATATACTTCTTCCTCCAAAGGTCCATTCAAAAATGCTGATTTTACATCCAACTGATGTATCTTCCATCTTCTATACGCTGATGTCGAAACAACAATCCTGATTGTTTCCAACCTAGCCACTGGCGCATAGACTTCGTTGAAATCAACACCAGGTTTCTGCAGAAATCCTCTTGCCACTAGTCTTGCCTTATGCTTGGTAATTTCACCATTTGGCCTTCGTTTCAGCTTGTAAACCCATTTCACATCAATAGGCTTCTTGCTGGCTTTTTCGACAAGTTCCCAGGTATTGTTCTTCTCAATTGCCCTGAGTTCTTCCTTCATGGCTTCACACCAATTCGAATCATTCATGGCTTCATCCAAATTAATTGGTTCTGCTTCAGCCATCATCATTGCTTCTTCTATTAAGTCACCATCTGCATCGATTGCATTATCTGGAAATCTCTCATATCCAGCTAACCTTGTCGACTCAGCTCTTGTTCTAGTTGATCTTCTGACATTCTGCTCAGGAGGTTCTTCATTTTGACTTGTCGTGGCCTCAGTTTGTTGGTCTTCTTCAAACACCGTCGGAACTGTCTCTTCCATCTGTCGACCAGTATCCTGTCGAACTGACCCATGACTCCACTCCCAATTTTGATTTTCATCTACCAGAACATCTCGGCTGATCACAAATTTATCATCTTCTGGTGAATATAGTCTATATGCACCAGTCGAATGATAGCCTATGAGCACCATGGTTTGACTTCGATCATCTAGTTTTGTTCTCAATTGCTCAGGAACATGCCTGAAACATATTGATCCAAAAACTCTAAAATGACTTACATTTGGCTTCTCACCTGTCCAAGCTTCATAAGGAGTCTTCTCGACTAGCTTCTTTGTTGGACATATATTCAGAATGTATACTGCTGTAGAAGCTGCTTCAGCCCAAAATCTCTTTGGCACCTCTTTGGCCTTCAACATACTTCTCGCCATATTCAGTATACTTCTATTCTTCCTCTCAGCTATGCCATTATGTTGAGGTGTATAGGGTACAATAACCTCATGCTCTATACCTTCCTCTTCACAAAATCTAGCAAACTCTCGAGAGACATATTCGCCACCACCATCAGTTCTCAGTTTCTTTAGCTTGCAGCCACTTTTCTTTTCGACAAGCAACTTAAACTTCTTGAACTTTGTGAATACTTCACTTTTACTTTCGATCACATAAATCCACATATATCTGGTGAATTCATCAATGAAAGTTAAGAAGTAACGCTTTCCACCATTCAACCTAACTTCAAAAGGTCCACATACGTCAGAATGAACAAGCTCCAACTTTCCTTTTGACTTAATTGGCAGATCATGTTTGAATGCTTTTCTATCCTGCTTTGCTTTCCAGCATTCCTCACACACATGATTTGGTTCCTTCACCTGAGGTAAACCATACACCATCTTCTTCTGATTCAGTATACCCAAACTTTTGAAGTTTAGATGCCCATATCTATGATGCCATAGCCAATTCTTTTCCTCTTATGTAGTTGACGCAAGACATTCATGATTAATCATGTTAATCTGAACTTTAAACGTCTTGTTATCAGCCAATGGTGCTTTCAGTACCAACCTACCATCAGCATGATACACCTTCATTTGATTATTCTCCAGCTTCATATTATGTCCTTTGGCAAGTAATTGACCTATACTTATCAAGTTACTTGTCATAGAAGGCACATACAACACATCAGTAATGCTGGCTTTTCTACCATCTCTTCTCATTACAGATATGTTTCCTCTTCCACCTGACGTGATCCGTCTACCATCTGCAAACTTTATCACCTTCTTAACTGATTCATCAAGCTTGTTGAACCAGTTCTTGTTACCAGTCATATGGTTGCTGCAACCTGAATCAAGATACCACAAATTCGTTTCATCATCATTCGACTGAGTGTCTGCCATTAGTAGCACACCTTCAGAATCACTATCTCCTGCCTGTGCATACTGCGCTTTGTCACTTTCTTTTGCTCATGCTTCCTTCTTCTTTCGACAGTCTCGAGCATAATGACCAAAACTTTGACAATTGTAACACTGCACGTCTTTCATGTCAACTCTCTTCCTAGAGTACTTGTTGCCCATGCCTTTCTTTGTCGAATCATCATGATTCTTTGAACTCTTGCTTGACTTCTCATCACTAGCAAGATTCCTTCCCTGCTTCGCCTTCCCAGATTTCTTGGTGAGTTTCGCTTGTAGTGCTTGGTCCGATACCTTTTCTCTTTCTGAATCTCTTTGCTTCAATCTCATCTCATGAGCTTCTAACGAAGCCTGTAGTTCTTCAACCTTCATCTCAGCGAGATTCTTGGACTCTTCAATGGACACTACAATGTAATCAAAATTTACAGTCAGAGATCTTAGTACCTTCTCAATCTTCTGCAAATCTGTGATTGTTTCTCCACAAGACTTCATCTAGTTCGTCAGCATCACCAATCTTGAAAAGAATTCTGAAACTAATTCATCTTCCTTCATTTGAATCATCTCATATTGCTTTCTCAAGGTTTGCAGCTTCACCCTCTTCAGTTTCTCATCACCTCCATACAAGTTCTTTAACTTGTCTCACGCTTCTTTTGCAGATTCTTCTTCAATAATTTTCTCAAATACATTCGGATCCACACACTGGTGAATCAAGAACAACGCTTTGCCATCTTTCTTCCTTTGATCCTTGTACGCAGCTTTCTGTTCATCAGTAGCATTTTCCCCCAATTCCGTTACGCCATCATTCACGATTTCAACCACATCTTGAAATCTGAAGATAACTCTCATCTGCGCCACCCACCATTGGTAGTTTTCCCCTTTGAAAACCGGTAGATTCGCTGGGAATTGTGTGGATGTTGTTGTTCCGTTTGCCATTAGAATCTCTCTGAATCGCAACCGGGCTCGTTGATACCAATTGTTGAAACTGGGTTCCAAGAAAGATGAATGTTTGAGATAAAGAAGAAGAAGAAGGAGAGAAAGAGAGATTAGGGTTTGGAAACTTTGTAAAATTTTATTATGAAGCTGTGTGTGAAATACAACGTAAAAGACCCTTTATATAGGCTATCAAAGCCCAGGCCCACAAACTAACAATTCGACACAAACTTGCAATTCGACTGAACTCCTTATCAACTATATTCAACTCTGTCGAATACAGCTGATCTACACAACACTACAACTATTCGACTGACTATATACAACTTCGACCAAAACCTATAAAACCCTTCGACTTCGACAAACTAACATGAATTACTTCCAACAAATTTCGTCCAGCAACATTGCGGTGTAAATTACACGTAGTAACTTGACAGGCACAAATTCCAAACGTACTCACAATGATCATAAGAGGTCGCATGTATTTATTATGTTCAGCTAGCACTTTACTCTCACCAAACACACATCAGATTTTATCTCTTACCACACACAAACACATTCTCTCATTCTTCTTCTTCATCAATAATTTTATCAGACAAACGCATTCTCTCAACCCAAAACACTGTAATCTTTTTCATTCCAGTATCTATTTTGTGCTATAAGGTACACATTTTATTTTCAAATTCTTTTACTACTATTGAATTATTCTGGTTTTGTTATTGTTTGTATAATTTTTTATGTTGTCATAATTTTTTTTTCCAAATATTATTTATGAGGATTATATTAGAGTTTTAGTTATTTATGTATATTAGAGTTTTCAAATATAATAGTTTAGGTTTGAATTTTAATCTATACTATAAGAAAATTAGATGTTCTGGAAAATCCTCTAATGCCATATCCTCATATTTTGCCACCTCATCAAATTGGAGGTATTTTGTGTCCAAATATTACTTTTTCCAACCGATGATGTCAATTTGTTCTATCGTAACTACATGTTTATACAATTAAGCCATTGTTTGTTCATTTGATAATGTCACATGCTTCTATTTGATTCCAATCTAACTTGACCAATTCAACTTTTTCTCTTTTCTCTTCCCCCAATGACATATGTAATTCACTTTTCCTTTTTCACTTTCCTCTTCTCTCTCTTCTCTCTCTTTGTTAATTGTGTTTCTCTGCCCTCTTCATCTTCCTCTATCTTCTCTGCCCTCTTCTTCTTCCATCTCGTCTTGGACAACAAAAAATTGTGACTCAACTTCGATTGGTTTGTTGATTTGTGTTTGGGTCCTTTTCGTTTCTCCATTCTCTTTAACTTTCCTTTTCCAAATTTGTGACTCAACTTCGATTGGTTGGTTGGTTTGTATCGATGCATATTTTTTCAGATCCAACCTCCTTCTTCATCTTTTGCTTTAGACATTAATGTTGGGGTTATGGAGGTTTTTGCTAATTGTTAAAAATCTCTTTGTAGGAGGACTACTGGTCCTACAAGGCGTTCTACAAAAGGGCCATGGACTCCTGAGGAGGTGATGCTTTGGATACTTGAACAACATAGTTAATCTCTCTTCAGTTTGATAATGATTTTTTTTACACAATCTGAACTTGGTTTACCTCTATTTAGCCACTCAATGTTTTATTTACACGACAATGATATGCAACTTATTGGGTAAAAATAACATTTTGTTT